>OX451735.1:122770547-123456380 GCA_948472305.1 Vicia faba | reverse complement strand
GTTTCTCGGGATAGTGGATAAAGTATACAAAGTGTTTTGAAATGTCTTTTTAAAAGTAGTTTTTGTGTAAGTGCAAAATGTTTGAGCAAACTTCTAACAGATATCTACTTTTATACTCGAAAAGGTTCGTTCTTTTCCTCTTTTCCTTTAGACAATGTTATCCTACTATTAGTGAGTAGGTAGCCCTATCGTTGGATGTTTGAGGGACAATCGAAAGGGACGTTATAGTCAAGGCAACTTTGCAAGAAATTTAAGTAACTGTCCTAAAGTTCTAAGATCAATTTTAACCGAGGCAACATCGAGAGGGTCATCGAGGGACTTGTGATCTTTCAAACTAGAGGACAACCACAAAAGCTTCTCATGTTTTGAGAATTGTGACTGTTTTCTGAAGGAAACCAAAGTGGGCGTACCTTAGAGGTTTATATGTGCATGTGTGTTTAATTCAGTTATTTATCTTTTGCATTAAGGTTTGCTAGCGTTTGATTTCAGTCTTGTCATGCAATCTTAGTTACTAACAGTTTAATATTTGCAGGAATTTAAAGTGCGGAAAGTTAAACCTACATTATTACAATGCTTCAGGTGGGGGATTTACAATATATAAAATTGGGGGAAAAGTAAAATAAGGAAAGCGGTAAAAGTCCTACTTAAGCTATTACATACCAGGATATAGTTACATTATCATAAAAATGCGAAAAATAAATGCGCGCGAGATAAGCAAAACGTCTTAGAACTTAAAAAAAATCTAACCAAAGAAAAATCTTGTTGTTGTTTTTTTTGTTAAGAAAATAATTAAATAAAAATGAGGAAGATTAAGTTTTAATCTTAATTAATTAAATAAATACAAACAAAGACTAATCCTAATATATTTTTTTGTGATTTTTTTGTTAAGAAAATATTTAGAAAAAAATAATCTAAGTCTAATTAATTTTGAATTAATAAAAATAAAGCCCAAATAATTAATTAAGTTAATTTACAAAGTTGAGGTTAATTTAAGAAAAGAAACCTAAGTCTATTTTATTTTAATTAAAAAAAGTTTAAGTTTAATTAATTAATTAATTCATAAATTAATTTAATATAAAAAATTAATCTTAATTTTTAATGATTTTATTATTTATTTTAGGTTATTAAAAAAATAAATGAAGAAAAGAAATATAAAACAAAACAAAAGTAAGAAAACAAAAATAAATTGGGCATGGGTCTACTGAATTGAAACGGGGGGTGTGCTGAGATTTTTGTTTAGGCCCACCCAGATTGAGCCAAACGTTCCAAACACAGATCTGGTAGATGCCATCCTTGAGGACATAGGGTGGAAACGCACCCTTGTGCAGCCAGATCTCTTAACATTGGCATCTGATGGTGTGAGTTGATGGTGTATGATGTGCAAGAAGTCATGAGGAGCACTGGATTTGTATGAAACAAATGTTAGAAAATAAAACGTTGGACTTGGGATTCGAACCCAGGTCCTCTCCCTCAAACGCGTGCTTGCCTTACCAACTGAGCTAGTTGTCCAATTGTTATACCAAATACAACAATAAAAATATAATGCAAAAACAAGTGGTTATTTTAAAAAATAATAAGAACGCGTGCGGTGATTCAAATAGACCAATTAGAGGCTGCCAACACAGTGTCTTCTTCCTCCCTCTGTCGTCTTAGATAATAAGACCTATAGTGACAGTTTTTGTTTGTCACTATAGCACCTGCAACTCAAAAAAAAACTACAATACGCAAAATAAATTTTTGTGAGGCCATGGATTAATTGGCCTCAACCTCCTGAGCACAATGAGACCCTTAGTTAGGCCTAATTTTTTCCATTTCCAAAAACCCCAATTTGGAGGTGTAAACCCTAATAATGGCAACATACGGTTCCTGCACCAAAAACTCAATCCAACTACACAGAAAGCTTGCAAATGTTTAAATGATCAATAATGCATGGTCAAAGTGTATTTATATTACACGAATTAAGCAAAATAAAATGGACAAGAATTGCAAACCGTGCGAACTGGCTGGAATGTTTCGTGGCGTTTTAGGACTTGGTGATGGTTGGAAAAGTTTCAGTGGACTTCCAGGAACGTGTTTAAGTCCTTGTTTGGGACTAAAACAGACTGGGGACGGATATCCAAACTTTGACAACTTTGTGATTTTTGCAACCTTTCATGGCTTTCTTGGCAATTTTTACGTATCCATTTGGCTTGCTAGAATGCTGTATTTATAGTGTAGATGGAGGAGACAATATAACATGGAAAGAATCAAGTCATAATGTTATGCTTTCATGTTAAAATCCAACAAATTTAAAGGCTTCCATATTTGAAAATCTTGCCCTTTCCATGCTTGAATGAACCTGGTCATTCTTTGTACGAAATTATGGGCCTGAAATTAAATCAAAACAAAAGCCCAATGGTCATGATCCAATCATTTACTATTTTATATGATTTATCTTGTATTTATGTGAATAAAAACAAAATAAATATGAATAAAGTAGCTAAAAAATGCAAGTCAAGGTAAGAATGAAATTAGAGGTCCTTTATAAGCATAGGAATATGTTTGAGGCCTAAGAAAATAAGCTATTGCTTCAAAAGTTCAAATTTGCTCAATGCACCATTCTTGAAATTTCCAAAATTTTCCCAACTTGGGAAAGCCATAACTTGCTCAATGTTTATCTCATGATGATGATCTTGGACTTTTTGGAAATCCCAAGATCTATACTTCAATATCTCATTTGACAAATTTTGCATTTGAAAAATTTATCTTGATGTAAAAGGTCTTGGAAAAAAGTGGCTTTTGTTGACTTTTTAAAAATGACTTGTAATGTCTGAGCTTATATCTTTCAAATGGTGAATCTCTTAAACTTGTGGGATGAAGAGAAGTTGTGGGGAATTGGATTCTCTTAAAAATGAGCTTTTGTTGGGGAAACACAGATGAAGTATGAGAAAGTTATGCCTGGTCAAAGTTTGGTTGACTTTTCCCATAGAAACCCTAATTTAGCAATTCTTAACTTTTGATGAATTAGGAGAATTTCATGAGGAATCATGATCAAACCTTGATAAAATGATGGATATCACTTCAAAATGTTTATTTTGACCAAAAATCTTGAAGTTTGACTATATATAGGCCACAGTTGACTTTTGACCTAATATAGTTGATTTTTAGGCATTTGAGAAGTTGACTGAGCAAACTTGTTGTGCAAGGCATGAAATTTAGAATGGATAATCTTAAGGACATATTAGGACCATGTAAAACATTTGAGGCTATTGGAGCTCACACATCTTGATGAAAATTGAAACCCTAGTTAGAGGTCCATTGCCTTATGAGGAGAATTTGCCTGGTCAATTCTTGGTCATCCTTGAGCAAGTTAGGGACCTCAATGGGCATGCCTTGAGTAAAATGAGAGGGAAAATTTTGGGGTACAACACCATCCCTTTAGAAAGTGACCTAGCCATAGCTGTCTATGATAAACTTGTCCCAAAAACTATGGATGAATGCATCAACAAGTTTAGAACTAAGGCTATGAAAAAAGGTTTCGAAGCTAAGGGCATAGGCAAGTATCTCTACTATGCCTCGGGAAATGGATGGTTCTTGGAAGAAGTTTCAAAAATGGATCGCTTCTAAGTTTAAACGTTTTGACACTTTTTCTTAAGCATCAAAACTTTGGGATGTTCAGGTAGCGAAAGAAATGAAAGAAGCACGGGAAAAAGTTAGATTTCTTGAATTGCTTGCTGCTAAACAAAGAGAAATAGAAGCTAGAGTGATAAAAGATCCATAGGAAGCCAGGTTGGCTCAAGAGGCAGAATAAGCTTGTAAAGCAAGTCAAGATGTTGTAATAATATCTTCTTTTTATTCTACCATTGCACGTCTGGAAACTGCAATTGGTGAAATTAGAGAAGAACAACATGTTTTAAGAGAAATAATCATTGAACAGAAGGTTGTCAATGAGAATGTTCAAAACATGTTACATCTGATTCTGCAAAAGATTTCTGCTCCTGCTCCTGAACCCTAGGCTCTAGGATTTTCTTTTTCCTTTTGCTTTTGAACCATAGGACTATGCTTGCTTCTTACTTTTTGTGACAACTGTTTTTCTTCAGATTATTTGATATTTATGAAAGTCTTATTTTTGGATCTTACTTTGTTCTACTTCCTTCAACTTACTTCTTATCATGTGACTATTTGAAATTAATTAAGTCTTATTTTGGCTTATCACTTCTTATATTTTCTTGTTATTTCTTCCGATTTTTATGGTTTTCACACATAATTTCCTTTCTGATTATGACAAAAAGGGGGAGTGATTAAGTGAACATAATTTTGATATCAATAATCAAGTTCTGAAAAATGTTCTCTAAAAAGAGCTACTTACATTCTAACCCAGTTAAACTTTTGTTACTGTTAAAATTGTTTTCTTTTTTAGGAATCATGAACTCTGATTGGAATCCATATCTGAAAGCATTATGCAAGCCTTATGTATAACCGGTTGGCTTCATACTTTGAAGATATTTTTCAGTTCATAATCAGACTCTAAGAATTGAGAATATGAAAGTTTTCTTAGTGGCATTAAAGTTTCAAGATTTCAATTGATTTCATTGGAATCTAGAGTCAAGACTCTCAAGATTTCAATATCTAATCTATTAGAATTAGGGGAGTTTTACTCAAATGGTTCAGAGTCAGGATATTTGAGTTTCATCAAGTCATTGACTCAGGAGGAGTTTCATAAAAAGGATAAGTATTCCTTATCTTTTTATTTTCACTTTTTCTGATTATATGAATAAAATTGTGTCATCAAAATACATAGTTTTGTCATCATCAAAAAGGGGGATATTGTCAGAACAAGATTTAATTCTGTAATATCATCTCTGAGTTTTGATGATAACAAATGAGCATGTTTGTATGAAAAAATTTGATACTGTAATGTTTGTTATTTTTGAAGATTTAACAAACATGTTCTGCTTCTGATGGATGGTGTGGCCAAGACATTAGAAGAGAATTAGTTCTACTTCTACGCTACACAAGTTCTGATGAACAGTAGTAAGACACTCCAGGAGACTCTGAAGTGTAGGTTCTGATATAAAGTCTAAAGAAACCAGTCAAAAGATCTGGGGATAGAAATTATACTTAAGTCCAGATGCTAAAGACTCATGTTTTTGAAGACAACGTGTTCTAAAGAAACCAGTCAGAAGATCTGAAGACAAAAGTTTCTACTTATGTCAAGATATTAAAGACTCGTGTTTCTGAAGATAACATGTTATAAATAAACTAGTTATAAGATCTAAAGACAGAAGTTTCTACTTAAGTCCAGATGCTAAAGATTGAAGTTTCTAAAGACCCATAGTTCTAAGAAAAAGGTTCTAAAGACCAAGTACTGAAGACTCTGAAGATGAAGTTCTAAAGACTCTGAAGACTTGAAGTTCTGATGACCTTAGTGTTATGTTCTCTCTTCTAAGCTCATGCTCGCAGAAGCCTCTGAAGTGCAGAAAGAAAGAAGATAACGTTAATGTGGTACAAATAGTACATGGTACAATTAACGTTTTATTCAACTACCATAAAAGGACAGACGCGTTGCACGGTCTTGTCCCTCATGTTACTGCTCAAGTTGCCAATGCTTCTGGAAATCCCAAGAGTACCCCTCAATGGATATATTATTTTATTGGCTATATAAAGGCTTGAAGACTAAGAGATAAAGATGCTAATTCATGGATTATCCATGCACAAGCGTTGTTCATAGCTCCATACTTTTTAGTCTATTGTTCTTTAAAAAAATTTACTAATCAACTTATGTAGAAGAATTTTCATTGTAAACAAATTATTCAAACAGTTGTTTTATTGTTCCTTGAGAGACTAGTTAGGTCAGAATTCTTGAGAAGTTCAAGACTTGTATGTCTTAAATATTTTTCCTTAAGAGACTAGTTAGGTCAGTATTCTTAAGAAGTCTAGTACTAGTGTGTCTTAGAGATTTGATTTCCTTAAGAGACCAGTTAGGTCAGTATTCTTGAGAAGTCTAGGACTAGTGTGTCTTAGAGATATGATTTCCTTAAGAGACCAGTTAGGTCAGTATTCTTGAGAAGTCTAGGACTAGTGTGTCTTAGAGGTTGTAATGTTAGTCACTTGCAGTTATCTTGTTCATTATAATAATTTGTGTGATTATTGGATTAATACCTTGTTTGAGATAGGCGAAATCACCTTGGCGGGTGGACTAGACTAGCTTGGTAGTTTTCAAGTGAACTAGTATAAACATACCTTGTTCTTTACTTCTTGTTCTTAATTATTGTTATTATCAAGAGTAGGGAAAACGTATTTTATTTAAAGGGGATTATTTTTAAAGAAAAGCTTTTTCTTTAAAACCCAATTCACACCCCCCCCCCTTCTTGTGTTTTTCACACCTTCAATATTGAACACACAAAATTCTAATGCTAAGACTCCTATTTATACTACTTAGATAATAATGATAACGAACGGTCTTTTCTCTAGAAAATGACACGTTCTAGCTTGCATGTGATTTGCCCTTCGTAGGCTTCCACGCGTCATATTTCAAAGAACAGATAAGGCCAAAATTTTCAGTTATCAGTCTTGTTTCAAATTATTCTTGTCAAATTCATTTTGAATCATTTCCAAAAAACTCTAATTCCCAATCGTTGTATCATTTCTCCACTTCGAAGCATCTTCGTCATGCTTCGATCGAAATGATATCTGACTTCTTCGTCAAAGGCAGCTTGTCTACTTCAAATATTTTCTCAAAATCCTCTTGACATTTCTTATACCTTTTGAGCATTGAATTTACAACTAATACCTTCTAGACCCCGAACCTACCCTTTAAGGTCTGGGACAAGTCACCAGTACACCCTTCTAGACTTGCAAATTTCCTCTTTCAACAATAATGACATAATGAATGTATGATAAACAATCATGCATTGACAACACAATAATAGTTCCATATGAACCATTATCCAACACTTATAACAACAACAATCAAATAATTAAATTATTATCCAACCTTGATGTAGTTGTTTAGTTATTGGCATGCATTTTTGGTAAAACCAGGTGTGTGAGTGAATGTCATGACTGATGTCATAACATTCTAGTTTATTAGGTACTAATTCATTAGATACCTTTGCAGAAAAATATTGTCATACAGGTGCTGCTGTTTATGAGTGTGTATCTGAGCATTTTGCAAAAAGATCACATTTACCAAAATCAGTAGACAGGATTTCAGATGTCATAACAAATGTTAAGACATCCTGCTCTAAACTAACAGTTATGCAGTTTGGGTAATTCTGAGTTTTTTCAGGAAAATGACTCAGTCTTTCCAGAACAGAAAATCTCGTGGACTTGGGGTTTACCTAGCTCAAACCTAACCAGGTTGATAAAGTCCTGTGACCTAGTCTTAAGGTCAAACGGAATTAACCCTAGCTTTTTGTGGAAACCCTAACTGAAGATGCAGCTGCTATATATTCAACAGAACTGCTGTTTTGGAATTAATCCCTTTTTTGACAGAAGATCATTTAGAAGCTGTATAGTTTTAACTATTGTAATCCAAGCAAGTATCATTGTGATAAGTGACTTGGAATAGGTTTTAATTGTAAGGGTTGTGTACCACTCAAAGCTTTGAAGCAAGAGTGTGTTTGTGTCTCTTGACTAAAGCTTTGAAGCAAAGTCAAGTTAGGTTTGTGTATCACTCAAAGCTGTGAAGCAAGAGTGTTTGTGTTGCTTGATTAAAAAGCTGTGAAGCATAATCAAGTGTATGTTTTGAAGAGTGTCTTCATCAATTCATTAGTCAAATTGTTTTAAGTATCACTGCTGTGATTGAGGGGGAGTGAGTAGGAACTCAGGTTTAAGTTGTACTTAGATTGAAGTTGCATTGGGTAGGTCTTAAGTGAAGGAGATAAACTGGTTGGTTTATTCCTGAATTAATATCTCTTATAGTGGATTTCCTCCCTGGCTTGGTAGCCCCCAGAGTAGGTGTTGTTGCACACTGAACTGGGTAAACAATTGACTGTGTTCTTTGCTGTTTTTTGTATTTAATGTCTTATAGAAAGTCAGATACGGTGTCATAACATTGAACGTGACATTGAGTATCTGCATCCAGAATTTCAATTGGCATCAAGCAGGCACCCTTCCTGTATTACTGGGTGAGATCTAGGGATATCACTTTCTGGCACTATGGACAAAGAAGGAGTTTTTGGAAATAGACCACCCATTCTGGATGGAACAAATTATGACTACTGGAAACCTCGTATGATATCCTTCTTAAAATCTCTGGACAAAAAGGCTTGGAGAGCTGCTGACAAAGGATGGAACCATCCCACCATAACTGAGAAAGATGGGACAATCAGTCTGAAGCCTGAGGAAGATTGGAGTAAAGAAGAAGATGAGTTAGCCCTGGGAAATTCCAAAGCTTTAAATGCCTTGTTCAATGGAATTGATAGAAACATTTTTAGACTAGTACATCAATATGAACTGGCCAAGGAAGTTTGGGACACTCTCAAAACTACTCATGAGGGCACTTCCAAAGTGAAAATGTCAAGGCTTCAAATGTTGACTACCAAGTTTGAGAATCTAAAAATGATGGAAGATGAAACCATTCATGAGTTTCACATGAACATCTTGGAGATTGCCAACACCTCAGGAGCACTGGAAGAAAAGATGTCAGAAGAAAAATTGGTGAAAAAGATTCTCAGATGCTTGCCTAAAAGATTTGCTATGAAGGTAACTGCCATAGAGGAAGCCCAGGACATCAGCAAGTTGAAAGTGGATGAACTAATTTGGTCTCTTCAGACTTTTGAGATGGGGATCACTGATAATGGTGACAAGAAGAACAAGAGCATAGCACTTGTATCCAACACTGATGTTGAAAACAAGGAGGATGAAGAAGAAAATATTTCAGAAGCTATAGCCATGCTTGGAAGACAATTCAACAAACTCATCAAAAGAATATATCCAAAGTCAAGGTCTAATGTTCATAACATTCCCTCTGACATTGACAGTTCCAGCAGAAGACCAAGGTCAGAAGAGAAGGGAAATCAAGGCAGAGGAATTCAATGCCATGGTTGTGAAGGATATGGGCATATTCGAGCTGAATGTCCTACCTTTCTTAAGAAACAAAAGAAAGGAATGACTGTTACTTGGTCTGACTATGATTCAGAAAGTAATTCTAAAGAAGAATCTGCCAAACTAGTTACTGCTCTAACTGGTGTTTGTACCTCTGAAAGTGACACTAGTGATGAAGAAGTGACATTTGAAGAACTGGCTGATACTTACAAGAAATTGTGTATCAGAAGTGTTGAAGTCTGTGTGCAGAATGAGAAACAATCAAAAATCATCATAAAGCTGGAGGCTGAAAAAAGGGCAAACCTTGAAACTATAAGTCATCTAGAAGGTGAAGTTCAATTACTAAACTCACAACTGAATTAAATGACCAAATATGTCAAGATGCTGACTAATGGAACAGCCAAATTGGAAGAGATCCTTCAGGTTGGACAAAATGTGGGAAACAAATCTGGACTAGGATTTGTGGAAGCAAAGAAATCTGGTACAGATAAGAAGATCAGGCCTGATAAGCAAATTTCAAAACAGATGTCTCAACACAACTCTCAACATCAGGAACAGAGACATATGAAGAAAAGGTACCAAAGATGGAGATGTCATCATTGTGGGAGATATGGCCACATAAAGCCTTTCTGCTTCAGATTGCATGGATACCCTAATCAGAACTCAGGTGTCAAACCTAAGTCTAAAAAGGTACCACATGCTCCTAAATGGAAGAAAAAGGCTACTGCCCTGATAGCCCACACTTCCTTGAGGGTCTCTGCAAAGGAAGACTGGTACTTTGACAGTGGGTGTTCCAGACACATGACTGGAATCAATAACCTCCTCAATAATGTTAAACCTCACACCACCAGTTTTGTGACCTTTGGAGATGGTGCTAAAGGTGAAATCAAAGGAGTTGGTAATTTGGACTGCCCTGGAGTTCCAAGTCTGAGTGAAGTACTGCTGGTAAAAGGGCTGACTGCTAATCTCATTAGTATCAGTCAATTGTGTGATCTAGGATTCAAGGTCAATTTCTCAAAATCTGAATGTCTTGTAATTAATGAAAAACAAGAAATTGTAATGAAAGGAGTCAGATCTAAAGACAACTGTTACTTGTGGGAGCCTGAGAACACTAATTTCTCCTCTGTGTGTTCCATTGCAAAAGAAGAAAAAGAGGTGAAACTGTGGCACCAAAAACTTGGCCATCTTCATCTAAGAGGTATGAAAAGGATTATCTCCATGGAGGCAGTCAGAGGGATTCCAAGACTGCAAATTGATGAAGGAAGAGTTTGTGGTGAATGTCAGGTTGGTAAGCAGACTAGGATGTCACATCCAAAGTCAAGACATCTGACCACCTCTAAGGTTCTAGAACTTCTTCATATGGATCTGATGGGACCAATGCAAGTGGAGAGTCTTGGTGGAAAAAGATATGCCTATGTGGTTGTGGATGATTTTTCCAGATTCACCTGGATTAACTTCATTAGGGAAAAATCTGATGTATTTGAAGTTTTTAAAGAATTGTGCAAAAGAATTCAAAGAGAAAAGGAAGGGTGTATTGTCAGAATCAGAAGTGATCATGGCAAGGAATTTGAAAACAGCAAGTTTGATGATTTCTGTTCCTCAGAAGGAATTAGTCATGAATTTTCTTCTCCTATAACTCCTCAGCAAAATGGAGTTGTGGAAAGAAAAAACAGGACCATACAGGAATCTGCCAGAGCAATGATACATGCCAAAAGACTTCCTATGTATTTTTGGGCTGAAGCTATGAATACAGCCTGCTATGTCCATAACAGGGTCACCTTGAGAAAGGGAACCTCATCCACCATATATGAACTCTGGAAAGGAAGAAAACCAACTGTGAAGTACTTCCATGTGTTTGGCAGCAAATGCTATATTCTGGCAGATCGTGAACAAAGAAGAAAACTGCACCCTAAAAGTGATGAAGGCATATTTCTAGGATACTCCTCAAACAGCAGAGCTTATAGAGTATTCAATTCCAGGACCAAAGCCATGATAGAATCAATAAATGTTATAATTGATGATTATCATGAGGAAATAGATGTCCCTTGTAATGTTGAGACATTCTTTGAGACTTCAACCCAACAGAATGATCTACCCAACACCACCACAACAGAATCTGAATCAAAGGAAGCTAGCAAGATCCCTTCCATCAGAATTCAGAAGGATCATCCAAAAGAGCTCATCATAGGAGATCCCAACAGTGGAGTCATTACAAGATCTAGAGAAATCATCTCAAACTCTTGTTTTGTGTCCAAAATGGAACCAAGAAATGTCAAAGAAGCTTTAACTGATGAATACTGGATTGGAGCAATGCAAGATGAACTGAACCAATTCAAGCAACATGAAGTTTGGGAACTGGTTCCTAGACCTGAAGGAACTAACATCATTGGCACAAAATGGATTTTCAAGAACAAATCAGATGCTGAAGGAGTTGTCACCAGGAATAAGGCAAGACTTGTTGCTCAAGGATACACTCAGGTTGAAGGGATTGATTTTGATGAAACCTTTGCACCTGTAGCCAGGCTGGAATCAATTAGACTCCTATTGTCAATTGCTTGTCTTCTGAAGTTCAAGTTATTTCAGATGGATGTGAAAAGTGCCTTTCTAAATGGGTACTTGAATGAGGAAGCTTATGTGGAACAGCCTAAAGGCTTTGTGGATCCAAATCACCCTGATCATGTCTACAAATTGAGAAAAGCTCTATATGGCCTGAAACAAGCTCCTAGAGCATGGTATGACAGGTTAACAAAGTTTCTCTCAGACAAAGGATACAGAAAAGGAGGCTTGGACAAAACACTCTTTGTCAAAACTGAAGGAGGGAAGTTGATGGTTGCCCAAATATATGTTGATGACATAGTGTTTGGAGGAATGTCAGAACCTATGGTTAAACATTTTGCTGACCAGATGCAGGCTGAATTCGAAATGAGTCTCATGGGAGAACTAACTTATTTTCTTGGACTGCAAGTCTCACAGATGGAGGACTCAATCTTCTTATCTCAAAGCAAGTATGTTAAGAACATTGTAAAGAAGTTTGGTATGGAGAATGCCAGTCACAAAAGGACTCCTTCTCCTACTCATTTAAAGCTTTCCAAAGATTCAAGTGGGGTTAAGGTGGATCAAAGTCTGTACAGAAGCATGATAGGAAGCTTGTTGTACTTAACAGCCAGCAGACCTGACATTGCTTTTGCAGTTGGAGTTTGTGCAAGATACCAAGCAGATCCTAAAGTCAGTCACATCAATCAAGTGAAGAGAATTTTGAAGTATGTGAGTGGAACTTACAACTATGGGTTGCTATACTCTCATGGTTGTGAACCAACTCTGACTGGTTACTGTGATGCTGATTGGGCTGGTAGTGCTGATGATAGAAAGAGCACCTCTGGAGGATGTTTCTTCTTGGGAAATAATCTGGTTTCCTGGTTCAGCAAGAAACAGAATTGTGTGTCTCTCTCTACTGCTGAAGCTGAATACATTGCAGCTGGTAGTAGCTGTTCTCAAATGATCTGGATGAAACAGATGCTTACTGAGTACAATGTCACACAAGATGTTATGACATTGTACTGTGACAATCTGAGTACAATCAACATTTCCAAGAATCCCATTCAGCATAGTAGGACCAAACATATTGACATAAGACATCACTTTATCAGAGAACTTATAGAAGAGAAGACAATTGAATTGGAACATGTTGCCACTGAGCTACAGCTGGCTGACATTTTTACCAAGGCACTTGATGCAAATCAATTTGAAAACTTGAGGGGTAAGTTGGGTATTTTCCAACATGAGGAATTGTAGCAATTAATTTTTCTTAAAACAAGGGTTAAAGGAGTTATGCTTGTTAAGTCTGTTCTGATTGGGTTAAACTTATATTTTCCCATTTCCTTCAATTCTTTTAAGAAGTTGAACAGACACTCCTTTTCTTCCTTCTTCTCTCGTCTCTGCATCAAAACCCAATCTCTCTATCAGAATTTTCTCTCCAGTTGCTATTGGTCTTCTAAGACTGTCAAAATGTCTCAAACACCATCATCATCCAATACGACTATTTCGACCTCTTCCTCTGATCAAGATTCTAGGGCAATCTCATCCTGCCTGGATTCTAAAGTCTTGGAGATCGCTCCTCTTAGAGAAGTGGAATCTAACCCCACCAAGGTCAAAGAGCTGAGAACAAGGCATGCAGGAAGGTCCCAAGCTACTGCCTCTGGTAATCTGTCTCATCCTTCTTCTTATGTTCCATCTGAAATTGCAAATAGGGAAGGGTCAGCCTATGTTCGTCAAGCAATAGCTAAAATTGTTACAAGAATTTTGAACGAGAACCACTTAGTTCCTGGCATTTCTGTTCCTTTAAATCAAGAAAGTTCAAATACTGAAACAAATCCAGATGTCTCTAAGGATGTTGAGACATCATACAAAGAGAAGAATGCTGACATTGCTCACAAGAAAAGGAAGAAGCCCGAACCTTCTGAGTCTGATGACAGTGCTTAAAGGTTGGTGGAGTTGCTGGTTGGTGGAGTTGCTGTTTCCTGGTGGAGTTTGCAAGTGTGTTCAATTTTTAGTTGTTGTTTTCTGGATGACTGTATAATCTTTTAAGAACATATTTCTTTGGCCCATTTGTGGCTAAAGAGGGGGAGATATATTTTGGTAGACTTTATTAGACATTCTATTTTTCTGCAGTCATATTTATTCTGCTGCTATCTATCTCTGATTGCTTAGGGTCTTTAGCCAAAAATCTGCCAAAGGGGGAGTTTGTAGTTGTTTAGTTATTGGCATGCATTTTTGGTAAAACCAGGTGTGTGAATGAATGTCATGACTGATGTCATAACATTCTAGTTTATTAGGTACTGATTCATTAGATACCTTTGTAGAAAAATATTGTCATACAGGTGCTGCTGTTTATGAGTGTGTATCTGAGCATATTGCAAAAAGATCACATTTACCAAAATCAGTAGACAGGATTTCAGATGTCATAACAAATGTTAAGACATCCTGCTCTGAACTAACAGTTATGCAGTTTGGGTAATTCTGAGTTTTTTCAGGAAAATGACTCAGTCTTTCCAGAACAGAAAATCTCGTGGACTTGGGGTTTACCTAGCTCAAACCTAACCAGGTTGATAAAGTCCTGTGACCTAGTCTTAAGGTCAAACGGAATTAACCCTAGATTTTTGTGGAAACCCTAACTGAAGATGCAGCTGCTATATATTCAACAGAGCTGTTGTTTTGGAATTAATCCCTTTTTTGACAGAAGATCATTTAGAAGTTGTATAGTTTTAAATATTGTAATCCAAGCAAGTATCGTTGTGATAAGTGACTTGGAATAGGTTTTAATTGTAAGGGTTGTGTACCACTCAAAGCTTTGAAGCAAGAGTGTGTTTGTGTCTCTTGACTAAAGCTTTGAAGCAAAGTCAAGTTAGGTTTGTGTATCACTCAAAGCTGTGAAGCAAGAGTGTTTGTGTTGCTTGATTAAAAAGCTGTGAAGCATAATCAAGTGTATGTTTTGAAGAGTGTCTTCATCAATTCATTAGTCAAATTGTTTTAAGTATCACTGTTGTGATTGAGGGGGAGTGAGTAGGAACTCAGGTTTAAGTTGTACTTAGATTGAAGTTGCATTGGGTAGGTCTTAAGTGAAGGAGATAAACTGGTTGGTTTATTCCTGAATTAATATCTCTTATAGTGGATTTCCTCCCTGGCTTGGTAGCCCCCAGAGTAGGTGTTGTTGCACACTGAACTGGGTAAACAATTGAATGTGTTCTTTGCTGTTTTTTGTATTTACTGTCTTATAGAAAGTCAGATACGGTGTCATAACATTGAACGTGACATTGAGTATCTGCAGCCAGAATTTCACTTGATAATAATTCAACACCATATAACAACTATAATTATGCATACAAAACTTAATCTTTCTTTAATCACATAACAACACTAAATAACATAATCGATTTAATTATAACAAGTAAATAATTTTTAAAATCAATTATTAACACCTAACAACACTATTTAATCATGCATTTAATTAATTAAAATCACCAAAATGTACCCAACATGAGCTCACATGAACGCACGACAAAACAACACCAAAAACCCAACACAACAGCTAAAATGCCGCCACTAACATTACACCTTAGTCTGTAAAATCGAAAGAAGTGACACATAAAGTTCAACCATATTTATTCGAAAGAAAATCGTTGTGCAAATTGAATAGCCAATTATAGTCTTACTATGAACAACAACGAACTCCTCATTATTCCTAATTTCATGTCGAATAATTTGAATGTCATGTTAGCTGATGATATTTTTGGATCCTCATTCCTTAAATTTGTTGTTAGATTGTCTTAGTTTGTTTTCTCTTGTTTCTGTAAATAAATTAAATTAAATTAATTTTTTTACTAAAGATATAATAGTTAAATTATTTTTTAAAAATAATTTATACATTTATAAATAAATATTAAAACTCAAATTGGTTACTCCAACTTAAAAAGTGTCTGCATTATAAATGTTCGAAAATAAATTTTGAAATTTGCTTTAGTAACATTGTTAAAAAAATCGTCAACAATACCTTTATTTATCTTGTAAAAGAATTAATTATTTATGTATTTTTTTTATTTTTTCTTATATTAAAAATATGTGGCTGTGACTGTAATGTATCTAAAAGAAAATGAGAACTTTTCTTTACACCTAGTACACTTCTTCCAGATCTCTGGCGAAAAACCTAAAATACCTCCAGAATTCGGATATGCATATCTGAACGCACCAACAAACTTTTTTTATTAAATTTACTTCAGATATGCATATCTGAATTCACTTGATGGCCTATTTTGGATATGCATATCCAAATTTATCTCTGGGACAGAACTATCAATATAATTAAACATAATTTATAACATTGATTCAACATAATTCATAACATTGATTCAACATAATTCATAACATTGATTCAACATAATTCAAAGAAATTACATAAATAATTCTGCAGAAATTTAAAATTACATATTGTTATAAGCGGGTAGTTGAGGATGTTGCAACATCTTGATTACATCTTCTGCCAATATTTGAAGCTTCGTATCCATCTCAATCGGAACCTTAGAAGGGTATCATTCAAAAGTACCCCACATAACCTCTAAATCGTCGTTGTTCTTGAGCTCAAACGGAGTAAACTTTATGTTTCCTTTAGTGTCAAGTGAATGTGAATGATACTCAAGCTTAACCACCTTTCGATTCTCTAGATATTGTAAGAGAGAATCCAATATGGTGATGAGCTCGGAGAACTGTGTGTCTTACGAGAACCTAAACTGAAGTGGCGATTGTACACCGCTGAAGTAGACAAAAGTAAGGTGTGGATATGTTTGTGTCATTTCTGGTTGTGGTTTATGATGGAGAATGAAAAGGTTTGGAGACCCAATTTATATCCTTTTTGGATCAATTTGGATCAAAGAAATCTTATTAGAACATATTTCGGATATGAACATCTGAATTAAACTTTTTTTACCAAAATAAGGGGTTTTCGGATTTGCACATCCGAAAATACCATGTTTTTTTAATAAAAAATAGGAGGTGAATTCGGAAGTTCATATCCGAAATACGCCATGTGTTATTTTTTTTAAAATTGAAGGTTAATTCGAAAGTGCATATTCGAATTATGAAAAAACATAATCAACATCATTATTTGTACCAAAGAGACACGAAAAAAATAAACAATTGTAAAACTAAATATATATAATATGTTATATATGTATTGAATCATATATATTTTACAATGTGTACGACAATACATTCAAAAAATGGTTTGATTACATTATAAAATGCACCGAACGAATTGTCACCACTTAAATCTAAAATTGGATCTTTCTTTGACTTTTCCCTATTTGATTCTCTCTCAAGCTCCACCAAATTGGTGAATTCTACCATCCTTTCCAAGAACTGATCCGACCAAGTTTTCGCCTCTTTTTCATGATATTCCATCCATTCCACGGATGTAGCTGTAATAGGACACCCCGGTTTCAAATAAACCTGAACAAAATGGCGTGAATTAAGGTACACAATATACATGATATGGACGGATGGATCTTTAGGCGGGGGAGTCCGAAGAGGAAAAAAAGGTTTCTGAAAAACTATATCTCGTTGTTGTACCCCAAAATTTTCACTCTCAATTTCTCAAGATATATCTCACGAAGATTTTCAAAAACTCAAGTTTGTATAAGTACAAAGCAGATCGAAAGGAGTGACTGCAGACAACAGTTTGAATTCAAAATCTGGAAAATGGCCTCCTTCGATGCAAGCTTGATTCACCAGCTTTCGATTGAGCATCTATCCTCCTTCAAACTTGCTTCAAATTCCCAATATTCGATTGAGGAAATGTCCTCTTGCATGCTTGCTTCATACAAGCTTCGATTGAATAAATGGTTATCTTCATGCTAGCTTCGACTGGGCATTGTTTCCCTTTGAAACAACTTCCTTCGATTCAGAAGACAAGGGCCTCCTATTGGTGTCCTTCGATTCAAAAGTTAGTGGCTTCCTACTGGCTTCTTTCGATTAAGAAGGCAATGAACTTTTGAAAGCTTCCTTCGATTCAGAAGGCAATAGCCTTCTGAAGGCTTCCTTTGATTCAAAGCAGGGACCTCTTGCATGCAAGCTTCGATTGCACCATTGGCCCCTTACATGTTTGCCTTTGATTCACAAAGCAGGGACCTCCTTCATGCAAGCTTCGATTGCATCATTGGCCCCTTACATGTTTGCCTTTGATTCACAAAGCAGGGACCTCCTGCATGAAATCTTTGATTGCACCATTGGCCTTACATGTTTGCTTTGATTCACAAAGAAGTAGCCTCTTGCACACAAACTTCGATTCACAAGCATTAACAGTACTTCTTTCATGCCTGCAAGGAAAGTACATCTTGCATGCCAGCATTCACAAGTCAAGTGCCTCCTCTTTGTTTGCTTTTGACTCACAAGGAGATGGCTTCCTCTGTGCATAAGGCAATGGCTTCCCTTCATGCTAGCGCCTATAAAGTGTTGGCTATTTTCATGCTAGCTTCAACAGGGCAATGTTTCCCTTGGAAATAGTCTGTTTCGATCACACATAGTGTCTACACTATGGCACACAATGGGTATCCCATTCGAAAGACATGTCTTGGTGGCCCATTCGAAGAATTGCAAGTGGTACACACAAGTGATGCATGTGGCCCCTTCGAAAGACACACATATAGTCCAATCGAAGGATACATATTTGGACCCTTCAAAATATACACATATGATCCATTTGAAGGACACAATTTAGGTGGAAGCAAACATTGTTGTCTGAAGAGAGTTTATGGTCGAAGGTTAGACCTATGAGGTCAAAACAAAAGGGTAAAATATTCAAAGATGCTTGCTGGCAAGAGTCCTATGTTCTGCCAATTCTAAGCCTGCTGCTTTGGCCACAACGCTCCAAAACTACTGCAAAGCAGTCCTGCTACGCTGCTATCATACATGCACCAAATTGGCATACAAAGAGTTGCACCTTGAAAGCGACAAAAACAGCATACTCAATTTGTTCAAATTCTTTTGTTTTCCCTCTCAAATCTCATCCAACTTCATCTATAAATAAGATGTTCCATGACTCATCTTAGGGGAGCTTTTGGTAGCTGGAGAAACTTTGGTTGTGTGAAAAAATCATCAAACACTTAATACACTCTCAAATCCATAATCAAAAGACGACACCCTTTGTTCTTTCTTTCGAATCCAGTACTAGAAACACCACACTTGTTTCTTTCCTTCGAATCCAGAACCCAGGGAAACACCAACCCAACACTTGGTTCCTTCTTTTGAATCCAGCACTAGAAACATAACACTTGTTTCTTCCCTTCGAATCCAAGAACATCCAGGGTAATCACTCAAGGCCCAGAAACACATTCCAACTCCGAATCCAAGGTAAGTCACCCTGACCTTAACCCTTTCGTTCAAGCGTGTAAATAACCTCTTTTACTTATTTTCCGTTTCTTCCCTTTTTCATTTGTTTGCTTTTCTTGTCCAAATATATGTTAGAGCTAACCTGTACAGACCCAAATGAAAGAAAAAAAGTTTATGTGAATCGAAGCCTTAGGCTTCGCACCCTTACTGCTTCACAGTGGCAAACAGAATAAAGAAAGAAGTGTGAATCGAAGTATGCAACACTGGTTGTAGGCCCAATCGAAAGAAGGCAAAATGTGACAATCGAAGGGCACATCCTTCGATCCAGGATGTTTTTCTCTCTCATTTTTTTACACTATTTTTGTCTTATATTTTCTATATATTTACATTTTCTTGCTATTCAATATGGTTGTAATAATTAGGACTTTTATTTTTTGCAACCCCCACTTGTACATTTGTATACCCCATCCCCCAAAAACATGTAATAGCGTAGGACATTTATTTTCCGCATTTGATTTCTTTATAAATGTTAGTAATTAGGTTGTGTATGGCAAGATAAAACCAACAAGTAGACCACCCAAATTCAAGACTAAAAGCATGCAATCAAACATACAATTCACACACATGCACCTCTAGGGTAATCTCACTTGTTGCCTCGGAAAATAGTCATGTCCCTCGAATATGGGTGTTTTAGCAAAGACCCTCGATAAAAGATCGTAGTACCTCGATGTCCCTCGATGTTTCCTTCGGTAAACGATCTAGTCCCTAACAAAATTGCTAAAACGTCTCATAGGTTGCCTTCTATGACTATACAAATGACCCACGTCGTCCCTTCACATCCAACGATGGGGCTTCTTATCAATGAATGGTAAGATAGAAACATCCAAAGGAGGAGGAAAATAACATAGACCTTTTAAGTAGGTAGAACGCTCGTAGTTGCTTGCTTACTCACAACTAAAAAACCATTTTCACACCAACACTTTCAATTGAAACATTTTTAAAAGTCAAAACACTTTGTACGCATTCTTATAGAGACGAGAATCATTACAAAGGCACTTTTCAAAATCACTTTCGAAAACATCTTCCACAACAAACATCTATTTGAGCTATTTTCAAAACCAACACTTTGTATGCATTCTTATAGAGAGAAGAATCATTACAAAGACGTTTTCAAAATATTTTCAAACGCACACCACAAAGCATATTTTCAAACAAAAGCAAGTGATCTAGAAAGCAACTAAGAGCCCGTAGATAAACTACGGATGAAAAGGGTGCTAATACCTTCCCTTTTCATAACCTACCCCCTGAACTCAAGAAAACATCTCTAAAGATCTTTCCTATTCTTTTCACTCTTTCCTTATTGGATAAAAGAAAAGTTGGTGACAACTCTTGCTATCCACAACAATTGAGATCAAACGCAAAACAACCAAGTCAGTTCTCCCACTATATCACAGAACTGGTGACTATGTAGGGAACCATACTTAAAAGTGGGGTTACCTTAGAGCTAGATCATATTTACTTGCTTTCCTTGTTTGAATTGCTTGCTTTACATTATGGTTCCTTGTTTGGATTTGTTTTGATCCTCTCCCCAGATCTGGGACACCTTTTAGGTAAGTAGCAATAGATTGTGGAAACTGTGTGGGTATATCGACATGGTTGAAGCGATAGCTACGTTAGTGTGACGCATTTGTTTGTACTGGTAGCCCTTGAGTAGTCAAGGAGAACACGGGGCCGCTTTGTGGTGTCACGAAGCACTAACAGACCTTAGAACCTTAATTGAACAACTTTTCCATTGGGAAGTAGTGAGATAGTCGGCTTTGGTGTAGTCTGAAGTTGGTTGATACTCAATACTACGCTCATTGAGATCGGACTTTCAGGATATTTCGGTCGCCAATAAAGAGGCTTACGCTGAAGCAATGCCCGATGAAGAAAGATTAGTGATATTGAGATTCCCTAGAACCCGGTTACTTTATAGGACATGTTAAACCAACTAAACTTCAAGAGGGTACTTACCTATAAACTCCATGCAAGCCTAAACCTAAGGACTTGTCTACTTTGTGTGTATATGATTATTTGTACATAACGAATTGTTTGCTTTGTTCACTTGTACATAACATCATAACATTATACCATAGCATTTTCAATAACCATTTCAAGGATCTCAAGGGACTATGATGCACGGTCATGTTGAACCAGACATCTATCAAGGGGCAAGAGGATTCTTTCTCCTCTAACCAAATGTTGTCAAAGACCAAAACACGGTCAAAGGCTATGATCCACTTAACATGGTGAGCTTAATTTCTCGTGGAAGGACATTCAACGATACGATGTTATCCAATCAAAGCTATGATCAAAGTTCAAAGTTCAAACATCTTCTTGTGTTTACCCTACGAGATCCTTGAAAACATGCATCTACATACCATGCATCATATCATGACATGTTTCTCCCATACAGATTTCCTTATATTTCTACTATTTATTTCAGTAAGGTGGATATGGAACAAACAGTGAAGGATCTTCAAGCACAAAATGCTCAATTCCAACAGGTGTTCGTTACTTTGGCTAAAGGGCAAGAGGAATTGAAGACTCTCCTTCTCAAAGACAAGAAGAAAAAGACAAAGAAATCAGTGGGTGTCCTGAACTTAGGAAGGAGGTTTAGAGGACCAGCAAAGCGAGCTCTAGAATTCGCAACTCCGTTAACTGAGGGGGAGAATCAGATGAAAGAAGGGGACCATAGTCTGGGATCTAACAGAGAAGAAGTTGACTACGCTGAAGAACAGTATCCCCCTGCTAATGACAAATACAAATAGCTGGAAGATCGTCCCAATGCCATGGAAATTCAAAGAGTACCAGGTCTGGATTTTGAAGAATTAGGTTTGGTTTCTGGAGTGGTCATCCCACCAAAATTCAAGATCCCTGCTTTTGCCAAGTATTATGGGGTCTCTTGTCCTAAGATGCATCTCAGATCTTATGTATACAAGATTCAGCCATACACCACCGATCAGAAGCTCTGGGTCCATTTCTTCCAAGAGAGTCTAGCTGGGACCCTACTTGAATGGTTCTATCAATTGGAAGGTTCTCGCATCCACGCCTGGGAGGATCTAGTTGTTGCTTTCTATAAGGAGTACCAGTGCAACGCTGATCTTGCGCCAACTCATGTGCAATTGCAGAATATGACCATGGGTTCCAACGAGGGCTACAAAGAATACGCCTAAAATTGGAGAGATATGGCTGGTAGGGTGAAGCCCCCATTAACTGACAGGGAGTTGATTGATATCTTCATGGGAACTTTGACAGGACCTTTCTTCAATCACCTAATCGGAAGCTCCTCAGCTGGGTTTACCGGGATGATTCTAATTGGGGAACAAGTTAAAAACGGAATCAGAAGTGGAAAGATCCAAGGAGCTACATCCTCTGATACTCAGAAAAATCCATACAATAGGAAGAAAGAGTCAAATATTGTGTACAGCCAAAAGGATCGTAATAAGAGCAACCATGATCAACATGTGGGGGCAGTCCTGATCTCCGGTCCTACATCACGGTGATAATAATAATAGGGAAATCAGCGAAGGCAAGACGAGCCCAAGAGAAACTTTACCAACATCAACATGCCATTGTCTCAAGAATTGTAACACATGTTGAGGATGAATCTGATTACATTGATAGGACCTCATCCAAACCCTAAAACCTCTTCTCCTAACTACAATCCTGATGCAATATGTGCTTATCAGTCCAGCAGTCCTGAGCATGATACTAACAATTGTTTGGCATTGAAATACAAGATTCAAAATATGATTGACGCCAAGGAGATTGAATTCGATCCACCTGCTACTCCTAACTTGATCACTTCTCCCATGCCAAATCATTGAGAGCGTCCAGTTCATTTTGAATTTTCAATTGTAATTTCTTTTGTTTGTTCAAACACTTATCTGTATGTCAGACTTTGGTTACTTTCATTAATGCATTGCATATGTTTGTCTTGAATTAATCCATTTGTTTTCATTATATTTAAACTATGATTTTTACTCCCTTTATGATATTCAACTCTTGTTTTAAAAGTTGCAAGCCTTTAGAGGGAGGATGACGAAAACAATGACATAATCACATACAATATGCTTTTGAATAGACCTTGTTGACGATGTACAAGCGTTCTTTCAATTCCTAAACACTGGAGTTATAAGGAGGATAATCCCTAGTCAACCCCTTTGAGCCAAAGAAGTAGGAGTTTTCTTTTTTCACACAAATTGAAACCTTTAATCATAAACCTGGGGCAGGGTAGTCTCTCAGTTAATTCAAATGTATGTTCAGTCGCAAGCTTTCACTTCATACACAATGAATGACAACGAAAACGTCCTTCTGGATCAAAAAGACGATGATGGTTCCCTATCAAATAGGCAGTAATTATCTCTCAAGATAAAAGCCCACTAAGTCAAAACCTACGAAGGAGACTTAAGAAAAAAATTGGGGCATCATGCTGGCTGTAATCTCAAAACAAAAACAGTCAGGAAAAAATAAGGGATAATAAATCAAAAAAGGAGGTCACTACAAATCATCAACAACATGAAAAAATGTTGCAAAAAATGACTGCCTTCACAAATAAACTTCCAAATTTCTGAACCATCACCAAAACGTCATTCAGACTCAAGTGGAATTCAAACGCACAATTAACTGAGTTAGGGACTGAAGAACATCACGAAGAACGGGCGGGTACAAATAAACTTTGAGCCTTATCCTTTGTTTCCTAAACTGTGAACCAGGCTACGTTACAACCCCTTAAAAGTCCTAATTGAAGCATGGGTTAGTTTAAAAGCATACTGTTACAAAAGGTATCCTGACTCTGTAAGGCTTACTCTAAATCCTGAGTTGAATTCACATTCTTATAAAAATTCTTTTATCTACTAAAACGCATTTTCAAAACTTTAAGACAAACGTAAACTTTGCATTATTGGAATATAGTTACTTGTTTGACAACAGATAAATCCACACAATGATTATCTGTTGAACACAAATATTCAGTGAACAAAATCACTTCAAGTGGTAAGACACTTCCAAATGACAAACTCTCATAATCAAGGGAGCATGACATGTCACTGTTCAACCCATCTGGGGAAGTCAGGTCAAGATTCCAAGAAATCTCTCATAACCAGGGGCAGATCTCCATTTGAATCACCTGGGGCATTGAACATGAATTCCAGCAAAGGGTTATGTACGACTAAGCAAACATTTTCTGGCAGTACTACAACACTTACCACTAGGGGCAGTGACAAATTTCTCAGAAAGTCCTTTTCATAGGGTAATCCCTAGTCAAGTCCCCATAGAGTCATCTCTATAAGGTTATCCCCACAGAATAATCTTCATGGACGGGGGTACAAAACCCTCAAGGCCAAATTCATGGATATCCCCATAAAATTGGATCCATGCAATCCCCAGTCAGAGTTTCAAATCTCCGGAAAACCTCTCCCCAACTGAGTTGATCTCAAGAATCCTCGAAGAGTTCTGCCAAAAGAAAACACCTCTCCAGCAGATTGTCAATAGGGTTTATTTCCCCCAACAAACTACACATTCCCCGGCTTGAGTTTGCCTCTCTGACTACTACAAAACATGGGACCATAACCCCTCTTATCCAGTAGACTTTTCTATAATCCCTAGTGAGTTTCCGCAAAGCCTGGAAGACAACCAAATAGCAGTTAACTTCTTTATCCCCAACAAGTTGTTAACTTCCTTTCTCTTCCACCAAGAGATAACTCCCTAGTAGAGCAACGGACAACTAAGACTCCTGAACTCTTTTCCCCAAGAAGGAATCAACACTCTCCACAGAGTTTCCCTCAAGAAAAATCAATGTCCCCCAGCAGAGTTATCCTCAAACAACAAAAGCAGGAAGCCCCAGCAGAAACATTCTAAAACAAAGTCTGAAGATATGCATACTTTTCATCCACAAACAGCAGCCCGGGATTTAACTTCCTAAGGCTCCCCAGCATTTGTCAAGGATTTATTTTCCAAAACAAAGTTACATTTCAACAATACTCATAGCATAGGAATACGAAACACATATAGCATAATCTCATTTATTTTGAGAAACATCATTACACCATGCATTTCATACATCATGACATTGCATGCAGCTAACTCTTTACCTTTTCAGGAAAAATCAATCAACAGATAGTTATCATAAACAATTTTCAAAGAGGTCAGAGATTAATTCCTGAAATAAGTCCGGGCAACTATCTCTACAGCCAACAAAAAGCAAGTTCCATATTAATACCTGAAGAAAGACAGGACAATTATCTGTGAGAGACTGATTATAGATTAATACCTGAAACAAGACAGACAACTATCTACTCGACCAGCTGACGCAACCCTACCCAGGTTCCTTCTCATTTCCAGGTGCAGTTTACCCTGACTCATCATGAAGCAACCCTACCCAGGTTCCTTCTTATTTCCAGATGCAGTTTTACCCTGACTCATCGTGAAGCAACCCTATCCAGGTTCCTTCTTATTTCCAGATGAAGTTTTACCCGGACTCATCATGAAGCAACCCTACCCAGGTTCCTTCTCATTTCCAGATGCAGTTTTACCCGGACTCATCATGAAGAAATCCTACCCAGATTCCTTCTCATTTCCAGATGCAGTTTTACCCAGACTCATCATGAAACAACCCTACCCAGGTTCCTTCTTATTTCCTGATGCAGTTTTGCTTGGACTCATCATGAAGCAACCCTATCAGGTTCCTTCTCATTTCCAGATGCAGTTTTACCTGGACTCATCATGAAGCAACCCTACCCAGGTTCCTTCTCATACATTTATAGATGAAGTTTCACACGGATTCATCCTGAAGCAACCCTACCTAGGTTCCTTCTCATACATTTCCAGATGAAGTTTCACACTGAATCATCATGAATAACCCCTACCCAGGTTCCTTCTCTTAAATTCCAAATGAAGTTTCACATGGATTCATCCTGAAGCATCCCTACCCAGGCTTCCCCCTCATATATCTCCTAAAGCATCCCTACACAGGCTCATCATCAAGAAATCTTACACAAATTCCTTCTCATACATTACAAGACACAACTTAACACGAGCCGGTTCCAACATATCTAGAGGTGCATGTGTGTAAATTGTGTGTTTAATTGCATGCTTTTAGTCTTGAATTTGGGTGGTCTACTTGTTGGTTTTATCTTTCCATACACAACCTAATTACTAACATTTATAAAGCAATAAAATGAAGAAAATAAATGTCCTATGCTATTACATGTTTTGGGGGGATGGGGTATACAAATGTACAAGTGGGGGTTGCAAAAAATAAAAGTCCTAATTATTACAACCATATTGAATAGCAAGAAAATGTAAATATATAGAAAATATAAGACAAAAATAGTGTAAGAGAGAGAGAGAGAGAGAGAGAGAGATAGAGAGAGAGAAAAGCATCCTGGATCGAAGTATATGCCCTTAGATTGTCACATTTTGCCTTCTTTCGATTGGGCCTGCAACCAGTGTCGCATCCTTCGATTCACACTCTTTTCTTTGTTCTGTTTGCCACTGTGAAGCAGTAAGGGTGCGAAGCCTAAGGCTTTAATTCACACAAACTTCTTCTTTCGTTTGGGTCTGTACAGGTTAGTTCTAACATATATTTGGACAAGAAAAGCAAACAAACGAAAAGGGCATAAACAAAAAATAAGTAAAAGAGGTTATTTACATGCTTGAATGAAAGGGTTATGGTCAGGGTGACTTACCTTGTGTAACACGGCGAGAGAACTAAATTGGTTGTTTGCATTTGATCGCAATTATTGTGGATAACAAGAGTCGCCACCGACTTTTATTTTATCCAAAAGGAAAGGTTGAAAAGAACAGGAAAGACCTTTCGAGATTATTTCTTGATTTCGGGGGGTAGGTTATGAAAAGGGAAGGTGTTAGCACCCTTTTCATCCGTAGTTATCTACGGGCTCTTAGTTGCTTGCTAGATCACTTGCTTTTGTTTGAAAATGTGCTTGTGGTGTGGGTTTTGAAAGTATTTTGAAAACGTATTTGTAATGGTTCTCATCTCTATAAGAACGCGTACAAAAAGCTTTGTCTTTTGAAAATGTTTCAAGATGAAAGTGTTGGTGTAAGAAATGTTTTTTTGTTGTGAGCAAGCGAGCAACTAGGAGAAACCTACCTACTCAAAAGGTATTAAATGTTCTTTTCCTCCTCCTTTAGATGTTGTTATCTCACCATTGTTTTGGTAAGAAACCCCATCGTTGGATGTGAAGGGACAGGCGCAAGTCAATCGTACAGTCATATAAGGAAACTTGTAAGACGCTTTAGCAATTTTCATAAGGGACTAGATCATTTTACCGAAGGCAACATCGAGGGACTACGATCTTTTCATCGAAGGGTCTTTGGTAAAGCGTCCCATATTCGAGGGACATGACTGTTTTTTCCGAGGCAACAAGCGAGGTTACCCTAGAGGTGCGCGTGTGAAAAGTGTGTTCGATTCAAGTTAATTTTGTCTTTGATTAGGGTTATCTAGCGGTTGATTTTATATCTGGCCATGCACGCCTAATTACTATGCAGTATAAGGAAAACAATAAATTGCGGAAATTAAAATTCTACGCTATTACAGAGCTTTCGGGAATAAGGGTACAAATTTACAAATAGGGATGGATCAATGCGATTAAAAATTAAAATAAGAAATCAATACAACCAAATCGAATCGAACAATTAATTAAAACTACAACAATCTATGAAGTAAATTAATTGACAAAGTATGGAAATAAAGTTCTTCATATTTTTGTTTGTGAAAAATCTGGGAAGAAAATAAAGAATCTATTCTACTTTTATAAAATTCCCCAGCAGAGTCGCCAGTTCTGTGATACGGTGGGAGAACTGACTTGAGGGTTTTGCATTTGATCGCAAATGTTGCGGTTAGCAAGAGTTGCCACCAACTTTTCTTTTATCCAAAAGGAAAGGTTGAAAAGAATAGGAAAGACCTTTGAGATGTTTTCTTGAGTTTGAGGGGGTAGATTATGAAAAGGGAAGGTATTAGAACCCTTTTCATCCATGGTTTTCCATGGGCTCTAGGTGCTTGCTAGATCACTTCCTTTTTTGTTTGAAATTATGCTTGATGTGGTTTTTGAAAGTATTTTGTAAAGAGGCCATTGTTTAGCCAATCTTTGTAATGTTTCTTGTTTGTAAGAATGTATATAAAGATGTTTGATCTTTTGAAAATGTTTTCAATTTTGTAAGATGTTTGAAAGTGTGTGTGTTTTTTTTGAAAATAGCAAAGATGTTTATTTTGAAATGGAGCAAGTAATTAGGAGCAATCTAGCTACTCAAATGTCTTTCTTGTTCATTTTCTTTTCCTTTGACATTGTTGTCTTACCATTGACTTGGTAAACAACCCTATCTTTGGATGTAAACGGGACGGGCGTGGGTCATAGTATAACCATGATTAGCAATGTTGCAAGGTATCTTAGCATTCTTTTTGAGGGACTAAGATAATTTGTAAGGCAACTTAGATAGCATCATCGAGGAACCATGATCTTGTATTTTTGCTTGTTTTTGCTAAGATACCTCACATGCGTAATATGGCCATTTTGTATAAGGCAACCAAGTGGAATAACCCTAGAGGTGCTTGTGTGCAAGTGTATCATTTTCATGCTTGTTTTTATCTTGAATTAGGGTTTTCTAATTATTGGTTTTAGTCTTTCCATACAAATCCTAATTACTGGCATGTTATATAAAAGCGATAAGTTGCGAAATTTAAAGTTACTACGCTATTACAATATTTATGGGGAACCCTAATTAATCTATTACAACCATATAGAATTGGTATGAATATACAAGGAAATAAATAAATACAAAATATAAAAATGAATAAATGTACAAGGATGCAAAATGTAAAGAAACAGAATTTTGTTTGGTTTTCATGAAAAAAGATTTTTGCCTTAACCTAATTAAATAAAGAAAATAATTAATTAAGTTTGAATTTATTAAGAAAATATTTTAAATGAAAACCTAGTTCTATTAATTAATCAAAATAAAATAAGTTTAAGAAAAGTATTTTTTGGTATTTTTTTTATCTTGAAAATATTTGTAGTATTATAAAATATTTTTAGTCTTTTTTATATTAAAATAATGTATTTTAAATGGTGTGAAGAAAAATAAATAAATAAATAAAGTAATATTAATTAAGTTTATAAGATTTACTTAATAAAATAAATAAAGTATAATAAATAAAAATATTTTTATTTATGGAAAAATAAAATAAAATAAGTCAAAATATAAACATATATCATTTTCTTATATTTTTATGATTTTTAGTATTTAGGAAATATTTTTAAGAAAAGAAAAATAAAAATATGAAATAAATGAATAAGTAAAATAATTTGGGCCAGGGGGTGCCAAAAGTCGGTATGGGAGTCTGCTAGCAAAAAAAAAAGAACCAGGCCCAAAGGGCCCAGCGCCTGCCAAATAAAAAAGGGTCAGAATTATCAAAAAACATGAAAAAATGCAAAAGGGTACCACTAGAGCTCGACCCCAGGTCCCATAGGTTACAGGCGCGCGCTTCTACCACTGAGGTGGCTATACATCTGTTAATACAAATGAAACAATAAATATGTAAGGAAAAACGCCCCCTGAAGACTTCATCTTCAACCTCCAGCCAGACCTACTCTAACTTGCTCATTTTTTATTAAAAATGAAAACTGTAAACATGAAACGTGTAGCAAATTTTCTCACGATTCCAGAAATGTAAAGTATTAAAACTATGGATCAAAGATAAGTAATAATTTTAATGGCTCTAATCTGAACCCTAAAAATTTCAGAAATTTCAGTTTCAAAATTCTCTAAGCTCAACCAAAATTAATGGAAACTAAGGACATGGTTAGCTTCAAGGCAATGATATCTACATGTTTTATTCACAAATAAACTATTGATGATGCCTGTATGAAGATTTCCAAGTTGAGAAATCTTACCTCAAAACTGGAAATCGTGTTTTGAGTTTGAGCTTGTTTCAAGTGATGGTGATGATCAGGTTAGCTTCCTTTAGGTCCTAGGAAGCTAATGCAATGGTTAGCTTGAACAATGGATGGTTGAAATGGCCTGGAGAAGTCAAGTTGCAGACTCTATTTTTTGGTTATGGAAGTTATGGTAAATGGTGTTACAGTTCTGTAATAAGGATGGGGATGAGTTATATTTGATGTAAGGAAGCTTTAGAAACTAAAAGGCCAAGAAACGCACGAGGGAAATGGGAGTTTAATGTTCAAGGTCAAAAACTATGCAACAATGGAGTTTTTGTGCAATTTTTGATTTGAGAGAGTTTTGGTGTATTTCAGGGTATTCCAACTCGTGTTCTAGCTCACAAATAGTGAATCTATTTATAAGAAACAAGTTTGGAGTGCTCTAGTTGATCATAATTCAAATTTACATGTTTAAGTTAAACATGTGATTTTTTGACAAAACAAGTTTCCATGCCTTGTGTACTTGCTAAGATAGAGTGGTTATGCTTTAAACAAGCTTGCTTCTGACTTTGTGGATGGAGTGTGATCATAGGAAACAAGTTAGAGGCTCAATGTGAACTTTATGCAAAAAGCTTGCTTTACAAGAATGGCATTGTTAACTTTGTGCAATAAATGGAAATGCAACTTGGACAATAGCTCAATTGCTTGGATCAAAGTGAAGATGTGAAAAACACAAGAAGGGGGGGTTGAATTGAAAAACTTGGATCAAAAACAGATTAATGACACAGTATTTTTATCCTGGTTCGTTTGATCTCAAACTACTCCAGTCCACCCGTCAAGGTGATTTTGCCTCTCTCCAACGAGGTCTTAATCCACTAATCTCAAACGATTACAATAGCTACTTTAACAACTGTTAAAGTCTTCTTGAGTACAACCACAAACCGGTTAATCTCAAGGAAATATTTTACAAATAATTTGAACAAGAATGTGTTGTTGTTTTCTAACAAAACAGTTTATCACCACTGTGATAATTACACATGTTTAGCTTATAATATAGAATAAATTTGCTAGAGCTTGAATATGCGTGGTTTGGAATTCTCTGCAAATTGATGTGTGCATACGTACGTGCTTCTTTTGCGAGCAGACTTGTTTATATAGGCAAGCAAGAGACGTTGTCCATAAAGCAAGTTTAATGTTAATAACACACTTTCCTTTTGTAGAAGATCTTGTCTGAAGAAAGCCGTTGGCATTTAATTCTGTCTTGAATAGTCAGTAACGCTTCAGAGTCTTCTTTGCTTTAATTGTTGATGACGCTTCAGAGTGTTGATGACTTGGTTGATATGTCTTTGTTCAGAGTCAGAGTTTACTTGTTTAAGCGCAGATTCTAGTCATCAAACTTCAGCGTGTAATACTTTAGCTTATCTTCTGATGTTGATCCCATCAAAACTTCTGCATACATAACATATTTTTAAGGTGCATATTTGTTCTTTGTATATATATTCTTTGTATTTATTTATTCTTTGTTTTTGTTATCATCAAAACTCTAATCAAGGGTTGTAGAATCTAACTATGTTCTAACATAAAGCTCTAACAGTTGTGTAAACATTTAATTATGTAGTGATAAACAAGTTTGAGGCCTGCAAAGCAAGGATTATGCAGCCTAGCATGGATTTGGTTCAAGTGTTCATCAAAAATGACTTGTAATTCAAGTGACAAAACCCTAATTTCATCTCTTTGATTTTCCCTCCTTAAGAATGATATCAAGGAGTTCTTGGACATTTTGGAAATCTTGAAATGTTATCTACAACCCATCTTTGAATTGCTTTTGAATATTGCCCTTGGAACTATGTGAAAAAGTGTCATGAAGTTAGGTCAAAATCCTGGCTAAATTAGGGCAAAATTTCACTAAGTGTTTAGTTTCATGACCCTATGTTCATAAAATCATAACTTGAGATCCAAGCATTTTTAGAAGGAGTTGTGTAAAGAAAAGTTGTATATTTCATGGAGATCTAAAACTTTCATGTTGGAAGTTTTTCTTGAATCATCTTGCATCATGGTGAAAATTTGGCTCAAAGTTATGAAAAAACATGAAATTTCCAACACTTAGAAAAATTTCTAAGTTTAGAAATTTTGACTTTTCAAAATGAAATCTTGACTTTTTGATTTCTTGATGAATAAGTTTCATATTTTGACATGCTTTGATGAATTATGATCTTTGGCACTTGAATTTGACTAAAATGTCAAAGTTTGACTTTTCAGTATACAATTGACTTTTGATCAGTTGACTACAAAATTCATTTGTCAATCCAATGGACTTGCAATGTTTTGAACCATGTAATTAGGTCAAAATGATGAAATTGGAATCTTGAGGTCATGCCTTAAACCAATTGACCATTTTCTAGGTCAAAAATCAGAAATTGCCCTTTCCCAGTCAAAACCCTAATTTTGACCTTTTTGCCCTTTTGGAGATTTGATCAAATTTCTTGAGGAGTTGTGGTCCAAACTTGATCAAATGATACACATGAGTTTAAAATGTTGATGTGGACCAAAAATTATGAAGTTTGACTGTGAATTGGCCATAGTTGACTTTTCCCCAATACAGTTGATTTTTAGGTCAACTACTCAATTGACTGATCAAAAGTGTGATCCAAGGCTTGAAACTTGACATAAGTAATCTTGGGGGTCCATAATGATCCATGAAAATCATATGGGGCATTGGAAGTCCAAAAATCCTTGTGCAATCTCAAACCCTAATTTTGGTCATCAGGGCATAAGGAGGTGTCTTGAGCTGATCAAACCCTAATGCAGTCTTGAGCCCAATGAGATCTTGTGGGAAAATTCTTGATAAGTGAGAGGGAAAATTTTGGGGTACAATATTTGGTCTCCCAATTTTTTTTGCTGGTTGTTGTTCCTTCTTTTTTTTTTCAAACGTGTTCCTCCTTATGGTGAGATAAAGGGTAGAAATTGGGGGCGAAAGTTGAGGTTTTGAACATTTTTGGTTAACTGTTTTGTGGCCTTTTGAGTACAGGTTAGGTTATGTCTATTTTGGTGCAAATTTTGACCTGTTTTGTACAGGTTTCTTTTCAGCAGCTAATGCAGGCGGCTTTTGACAATTTTGGGATTGTTATATGCTTAGGTGATATCTTCCTGGCCCCATCTCTTTCCCTCTTCATCTTTCTATGATATAAAGCAATTTTGATTTGCTAAAATTTCTGAAGGGTTTGCATAGATTAGGAAAATGATGACATAGGGATTTGGGCATGTGGTAGCTAACTGTTTTTTTATGAATAATGTTGTGTTGTCTTGGCTCTGTTTGGTTTTACATGTTGTTTTGGTTTTGCCTACTATTTTGGTTTTACCTGTTGTTTGGGTTTTGCCTGCTTTAATGGTTTTACCTGCTGTTTGGGTTTTGCCTGTTGTTTTGGTCTTGAATTGTGCTGCTGTTTGGCAGCTTTGCTGTATATTTGCTGCTTTGTTTGCTTGGCAGTGGGCTGCTGTTTTGCAGTGTTGTTTGGCTTGTAGCTTTGCACATTTCTTTTCCCTTTTTGTGAACCAAAAAATCCACACCTTTTTATGATTTGCAAAAGTAGGAGGAGATAAACCATGATTAAAAAAACAAGCCCTTTTAATTTATGATTCCAAAATGCAAATTTTAATGATGAGATAAAAACTCTTAACAAATAGTTCTTGAACTTTCACATGTTAGCTAACTTTTTCTTTTCTTGTTTCATGAGCACGAGGGTTGGATGGCAAGCGAGGTTGAAAGGCGAGGAAGCCATGGAGAGGAGTGGATGATTTTCTTGAATATGAAGCAATAGAAAATTGAAGAAGCAATACTTCTTTTTTTGTAAATAAAACACTTGTAGTTTGTATATTAAATTGTAACCCACTTTGAAATGTATCTTGAAACTGTTATTTTGTAACATAAATTGATGAAACTTGAAGTTTGTAAATCTCTTGTAGTAATGTAACAACTTTGAATGATTTGCAAGATAGAAACTCGAAATTTCCTTGTGTAAACTCACTTGTCTCAAAAGCTTGAAGGAGATTGACACATAAGTGAATTAACGCGATTTTGAACATGTATTGAGTGAAGTTTGTTTGATAATATTGAATGTTTTTTGAACATTGTATACCCTCTTGATTCCATAAAACTTGCACTCAAAATGAAACTCGCATGCCATGCTCGATTCAAGTGGAACTTCATTGCCAAACCTGAATTAAATCTCTTGATGACAAAATATACGCTTTAAGAATATTCATCAATCTTGTAAAATAACGACTTTAACATGAGAATCATAGTCCTGAGAAAACAATTATGGTGTGAATTGAAATTAGGAGGTAAGAACATTTGAAATCAAGCAAATGACTTGTGATGATTCGATAACTTTCAAAGTCTTCCAAACACAATTTTCCTTTGATCTTTGAAGAGAAACTCGTAAACTACATCACTTATAACAATATGCAGAAATAATCGTCTCGAGATCTTAGAAATTGAGGAAATTACAATTCTTAGAGGTCAGGCGACAGTTACTTAAGATTAGGTCAAAGTCCATAAAGCGACCTCTAAAGTATTCAAATTTTGATGATCTTTTGCACGTAATCAGTTCTTGATTTGTGAAGAGAAATTGGAGATGACGTCAAGGAGAGTCATACACAAAAAGAACCGCTTAAAAGTATCAAATAACAAAGATGTTACAATTGTTTGAACTTGATCTCGTAAAGGTCGATTTTTGGGTCAATGTAGTCATTTTCTGTCATATGAACCATCGACTTGCAATGCAAAGTTTGAACACTGGCACGAACATCCTTGAGGAGACATGAAGATCTATGAAGACCCTTTGAAACCTTGAAGACTCAATTTTATTTGAGAAATAGTAAACCCTAATTGTTGACTTACTGCCTAGGAAGAGAATCTATCTAATCAACTTTTGAGCCAAATTGAGTATTCGAGAAACCCTAGGATAGTATCTTGAATGAAAAACGGGAGGGGAAATTTTGGGGTACAACAGTTGCCCCTGTTCAATCTTCTTAAACTTGAAATGTGAGATCGGCATGTTTGTCGTTCGTAGCTTGAAAGTGGAAGATGATTGCACACTAGAGTGCCCAGAAATTTGCACTCGATGATATGTTGGTTAATTGTGTAGGGAATAGGCTTAAAGATTCCATTTGGAGAAATGATGGAGAGTTGTCAGAGATGGGCTTAAAGATGTCATCCAAAGGTGATTGTTGACAGAAATTAGACTAATTCTGAACTTGACTTCAACTGGAAAAGAATCAGAATAAACGTTTGGTCGATTTAAGCTTAAACTAGCAGAAGTCTTGAATGTTCTTTAACTAGAAAGAATCAGAATAAATCTTAGAGCAATTTATCTGAACCAGAGAAAATGTCTATTTGGAAAGTATCAGGGTAAACTGTTGAGAGGTTTAAACTGAACCAAAAGAGGTCTTGTGTATTCTTTAACTAGAGAGAATCAGAATAGATCTTTGAGTGATTTATCAAAACCAGAGAAGATGTCTGCAGGAAAGAATCAGGATAAATCGTTGAGAGATTTAAACTGAACCGGCAGAGGTATGGAAAAGGAATCAGAATAGATCTTAGAGTGACTTATCTGAACCAGAGAAGATGTCTGCAGGGAAGAATCAGGATAAATTGTTGAGAGATTTAAACTGAACCAGCAGGGGTCTAGAGAAGAATCAAAATAAATCTTTAAGCGATTTATTTGAACCAGAGAAAATATCTGCGGGAAAGAATCAGGATAAACCATTGAGATATTTAAACTGAACCAGCAGGGGTCTGAAGAAGAATTGGAATAAATCTTGGAGCGATTCATCTGAACCAGAGAAAATGTATGCGAGAAAGAATCAGGGTAAACCATTGAGAGATTTAAACTGAACCAGCAGGGGTCTGGAGAAGAATCAGAATAAATCTTAGAGTGACTTATCTAAACCAGAGAAGATTTCTGCGGGGAAGAATCAAGATAAACCGTTAAGAGATTTAAACTGAACGAGCAGAGGTCTGGAGAAGAATCAGAATAATCTTTGAGTGATTTATCTTAACCAGATAAAATGTCTGCGGGAAAGAATCAGGATAAACCTTCGAGAGATTTAAACTGAACCAGCAGGGGTCTGGAGATGAATCAGAATAAATCTTGAAGCGACTTCTCTGAACTAGAGAAGATGTCTGCGGGAAAAAATCAGGATAAACCATTGAGAGATTTAAACTGAACCGGCAGAAGTCTGAAGGAAGTACTTATCATATAGATAGTCACCCTGTCCTGATTCGGGAATTGATCTTCAATTGATTTGTTCATAGATATTTGCCTTGTCTTGTTGAAAATTTGACGATAATTTTCTGTGGTTTGATCTTTCATGAAAAAGGTGAAGAGTTAGTTGTATGTAATGTTATGATATATGAAATGCATAGTGCAACGAGATTGTGATATATGCATTTATGCCATTGATGCTCGTGATGCATGGATGTGATGTACGCGCATGTAAGCTGTTCTGCTGCAATGTTGTTGGATTGGGGAAAATAAATACCTGACTGCCACTGGGAATGAGGAGTGTAAGTCTTCATATTTTGTTGAAGTTGAAGCATTGATGGATGAGTTTCCATTATTAGAGAAATAAACTTTATTGGGAAAGGGAAACGTCGTGCATTGCTTGTGGACTTCGTGAAATCCTGCTGGGGAATCTTGAGAAGCTGGACGAATTTCATTGGGGAATCTTTGGAGCGGTAACTGGAAGTTTTGCTCCGTCAGGGGTGTGAGAGCACCTGATACCATTAGGCTGCATACTGGAGATATGTTAGTGATCTTGTAGTAGGATGTCCTTGCTTCCGCTCCTGCTAGAGAAAGTACATGCGGGGGTTTTATGGAATGGCTTATACATATTATCCTATTTATTAAAGCCATTAGTAATTGTCTTTCTGTTTTTTGTTCCCCTCTTTTTTTGTGCTCATTTGTAAACAGTAATCACGTTCAAATGCATATGTTCAAAAATAATCATTGGACATTTTTGCAAACAAATCAGGAAAATAAAAGAAAAACAGATAGTTTTTCACTTTTAAAGGAATATCTTTGTATTAACTTGAATAAGTATTTTTATACAAAGAGACGAACATCCTAGTAAGAGAATGTCATCGTAGAAAATGAAAATTGATACAAAGAAAAGACAGCTATGTGAAATAGTATCATGGGGTTCCCACTCTGCTATAGCCTTCATGTCTCTGAGCGTCTCATCCACTTGTTGCTTTGTCCGGAGTTGATTGGATTGATTAGAACCGTTTGAGTTTGTCAGTCGATACTGAAGGTTGTCTATAAGGTGATCCAATGGGACATAGCCATACGCTTTAAATCCCTAACTTTTGCCTGGACCACCCTTTTGGGTTTTCGGTCCACCGGGATACCCTTTTTTGCCCAAGCCGCCTCTTCAGGTTTTCAGCTTGCCAGGTGTACATATTTTTTTGTATTTTATCCCTAATTTTTGCCCGAACCCTTTTGGTTCGCCGGGATGCCCTAATTTTTGTCTAGGTCAGTCGACCTAGCGGGTCTTTATTCATGTGTAGTATCTTTTAACTATGTCCGCGTTTACATGGTGCAAAAGTTCGTCGCCATCCATAGTGGTTAAGATCATTGCTCCACCAGAGAATATGTTTTTAATCAGAAATGGTCCTTCGTATGTAGGAGTCCATTTGCCCCTGGGATCACCTTGTGGCAATATGATACGCTTGATTACCAAGTCACCAACCCGATATACCTGACGTCTGACCTTCTTGTTAAAAGCTTTGATCATACGTTTTTGGTACATTTGACCATGGCAGACATCTGTAAGCCTCTTCTCATCAATCAAGTTCAACTGGTCAAATTGAGTTTGAATCCATTCATCTTCATTCAACCCTGCATCCCTTATGATTCTCAGAGAAGGTATTTGGACTTCAATTGGTAGGACAACTTCCATGTCGTATACCAAAGAGAAAGGAGTTGTCCTTGTTGATGTGCGCACCGTGGTACGGTAACCGTTGAGAGAAAATGGTAACATCTCATGCCAGTCCTTATAGGTCATTGTCATTTTTTGTATGATCTTCTTGATGGTTTTATTAGTGGCTTCTATAGCGCCATTCATCTTCGGCCGGTAAGGAGAAGAGTTATGATGTTGTATCTTGAATTTCGCGCATAGTGCGGTAATCATAGTATTATTGAGATTGGTACCATTATCTGTGATGATTCTCTCTGGGATACCATACCGATAAATAAGATTTTGTTTGATGAATCGGGCCACAACATTCTTGGTAACAGAAGCGAATAAAGCTGCATCGACCCACTTCGTGAAGTAATCAATGGCAACCAAGATGAAGTGGTTTCCATTAGAAGTTGTAGGTTTGATCTCTCCAATCATGTCAATGCCCTACATTGCGAAAGGCCAAGGAGCAGTCATGATGTTTAGAGGAACCAGAGGCACATGTACTTTGTAAGCATAGATCTGGCACTTGTGACAAGTTCGTGAATGTTGATAACAATCCGCTTCCATGGTGGACCAATAGTATCCTTCCTGTAGGATCTTTTTAGCCATCGTGTGTCCACTAGAATGAGTGCCAAAGGTACCTTCGTGTAAATCATCCATGATCTTTTCTGCCTCACTCTGGTCCATGCACCGGAGCAAAGTAGATTCGTGGTTGCACTAATAGAGGATTTTGTTACTGAGGAAGAATTTAGCAGAAAACCTTCTCAGGAACTTCTTATCATTGACTAAAGCTCCCTCCGGATACTCTTGGGCCTCGAGATATATCTTAATTTCATGTAACCTAGGCTTGTCCATTACTTCTTCAGTATCAATCTCGTGACAGTGAGCCGGTTCGTCCATCCTCTCAATGGTGACCTGAGGAACCTCATTATCCCACTTGATTTTGAACATGGGTGACATAGTGGCTAGCACGTCCGCTAGTTGATTTTCCTCTCGTGGAAAATGCTCAAAGGTAATTTCCTCAAAATGTGGGATTAATGGCAACACATGTTCTTTGTAAGCGATGAGATTAGGATGCTTCGTGTCCCATTCTCCTTTAATCTGACTGATGACTAAGGTTGAATCTCCAAATACACTTAAGGACTTGATTCCAAAATCTATGCCAGCTTTGAGACCCATAATACACGTTTTATATTCTTCCATATTATTGGTACAATTGAAACACAACCTAGCAGTGAAGGGGGTATGACATCCTTCAAGGGATATGATTACAGCGCTGATGCCGTTGTCGAGTGCGTTGGAAGCTCTGTTAAAAACCATGGTCATCGGGATCCTTGTTAAGGTCCATCATACGGTCTGAGTTCTTCACAATTGTTTACCAACATGATGTCTTCATCTGTGAACTCGAATTTCATGGATTGATAGTCATCCACAGCCTGATGAGCAAGGTGATCGACTAGCACACTGCCCTTTATTTCTTTTTGGGTAGTGTATTAAATGTCATATTTAGTCAGGATCATCTGCCATCTTGCTATTCTTCCAGAGAGGGGGGGCTTCTCGAATATGTATTTAATTGGATCCATCTTGGATATCAATAAGGTAGTACGGGTCAACATATACTGTCTTAGCCGGCGAGCATCCCATGCTAGAGCGCATCAAGTTTTATCGAGCAGTGAATATCTGGTTTCACAGTCGATAAACCTTTTGCTCAGGTAGTATATTGCATGCTCTTTTCAGCCAGACTCATCATGCTGCCCCAGCACACACCCTATTGAATTTTCCAAGATAGTTAGATACATGATCAAAGGTCTTCCCTTAACTGGTGACATCAAAATGGGAGGCTCTTGAAGGTAGTCTTTGATCATCTCGAAGGTAGCATGGCAGTCGTCGTTCCATTCCAACACTTGATCTTTCTTCAGTAATTTGAAGATTGGTTGACAAGTAGCGGTTAGGTGAGAAATGAATCTGGAGATGTAGTTTAGCCGTCCTAAGAATCCTCTGACTTCCTTCTCGGTGAGAGGAGCAGGCATTTCTTGTATTACTTTTACCTTTGTAGGGTCCACTTCGATACCTTTATCGCTGATAATGAAGCCTAGGAGTTTACTGGACCTCACTCCAAAAGTGCATTTATTCGGGTTCAACCTTAGTTTGTATTTCTTCAGTCTTTCAAACAGTTTCTACAGATGGTCAAGGTGTTCCTCTTCAGTTTGAGATCTGGCTATCATGTCATCCACGTAGACCTTTATCTCATGATGGATCATATCATGAAACAGAGCTACCATGGCGCACTGATAAGTTTCCCCAACGTTCTTTAACCCGAATGGCATAACTTTGTAACAGAATGTACCCCACTGTGTGACGAAGGTCGTTTTCTCCATGTCCTCAGGTGCCATTTTGATTTGATTATACCCGGAGAAACCATCCATGAAGGAGAATACTTTATGTTGTGCGGTGTTGTCAACCAGAATATCGATGTGGGGAAGCGGGATATCATCCTTAGGGCTTGCCCTATTCAAGTCTCTGTAGTCCATACACATGTGTACTTTACCGTCCTTTTTAGGCACTCGAACAACATTGGCGACCCATTGTGGATAGGAGGTGACGACTAAGAATCTGGTGTTGAACTGCTTCATGACTTCAGTCTTGATTTTCTGGAGGGCAGTCTTCTTTTGTCGGTAGATGATGGACCACGATATCAGTGTCGAGTCCTGGAATGTCTTTGTAGGACCAGGCAAATAGCTCAACATAGTCATGTAGTAATTGAGTTACGCGCTTCTTGACACTAGGTTACAGGTTAGAACCTACCTTGACTTCTTTCTTGTCCTATTTGGTACCTAAGTTAACGGTTTCAACCGGATCTTCATGGGGCTGTATGGTCCTTTCTTCCTATTGTAGTAACCTGGCTAGTTCCCCTGGTACCTCATAATCTTTCTCACCTTCGTCTTCGTCTTGGTAGATCGGATTTTCAAAGTCACAATAGGCCATAGCAGAATCGTTACCCATGGGATCCTAAGTGGATGTGGATTTGCATTTCGATATGTGGGTGTGTGTAAGAGTATAACTATCTTTGAAAAAATAAAAAGGTAGAAAAAGAAGAACAAAGAGCGTAAAATTTGCATGCAAAAACGTCCATGATTTATTTATGACATATGAAGATTAAGTAACAACCCTCACAAATGGACCGTTGTTCCTCGGGTAAGACACGAGGTTTTAAAGTCTAAATTGTTTAAATATTACAAGTCCAAAAAATTTAAAAGACAATTACTCTTGAATAAAAGTAATAGGGACAAATTCTTTAGCCTCCCAATTGCTGAGTCCACCGCTGATGGTTGGGAAGATCCACTTGTCCAGGTTATAATCATTATCATTGTCTTCTAGAGCATTGACTCCATGGTTGTCGATCCACAAAGGTGGTCCCCTGGCGTGAGCACGACGAACAACTCTCTGGGCTCCTGAAGTAAAACCCAAACCAAATTTGTCAGATTTGTATGGAATATCCGGAAGTTGGCCCCAAATAGTACACCTACCTTCTTCGACTACTGCCTTGGCATACTTCAGAGAAGCCATCTTCAGTGGAGGTCTGGTAATCTTCGAGACTTTGGAAGTAGTCTTGGTTGCCACAACTGTTTATGGGACCTCTTCAAAATTATGGCACGGGGTCTCAATGAACTCACTATCCATTTCCACGTACCTGAAAGAATTCAGGTGGCTAACCATGTATTCCTCCTCCCCATGGATTGTGATGATCTTTCCCTTGATCGGGTACTTCAGCATCTGATGTAGGGTGGAAGTGACGGCGCCAACGCCATGAATCCAGGGTCAGCCCAATAGACAAGAATAGGAAGGGCGGATATCCATCACATAGAAAGTTGAATCAAAAGTTTGAGTTCCAACTTTTATAGGGATGTCAACTTCTCTGTGCACTGTCCTCTTAGAACCATCAAAGGCCCTCACTATAATGTTGTTAGGCTTTAAAGTGAGTCCCTCGCAGTCTAGCTGATCAAGAGCATTTTTGGGCAAGACATTCAATGATGAGCCGGTATCCACCAGTACGTGGGCTAGCGTAGTGCCCCTGCACTCAATGGAAACATGCAAGGCATCATTGTGTTTCCTTCATTTGGGAGTTAAATCAGCATCGGAAAATCCCAATCTGTTATCAGCAGTTAGACTTGCCACACAATTCTCAAATTGATCAATGGAGGTCTCTTGGGGCACGTGGGCGGTTTTAAGAAACTTTACCAAGGCTTTGGCATGGGCCTCAGAACACAAAAGTAAGGCCAATGTTGATATTTTTGAGGGGGTCTGCCCCAACTGTTCCACAACATTGTAGTCACTTTTCTTGATTATTTTTAGTATCTCTTCTATCTCCTTCCTGGAAGCTTTAGGAATAACCTCTGGATGCGCCTTCGTCTGGACAGGCTCAGACAATACCACTTTGCCCCTTGTCTTGGTAGAAGGGATAACATTAGGACTATCAACGGGAGTATCACTGGGAATGCTGGTAGGAGCGACAGTGGGAATAATCACAGGAGTAGCAATGGTCCTTGGAGATATCTCGAGTGAGAAGACTCTTCCATTTCTTGTTATCTTACTGGTCCCAACGATATTGTCGACGTCAGGATCAATGTGTTTTGCAACTTCGTCTTTGATAGCCAACTGATTTTTCTTGACGCCATAGTAATAGACGTTATCCCCATAGTTCCAAGGAACATCTTTATCCGAAGAATATGGTATTGGCCCTGGCATGGTGATGATTATGGGAGCAGACTTTGGAACAGATGTAATCCTGATGGGTCTTTTGGTGGAGACCCTGGGAGGATTGTTGGAAATGGTGATTATTGAGACATCTTCACAGGAATTTCTGGTAAGAGGAACTTTTTCAAACAGGATTTCTTTGTTAGCCATCAAGCGATGAACGCCCATCTTCAGTAACAAACAACCATTTGGTATAGACATGCATAATTGACAACTTTCACCACAGCCTGGAAACAGAACGGCTTGCAATAGATTTCTTTTAATAGTCAAAAAGGGAGTAGTTAAATCATCCACGGAGGAAACAAATCAGTCATAATCATCAACAGCGTTGACACCTTGACCATGTTTGGGCATTGGTTCCATTATTACATTAGATGTTTCTGGGGGATCAAACTCAATCTCTTTCGCCTCAATAAGGTCTTGTACCTTATTCTTCAAGGCCCAACAATCGTTTGTATCATGCCCCGGGCTTTCAGAATGATAGGCACATAGGTCATTCGGGTTGTAGTGAGGAGAGGCAGTATTGGGGTTCTTGGGAGCTTCCTTTAGGGTTACCATATTGGACTTCAAAAGATGTGGCAAAACTTGGGACATGGTCATTTTGATTCATGTGAATCGTCTCATGGGCACTTATGGCCTGCGCTGATAATTTCGCTGTTGATTTGGTATAGGATTAGAAATCATAACGGCCCCTACCATCAGGCGATGTTCAGTTTTGTTTTGATTCCTATGGTCATATGCAACACTGACCTCCTTCTTTCCAGTAAAGGGTTTCTTCATCGTGCTCGAGGATACATCTCTTTAAATTTTGCAACTTTTTATACCCGCTTCTACCCGTTCACCAATCATGATTAATTCAATAAATCCAGTCGAGGAGCTTTCGATCAGGTGGTTGAAGAACGGACCCGATAACGTGCCTAAGAACATATCCACCAATTCTCTGTCAGATAGAGGGGGTGGACTCTTCCCGCGAGATCCCTCCATTTTTGAGCATAAGTTTTGAAACATTCACCTGCACCCATAGACATGCCTTGCAATTGTGTCCGAGTTGGAGCTAAGTCGGCATTATACTGGTATTGCTTGTAAAAAGCAGAAGCCAAATCTTCCTAATTGGGAATGTTGGTCCCTTCCAACCGATAGAACCAATCTAACTGCGTACCTAGCAAGCTTTCTTGGAAAAAATGCACCCATAGGTTCCTATCAGCAGTATGGGGTTGAATTTTTTTGACGTATGACCTTAAATGCAGCTTCGGACAAGAGACACTGTCATATTTAGCGAAAGTGGGGACCTAGAATTTATGTGGGATGACAACCCCTGAGACAAGTCCTAAATCTTCAAAATCCAATTCGGGTACCCTCTGGATCTCCATAGCATTTATACGATCCTCTAGTTGTTTGTATTTATTATCAGCAGGAGGATATTGCTCCTCAGAGTAGTCAGCTTCTTCCTCTTCTTCATACGCTAGGTGGTCATTTCCTTCCTTGTTCTTCCCTTCTTGATTATCACCTTCACCCGATGATGTTGTGAAGTCTATAGTTCGTCTGGATGGTCCTCTGAACCTTCTTCCCATATTCAAAACACCGGCTGTTCTCTTCGCTTTCTTCTTCTTTTCTTTGATCAGTAGAGTTTTCAAATCCTCTTGTCCTTTTGCCAGAGTCAAGAACATTTGTTGAAACTGAGCGTTCTGCGGCTGGAGATCCTTTACAGCCTATTTAATATCCATCTCACTTAAATAAACAATAGAAAGATAAGGAGACCTGATGTAAGAAACCTGTTTGTGTTATGATGAATGAAAATGTATATGCAAATGATTTCAAGGAAATTAGAGATTTAAATTTGTTTAGACAAAAAGGAAACACACGTCATATTAATAAATCCAAGTTCGAGTACATCATGCCTCTTTGGGCTTACAATGGAATAAGTAAAATACAAAAACTCCTAAGATAAAAAGGTTGAACGCATCCTCTTTGGTGCGATGTAGGCATTCAAACTCCGCTCTTCATGAAGCTGCTTGGTGAGTTCTAGAACTTTCTTCTCACTGGTGTAGAATTGGGCTTCGAAAGTGTCTCGTTCTTCCTTTAGCTAAATCCAATCCTTTTGTAGGTCTTCAAGAGAGGTAGGAATGTTGGGATGAAGGATAGTGTACGGGACATCTCCTTCAACAACAGGCTCCGTGATAACAGGGAGGATGGAGGGGTAAGGCATTGCGAGATTCTGAGCACGAGCTCGTACCCACCTAAGGTAAGGTTCAAGGGGAATGGAATTTTTGTGCCCTAATGTCCTACAGTACACCTTGCTTACCATGTTCCAAGCTCGTATAAACCTCTGCCGGTAGCCTTGGTCGTCGCTTTCGTAGTCGAACACCACACCTTGGATGAGCGCATCATGTGGACCATCTCTTCGTGCGTAACCAAACTGTCGCTAAGCTAAGAAAGGATTATAAGTGATACCTCCTTTAATGCCAAGCAGAGGGACATTAGGGAATTCCCCACAATGGTCAATGATAGTAATGTCCTCCAAGGATCGAGAACACCAGTGGATATCCGAATGTCTGAGTGACATCAGCCTATTGGACCACCTCAAACCTTACTCGTTCTTCAAAACGGATCGGGGAAGATGCGAAACACACCATCTAGCCAATAGAGGAGTACAACACATGAGGGTTCCTTTTCTCTTCATGGTGCGAGAGTGGAGAGAATGCAAGATATTTCCCAACAAAGTAGGTACTGAATTGTGAGATAAAAAGATTTTGACAGCATTCACATCTATAAGTTGGTCAGGATTTGGAAATAGTACCAACCCATAAATGAGAAGAGCCAAAATTTCTTCAAACGCTCGTAATTCCAGATTGTTCCAACAGTCTTGAGCTTTTTCCAATAATAACTTGGCTAAGAACCCTTTGACACCACTTCTTGTTTCCCAATTAGCTGTGACGTCGGATTGTTGCAAGTGTAAAGCTCGGGAAACCTCTTCAGGGCTTAGGTCTCTTTCGGTACCGTTGAAAGGTAGTTGGCCGAGAATAGGAATTCCCAAGAGTTAAGAAATTCTTCCATAGTTGGTACAAGCTGGTAATCGTGGAAGGTAAAACAATGGTGGAAAGGGTCAAAGAACTGAAAAAGCACCTTCATCATATCTTCATCAAAGCTCGAGGTAACCAAGTTGAGAAGTCTTCCATGTCTTTTGGTGAACGGAGAATTCTCAGGGACTCTTGATGCTAACTTTTTGAGCTGAAAAGGTACCCGTACAAGGTTGACTTGGATTGTGTTCCTACGAGTGGGAGTCATATCCTACAAAGTAGAACAAAGATGAATCTCAAAATCCTTGAAATGGTTAGTCTAAAATGTTATGGTATGATGTCATGATGTTATGTACAAGTATATGCATAAGTTAAATCAAACAAATCCTTAGGTTTAGGCTTGCATGAGGTTTATAGGTAAGTACTCTCTTGAAGTTTAGTTGGTTCAACCTGTCCTAGAAAGTAAACGGGTTCCAGAGAATCTCAATATCACTGATCTTTCTTCATTGGGCGTTGTTTCAGCGCAAGCCTCTTTAATGGCAACTGAAATATCCTAAAAGTCCGATCTCAATAAGCATAGTATCGAGTATCAACCAACTTCGGACAGCACCAAAGCCGGCTACCTCACTACTTCCTAATGGCCAAGTTGGTCAAATAAAGATTCTAAAGTCAGTTAGTGTTTCATGACACCACACAGCGGCCCCGTATTCTCCTTGACTACTCAAGGGCTACCGGTACTGTGATGCGGTGGGAGAACTAACTTGGGTGTTTTGTGTTTTATCGCAAATGTTGCAGTTAGTAAGAGTCGTCACTGACTTTTCTTTTATCCAAAAGGAAAGGTGAAAAAGCACAAGAAAGACCTTTGAGATTATTTCTTGATTTCGGGGGTAGATTATGAAAAGGGAAGGTATTAACATCCTTTTCATCCATGGTTTTCTATGGGCTCTTAGTTACTTTCCAGATCACTTGCTTTTGTTTGAAAATGTGCTTTGTGTGGTATTTGAAAGTATTTTGAAAAGGCGTCATCGTTTAGGCAAACTTTGTAATGATTCTCGTTCGTAAGAATGTATACAAAGTGTTGATTTTTTGCAAATGTTTTCAGGTTTGAAAGATGTTTTTTAAAGTGTGGGTGTTTGTTTTAAAAATTGCAAGGATGTTTTTGTTTTGAAATAGAGCAAGTAACTGGAAACATTCTACCTACTCAAAAGTATTTCATATTTATTTCCTTTTTCCTTTGATATTGTTATCTTACCATTGATTTGGTAAGTAACCCTATCTTTGGATGTAAACGGGACGGGCGTGGGTCATCGTATAACCATGATTAGCAATGTTGCAAGGTATCTTAGAATTTTCTTTAGGGATTAAGATCATTTGAAAGGCAACATGGATAGCATCATCGAGGGACTATGATCTTGTATTTTGTTTATTTTTGCTAAGATACCTCACATGCGTAATATGGATATTTTGTAAGGCAACCAAGTGGATTTACCCTAAGGGGTGCTTATCTGCGAGTGTATTGTTTTTCATGCTTGGTTTTATCTTTGATTAGGATTTTCTAATTTATTGGTTTTAGTCTTTCCATACAAAACCTTAATTACTAACATTTGTATATAAAGCGATAAATTGTGGAATTTAAAATTACTACACTATTACAATACTTGTGGGAAGGGGTGTACAAATTACAAATGGGGATTACAAGCAAATAAACTTAATTATCTATTACAACCATATTGAATTTAAATAAATAATGTACAAAAATGAATAAATATACAAGAATGTAAATGGAAAGAAAAATGGGTTTTTGTTTGGATGATTTTAGGAAAGGGTTTGATTTTAACCTAATTAACTAAAAGCAAATAATTAGTTAAATTAGTAAAAGTAAACCTAAATTAATTAGGAAAAGAAAATTAAATAAAACCCTAATCTAAATATTAATTGATTAAGAAAGAAAAAGAAATTAAGTTTGTAAGGAAAATATTTTTAATGTCTTTTTTGTCTTGAAAATAATATATGGTATTATAAAATATTTTTGGTCTTTTTGGTTTTAAAAGAATATTTTTTTAATTGTAAAAGAAATAATTAAAACCCTAGTTTCTAACTAAATTTGCAAACTAATTAGTAAAATAAATAAAGTATGATTAAATTAAAATAATTTTTATTGTAAAAAATAAATAAACTAAATAAAAATATAAATCTGAATTTTTTTTAATAATTTTTTGATTTTTTTTAGTATTAAATAAACTGTTGAAGAAAACAAATAAAATAAAATAAAATGAGAAAAAATAAAAATAAAAAAGGCAGGTGTGAATAGTGAGCAGAGGGGTCAGAACATAGCAAAAAAAACAAAGCCTGAAGGGGGGAGGCCCAGCGCTGCAAAAAAGTCAAAAAGTGTGAAAAATGTGGAAAAAAATCACAAAAGGTCACACTGAGGCTTGAACCCCAGACCTAAGGGTGAACAGGCGCGCGTTTTATCACTGGGGTGGCTATACATCCGTTAACTTATGAAAAACCATAAATATATAACATAAAATGCACCCTGATTACACTTCATCTTCAACCTCCAGCCAGACCACCTGTAACTTGTTCATTTCTCATCCATTTGCAAAAATGTAAATATGAAACTTGTGTAAAATTTTACCACGATTCCAGAAATGTAAACAACTTAAAATAATTCTCAATAATGAACATGAATTTTGAATGGTACCAAATTCTGACTTAATTTTTCCAGGATGTTCAGATTCAAAATTCTAACTACTTAAGCAATATAAATGAAATCTAAAGACATGGTTAGCTTCAGAACAATGATGTCTACATTTTTCATTCACAAATTAAACATTAATGATGCTTGTATGAAGAGTTCAAAGTTGAGATAACTTACCTCAAAACTGGAAATTGTGTTATGCAAATTAGCTTGATTCAAGTTGATGTAATGATCAGGTTAGCTTCCTTGAGTCCCTAGGAAGCTATTCCAATGGTTACTTTGAGTTGTAAGTACTTGAACTGGCCTGGAGAAGTCAAGATGCAAACCTCTGTTTTTGGAAATGGAGGATGGTGATGGAGGTGTTACAGAACTGTAACAGGGTATGGGATTGTTTGTGTATGAGGCTTGGAAGCTTTTGAAAGCAAGAGGCCAAGAAACGCACAAGTAGTTTTTTGGTTTTTGGGATTTCTGGCCAGAATATGTAACAATGGAGGTGTGAGATGCAAATCTGAGTTCTTGGTGTTTTCAGAGCTCAAGCATGCATGTGATTTGTGGCAAATGACTTGTACATATGTAATGAGAAGGTTTTTTTTATGCTTGAGAGGGTCAGAAGTACAAGATATAGGTTGATTGCTATGTTACTTGATTTTGAAGAAAAGTGGGAAGTATGGTTCCAAGAGGAAGTACAAGCATGGGCTGAGTGATTGTAAGTGTTTAGACAAACTTCTCTTGAGTTATAGTACATGTATGATCATAAGAAAACAATTGCAAGGCTCAAGAACAAGTTTTGTTCAAAAAAGCTACTTTATGAAAATGGCATTGTGCACTTTCTTCCTAAAATGGATATAAAGCATGGCTTTGCATTGAATGCTTGAATTGAGACCTCTAACAGCTGTGCAAGAAATTAATTATGGAGTGTCTAACAATTTTGAGGCTTGTAAAGTAGATATTATGCAGCATAGGTTTGAAATTTGAATCTTGTTCATCACAAAACTTGCCTTGTAAAACAACTTGAAACCTCAACTTCTGACTTTCGATTCTCCTTGCTCACAAATGATCTCAATGAGTTCTTGGACATTTTAGAAAGCTTGTAATATGATATAAAACCCCTATTTGAATCACTTTTGAAAATTCCCCTTGGAACTAGGTGAAACTTGGGTCATAAGTTAGGTCAAAATCCTGACCAAACTAGGGCAAAATTTCACTAAGTGTTTTGTTTCATGACCATGTATTCTCAAAATTATAACTTGATATCCAAGCATTTTTAGGAGAAGTTGTGTAAATCAATATTGTATATATAATGGAGATCTACAACTTTCATGTTAAAAGTTTCTTCTGAATCCTCTTGCATCATGGTGAAAAATTGGCTTAAAGTTATGAAAAAACATGAAGTTTTAAACACTTAGAAAAATTTCTAAGTTATAAAACTTTGACTTTTCAAAATGAAATCTTTACTTTTTGATTTCTTGATGAATAAGTTTCATATTTTTACATGTTTTGATGAATTTTGATCTTTGACATTGAATTTTGACCAAAAAGTCAATGTTTGACATTTCAGTGTATAGTTGACTTTTTTATCAGTTGACTGGAAATTCACTATCAATCCAATTGATCTTGAGCAATATTTTAGGTCATGCTATTAGGTCACAATGATTCAATTGAACTCTTGAAACCATGCTTCAAACCAATTGACCACTTGCTAAGTCAAAATTCAGAAATTATCCTTTCTCAATCAAAACCCTAATTTTGACCATTTTGCCCTTTTGATGGTCTGATCAAATTTCTTGAGGAATTGTGGTATAAACTTGATCAAATGATAAATATGAGTTTATGATGTTGATGTGGATAAAAAATTATGAAGTTTGACTGTAAATTGGCCATAGTTAACTTTTTCCCTAATACAGTTGATTTTTAGGTCAACTGCTCAATTGACTGAGCAAAAGTGTGATCCAAGGCTTGAAACTTGACATGAGTAATCTTGGGGGTCCATGATGATCCATGAAATTCATATGAAGCATTGAAAGTTCAATTATCCTTGTGCAATCTCAAACCCTAATTTTGGTCATCAGTGCTTAAGGAGGAGTCTTGAGCTAATCAAACCTAGTGCAGTCTTGAACCAAGAGAGATCTTGGTGAGAAAATATTTGATAAATGAGAGGGAAAATTTTGGGGAACAACAGGTACCAAAAAATTTGTCACATTAAAGTAGCTATTGCTTAGACCATGTCGGTATACCCCACACAGTTTCCACAATTTATAGCTACTTACCTAAAAAGGTGCCCCAGATCCGGGTAGAGGATCAAAACAAACTCAAACAAGGAACCAATAATGTAAACAAACAATTCAAAAAAGGAAATCAAGTAAAGGTGATCTAGCCCTAAGATAACCCCACATTGGAATATATCCCCAGCAGAGTCGCCAGTTCTGTAACGCGGTGGGAGAACTAAATTGGTTATTTGCGTTTGATTGCAATTGTTGTGGATAACAAGAGTCACCACCGACTTTTCTTTTATCCAAAAGGAAAGGTTGAAAAGAATAGGAAATACCTTTCGAGATTATTTCTTGAGTTCGGGGGTAGGTTATGAAAAGGGAAGGTGTTAGCACCCTTTTCATCCGTAGTTATCTACGGCCTCTTAGTTGCTTGCTAGATCACTTGCTTTTGTTTGAAAATGTGCTTGTGGTGTGGGTTTTGAAAGTATTTTGAAAACGTCTTTGTAATGGTTCTCGTCTCTATAAGAACGCGTACAAAAAGCTTTGTCTTTTGAAAATGTTTCAAGATGAAAGTGTTGGTGTAAAAAATGTTTTTTTGTTGTGAGCAAGCGAGCAACTAGGAGCAACCTACCTACTCAAAATGTCTTAAATTTTCTTTTCCTTCTCCTTTAGATGTTGTTATCTCACCATTGTTTTGGTAAGAAACCCCATCGTTGGATGTGAAGGGACGGGCGCGGGTCAATCGTACAGTCATAGAAGGCAACTTGTGAGACGCTTTAGTAATCTTCGTAAAGGACTAGATTATTTTACCGAAGGCAACATCGAGGGACATCGAGGGACTACAATCTTTTTATCGAAGGGTCTTTGCTAAAGCGTCCCATATTCGAGGGACATGACTGTTTTTTCTGAGGCAACAAGCGAGGTTACCCTAGAGGTGCGCGTGTGAAAAGTATGTTCGGTTCAAGTTAATTTTGTCTTTGATTAGGGTTATCTAGCGGTTGATTTTATATCTTGCCATGCACGCCTAATTACTATACAGTATAAGGAAAACAGTAAATTGCGGGAATTAAAATTCTACACTATTACAAAGCTTTCGGGAATGGGGGTATAAATTTACAAATGGGGATGAATCAATGCGATTAAAAATTAAATAGGCAATCAATACAATCAAATCGAATCGAATAATTAATTAAAACTACAAAAATCTATGAAGTAAATTAATTGACAAAGTATGGAAATAAAGTTCTTGATATTTTTGTTTGTGAAAAATCTGGGAAGAAAATAAAGAATATATTCTATTATTTTGAATTTTATCATGTAGAAACTAAATATTTTAAAAGAAAGTTTACTAGAAAAATTTAACAAAATTATTCACAAAGTCCTAAAAAAATACACTTTAAAGCTAACTTAAAAATTCTAAGTTATTAGATTAAACCTAAACTAGGCTAATTCTAAAATTATTAAATAAAATCTAAACTAATTTAAATAAAAATTGAATTAATGAAAACTAAAAAAAAGGTTAGCAAAATAAATTAAGTTAATTTATCAAGGGGTGTAAACAATATGATAGGGGAGTATGCTAGAAATCCGGATGGGCTACAAGAACAGGCCCAAGATAGCTCTCTTTTTTTTACCTTTCTATACAATAAAAAATGAAGAAAGAAATACAAAATTGAAAGAAAAAAAAAAGAGAAAATGTCCCAGGGGGGTCGAACCTGGGACATTGCTCCTAACTGACACATCCTTAACCGCTATACCAAATCATCCATTCATTACTTCTAACGCATATATTACTATAAGAAGGGGAAATGGATAGTTGAATGGGCCAGCAGCTCAATGGGTTGACCCCCGGTTGGGGTTCTGAATAAAGGAAAAATTTGGAGAAACCCTAAATACAACAAGGATGCTGCGGCGGTTAGTCTTGGGAAGGGACAAGAAAAAAAATCAATTATTGTTATTATTGACAAAACTCTGCTTACCATAAAAACATAAAAGAATTCTCTTTCTCACCAGTACAAACACCATTCCTGACACACTCTTCAACCCTCACTCATCCTCAACCAGAACTCAAACTCAAACTCTCTTTCTTTCGCTGAGATTTCCTTACTAACTTTAACCTCGTGCCTCTCTCTATTCATCATCATCATCATTCACATCGTCTCCAACATGTCTCCAGCTCTGTTCTCAAACCGACGTCATCAGTAGCTCCGTGAAGCTTTATATCGTCCACCACCATCTCAAATTCTTTTCTTTTTCGATCCTCAAAAAAACAACAACTCCGTCACGTCTTTTTGGAGATGAGAACGACGAGATTACTGAAGCTCTCAGGTAACCGCTCGTCCTCGCTCCTTTCTCTTTTCTCAAACAAAATGTTACTCTAATTTATCTTAAAACTATTATCCTTTCTCATCAAATGACTAAGCTATATATAAAAAAAAACTCAATCATGGCCATAAAAATGATCGACCTATTTGAACGGATGAAAATGGAAAATGAAAGTTACCTATGATGTGGAGATTTTCTCCAGAAGTTGTTGAGGTAAGATGCTCTGCCTCGATGTTATGTTGTTGATTTACGTTTGTGCACTGTAGGTTTTGAGTTGTCGGAATAGTTTTGCAGGGTCACAGTTTTTGGATGTGGAGGTAGCAAGGTGATTTATTGTGTGACTCTGAAGGTAGTGAGAAGATAGGATATGGGGCAGAGGTGGTTTGAATGGAGATTTGGAGAAATTTCAGTAGGATTTGCATTAGTTTTGAGCGTTTGCAGTATGGCTTATGGAAGGTTTAAAGATGGAGGTTTTTTGTAAGTGTATTGGTCTCCCACATTTTTTTTTGCTGGCTTTTGTTCCTTCTTTCTTTTTTCAAACGTGTTCCTCCTTAAGGTGAGTTAAAGGGTAGAAATTCAGGGGGAAAGTTGAGGTTTTGGACATTTTTGGTTAACTGTTTTGTGGCCTTTTGAGTATAGGTTAGGTTATGTCTATTTTGGTGCAAATTTTGACCTGTTTTGTACAGGTTTATTTTCAGCAGCTAATGCAGGCGGCTTTTGACAGTTTTGGGATTGTTATATGCTTAGGTGATATCTTCCTGACCCTATCTCTTTCCCTCTTCATCTTTCTATGATATAAAGCAATTTTGCTTTGCTAAAATTTCTGAAGGGTTTGCATAGATTTGGAAAATGATGACATTGGGCTTTGGGCATGTGGTAGCTAGCTGTTTTTTATGAATAATGTTGTGTTGTTTTGGCTCTGTTTGGTTTTACATGCTATTTTGGTTTTGCCTGCTATTTTGGTTTTACCTGCTGTTTGGGTTTTGCCTGCTGTAATGGTTTTACCTGTTGTTTGGGTTTTGCCTGCTGTTTTGGTCTTGAGTTGTGTTGCTGTTTGGCAGCTTTGCTGTATATTTGCTGCTTTGTTTGCTTGGTAGTGTGCTGCTGTTTTGCAGTGTTGTTTGGCTTGTAACTTTGCAAATTTCTTCTCACTTTTTGTGAACCAAAAAATCCACACATTTTTTGTGATTTACAAAAGTATGAGGAGATAAACCATGATTAAAAAAACAAACCCTTTTAATTTTTGATTCCAAAATGCAAACTCTAATGATGAGATAAAAACTCTTAACAATTAGTTCTTGAACTTTCACATGTTAGCTAACTTTTTCTTTTCTTGTTTCATGAGCACGAGGGTTGGATGGCAAGCAAGGTTGAAAGGCGAGAAAGCCATGGCGAGGAGTGGATGATTTTCTTGAAGATGAAGCAAGATAAAATTGAAGAAGCAATACTTCTTTTTTTGTAAACAAAACACTTGTAGTTTGTATCTTAAATTGTAACCCACTTTGAAATGTATCTTGAAATTGTTCCTTTGTAACATAAATCAATGGAACTTTAAGTTTGTAAATATCTTGTAGTAACGTAACAACTTTGTATGATTTGCAAGATAGAAACTCGAAAATTCCTTGTGTAAACTCACTTGTCTCAAAAGCTTGAAGGAGATTGACACATAAGTGAATTAACGCGATTTTGAACATGTATTGAGTGAGGTTTGTTTGAAAATATTGAATATGTTTTGAACATTGTATACCCTCTTGATTCCATAAAACTTGCACTCAAAATGAAACTCGCATGCCATGCTCGATTCAAATGGAACTTCATTGCCAAACTTGAATTCAATCTCTTGATGACAAAACATATGCTTTAAGAATATTCATCAATCTTGTAAAATTAACGACTTCAACATGAGAATCATAGTCCTGAGAAAACAATTGTGGTATGAATTGAAATTAGGAGCTAAGAACATTTGAAATCAAGCAAATGACCTGTGATGATTCTATAACTTTCAAAGTCTTCCAAACACAATTTTCCTTTGATCTTTGAAGAGAAACTTGTAAACTACATCACTTATGCCAATATGAAGAAATAATCGTCTCGAGATCTTGGAAATTGAGGAAATTACAATTCTTAGAGGTCAGGTGACAGTTACTTAAGATTAGGTCAAAGTCCGTAAAGCGACCTCTAAAGTATTCGAATTTTGATGATCTTCCGCACGTAATCAGTTCTTGATTTGTGAAGAGAAATTAGAGATGACGTCAAGGAGAGTCATACGCAAAAAGAACCGCTCAAAGGTATTGAATAATGGAGATGTTACAATCATTTAAACTTGATCTTGTAAAGGTCGATTTTTGGGTCAATGCAGTCATTTGCAGTCATCTGAACCATCGACTTGCAATGCAAAGTTTGAACACTGGAACGGACATCCTTGAGGAGACATGAAGATCTATGAAGACCCTTTGAATCCTTGAAGACTCAATTTTCTTTGAGAAATAACAAACCCTAATTGTTGACTTACTGCCTAGGAAGAGAATCTGTCTGATCAACTTTTGAGCCAAATTGAGTATTCGAGAAACCCTAGGATAGTATCTTGAATGAAAAACGGGAGGGAAATATTTGGGGCACAACACCTTAGATTTGAAGTTGGAATGTGTTTCTGAACCTTGAGTGATTTCCCTGGATGTTCTTGGATTCGAAGGGAAGAAATAAGTGATATGTTTCTAGTGCTGAATTCGAAAGAAAGAACCAAGTGTTGGGTTGGTATTTCCCTGGGTTCTGGATTCGAAGGAAAGAAACAAGTGTGGTATTTCTAGTGCTGGATTCGAAAGAAAGAATAAAGGGTGTGGTTTTTTGATTCTGGGTTTGAGAGTGTATTAAGTGTTTGATGATTTTTTCACACAACCAAAGTTTCTCCAGCTACCAAAAGCCCCCCTAAGATGTGTTGTGGAACATCTTATTTATAGATGAAGTTGACTGAGATTTGAGAGGGAAAACAAAATAATTTGAACAAATTGAGTATGTTGTTTTTGTAGCTTTCGAGGTGCAGCTCTTTGTATGCCAATTTGGTGCAAGTATGGGAGCAGCGTAGCAGGACTACTTTGCAGCAGTTTTGGAGCGTTGTGGCCAGTGCAGCAGGCTTGGACTTGGCAGCACATAAGACTCTGGCCAGCAAGCATCTTTGAATATTTCACCCTTTTGTTTTGACCTCATAGGTCTAACCTTCGACCAGAAACTCTCTTCAAACAACAATGTTTGCTTCCACCCAAAGTGTGTCCTTCGAATGGATCATATGTGTATCTTTTGAAGGGGCCAAATATGTGTCCTTCGATTGGACCATATGTGTGTCTTTCGAAGGGACCACATGCATCACTTGTGTGCACCACTTGCAATTCTTCGAATGGGCCACCAAGACATATCTTTCGAATGGGATACCCATTGTGTGCCATAGTTTAAAAACTGCGTGTAATCGAAAAAGACTGTTTCCAAGGGAAATATTGCCCAATCGATGCTAGCGTGAAAATAGCCAACGCTTTGTGGGCTCTAGCATGAAGGGAAGCTATTGCCTTGTTCATAGAGGAAGTCATCTCCTTGTGAGTCGAAAGTAAACACAGAGGAGGCACTTTCCTTGTGCATGCTGGCATGCAGGATGTACTTGACTTGCAGGCATGAAGGAAGTACTGCTAATGCTTGTGAATCGAAGCTTATGTGTAGAAGGCTACTACTTTGTGAATCAAAGCAAACATGTAAGGCCAATGATGCAATCGAAGCTTTATAAAATCTATCCATTATCACTTTCAACTCAGTTGTGATGGTTATGTTGGATTTACATTCCTTTGTCGGCTCGTAGTCATTAAATCAAAGTCTTTTTCAATGAGTGCAAACCTCATCCATACATATGGGGGAATTGAGCTTCATTTTTTTAGAAATAAGACAAGCACATGAAAGCTCGTAGGTCGTCCTAATTATATAGACACACTTCAAACTATCTGCCCCCGTCATTTTCGATCGCTTTACTTTATGATAAATGAAATTCAATCCCGTCCGGGATATGCTGAGAACCAATTGTGCGTATAGAGTGTTATCTTTGAATTGGTGTTCTAATACAATTTTGCTCCTACCAAAAGTAGTTTGAATTTCATTATGTTGGCTTTGGAGCATTTGGTTCGCCGTGTCCCATTCTCTACAAAGGTCTACCTTGCTATCACCCAACCACTTCTTCAACGCCACATATGCAGATTCCACTATATTAGTTGTTGTGTTACCCAAATGTCTAACCCGGCCCGTCCAAGCACATACAAATTTCTCTTTCACCCGATCAAGGATAATAGACTCAACATATTTCAAGAAATCGGGATATTCCATACACAAGTTCCTGAAGTGTACCACATTCTTAGTATACAACTCTTCTGTAGTAGAATTAAGAATATCAGTCCATGCATCCATCATCTTCTCAACCACAACACTAAATTTGAGCATGTTTCCGTCTTCACCCTTTTTTTCTTTGTTGCCAACTGCGTGTTTGAGCCGAGCTCTCACATTTTTGGTTATATGATATCGATAAAGTAACGTGGTTGATGAAGGAAACACACTATCAACCACATTCATAAGGGCGTTATCTCGGTCGATAATAATGACCTTAGGCATATTTTGTGGACTTTGAATAAAGTCTTGCATATATCCAACACCCAAGTGACGTTGTCTTCTTTCTCACATTCTAAAAAACCAAACTCAACCCAAAATGTCTTGTCCGTAGAGGTGACACCAATAATTTTTAGAAGTGGAAGCCTATACTTGTTGGTCTTGTACGTCGAATCAATCATAAAGACAGTTGGAAATGTGTTGAACAAATTGATACTTTCTGAATGAGTCCAAAAAATATCATGAATACTGATGTTGTCCTCACAAACTCTGTACCTGGAAACGTAGTGGTTATTGTCCAAATATTTTAATAAATGTTGCATTTCGGACCTCATACCTCTTTTTGCAATGTGTTGTTTATAACGATAATTGTAAACCGACTTGATACTTGAAACACATTTCGGTTTATTCCGTTTCGAACTGTCAAGTATGTTTCTCAGTGCAACTTTGATTAACGACAATTCTGAAATAAATTCCTTCTTAACCAGATTAAGCCGACATATAATTGGATGCCCTTGTAGCTTAGTGTCTAACGCATGATTATGCATACCGGACATGGCATTATACCGCCACAAACCATTCACACTTGTACCTACATGATGTAAGTTTACCTTAAATTACAACTTTATATTGCTCTACACTACAAAATAAGTTGAGTTTTGCCACGTGAAAGCCACGCCGCTAACACCCAAAACACGTCACTACTCAAATTTTGCCACCTTAAAGAACACGTCGCTATATAGCGCGTGGCAATCTTGTTGCGGCGTGAAAAACATATCACTAAGTTGCCACGTGAAATTCATGCCGCAACATACTGTATATGGTAAAAGAATTCAGAGCAGAGCAGAGCAGAGCAGTGGGTCAGAGCAGGCTTATAATTTTTGTTACGTTAGCTTTAGCGACGTGTTTTTCACGTCACTAATTAGTGACATGAAAAACACGCCGCAACCTTGTTTTATTTATAAAAAAATATTTTCTGTTTTAAATATATTAATTATGTTTTAATAATTAATATTATTTTTTGTTTTATTAAATTTATAAATTAAATATTATAATTTAATTATTAAATACAATATTATTAATCAAATTATCAAAAACAAAACTAAATATATATCTAAATGTATAAATAAATATACTTAATATTATAAATTTAATAAACTCAATTTTAAATTTATAATATTTTTAAATATACCATATCATTATAAATTTATATTACACAAATAAAAAATTAAATACAAAATAAAAATAAAACTAAGCAGAGTCGTCGTCGGAAATGTCGGGAAGAAAGTCATCATTATTTTGGTGGTTATTATTTTGGCCACCACTGTTGGGATTTCTACCAAATGCTTGCATAAATTGTCGCATTTGCTCCTCCATATCAGCTTGCCTCTTCGCCATTGCCTCAATTTGTCTATTATGTTCACCCCTCATTGCCTCCTTTCGGGCATCCATTTGGGCCTTCAATGCCGCCTCACGATCTTCGGACTCGCGTCTAGCCAATTGTCTTACCAGTTCTAACTGATTCGGTGTCAAATTTGTTTGACGTGACCCTCCTTCACCGTCTGCAGCTCTCTGATACATATTTCTATCCCCACTCTGTAGCGGTGAAAATCGGAGATCAAGCTATTAATTAACTTGACTCACAGAAGCAAGAGTCGCCACCGCGCTTTATTATTTCCAAGGGAAAAGGGAAAAGAGCGAAATAAAACCCTAAAATATGCAATGTAAAATAATACTTAAAAGTAATAAAAATACAATGCGTTTTTGAAAGAGATCGAGAGTTCGGGGGTTGGTTATACACTGGGAAGGTGTTAGCACCCAATGCATCTGCGGTACTCCGCAGGAACCTTTTGAAATATATGTTTTTTGGTTAAAATTGTTTGTTTGATTAAAATGGTTCGTTTGGCTAAAAATAGGTGTTGGCGAGATTTTGAAGATACGACGACCTAATGTCGAAGTTTTGACTTAAAAGGTGTGAGTTTGAAAATGGAGTCTTTTGGAAAAATTATGTTGAGTTTAGCAAAATAGTAAACAAAAAAAAAATGAAAAAGGGTATTCGCACGATCGGATGAGATGTATTTGATGACGTGAAGTCAACAAATTTAAATCTTTTCCTTGGAGTAAGCAAAATAAAATGAACATCAAAATATAAACATTCAGAAGTTCACAAGAAAATAAATCTGACAAAAACAAATTAATGATCAAGAGGCACCGAGAAATTGAAATGACAGAAATACACAAATAAAAAGGAATATAACTAATTATCTAAAGAAGTTATTCGAACTAAATTAAAAATTACTTACTAAAATAATTCTAAACTAATTACAAATTCTAAGGTTATAAAAAAAATCTAGTATTATTGAATTTGATCTAAACTAAACTAAAGCTTTAAAATTTAGTAAGTTAAATCTAGATTAAATTAAAATCCTAAGGTTACTAAATTAAATCTAAAACAAATGAAAATTTCAAAGTTACTAAACTAAATCTAAATCAAATAAAATTTTAAAACTACTAAACTAAATTTAAATCAAATAAAAACTCTAAAGTTATTAAACTAAATAAAAATTATAAATTTATTAAACTAATTCTAAATCAAATAAAAATTATAAATTTATTAAACTAATTCTAAATCAAATAAAAATTCTAAAGTCACTAAACTAAAACTAAACAAATAAAATTCTAAAGTTAACTAAATAAAATCAAATAAAATTCTAAAGTCACTAAACTAAAACTAAACAAATAAAATTCTAAAGTTAACTTAAATAAAATCAAATAAAATTCTAAAGTTAACTAAACTAAAACTAAACAAATAAAATTCTAAAGTTAACTTAAATAAAATCAAATAAAATTCTAAAGTTAACTAAATAAAATCAAATCAAATTCTAAAGTTATTAAACTAAACTAAACAAATAAAATTCTGAAGTTAACTAAATAAAATCAAATAAAATTCTAAAATTATTAACTAAACTAAAACAAATAAAATTCTAAAATTTACTAAATGAAATAAAATTCTAAAGTTATAAAATAAATCTAAACTAATTAAAGAATTCTAAATCAATATTAAACTAGATTAATTATAAGATTTACTAATATTATTATTATTATTATTATTTTAAAAGGAAATAATAACTAACGTACTTTGAAAATAGAAATATCAGGTCATAGCGGCAGCCTATATCTCTTATAGCCATAGCATGCATCAACTTTTGTTATCGTCATCCAATGACACATAGGCCAGACCTATCACATGTATAGATAATAGCTACCACTACTGCACACTCTACGCATATTCCCACACTTGGATCATCTTTCTTCAAACACTTTCTTAAACCAATTCATATTGATCTTCATAAAAATACAAATAAAGACCTATTCTAAATTTGACATAGAAAGCATGACTACCATTTCCCCATTTTAGAGTTCCCTTTCTTCTTCAAAAATAATACTAATATTAACTAATGGAGAATATAAACTCAAACAAGTAATAAAGAATGAACAATGTGACAAACAAAGCTAGTTAGTATTGAAATGAAACGATGATATTACTGAAAATAAACCAACCTAACTAGCTACATAAACTACTCTAGTAGTATCTTTAAACCTAATTATAATAATAATTAAACAGAAATAACAATAATAATGGTCATAATAATAAAATAAAACAACCAACATGAGGAAATGAAAATGCCATTCAATGATCAGTAAGGTGGTGGTGGTATCGAAAATGAGAGTTACAGAGAGTGTGGTTTCAGATTCGAAATGGTGATGAATATATGGTAATTGGAATAGAGAATTTGAGAGAAGTTGGTGTTACCTCTGTTTTGTGAGTTATGGAGAAGATGAAGAGTATGGTGATGTTGTTGGTTTGGTTGCTGTTTTTTTGTTGTGTGTTTTTGTTTTCTCCCCCCTTTGCAAAGAAAAAATGAAGCCTTTAAATAGAAAAAGAATAGAAATATTATGATTTCAAAATAAATCCAAGCCGTTCAATATAAATCAATCTCTATCAATCCGCAAATCATGCTTTCGACCAATGAGAATTCAATCTCTATCAATCCGCAAATTATGCTATCGACCAATGAGAATTAAGCGAAGCCTAATTAATATTTTTTGTGACCAAAAAGTCCCTGAATGACAAAAATAAAATAAAACTTGAAATTATAAAAAATAACTCAATTTAAAATGATTTTTTTGAATATTTTATGAATAAAAAAATAAAGACCAAAAATGATAAAAAACGGACGAAAATTTATCCGAAAAAATAAAATGAACACATTAAAATAATCTACATGTCACAAAAATTAAAGAAAAAATATTCAAGAAGTCAAAAATCAAAAATAAAATAATAATAAAAATATCAGACTAAACAGACGTCTAAGGTTAAAAACGAGACTTTGAACTGTACCCAAAAATAAAGCGAGCATGCCGTCATAATCTACGCAAAGCGCAGATTCATAAAATGATCGGTAAAAGGTGAAAACTTGAAATATTTTTCTCGCTATTTTTCGCACATTGTTGAATCGCTTTTAACAGTCTGTCTATAAAACCAAAATATTTTTATTATTGACATATAAACAACTTGGAGCAATGCAACAAATGAGTAAATAGATAAAAATGCATGAAGCAAAATGCCGGGTATTTTACAACTGAAAGACGATGCAAACTGACTTTTTCTGATCAACTTAAATACGACTAATGATGCAAAATGTGATGAATGAAGATATTTACTAATGATTGTGACCAAATGACAAAATATGGTATGAATGTGCGACTGAAAAAATTAGGGGCGAAATTAAGGGTGCAACGGTGTGCCTTGATGAATCAGTCTTCGAGAATCCATAATCAACCGTACTTTTGGCTTGGGAGACTCAAAACCTTAATTGAGGCGCGACACCTGATGCTCTTGATTCAGACCTGTCTCTGCACATGGCACAAAAGAAAACATGAACATACACCTTTGTATGCGATTAGAAATTAGTGATGCATAGGCTAAAAATGTTCAAAACACTTGACAATCTTCGCATAGTCAAAGCTCGAAGGTGAGAGGTTAAAATCGACTGTATTTCGTGACCTTGACTTATCTTTAAAAATGAAAAAATAAAAATGGGATCTTAGGTCAAAAATTGGGGTACAACAGCTGCCCCTATTTAAGTTTCTTCTATCTGGAGATATGAAGATTGGGATCTTCATTTCGACGAGATTGAAGGGACTTAAATATAGAATACACAATTTTTGGCCTTAAGATACCGCGATTATGTTTACAATATGATATGAATGTGATGTTTTGAATTTTATGGGGAATGACGCCATATGAGACAGACTATATTGGAGAAACCAAGCACATTATACAGTAATCCCACAGAGGAAGAGGTTGTAACTCCACTGGGGAAACAAAGTCATAGACTCCAAACGAGAGACTCTTGAATGATTTACATCAGTATTGAGACTGGAAAAGGTAATGATTTACATCAGTACTGTGACTGGAAAAGCATATGATTGACATCAGTACTGTGACTGGAAAATGAAATGATGGACATCAGTACTGAGACTGGAAAATGATTGACATCAGCACTGTGGCTGGAAAACAAAATGATTGACATCAGCATTGTGGCTGGAAAACAAAATGATTGACATCAACACTGTGGCTGGAAAACAAAATGATTGACATCAGCACTGTGGCTGGAAAACAAAATGATTGACATCAGCACTGTGGCTGGAAAATAAAATGATTGACATCAGCACTGTGGCTGGAAAACAAAATGATTGACATCAGCACTGTGGCTGGAAAATAAAATGATTGACATCAGCACTGTGGCTGGAGATGAAATGATTGACATCAGCACTGTGGCTGGAGATAAACATCTCTGATTTCTGAATTTTACCAAGAACGGTAACACATTTCTTCTCTAACCAAGATATCGCTTGAAAATGATCAAATAACAAACTTCCCCACGGGACTTTTCCGAAAGGGATGCCATTTGCTGAGTAGACATTATTGTTGGGGATACATAAGCTGCTCAAATAAAGAGGCAGCCACTTGCTTCCTTTCAAAGGTGTCAATAACATACAAGCTGCTCATGAAGAGACCGCCACTTGCTGTCTTCAAAGAACATTAAAGCACACAAGCTGCTCATGAAGAGTCCGCCACTTGTTGTCTTCCAAAAATACTAACGTACAAGCTGCTCATGAAGAAGCTGTCACTTGCCATTTTCCGTACAAGCTGCTCATGAAGAGACCGCCACTTACCGTCTTCAAAGAACATTAAAGCACACAAGCTGCTCATGAAGAGTCCGCCACTTGTTGCCAAAACCCACAAGCTGCTCATAAAGAAGCTGCCACTTGCTGTCTTCAAAGAATATCAAAACACACAAGCTGCTCATGAAGAGTCCGCCACTTGTTGCCAAAACCCACAAGCTGCTCATAAAGAAGCTGCCACTTGCTGTCTTCAAAGAATATCAAAACACACAAGCTGCTCATGAAGAGTCTGCCACTTGCCATTTTCCGTACAAGCTGCTCATGAAGAGACCGCCACTTGCCGTTTTCAAAAAGTGTTGATAACATACAAGTTGTCCATGAAGAGACTGTCGCTTGCTATTTCTTAAAAGTGTTGATAACATACAAGTTGTCCATGAAGAGACTGTCGCTTGCTGTTTCTTAAAAGTGTTGATAACATACAAGTTGTCCATGAAGAGACTGCCGCTTGATGTTTTTTTTTATTTTAAAAGATAACAATAACACACAAGTTGCTCGTGAAGAGACCGCCGCTTGATGTTCTTTCAAGGTATCAATAACATACAAGTTGCTCATGAAGAGACCGCCGCTTGATGTTTTTTTTCAAGGTATCAATAACATACAAGTTTCTCATGAAGAGACCGCCGCTTGATGTTTTTTCAAGGTATCAATAACATACAAGTTGCTCATGAAGAGACCGCCGCTTGCTGTTTTTCAAGAGTATCCATAACACACAAGTTGCCTCATGAAGAGACTGCCGCTTGCTGTTTTTCAAGAGTATCCATAACACACAAGTTGCCTCATGAAGAGACTGTCGCTTGCTGTTTCCCAAAAAGAAACCCATAAAATATCGTGAAGATATTGCTGGAGGTGAGAATCAATAATTTCATCGAGGATGGACAAACTGCTCATGAAGAGACCGCCATTTGTCGTAGAGAAATCAGAAATAATCAAACTGCTCAAATAAAGAGTCAGTCGCTTGTTGTCATGTCGATATTCCAGAAGAAGGCTGTGATAACACTGCTGGGGAATAAAGTCCATCTTCAATGGCGAACCATGAATAAATCCTTCTTGAGGAGACCAGGTATTTACGTTGCAAAATAAATGCACTCTCCATCTAGGTTTCACAGCCTAGAGAGATCCACAGGGTATCGTTCACAAAAGACAAAGCTCAATCCAGGAATAAACTGGAGAGAAAACAGTCAAACAAGACTCCACCCAATGAGGAAACAACTCAAATGGGGATTTATCCTATCCCGAGATGGAAAAGGAAAGCTAAAGCAAGATTCTTCCACGAGAGTTAACTCAGTGGGGAATTAGAAAAGAGGCGCACTTTCTGCTTAAGTTGACACTCTATTTAGAAAGATCAAATACGCTATTTGAATAGACATAATCAAGATATACGAACTCAAAGACATCAACAAATACAAATGTGCGTGCAAGATGCAAGTGTGAATGAATATATGAATCTCATGTATATGTTTGACAAAACAGATAGAAGAGATAAGCTGGAGATGATAAGACATCATAGCACAACCCAACACTCGGCTAATCTCAACAGGATGGTAACATTACTGGAGATAGAAAACAAAAGCCACCATTGGAGCGAGGTCCTTTTATAAGGCTCAAATCTCTTTGGAGAGGAAGATATTTTCAGGTAGAAAACCCAAAGTCCAGTCTTCTATTGCAAACAATCCATTGAAAGGATAACAACACAAACAAAGTTTCAGCTGGAAAGAAGTCTTGCTTAGCTGGAGATACGGGGAACACCACCCTCTGATAATGTATGAAAAACATATCTTGACAAATCTGGATTGCCCCTGGGATTAATTTTGGATGCCCCAAGTTTACTGCTGATAAGCTGCGTGACGATTCTTGCGAATAACTTCACTTCTAACATGCCCCAAGCTATCTGGTTGATGAAGAGAAATCGTCTCAAGAGGATTTTACAAAAGACCTGGCATTCACCATGCTCTGGTGTCTTCAAACTCTTAGAGGAATTCATCAAATCTCGACGTGATTGCCCCGGATTGACTGTAGTCGGCACAACAAAGTCTTCGAATTATTGCCCCAAAAGAGTAAACAAGTTGGGAAAGCATTAATTAGGAGAAGCGACATGTCCGTGCTTAAGGTCTTCAGGTGACATGCCCCTGGATATGATTTTTTGTTGACGTGATCCGCCAATTACTCAACATAGTTTCAGGCCTTAAAAGGATAAACTCATCACTGGTGCTTATGTGAGATTCCTTGATATCAAACAAATGTTTTGCAGTTAGAAAAAGTTTACAACGAGAATGAAAATTCTAATGCAACAGTTCTGTAAGTCTTGAAGATTTTGAAAGATATCGCACAAATTTTGCGAGTTAAAGCACCATTTATTTTTGTATAGGAAAAACATATGATACCAACATAACTATTTAGAACATTCATGGGAGTCAGGAACACTATCTCATTGAAGTATGCTTTCAAAATAACCTTGCTTCAATTAGGACTTTTGAAGGTTGTAACGTGGTCTGGTTCACGGTTTTTAGAAAAAAGATTTTAAGGCTCAAAATATTTGGTGCCCACCCATTCTTCATGATGTTCTCCAACCCTATGTTCAGTTAATTCAACATGAGTGTTCATCTCTCAAAAGGATTTTGTGACGGTCAAGGAAACGACGAGGCTTTCGAAGTAGAAACCACCCTCATGTCTTCGTGTTTGTAGTCACCAATTTGTTCTTTGCTGAGGACTTTTCTTTGCAGTCCTTTTTCTTTGCAACTTTATTTTCCCTAACTTTTGCCTGAACTAATTCTTTGAATTGATAGTCCAGCGGGATGCCTTAATTTTGCCTAAGTCACACGTTTTTATGTTTTTTGACTTAGCAGGCTTTTTCTTTTTCTCGATTTTTGACTTTTTGAACAAAATGTGTGACATTAGCTTGTATTTGCTTGTTGAGAGGATTGTGATTGCCTCGTTTCTTGATGAGTGAGGGATAACATTGTGGTTCCACATCCTCTAGATTCATTATACATGAAGGATAGCCCTCGTAGTTTCTCTTCAAAAAACATCTTCCTTATGAATTTTGAACACTCAGTCAGATTAACTAAAAACTACCCTGGCCCAGGTTAAAATTCAAGGTTTTTTCGTATAGAAAAGAAACTTCTGCTTCAAAGCTCAAAAGGGGTTAGCAAGGGATTATCTTCCTTATATCTCCGGTGTTTAGGGATTTGAAACAATGCCTGTACATCATCAGCAAGATTTTATCCGAAAGCATGCAACCAGAGATTTTGTGTTCTTTAGATCATCATCCTCCCTTCAATCTCTGCCTAGGCAAGAGAATGAGCAACAATTTGGTATCATAGTGCAAAAGTAATTTAAAATTTGAAAACAAACATGAGTGAAACGAATGAATTTCTTCAAGACAAACATACTCATTGTATTAAGATAATCATTCAGATGCAAACAAGTTCTTACATGCAAATAATGTTTTGATAAACAAGAAAAATTACAAAAAGCATAAATAAGTTAATGATTTGGGAAGGCTTTCCATCTGGACTTGAATTATCGAAAACATCCTTCAAAAGTCAAAGTCACCATCAATCGTGTTTACTCTTCGGCACATGCTTGATTTGAACTTCAAAACAAACGTTCTTGAATGACAAGGTACCACTTCTGACCAACTTCTGAACCTCAATCTTCAAAGCAAAGCAACCCTCCAAGTCATGCCCAGGAGCACCTTGATGAAAAGTACAAGCCAAATCAGCTTTGTAGTACCAATGTATCTTCTTAGGAACCTTCGGTGGAGGTCAGGTCTGAACCAAATTCCTCTGCATCAGGATAGGGAACAACTCTGTATTGGATCAAACTGGGTTTTCCTCTGATTAGGAACTTGCTGATGATGTTGATAAATAGGAGAGACATGATGATTCTGACAATGATTATTTCTTCCTCTGGTTCTCTTCTCGGAAAAGTTATTATCAAACTTCTTCACACCATTAGTTGAGCTACCATCTTCATATGAACATCCCTTCCCAACATCTTCTTCTAGACGCACTCCCACATTCACCTTGTCAGGAAAGTCATTAGGTGCATTAACCAACACCTTCTCATGATAGAATGATTTTAGAGTTTCAGTGAAGACTTTTATCATCGCTTCCTCCCTCCTAAAAGGATTGACTTGGGCGGCAACCAGAATTTCAACCAAACCAGTTAAATGCTCCATACTAGCTTTCAAATTAGTCATCTCTCTGCGGAGTTCAGAAACCTCTTGCTTGATATTCTCCATTGTTCTCTTAGCGCGAGTGTTGTACTGGTGAGACCAAAGGAAAAATAAGACTCGGAAAAAGACCTTTGAAAGTGAAACAAAAAATGTAGAATGATGTATGATATGCAAAAGAGAGTTTTTATTTGATTTTCAAGGAACTCAAGATATTAAGTTGTAAACATCAAAGTATGAAGATAGAAGATGAATTTTAAATTGGCTCCAAACATTGATCAAGCTATCATCAAGATCAATCATCCATTTTGGTGGATTAGGGTTTTCGCCCTATCAACACCCAAGATCCATTGAGCTTGACGAAACTTGTGATGTTTACAAAGAAAGACCTCCAAATTCCTTCAAAGTCAAGTGAAAAGGGTTTTATGGAGGCATGAATGCATGGCTATGCAACAACCACAAGCAAGGTCACAAATAAAGTCGAAAGGTTCAACGTCACTAGCATGGAGTCAAGGTAAGGAACACCCCCCAAGGTATGTACTAACGGTTTAATCACACCTGTAGAACAAGGTTCTAAGAGTTCCCGGAGTCTACATTCCTCCTTCGGATATTACCAACGTCTTGATTACTCAATAATCAGCAATATTCTCAAGAGAAACTCATCCGAGCGTAACATCGCGTAACAATTACTTTCGGATTACTCCGTTATAATCTCTGCGCTACACCTAAAAGGCCAAGATGGGTTAGGGTTCTACGGTTCCCAGCTTCTCTGGCTCCCAGGTCGAAAATAATAATGTTTTCCCGATTACTCGATAAACAAATATTACGTTCAAAAGGGCCTTCCACTGAGTGGGGGATCTCATGCCTCCTTCTTCGGGATTACTCCCTCAAAGTTAACATGACTATACCGCCCGTCCTATTCCTAAGTGTAACTTAGTCCGGGTATAGGACTTGTCCTTTGTAAATATTATCAACACCCAAATAATCATAATATATACATATAATCAAACAATCAAATAATGATAAAACAAATAAAACAAATTAGGCTTAACCCACTTAGGGATGGACCAACAAGAGGTCAATCTTTCCCCAGCAGAGTCGCCAATTCTGTAGCGGTGAAAATCGGAGATCAAGCTATTAATTAACTTGACTCACAGAAGCAAGAGTCGCCACCGCGCTTTATTATTTCCAAGGGAAAAGGGAAAAGAGCGAAATAAAACCCTAAAATATGCAATGTAAAATAATACTTAAAAGTAATAAAAATACAATGCGTTTTTGAAAGAGATCGAGAGTTCGGGGGTTGGTTATACACTGGGAAGGTGTTAGCACCCAATGCATCTGCGGTACTCCGCAGGAACCTTTTGAAATATATGTTTTTTGGTTAAAATTGTTTGTTTGATTAAAATGGTTCGTTTGGCTAAAAATAGGTGTTGGCGAGATTTTGAAGATACGACGACCTAATGTCGAAGTTTTGACTTAAAAGGTGTGAGTTTGAAAATGGAGTCTTTTGGAAAAATTATGTTGAGTTTAGCAAAATAGTAAACAAAAAAAAAAATGAAAAAGGGTATTCGCACGATCGGATGAGATGTATTTGATGACGTGAAGTCAACAAATTTAAATCTTTTCCTTGGAGTAAGCAAAATAAAATGAACATCAAAATATAAACATTCAGAAGTTCACAAGAAAATAAATCTGACAAAAACAAATTAATGATCAAGAGGCACCGAGAAATTGAAATGACAGAAATACACAAATAAAAAGGAATATAACTAATTATCTAAAGAAGTTATTCGAACTAAATTAAAAATTACTTACTAAAATAATTCTAAACTAATTACAAATTCTAAGGTTATAAAAAAAATCTAGTATTATTGAATTTGATCTAAACTAAACTAAAGCTTTAAAATTTAGTAAGTTAAATCTAGATTAAATTAAAATCCTAAGGTTACTAAATTAAATCTAAAACAAATGAAAATTTCAAAGTTACTAAACTAAATCTAAATCAAATAAAATTTTAAAACTACTAAACTAAATTTAAATCAAATAAAAACTCTAAAGTTATTAAACTAAATAAAAATTATAAATTTATTAAACTAATTCTAAATCAAATAAAAATTATAAATTTATTAAACTAATTCTAAATCAAATAAAAATTCTAAAGTCACTAAACTAAAACTAAACAAATAAAATTCTAAAGTTAACTAAATAAAATCAAATAAAATTCTAAAGTCACTAAACTAAAACTAAACAAATAAAATTCTAAAGTTAACTTAAATAAAATCAAATAAAATTCTAAAGTTAACTAAACTAAAACTAAACAAATAAAATTCTAAAGTTAACTTAAATAAAATCAAATAAAATTCTAAAGTTAACTAAATAAAATCAAATCAAATTCTAAAGTTATTAAACTAAACTAAACAAATAAAATTCTGAAGTTAACTAAATAAAATCAAATAAAATTCTAAAATTATTAACTAAACTAAAACAAATAAAATTCTAAAATTTACTAAATGAAATAAAATTCTAAAGTTATAAAATAAATCTAAACTAATTAAAGAATTCTAAATCAATATTAAACTAGATTAATTATAAGATTTACTAATATTATTATTATTATTATTATTTTAAAAGGAAATAATAACTAACGTACTTTGAAAATAGAAATATCAGGTCATAGCGGCAGCCTATATCTCTTATAGCCATAGCATGCATCAACTTTTGTTATCGTCATCCAATGACACATAGGCCAGACCTATCACATGTATAGATAATAGCTACCACTACTGCACACTCTACGCATATTCCCACACTTGGATCATCTTTCTTCAAACACTTTCTTAAACCAATTCATATTGATCTTCATAAAAATACAAATAAAGACCTATTCTAAATTTGACATAGAAAGCATGACTACCATTTCCCCATTTTAGAGTTCCCTTTCTTCTTCAAAAATAATACTAATATTAACTAATGGAGAATATAAACTCAAACAAGTAATAAAGAATGAACAATGTGACAAACAAAGCTAGTTAGTATTGAAATGAAACGATGATATTACTGAAAATAAACCAACCTAACTAGCTACATAAACTACTCTAGTAGTATCTTTAAACCTAATTATAATAATAATTAAACAGAAATAACAATAATAATGGTCATAATAATAAAATAAAACAACCAACATGAGGAAATGAAAATGCCATTCAATGATCAGTAAGGTGGTGGTGGTATCGAAAATGAGAGTTACAGAGAGTGTGGTTTCAGATTCGAAATGGTGATGAATATATGGTAATTGGAATAGAGAATTTGAGAGAAGTTGGTGTTACCTCAGTTTTGTGAGTTATGGAGAAGATGAAGAGTATGGTGATGTTGTTGGTTTGGTTGCTGTTTTTTTGTTGTGTGTTTTTGTTTTCTCCCCCCTTTGCAAAGAAAAAATGAAGCCTTTAAATAGAAAAAGAATAGAAATATTATGATTTCAAAATAAATCCAAGCCGTTCAATATAAATCAATCTCTATCAATCCGCAAATCATGCTTTCGACCAATGAGAATTCAATCTCTATCAATCCGCAAATTATGCTATCGACCAATGAGAATTAAGCGAAGCCTAATTAATATTTTTTGTGACCAAAAAGTCCCTGAATGACAAAAATAAAATAAAACTTGAAATTATAAAAAATAACTCAATTTAAAATGATTTTTTTGAATATTTTATGAATAAAAAAATAAAGACCAAAAATGATAAAAAACGGACGAAAATTTATCCGAAAAAATAAAATGAACACATTAAAATAATCTACATGTCACAAAAATTAAAGAAAAAATATTCAAGAAGTCAAAAATCAAAAATAAAATAATAATAAAAATATCAGACTAAACAGACGTCTAAGGTTAAAAACGAGACTTTGAACTGTACCCAAAAATAAAGCGAGCATACCGTCATAATCTACGCAAAGCGCAGATTCATAAAATGATCGGTAAAAGGTGAAAACTTGAAATATTTTTCTCGCTATTTTTCGCACATTGTTGAATCGCTTTTAACAGTCTGTCTATAAAACCAAAATATTTTTATTATTGACATATAAACAACTTGGAGCAATGCAACAAATGAGTAAATAGATAAAAATGCATGAAGCAAAATGCCGGGTATTTTACAACTGAAAGACGATGCAAACTGACTTTTTCTGATCAACTTAAATACGACTAATGATGCAAAATGTGATGAATGAAGATATTTACTAATGATTGTGACCAAATGACAAAATATGGTATGAATGTGCGACTGAAAAAATTAGGGGCGAAATTAAGGGTGCAACGGTGTGCCTTGATGAATCAGTCTTCGAGAATCCATAATCAACCGTACTTTTGGCTTGGGAGACTCAAAACCTTAATTGAGGCGCGACACCTGATGCTCTTGATTCAGACCTGTCTCTGCACATGGCACAAAAGAAAACATGAACATACACCTTTGTATGCGATTAGAAATTAGTGATGCATAGGCTAAAAATGTTCAAAACACTTGACAATCTTCGCATAGTCAAAGCTCGAAGGTGAGAGGTTAAAATCGACTGTATTTCGTGACCTTGACTTATCTTTAAAAATGAAAAAATAAAAATGGGATCTTAGGTCAAAAATTGGGGTACAACACACTCCTCAAGGTGCCCGCCAAATTTCCACCACCAAAAAAACACCCGTTAGGCCCCTTTCCCCCAACAACTTGACTCCAAATATAGAAATCCACATCTGGGTGAACCGGTTTTTCTGGAGGAGGCGTATACTGAGGATTATGGGTCAGAAATTCTACAAGCAACGCCTGATAATCCTCCTACACATACAATAAAAAAATCAAGTTTAATTTATAAGTAACATTAATGAAATTAAATGAAATAAAAATAAATAAATAAATAAATAGCCACGTGATTGTAACGCCGCAACTTATCAGTTGCCACTCAATTTTCACGCCACAACATGTCATTTGCTACATGAAAATCACGTCACATAATTGCTTAAAAAAATATATATATAAACATAAATTTACTTACCAGGGCTTTTTTTGTGCGCTCGTCAGTAAATCCTCCCGATTTCTTTGTCCGAGTCTCCTTAACCAGCTCCGTCATCAATGGTTGTCTCCCCAAACGCTTAGCCTAAATATAAAAATTAACTTAAATTAATAATATGTTATAAATCCAAATATGACCTTAAAAAGTGGTAATAATTACCATGCGTCGAGCATGCTCAGCAGTACTAATACTTCCAACAGCATTAATGCAACCCCCTTTTTCAGATGCCCTCATCTTCTTTGCAATTTCAGATTTAGCCTTAAATTCATCTGATTCCCAATACTTAAGAAGTTGTTCAAAAACTTCTTTGCCTATCCATTTGGGACGAATGCCCAAAAGGTGCCAATTCTCTCTAACACGTCGTAGCATGTCAGAAAGTCGTCTTGAACTCCTCCCAAAATAATTTTTTTTTACTTTGTTATGGTTCAGGGGATCCCAAACACATTTTTCCTGCAATATTGTATGACATTAAAATAAATAGTTAGATAAATTATAACAATAATGAAAAGGTCATTTAAATAAAAATAACTTAAGAAATAAATTAATTATACCTGAAATTGCTTGAACCATTCTTCTTTATCGGAAACTTCTCTAAAACTCTTCAAAAATGTTGTATAATTCTGTTGAATTATATAATTGATAACCTTAGCAGCAGTCCGACTCGGCCCGAAACTAAAACAACAATAATTGAATTAGCATAATTAATTATATAAAGTTATATTAAAAATGGAAATGTGTACTTATAATTAAAAATCAATAAATAAGAAACTTACGAGATCCCTTCAGGCCATATCCAAAATCTCCCATCAATGGTATGAATCTCACTCGGATCATCATCCCCTCGAAGATCTCTCCCATCTATCTGATCATCATCCCCACCAAGATCGTCATCGTCTGACTCTGTGTGGGATGTGGGGGTGTGACCAGTCTGTGTGGGTCGTGAAGAGGTGGATCCTCCAGGCTGCTAGACGGATGGGGGCATCTGAGTAGGAAGTGGGGTGCTGGATCCTCCAGGCTGCTAGACGGATGGGGGCATCTGAGTAGGAAGTGGGGTGCTGGATCCTCCAGGCTGCTGCACGAATGAGGGCATTTGTGTGGGAAATGGAAAACTATGCTGGAAGGATGAGGGCACCTGTGTCTGCTGGAAGGATGGCACCTGTGTCTGCTGGAAGGATGGCACCTGTGTCTGCTGGAAGGATGAGGGCACCTGTGTTTGCTGGAAGGATGAGGGCACCTGTGACTGCTGGAATGGTAAACCAGGTGAGGCCCCAGATGGACTAATAAAACATGTACTCCCAGATGGGAACTGAAGAGGACTCTGAGATGATAGTAATGGAGTAAATGGCATAGTACTGTCCATGGACATATGATGAACCTGACTCTGCGGGGGAGGACACGTGGCTGAGTGAGGTGACTGGCATACTACTACCCTTGGATGCCTGGGCTTCCTACCACTATCACTAGGACCTTTACCCTTATTATCTTTGGGTGGCATTTTTACCTAATTAAAGAAAATACAAGTTAACATATACATATTCTCATGAATACATATTCATTAAATCATTCAATAAATGGTTCTTTGAGTAAAATTACAAGACACAATTCTCATGAATACATATTCATTAAATCATTCAATAAATGGTTCGTTAAGTAAAATTACAAGACACAATTCTCATGAATATAGGTTCACTATTCTGAATCATCATGCTCGTCATCCATTTCATCATCGTCATCTGATGTGATACTATCCTCAGATCCAGAATCTTCATGATCTTCATGATCTTCATCCTCATCAACTTGATTCCCCTCAACCATTGTATCAGACAAACTTGTAGTGTGTTCATCTGGAATCACATCATTAACTTCAACTTCATCCACTTGGTAAGCAACATCCTCCACTAGATCGTCAGTTTCAATATGACCCAATGGTTTTGTTTTTATTACAACACAACACCGACGTTTACGTGGCACAAATGAAGGATAAGGAACATAATAAACTTGCCTAACAATATTTGACATTATGAAAGGGTTGTACTCTTTGTACCTCCGGTCCATTTGAATCTCAACAGTACCATATGTCTTATCTATTTTTGTGCCTCTAGTTGGATCATACCATTCACAATAAAACAAGACAACTTTATTTTCCGAGTCCAAGTAATTGTATACTAACTCGTAGATATGTTTAACAAAACCATGGAAGTCATCTTCACCACCATCTGTAACTCCTTTCACAAATACGCCACTGTTTATGGTTTTTTTCCCTTCAGTCCATTCATGAGTGTGAAATTTATATCCGTTCACGAAGTATGTGTGCCATTTGTTTTCACTTTGACGAGGGCCATTAGACAAGTTTCTCAAATGGAGTATTTCTGGAGTCGGTGCAACAACCCTATACAATTTCTCCTTGAACCATGTTGGAAATTGGGCATGAATGACACTAGATGTTGATTGTACACCGGTACTTTCAAAGTAGGCGTTGTTAAATTCCCTAAAAAGAAACACACTATAAGTTTCAAGGTAATCAATTTTATATATTCACACTGTAAATAAAATTAAGAAGTTGGATTATACTTACTCAAGATAAGGTTTAACTTCAATGCAGTTGATCAAGACATGAACATGTGCAGATTGCATTTCTTGCTGGGTCAACCAATGCTCACCCTTCTTTCCAGAGGGACGACCTGGAAGCCCGAAGACTGATAAGGTGTACTGACTTCTTTCGATAACATTTACAGGATTCCTTATGATTCTTGGAGTTAACATCAAGTGCTTGAAATAGTGACTGCAAAAATGTGAAGTTTCTCGATGCAAGTAATGTGCATATATTGATCCTTCTACTCTAGCTTTATTTTTCACTGATCTCTTTGAATCACCCATGAACCTTTCAAACTGGTACATCCACCTATATTGAACAGGTCCTCCTAGATAAGCCTCATATGCAAGATGCACAGGTAGATATTCCATGGAGTCAAAAAAACCAGGAGGAAATACTTGTTCCAACTTACAGAGAATGACTGGAATATTTTGGTCCAACTTAATGATGTCATCCACTCTTAAAGCGGAAGCACAAATATCTCTAAAAAATTGACTAATTTCAGTGAGTGGATTAAGCACATGTTTGGGTAGAGAACCGAACGCAATTGGTAGAAATTGTTCCATAAAAACATGGCAATCATGACTTTTCATACCATGCAACTTCCCAGTGTTAGCATCAGCACACCTTGCTAAATTTGAAGAATACCCGTCGGGCATTCTCAAACCTTTTAGCCATCCACAAACCGCTTTAGCTTCTTGGGGGGTCAGACTGAAACAAGCTTTGAGTTTAAATAATTTTCCATTTGGTTGAGGCTTCAATTCTAACTCTTTACGATTACACCAAATTTCCATGTCTTGTCTAGCCTTCACATTATCTTTTGTTCTGTCTTTAACATCCATCACTGTGTTAAATACGTTATCAAAAAAATTCTTCTCAATATGCATAACATCAAGATTATGGCGCAACCAATTATCTTTCCAATACGGGAGGTCCCAAAATATACTTCTTTTTGTCCAATTATGTGTGACCCCATATCCTTCAATTCTACAAGCTTTGCCAGTATCTGTAAACTTTGGAAGTTCACAAACTTGGTTCCATATAGCAACTGGTGCCAGTCGAGGCGGAGGCATATCTGTTACCCGTTCGTCCTTTTTGAAATTTGTCTTGTTTTTTCTAAAGGGATGATTTGATGGTAGGAATTTGCGGTGACAATCAAACTACGAGCTTTTCCCCCCTTTTTCCAATGTAAACGCCTTAGTGCATTCCATGCAATGCGGACAACCCATTCTACCATGCGTACCCCAACCAGACAACATGCCATATGCTGGAAAGTCGTTACACTACAAGAAAATTAGTGTTTAACGACACAAAAATTGCGACAGTTATGTGATAACTGTCGTAATTGACATATAGAGACAATGTTTACGACAGTTGACACCAACCGTCCCTAATATTTATTTTGTGACGGTATATTTAACCATCATAATATTATTATTACGACGGTAAAACAACCGTCGGCCCCCATTTAACACTTTTAACATTGATTTTTCACCAACAACTAGTCACGACGGTAAAATTAACCGTCCTAAAAGGCATATCACGACGGTAAAGCACCCGTCGCACCCTTAAACCTTTCACGACGGTAAAATTATCCGTCCTAAAATTCATTTCACGATGGTAAAACAACCGTCGCACCCAAAACCTTTAAAAATCTCTTGCTAACTTATATATTTTATCTAATGTCCTCCTGCATCACTATTCTTCGAACATCTCTCATCTTCCAACCGGTAAGTTTTCTATAACACTTTTTCTTTGTTCTCATCTTCACATATCTCTCTCATTCTTTAACATTGATTTCACCATTGGAGATTCACATGAATCTTAGGGTTGAGCTCTTTGTGATTCAAACATCACAACAAGCATTCATATCGACATTAAACCCAATCACCAACAATAAACCCTAAAACCCCAATTTATTCACGATTCAATGAGCAATACAAGTTATAGCGTTCATAATCACAAGGGGAAAGGGTATCGAGTAATAACACAAAGAAAATAGACAGAAGGGAATAACGATTTAAAACCCTACAACATACAACATCTTCAACATTTGTTGTATTCTTTCCCTCTGCACAATCGGTATTGTATTTATCCTGTGCTGATAATGAAAAAGGAGCCTTAGAAAGACTAGTTGAACCTCTGATGAGTCTTGTAAAGTCTTATGAGGGTGGAAGAGAGAGCCATGCCCATAAAATTGTACAATCTCTTTTCGAAGAGTATCTCTCAGTCGAAGAACTATTTAGTGATAATATACAGGTTAGTGTGATTATTTGATTGCTTGTACTAATTTTATGTGTGCAACTTAATCTGTTATGACCTTTTGACTTCTACCAACCAAATTAGCTTTTCTAGATGATGTTCAAAAAATGCATGATTAGTTGTTTTTCTTATTTAGCTTTTACAACACACTGGAATCAACTATTCGTTGTATGTCTCTGTGCTCATAACAAAAAACCCATCAACTCTTTTATTTTTCTTCATTTTTATGTTCATTTCATTGAACTATTTGTTTATCATTCAACTACTTTTAAGCTAAGAAGGAATTTTTACATAAAAGACGTACAATGTATTTCTAATTATTCAGTTTCCCCGAATATTCATAACAATTCCCCTTTCCCCTGCCATCTAGGCTGATGTAATTGAACGACTCCGTCTTCAATACAAGAAAGATTTGTTGAAGATTGTAGATATTGTGCTCTCTCATCAGGTATACACTTTTATAACATACTCAGCTTGAGTGATTTTCCTCCTGGATGTCTTGTTAACACGGTATTGCAATTATATTAACTGCATTTCATGGGTTTCAGGGTGTCAAGAGCAAAAATAAGCTGATACTGCGACTAATGGATAAACTGGTTTACCCTAATCCTGCTGCCTATAGGGATCAATTGATCCGATTCTCCCAACTCAATCATATTATTTATTCTGAGGTTGGTAATGCTATATAGAGGTTTCTTTGACCTGCATCATGTGATATTTTAAAGTGTTACAGTGCCTCTTTTAGTATTTATTTTGTGTATGATATTTTTAATTTCTTTAGATCATTTTGACTCGAATCCTAATTTGTGATCATCTTGACGCAGTTGGCTCTTAAGGCTAGTCAACTTCTTGAACAAACTAAACTGAGTGAACTTCGATCCAGCATTGCACGAAGTCTTTCTGAACTAGAAATGTTTACTGAGGATGGTGAAAATATTGATACTCCGAAGAGGAAGGGTGCCATTAATGACCGAATGGAGGACCTTGTGAGCGCTCCTTTGGCAGTTGAAGATGCTCTTGTGGGCTTATTTGATCACAGTGATAACACCCTTCAAAGGAGGGTTGTGGAAACTTATATACGTAGGCTTTACCAGCCGTATCTTGTCAAAGGCAGCATCAGGATGCAGTGGCACAGATCTGGCCTTATTGCTACGTGGGAGTTCTTAGAAGAATACGTTGAACGGAAGAACGGGGTTGAAGACAAAACACTGGTGGAGAAACATAGTGAGAAGAAATGGGGAGTGATGGTTGTAATTAAATCTCTTCAATTTTTGCCAGCAATTATCAGTGCTGCATTAAGGGAAGCAACCAATAACTTTCACGATGCACTTAAAAGTGGTTCTGTCGACTCAAATAAGCACGGTAATATGATGCATATTGGACTAGTGGGCATCAACAACCAAATGAGTTTACTTCAAGACAGGTGCAGTTTCGGAAATTAAATACATTTTTTCGAACCTAATTTTTGTTTTTTTTTGTTTTTTCTTTGATTTGTCAAAGCATCAATGGTTGTATTGTAGTGTAGCTTAACTTTTTGGTCTTTTGCAGTGGTGATGAAGATCAGGCTCAAGAAAGAATCAATAAGTTGGCCAAAATACTCAGAGAGCAGGAAGTAGGGTCCATAATACATGCTGCCGGTGTTGGAGATATTAGCTGTATCATACAGAGGGATGAAGGGCGTGCTCCAATGAGGCATTCCTTCCACTGGTCAGCAGAAAAGCTATATTATGAAGAGGAACCCTTGTTGCGGCATCTGGAACCTCCGCTATCCATTTATCTTGAATTGGTCAGTTATTTCACGCTTCAAGTTCCTGTTTTATTATAGAAGGTGCAAAAGAAACATATTTCACTCATACGCTTGATCTTTAACTCATTTAATATTTGTCTGATTACAGGACAAACTTAAAGGCTATGAGAATATACGCTATACACCATCCCGTGATCGTCAATGGCACCTCTACACTGTTGTGGATACCAAGCCACAACCAATTCAAAGAATGTTTCTTCGAACACTTCTCAGACAGCCAACCACAAATGAAGGATACTCTGCTTATCAAAGGGTAGATGCAGAAACGTCTCGTACCCAATTGGACATGTCCTTTACTTCAAGGAGCATTTTTAGGTCCTTAATGGGTGCAATGGAGGAGTTGGAACTTAACTCACATAATACCACCATCAAATCTGAACATGCTCATATGTACCTCTACGTCCTACGTGAGCAACAAGTAGATGATCTTGTCCACTATTCCAAGTAATTATTACTGCAAACTTCTCCGTACATATACATATTTTTAATAATACTTATATTCTATTAGCGTAACGTAAAAAAGATTTCATCTCGTTCTTACAATTTTGGATGTTAATACCAGAAAAATCAACATAGATGCCGGTCAAGAAGAAACAACAGTAGAGACAATCTTGGAAGAACTGGCACAGGAAATCCATTCCTCTGTTGGTGTAAGAATGCATAGATTAGGAGTTTTTGTATGGGAAGTGAAGCTCTGGATTACAGCATGTGGACAGGCAAATGGTGCTTGGAGGGTCATTGTAAACAATGTTACTGGTCATACATCCACTGTACATGTAAGTTTTTTAGTTTCTTAAAAATTTAAAGGAAAACTTCCTGCATGCTCTTCCCTCTCAGATTCATGATTTTTAAAATTCAGATATATCGAGAAATGGAGGATGCCACCACTCATAAAGTGGTTTACAGTTCAGTCACAGTAAAGGGTCCACTGCATGGTGTACCAGTGAACGAAAACTATCAACCTTTGGGAGTTATTGACCGAAAACGTCTCGCAGCAAGAAAGAGTAGCACCACATACTGCTATGATTTTCCCCTTGTAAGTTATTTTGAATGAATTTAGTGATAATTTCCCCTTTGTAAGTCAAATTAGGTTATCTGATGAGAAATGCTTCTTGCAGGCGTTTCAAACATCCTTGGAACAGTCATGGTCAATTCAACAGACAGGAGTTCAAAGAGCCAAAGATAAGGATCTCTTAAAAGTAACTGAGCTTAAATTTTCAGAGAAAGAAGGTAGCTGGGGTACTTCTCTTGTTCCTGCAGAGTGTCCTCCTGGACTTAATGATGTTGGCATGGTAGCCTGGTTGATGGAAATGTGTACTCCTGAATTCCCATCTGGAAGGACAATATTGGTTGTTTCGAACGACGTTACATTCAAGGCTGGTTCTTTTGGCCCAAGGGAGGATGCCTTCTTTAGAGCAGTAACTGATCTTGCCTGTGCTAAGAAAATACCTTTACATAGATAATAATTTAAATAAAAAATATATATAATAGAAAAGAAAAAAAAAATCAAGACATAAACAAAAGTCATGGCGACAGTACCGAACCGTCGTAATCAACAATTAAAAATAATCAACAAAAGTCATGACGGTATCGAACCGTCGCCATAAACAATTTAATCAATTTCAAAAGATATCCACGACAGTATCGAACCGTCGCCATCAATAATTATAAGAAACTCAAAAGATAGTCACGACGGTATCAACCCGTCGTAAACTTGAACGACAGTTTTTGTAACTGTCGCGAAATAGGTTGGGGACACACACTTCTGCGACGGTAAAGCAACCGTCGTGGAAAGCAAATTGCGACGGTTTTAACCGTCGTAATCTACAAAAATACCTGTCGCAATCTGCCAATTTTCTTGTAGTGTTAATGGTCCACATCAAGGCAACTCGCATATAAAAGTTTTGTTTACGGGATATATCATAAGTCCATTCTCCATTATTCCACAACCTCTTCAAATCATCAATTAAAGGTTGTAAGTACACATCAATTCCGGTTTTTGGACTCGACGGTCCTGGAATGACGCACGTCAAAAACATGTATGGTTTTGTCATGCACATCTCAGGAGGGAGATTGTAAGGGGTTACAATAACTGGCCAACAAGAATACGCACTTTCGGACGCTTGGACATATGGAGCAAAACCATCAGAGCATAATCCAAGCCTGACATTTCTAGGTTCAGCGGCAAAATCAGGATGTACCTCATCAAAGTGCTTCCATGCATGGCCGTCAGATGGGTGTCGCATATTGCCTGGGCTTGTTTTGTTTGTATGATGCCATGTCATTTGACTTGCACTGTGCATTGAAGAAAACATTCTTTTTAACCTTGGTATTATAGGAAGATAAAACATGGACTTTACTGCTACCCGTTTTTGGTTACTGTTAATGGCTCTATTGCGAACTTTATATCTTGGACTATGACAAAACTTACATTCCTCTGACGATCCATCTTGAGTACCAAACTCGTTGTCATAAAACAACATACAACCATTAGTGCAACAATCAATCTTTCTTACTCTTAAACCCAACTTCGACACCAACTTCTTTGCATCATAGAAACTCGCAGGCAAGTTATCTTTCGTTGCAGTTGAGTCCAACATCATTTTTGCGAAGTGCTCCAAACACTAATCAGGAACATTCCAATTTGACTTGGCGGCCAATAATCTAACACACATTGATAGCTTTGAGTCTGACGACCCCTCAAACAACGGCGTATTCATCTCATTCAACAACTGATAAAATCTCTGCGCTTCCTCATTCGGCAACTCTTCCCCGTCAAAGTCTTCAGGTTGATCATAGGTCACGTTAACACCAAAAGCATCACCAACCATGTCACCTATCAGATTAAAGTTTTCTTCAAATTCCATAGGTGGTTGCATAACCGGTTGACTACTTGAAGCATCTGTGTTGCTAGTCTCTGGTACATTACTCGACAGTGTTTCACCATGATGCGTCCAAACCCAATAATTTTCAATGAAACCTTTCCTATGCAAATGACGTGTTATTTCCTCTGGGTCACTAATTATATATCTACATCCACATTTAAGAAAAGGACACCTAACTCCTCCTTCACTTCGACAACGTTCCTGGGCAAACGTCCACGCGATAAAACCATTAACCCCGTCTATAAAATTGGGTTTAAGTGCGCGTCTTCCTGGATATAGTCTATCGTACATCCAACTACGATAATACATATAATATTCCATTTACTGCAAATTTATATAATCAAAACTTATTTAATTAGAAATATTAATTAATCAACTTAATAATAATCCTAAACATATACAATTAAAGATAAATATATGCTTTCAACAATATTTATAAACTCCTAAAAATATTTTTAAACACTTAAAATTTAATTTAAACACCTAAATTTTATAAACTCCTAAAAATTTAAAAACTAATTAAACTCCTAAAAATTTAATTTAAACACTTAAAATTTATAAATTCCTAAAAATATTTATTTATGTTTAAACACTTAAAATTTAATTTAAACACCTAAATTTTATAAACTCCTAAAAATTTAAAAACTTATTAAACTCCTAAAAATTTAATTTAAACACTAAAAACTTATAAACTCCTAAAAATAAAAAAACTTAAACTCCTAAAATAATTAAACTCATTCATCATCACAAATTAATAATTAATAATTATTATAAACTAAATAATTAAACCTAACATTTAACTCAAATACAGAAAATATATATATATATATAACCCAAATTCAACAATTTTAACCCAATGCAAATTAATCAAAATCAGAAAATATACTAATTTCAAAAAAAAAAATTCAAGACATACCTTTTATCTTGTAACTCCTTCAATCTTCTTGTCCCTATTTGCAATCTATACTTCTATATTCTCCTTCTCTATTCAAAGAAAAATTGAAAAAAATTTATACTCAAAATAACACATCAAAGGCAATTAACAAAGTATATAAAACTTGAAATTGAAATTACCTTACAAAATGGATGAAGATGGTAGGAATTAAAGAGTGGAGAAGAAAATTTTTTTGGGAAGAAAATGGGTATGGTTGAAGAGTGGGGAAGAAACTTTTTTGTGAAGGTTGAAGATGAAGAAGTGAGACAAACAGAACGTTGTGGAACGTTTTCATAAATTGCATAAACCACTTAGCGACGTGAAAATCACGCCGCAACGTTGCCACGTGATTTTCATGTCACAACAAATTTATAACTGCTATCTCTTCCTTCAAAGCCTGCACACGCCTGTCTTGGAAGTTGTGACTGAATTAAATTTTGTCATATTTTAATTAGCGACGTGAATCCCACGTCGCTACTTTTTTTAATAAACAAACGTAACTGACACACTCAATGTATCAGTTTTATATTATTAAAACACGTTGCCACGTGATTTTCACGTCGCAACTGGTTTTATTTAGCCACATGAAAATCACGTGGCAACTTCACGTGGCTGGGGAAGCTTTTTCTTGTAGTGCTATTTGCTATATTCAAACACTTGAAACTTGATTTGAAGATGAAATAAATGACCATGCAACATTCTATGCTCTAAAATTTAAAATTTAACATTTAAATATTAAAACATAGAAAAAAAATGTCTTCGAATATGTGTATCTAAAATATACTGATAAATATGTTCGAATGTACGTATATAAAAAGTATTTTCAAATTTTCAGTAGTATAAACCACTACTATTGAATATTAAATGTAAAGAAAAATTCTGGAAAAAAAAGGTGTGTAGTTGCTGTAGGATAGTACGAGAAAGAGTATGTAGACTTGTGGTTAGAAATGATTTTGGTTCATTGAAAATCTCGTCAACCCGTAAGACCACATGATTCATTTAACATGCTAAGCAATTCTAGTACGTTAAGGCACTTGGAGGCTTTTTGTGGGAGGTTTCTACTCATTTTTAGACCACAACTACAAAACGTGATTAGGTGGACAAATTTGAACCACCAATTTCAAATCAACTGATTTCAATCGTTCTTTTTGTTTACTCTCTCCAATTTAAAATGGTTATGCCTAAAGTTTCTACACATAAATTATATAAAATGTAATAATAATATAAAAGATATTACATTTTTACTATAATAACTTTATAAGTATGTTAGAAATAATATAAAGGTTAATAATTAAAAGGTATACTTTTCCATCTCCTTCATTTATTTCTTCATAATTTAAACGGTGTTTAACATTAATTTCATTTACTATTTATATCAAATTATTTTTATTTATTTTTATAAAGTGGCTTTAAGAAAAGAATCTATACCAAATTTGAAGGATAACGGTAAGTGGCTAAGAATAGTGACGCGGCAAAGGCATGCAATAGTAAAATAGGAAAAGACAGAGAGGGTATTCTTGTATTTGAACTTTCACCTCAGCCTCTATATAAACGTTAACTTTCATCTCATAAAATCACAAACCAATTCTAATTTCTGTTTTCTAAACCTAATTTCCTCACCTCGATCTCGCCGTTGCCCTGTTTCAATTTTTTTTCTGCATTCTCTGTAAGTGTTTTACAATTAACTTCTGTAATAATCTCTTATATGATTAAGGATTTCAATTTCTGATGATTTTGATTTTGTTCGATTTAGGTTATTTAATCCCAAATCTTGATTTGAATCACAGAGGGAAAATCGAAAAACGGATCGATCTCTAATTGTTAAACAACAGTGAGTTTCTAGTCCATTTTCATTTTTGTTGGTGTTCTGTTAGGTTATTGGTTATTCCGTGTTGTTGCATGATAGCATTTGATGATTTTGTTGAAAATCATTTTTGATGCTTGAGGATCTGTTTATGATGATTTAGGAATTCTCAATGTTTCTTATATTTGCTGATAATTGTTTGAAAATTGTTATGATATTGTATTGTTTGAATGTCATGTACAGTTTAATTGATTTATTATTTTATACGACTCAGATTTGCTTCTATGCTGTTCGCTTTCAATTGCATTTCTCATAATATGGTTATTTTCGATGTATGTGTTGCTCAAGATATATTTTTTCCTGCCACAAGTTGAATTTGTTATGATTTCCAAATTTTTTTCCTTTTGTAGTTTCTACTAAAAAAAACCCAGTATTTATGATTATTTTTTTGTATGCGATTATTGGCCTATTTTGTTGTTGATTTTTTTTTTTGCTCTATGTGGTTTTCTTTATTTCAGGAAGGTGTGAATGAAGTAATGGAGTCTAAAGGTGGTAAGAAGAAGTCTAGTAGTAGTAGTAGTAAATCCTCTTTATACGAAGCTCCTCTCGATTACATCATTGAAGACGTTCGACCTAACGGTGGAGTAGAAAAATTCAAATCTCCTGATTACTCTAACTGCACCCGCAAACCCTCCTGAGATTTTCTGGCTTCTGTTAGATTTAGCTTTTTTTTTTTTATCTTTCATACTGCAAATTATTCTACTTTCCTCTTCTCCTCTCCTTTTCCTCCTCCTCCTCCTAGCTGCTTTTCTCTACAAACAACGAAAATTAGAAATTTTTTTCTCCTTTGAGTCAAGATGGCCATGACAAACTCAGCTATTGGTTTTGAAGGCTATGAAAAGAGGCTTGAGATGACTTTTTTTGAGAGTGGTGTTTTCTCTGATCCTGCTGGATTAGGTCTCCGAGCATTGTCTAAAGACCAATTGGACGAAATTCTGAACCCTGCAGAGTGTACTATTGTTGACTCCCTATCTAATGATTATGTTGATTCATATGTTCTTTCTGAGTCAAGCTTGTTTGTTTATGCTTACAAAATTATCATCAAAACCTGTGGGACTACAAAGTTGCTTCTGTCTATCCCTGCAATTCTTAAGCTTGCAGATGGTCTTAACATTGCTGTGAAATCAGTGAGATACACTCGTGGAAGCTTCATTTTTCCGGGAGCTCAATCATTCCCTCATCGAAGCTTTTCTGAGGAAGTTGCTGTTCTTGACAGCTATTTTGGTAAACTTGGTTGTGGTAGCAATGCTTACATGATGGGTGATGCTGATAAGTCCCAAATTTGGCACATTTACTCTGCCAGTGCTAAGACAGAAACTTCACCGGAAGCTGTCTATGGGCTTGAAATGTGCATGACTGGTTTAGATAAAGAAAAGGCATCTGTGTTTTTCAAGACAAGCACATCCTCAGCAGCTTTGATGACTAAGAATTCTGGAATCAGGAAGATCCTTCCATATTCTGACATATGTGATTTTGAATTTGATCCATGTGGGTATTCAATGAATGGAATTGAAGGAAATGCAATATCAACTATCCATGTCACCCCTGAAGATGGATTCAGTTATGCAAGCTTTGAAGCAGTGGGTTATGAGTATGAAGAGAAATCTCTGAATGAAGTTGTTGAAAGGGTTTTAGCATGTTTCCATCCAGCTGAGTTTTCTATTGCTTTGCACATTGATATGAATGGTGAAAAACTTAACCAATTTGCTCTAGACGTGAAAGGATACTACTGTGGAGAGAGGAGCAGTGAAGTTGTTGGAGAAGGTGGTGCTGTTGTTTACCGTTCCTTTGTTCGAAATGATGGCTGCACATCTCCAAAGTCTACTCTGAAATGTTGCTGGAGTGAGGATGAGAGCGAGGAGGAAGAAGTGAAGGAGATATAGTACCATGGTCTTATCTAATGTTGTTTATCTTTACTGTAATCATTGTTACCTGAATAAATTTGACTTGCTGTTAAAGCGAATCAATAAACGTGTTATGTTACTCGATCATGAGTTATATTTGGTTCTGAACCTGGATTATATTTCTAAAATAATAAATTTATGTTTAAAAGGAATAAATGATAAATTGTTTTTTGTTTTTAACACTTTAAGAAGAATTGCACAAGCTAGAGAAAACTGATTCCAGCTTAAATGAAAAAGGTATTTTCTTACGCATTTTGGGATGAGTCTAAAAGCCATTATATACGATGAAGGGTAGTGCAGTTAACATATACGATGAATAGTAGTGCAGTTACCGGTTTGAAAAAGTATAGAAAAGCTAATACTATCTCCCTTTAAGTTTAGCTTTTTCACTAATGACAGGTTGAGGAAAAGAAATATGTAAATCCTTAAAAACGTAATTCAACCATTGTATCTCATTGGTTAGGCTTCTGATGCTAAGATAAGATATTTGAGTTCAGTTGAGCATCTAGTCACTGCTCTGTATCTTAGACTTCCATGATATAAGTGAAGAAGTCCTCAATTCTGTTTAGACTTTCATATGATATAAGTGAAGAACCAATAATCCTCAAGAACATATAATGGATATTTAGATCTCCTAGGTTAGCGATAGGATTTAGACATGTTTTGTTTCTTAGATTTCCATGATATAAGTGAATAACCATGAAATCCATAATAATTTATAATAGATCTTTAGATTCTCCAGGTTAGACTTCCGTGATATAAGTGAATAACCATGAAGTCCACAATAACCTATAATGGTTCTTTAGATGCCCTAGATTAGTGATTGTAAGACACACCATTTGACTTTAGTGAAGATAGGTATACTCATAACTGTCGTCTTGCTTTCTCTCGAGCATTGCAATATATTCTTTATAAGGTGGTTGTTAATTTGGGACAAGTAGATGTTTGGATTCATTTGTTACTTCTTTCTCGTTGTACTTTACCGGTGGTTAAGTCTCAAAATAGACGGGATCGCATGACTGAAAATCGAAAGTCCTTTCAACAACACCATATTTTGGAGTGTTTAGCTACTTGAAGAGACTCAAATGGTCTTGCCAAGTTAATGATAGTGGGGTGGACAGTTCTGAGCAGGATAACTTGAGTTGTGGGGGAGTTCATATCGAGGAGAAAGATAAAAAGATGAGTTCTAATGTCAAGCAATTTCGTCGCAAGGTTGCAGATCTTCATTTCACAACAGTTGTCAAACTGCTGGGGTCATCCGGAGTGACCACATATAATGGACACACAATGAAGGCTTTGGAGGCTAAGCGCTCGTACAGATCACCTCCCATGGGAGATCCAGCGAATATCATTGCCACTATGTACAACAAGGATCCACCCTGGGGGATACAACAAATATATGATTGTTTTCCTCTCGCGGAGGTAGATTTCCTGTACAGATACATGAAAAAGACATGATCATAGATAAATGAGGGATGGTACGCCTCATTAAAAACACTTATCCCTAGAGGTAGAGAGGGAAAATAGTATGTCTCACCTAATAAATTATTCTTACAATCGCCAAAGTTTTAAATACTCGCCCACGAGAAAATGTCAACTAAGTAAGTAACGAAAGACAAAAAAACTAACACGAATAAATAACAGAAAACAAGACGATTGTATTAAGTCCTCCTGAAGAAAATGAATTTCCTCTTGCTTTCAGGCTCCCATGTGTTGTGGGGATGAACGAGGAACCTTCTTGCCCTAGCCTTCTTCGTCGGGCAGTGTTATCCTAGGGTTCCTCTTTTTCGCCCTCACGCCCAGAGTACACATTCTCTTTAATTAAAGGCTTTTTGCGGAGCACCTTCTGGCGATCTCCTGATCTCCGTGAATGACCCCACACGCTCGTTAAGGAGCGGGTATTTCATGCATAGATACAAGGAAGACAAGGCGGCTTCCAGTATGTTGAAGGTAGGTCACATAATGATCATATTATATGAAGATGAAGTGTCAATGACTAAGTACCTAACCATTATTTCCTTGGTGTGGTCTTTCTCTCTGAACGTGATCCTCATGGTGTGGTAGCATTTCACTTGCACTTGTTCTCTTGAGAATCCAATTGATGATCCCTTGAAGGGCTTTAGGTTCTCAAGGTCGAGGCGAAATCTCTGGAAGCATCTCAATACAATATGTCGACGGAGCTTCCCTGATCAACTAAGACTTTCTTGATCTCCTATTCTTCTCACTTGACGCCGATGACCATAGGATCACTGTGGTGGGGATGAATGTCGAACATATCTTCCTATGATAAGAAGACCGCGTCCTCTGGTGTCTCCGCTCTCGCCATTTCGGGAAGATCTCTCACACTCAGGACTTGACAAGTGTATCTCTTGCGGGCAGAACTGGTATCCTCGGCCCCCACAAATCCTCCGACTATGGTATTGAGGGTATGTCGTACGCCTTGATCCTCGTCTTCCATGGGCGCTTCTTTAGCCTTACCCGACCCTAGGCTTCTGATATCTTCTCGATCACGCGGGTTACTTTCTTTCGACAGGTTAGAGGGGCCGCATTTCACGTACTTTTTGAGGTGGCCCTCCTGTATCATCTTTTTTATTTCTGCCTATAATTGGTAGCAATCGTCGGTATAATGCCTTTTTACTCTGGAGAATTTGCACCATATTTCTAGTTTAGATCCCATTGCCTTAGATTTGGGGGTAGGCGACGTCAGAATGTTGTGTAGGTAGAGCACCTCGCGCCAGATCTGTTCTCGGCGGGTGTTCAAAGGCATGAAACTCTCTGTAGCTTTTCCTGCACTTCTGAACATGGATTTGTCCTTTACGGTGAAGTGTAGCTATTCTTACTTGAGGGATGAGAGCTTTTTGCGTCGGTGACATGCTCATTTGCGTCACGAGCCTTATTTTCGATGTTGCTCTCCTCGCCTTTGATGTTACATTCCGCCCTGATGACTACTTCGACCAGCGTGAGCGCGGGATTTTGGGCTATCGATTCATTAAAGTGTCCCACCTTTAGTTCATTTTGGAACGGCCCTACGAACATATCTTGGCTAGGAGGTATTACCTTGATGGTGGATTCACGGAAGCAGGCGATATTGTCCCTCAGTGATTCTGATGGACCTTGATAGATGTTGAACAAACTGGTGGTTGGCATCTTCTTATGGTGATTGGCGGTGAACTGGTGTACTAGCTTCCTTACCAATTCCTGGTAGCTATTGATAGAGACACGAGGGAGGCCCGTATACCAACGGAGGGCGACCTCTCTAAGGGTACCTGACAACAACTTGCACTTTATGGAGTCTGGCGCTCCTATGATGGTCACCTGCGTGTTGATAGAGGCAACCTGCTCGTAAGGGTCATTGCGTTCATCGAACTTGGCCAAAGATGGAGGTTTGAATTCTCCGGGAATATGAGTCTCCCATATTTTTCCCGAGAGGGGCTGGGGATTCAAAAGCTCCATCTCTTATGGGGGATTGACCTCTTGTTGGTGTTTTTTAATGTTTTGGAAATTGTCTTCAATTATTCAGTCGTGGCATCGAAATTCGTCTATGGTGGCTCACATCTCTGCCATGACCTCAACATCTCGTGTACTACTGGTACCCTTAGGAGTAAGGGATGAAGCTCTTCTGTTCAGTATATATGATAATGGTTAGAGGTTGGAATTGAAGGTACGACAGGAATGTGATGCTTATTAGGAAGAAGCGTGGCCCAGGTTAGTTTTACTAGGCCCCACGATGGACGCTACTGTACTGTTTAAAAAATAATAGGTGCGTGTGTGTCCCCCCTGCAATGGCAGAGAGACTCAGAGACCTTAATAGGTATATTGCATGTTTGGGAGTGAGGGCTAACTCACGACGGCGAGTAGCCATGTACGATAATTTTTTAGTCTATTTAAGGGACCAACTCGTGTGATGTGAGAGCCTGCTAGTGGCCAGCATTGTTAGGTCACGGGCGGACGATTGGAGTTATGTTAGGGTTTATCAAAGTTGAGTGCTCTCTGAGTGGTGTTTGAGTGTGTAAGCATGTGTTACTTGAGAGAGATCTCTATTCCCTGGAGGATAATGTATTTATAAGAATTCTCCAAGACCTAGGGTTTACGACCTCGTTGAACATGGTCTTTACCGTTCCCATTTTTTATAGAGACTATTGACCGACTATATTTCTAAAGTCAACAAGCACTTTCTTTCATTCAGCTACTACGTTAGATGGTCCACATGGGTGTCTACATTGAGTTTTACCTAAACGGTCCATTTGCTAGGCGATGGACGCTCTAAATTAAGACTTTGCTAAATATGACACTATATATATATATATATATATATATATATATATATATATATATATATATATATATATATATATATATATATATATAATATTTGAAAAACCAAACCAACCAAATGTTCGTTTTTGAGTGCGCCTAAGACGAGGATGAATAAAGTGGATTACAAATTTTTATTCTTTTATGTGATGATGTTTTTATTTTCTTGTTTGTGTATGAATATGAAAGCGGTAAATACAGAAAATAAAGAACACACGAGATTTATACTGGTTCCCCTCACACTTCAAGAGTACTCCAGTCTCCTTACTAACATGTAAGAGATTTCACTATAGTTAGAATTATTATACAACCTATCCATATCCAAATGTGATGTTTACTATCTAACTGTCATACCCCAATTTTTGACCTAAGATTCCACCCTCCATTTGTATCATTGCATAACAAGTGTTCATGAGTGATTTGACCTATTTTTTTTGCCAATTCTTGAGTTAGATTTCAAAATTTTATAACTTCTTTAAATTTCGACATTTTTGAGCAGTTCTTTTTGTATATGATTCTCCTTGACATCATCTACAATTTCTCTTTACAAGTCAAGAGTTGATTATGCTTTGAAAAGTCATGAAAAAATAGAAACGTTAGAAGTCGTTTATGAATTTAGTGGAATTTGATTTTTATTGTGTTTTATTCATGATTTCTTTTCCATTTAAAAAATCACAAAAAAATGTACTTAGCATCATGTTATTTTTTTATTTACTATTTTTACCTCTTTACTAAAAAAATTATCAAAAATATATCTTTTATTAATTTAAATTTATATATTGGTATCATTTACTTCAAAAAAAGTCTAGAAAAATTTATATAGGTTCTTTTACTTTCTTATATGTATTTTATTTTTTATCTTTTAATTTACACTTATATTTTCATTTATTTTAATTCAAGAAAAAAATCATAAATAATTAATTTAATGTCTCTTTTATTTTGTATTTTGTATTTATTATTATTACTAACACTTTTAGTTATTATTATTATTATTATTATCATTATTACTATTACTTTGTCATTTTTTTTTTGTGTCAATAAAGAAAAGTTAAGATCACTATAATGTAGTACAAACACTTCACATGGATTGCCAACTTATACTTATCAATGATCAAAAATCACTCTCACACTTCACATAGATTGCCAACTTGGACTTATCAATGGCTAAAAATCATTCTCATAAATTCACATGAATCGCCACATCAGCACTCTCACTCATTCACCATATAAACAAGACATTTTTTTCTTTCATTTGGAGGAACAATACCATAAATCATTCACTAAACTAAGCCAAAACTCTCTTCTTCTTTTTCTCTCTTCATTTTCTTTCAAGTCATTTCTTTCTTTTATTGAATAGATAGGCTATTATACTTTTTCTTTATTTAATTCTATTGCATTTTTACTCTTTATTTATTTATTTAATACCATAGTTATCACCATTTTGTAAGAAAACTCTATTGATTCAGAATCAAGAGTTGAAAAGTGTTATTGAACCTCCAAAAGTAAAAGTGATTATTGTTGTTTAATTTTTTATATAATTTTTTGTTATTTATTTACTTATTTTGAGCATGGATCCTTGGTCTTGAGATTGAGTAGATAAATTTTCATTATTTATTTGTTTAATTTCATAAAAAATTAAAAAAGTTATGAAATTTATACTATTTTTATTATAGACTTCATCTTATTTTTATTTATCTATTTTATTTTTATTTTTATTTTTATTTGGATCAATTTGGAAAGCATTTGAGCTTTTTTTAGTTCATCTAAACTTGTCGGATATTTGATGAATTTTCATCATTTCCAATCTACCTCTAAATGGTCTTTTGATCATTCAAGGTACTTGAGATTGACGATAAGTTTGTCATAATGTATCTTCCTTGACTTTGTCTTGATCTCCCATGTTTGTTAATTGTACTACATGTATAAGAGAATAAACTTCAAAGTGTCATTTCTCTAACATGTATGGGTACACACATTCTATGCTCCATATGAAGTTACACTTATCCCAAATCAGATTATTGACTTTATATTGTACTAACTTTACTTTAATATCATTTATATTTCCGCACTTTATATTTTCCTATCTTTACCTTTATGCCATTTATCATCTATAGTATTTTATTTTCTTTACTTTATGCATTTTTTTCTTTGCTCACTTGAGCATTTATCTTTTCTTTGCTCACTTGATCTTCTTATTTTCTTTTGCTTGTTATAAGACACTTAATAAAGAAAAAACCTAAAATTTGTTCTTTAATCCTTGGACTATGGTTACTATCAATTTTTATCTGATGCATGGTTCTTGTCCGGTCTTCATCTGATTATTATCTTTGTGTTTGAATACAAGGGAAAGGATCATCTCTTTGACTTTATGTTATTGTGAGTCTTTATATTTTGTCCCTCATATTTGTTTCCCATTAGTTAAAACTTTTAAAATCCTATTTTCAAATTTACACCCTTTTAAGTCAAAACCTCGACATTAGGTCGTTGCATTTTCAAAATTTCTGATCTCCCTGATCCTTTTTGCAAACAAACTTTTTAACCAAAAATACAGATATTTCAAAAGGTTTTTATAGGATACTATAGATACACAGGGTGATAGTACCTTCCATTTGTATAACCAACCTCGAACCTTCGATCTTTTCAAATGCATTGTATTTTTCTTTACTTTTAGTATTGCACTTACTTTGCATATTTATGGGTTTTATTTCACACTTTTCCCTTTTCCTTTGGAAATAAAGCGTGGTGGCGACTCTTGCTTATTTGCGAGTCAAGTTAATTAATAGCTTGATCTCTGATTTTCACCACTACAGAATTGGCGACTCTACTGGGGAATAAAATTTTCTAAGTGGATTAAACTTAATTTGTTATATCTGTTTTTGTTATTATTTGTTGTTTGCTTATATGTGTTATTTTGTGGTTTTTTTGGGTGTTAATTACAATGGATAAGTCCTATACCCAGACTAAATACACTTAAGATAGGACGAGCGGTATAGTCATGTTAACTTTGAGGGAGTAATCCCAAAAAAGGAGGCATGAGATCCCCCAATCAGTGGAGGCCTCTTTAACCGTAGTATTTGTTTACCGAGTAATCGGGAAGACATTGTTGCTTTCGACCTGAGAGCCATAGAAGCTGAGAACCGTAGAACCCTTATCCCATCTTGGCCTTTTATATGTATTGTGGAGACTATGATGGAGTAATCTGAAAGTAGTTGTCACGCGATGCTGCACTCAGACGAGTTTTTCCTATGAATATTACTAATTATCGAGTAATTGGGACGTTGGAAATATCCAAAGGAAGGATGTAGACTCTAGGAACCTCTTATAACCTTGATCTATAAATGATTTGAAAACCTTAGTTCATACCTTGTGGGTGGTTCTTATCTCTTACTCCATGCTCGTGACATTAAACCTTTGAACCTTGTATGTGTTTGTTGCATAGCCATACATTCAACATTCATAAACATCATGACATGTTTGTGACATACGTGGTCATTTCATTTATAGGGAACTTTATCTTTGATTCTCGTATCAAGCTCATTACTCATAAATGGACACAATAAATAGGAGTACCACCAGTTACAATGTTTGGACGCCAGTTCAAGTTGAGGTCACGAAGTCTGAAGATGAAGATCAGCAAAAACATTTTTACAGCCTCCAGCTTCAAGAGGAGATTGATCATCTGGAAAGCATTATTAATAGAATGGATGTGCTCACCAAGGATCTAATTTAGAGATCAAATATCTAAGCAACGAAGGAGATCTTTAAAAGAGCCCAAGAGTGGAGTAATGAGAATCTAGTTTGGGATACTCTTACTGATGTCGAGTTTGGGGAAACATCTTAGGGTTTATGATTTGTATTTTTGATGATCACCATCAGGTCTGTTGATTGGGATCTCTTGGCTTTGTATTTTGTAGCCTTTAGGCTCTTAACTTTGTACTAAACTTATTTGTCACATTTTATTGTTAATTATATCTCGCTTGAAGCTTGAATCAAAATTTGAGGTCCTTAGAAATGAAGTGAACTTACCATTTGCATAATCATGCATCATTCTACATTTTTTGTTTCACTTTCGAAAGTCACTCCCGAGTCTTATTTTTCCTTTGGTCCCGTAGTACAACACTCGTGCTAAAAGAAGATGGAAAATCTTGAACAAGAGAATTGTAAGCTGTGCGAAGAGGTAACCACTTTGAAGGCTGGTATGGAGTATCTAACTGCTTTCATTGAAACTTTGGTTGCTGCCCAAGTCAATCCTTCTGGGAAGGAAGAAGATATGGAAAAAGTCTTCACAGAAACTCTGAAATCACTTTCATGAGAAGTTGATAGTCAATGCGTCCAGTGATTTCCCTAAAAAAGTGAATATGGGAGTGCTTCTAGAAGAGGATGTCTGAAAGGGATGTTTATCTGGAAATGGTGGCTCAGCTAGTGGTGTGAAGAAGTTTGATAATAACTTTTCCAAGAAGAGAACCAGAGGAAGAAACAATCATCGTCAGAATCATCATGTTTCTCATGTCATCCCTGTGTTCAATTTACCTTCTGTTGCTCCAGTTTGTCAGCATAACCAACAAACTCATATGCGGAAGAAGGATCAGTTTGACCCAATTCCTATGACGTATGCTGAATTATTACCTGATTTGTTACAGGAGAACTTGGTTCAGACAAGATCACCGCCAACTATCCCAGAAGTAATTCCTTGGTGGTATGAGGCCGATGTTTTCTGTGATTTTCACCAAGGCTCCACGGGGCATGACATTGAGAATTGTTTTCCATTGAAAATAGAAGTACAAAATTTGAAAAAAAGTGGTATCTTATCCTTCAATGATGTTAACCCACTGCTCAAGCATGTATGAACTTTGGAGAACTTTATTGAAGGATACCCTGGAGTTTAAGGATGATTATCCTTCTCAGTTTACTAGCAATTTTACTGCTTTCTCGTTTGTAATTTTTCTTGCGCTGATTGCATGTAAGAACTTGTTTGCATTTGAATGATTATCTTAATACAATTAGCATGGTTGTCTTGATGAAATCCATTTGTTTCACTCGTATTTGTTTCAATATTGAAATTACTTTTTTCATTATGATACCAACTTGTTATCCATTATCTTGCCTAGGAAAAGATTGGAGGGAGGATGATGAATTTAAAACGCAATATTTATGGTTGTATACTTTTGGATAAAACCCTGTTGACGATGTACAAGCATTGTTTCAAATTCCCAAACACTGGAGATATAAGGGAGTGAAACCTTTGTTAACCCCTTTGAGCCTTGAAGTAGGAGTTTCTTTTTGTTCAGAAAAAATCCTCATTTTTAACCCGGGGCAGGGTAGTGTTCAGTTAATCTGATTGAGTATTCAAATCTCATCAAGAGTGCACGTCTAAGGATACAACAATGGTTATCCTTCAAAAGGTTGAGGAAAGTCAAAATCACAATGGTCAATCTTCGCCTATCAGTAGTGTGCATCAAAACAAGGCGATATCCCAATGGATATCTCACGCGTATCAAGTGGTCAACAAATAAGGATACAATAATCGTTATCCATTATCTACCAAGAAATCAAGCATTCACAATTCTTCCAACAAGTCACATACGACTCGAAGTCACACGACGTGTTCAAAAGGAAAGAAAAAATAAAATGAATAAAAAGTGATAAAAAAAGAAAGAGACAAAAAGCCCCGCTAAGTCTAAACTTGAAAAAAAACAAGTCGCTTAGGCAAAAGTCAGGGTATCCCACTGGGATATCAATTCAAAAGAATTAGTTCAGGAAAAAGTTAGGGAAAGCAATGAAGAAATGGAAAGCTTGAAAGACGAGAAAGGATTACAACATAAAATCCTCAACAAAGAACAGAGTCGTGTGACAAAAGTCAAGAGTGAGTGACTGTCGTGTCCAAAGAATATCAGTGGTTCCTCAACCATCAGCTAAATCCTCTCGGGAGATGAGTGCTCGTAGCAAATTAACTGAATATAGGACTGAAGAACATCATGAAGGGGGTGGGCACCAAATATTTTGAGCCTTAAAATATTTTTTCTAATACCGTGAACCAGGCCACGTTACAAACCTCAAAAGTCCTAATTGAAACATAGTTTATTTCAAAAGCATACTCCAACGAGATGGTGTTTCCTGACTCCCATAAGTTTTACTAAAATATTTGTGTTGGTATCATATGCTTTCGTTATCTTTCATACAAAAATAAATGATGCAATAATTCACAAGCTTCACGACATTTTTTCAAAAAAAAATCTTCAAGACTTACATAATTGTTGCATTAGAATTTTTATTCTCAGAATAAACTTTTCCTGCTTGTAAAACATTTCTTTAATGTCAAGGAAGCTTACATATAAGCACCAGTGAAGATTTTAATCTTTTGAGGTATAAAACTCTGTTAAGTAATTGGTGAATCATTTCTAAACATGATCACAGCCAAGGGCATGTCGCCTGAAGACCTTTAACATGAACAAGTTGCTTCCTTCATAGTTCGTTTACCCTCATAGGGAAAATTTGAAAACTCTGTTGTGCCAAATATAGTCAATATGGGGCAGTCACATCAAGATTCGACGAATCTCTCTAAGAGTTTGAAGACACTAGAGCATTTTGCTAGCCAAATCTTTTGTAAAATCCTCTTGAGACGATTTCTTCTCATCAACCATATAACTTAAGGAATTTTAGAAGTGAAGTTATTCGCAAGAATTATCGTGCATCACGCAGCTTATCAACAGTAAACTTGGGGCATCCAAAATTAGTTCCAGGGGAAATCCAGATTTGTCAAGATATGTGATCTGCTTCACACACATTATCAGATGGTGGAGTTCCCCAGTATCTCTAGCTAAGCAAGATTTTTCTCCAGCTGAAGAGGAGTTCATGTTGTTATCCTTTCAATGGATTATTGATGTTAGAAGATTGGACTTTGGGTTTTCTCCCGAAAAATATCTTCCTCCCCAGAGCGATTAGAGCCTTATAGCAGAAATATGCTTCGTCGATGGCTTTTATTTTATATCCAGTAATGTTCTCATATTTTTGAGGTTAGTCGAGTATCTGGTTGTACTGTGATGTCTTATCATCTCCAGTTTATCTCTTCTATCTATTTTGTCAAACATATACATGACATTCATTTATTCATTCACACTTGCATCATGCACGCACATTCATATTTGCTGATGTTATTGGTTTCGCATACCTTGGTTATATCTATTCAAATAGCGTATTTGCTCTTTCCAAATAAAGTGTCAACCTAAGCAGAAAGTGCACCTCCTTTCTAATTCCCCACTGTGTTAACTCTCGTGCAAGAATCTTACTTTAGCTTTCCTTTTCCATCTCTAGATAGGATAAATCCCCAATTGAGTTATTTCCTCATTGGGTGGAGTCTTGTTTGACTGTTTCTCTCCAGTTTATTCCTGGATTGAGCTTTGTCTCTTGCGGATGCTACCCCGTGGATCTATCTAGGCTGTGAAACCTAGATGGAGAGTTCATTTATTTTGCATATTTAAATACCTGGTCTCCTCAGGAAGAATCAATTCATGGTTTCCCATTGAAGACGAACTTTGTTTCCCAGTAGTGTTGTTGCAACACTCTTTTGGAATCTCAACATGACAACAAGTGGTGGCCTCTTCATGAGCAGCTTATGTATTATTGATATCTTTGGAAAGCAGCAAGTGGCAGACTCTTCATGAGCAACTTGTGTATTATTGATATCTTTGGAAGATAGCAAGTGGCAGACTCTTCATGAGCAGCTTGTGTATTATTGATATCTTTGGAAAGCAGCAAGTGGCAGACTCTTCATGAGCAACTTGTGTATTATTGATATCTTTGGAAGATAGTAAGAGGTGGACTCTTCATGAGCAGCTTGTGTATTATTGATATTTTTGGAAGATAGCAAGTGGCAGACTCTTCATGAGCAGCTTGTGTATTATTGATATCTTTGGAAAGTAGCAAGTGGCAGACTCTTCATGAGCAGCTTGTGTATTATTGATATCTTTGGAAGATAGCAAGTGGCGGATTCTTCATGAGCAGCTTGTGTATTATTGATATATTTGGAAGATAGCAAGTGGCGGACTCTTCATGAGTAACTTGTGTATTATTGATATCTTTGGAAAGTAGCAAGTGGAAGACTCTTCATGAGCAGCTTGTGTATTATTGATATCTTTGGAAGATAGCAAGTGGCAGACTCTTCATGACCAGCTTGTGTATTATTGATATCTTTGGAAGATAGCAAGTGGTGGACTCTTCATGAGAAACTTGTGTATTATTGATATCTTTGGAAAGCAGCAAGTGGCGGACCCTTCATGAGCAGCTTGTGTATTATTTATTTATTTGGAAGATAGCAAGTGGAGGACTCTTCATGAGCATCTTGTGTATTATTGATATCTTTGGAAGATAGCAAGTGGCAGACTCTTCATGAACAACTTGTGTATTATTGACATCTTTGGAAAGCACCAAGTTGCTGACTCTTCATGAGCAGCTTGTGTATTATTGATATATTTAGAAGATAGCAAGTGGCAGTATCTTCATGAGAAGCTTGTGTATTATTGATATCTTTGGAAAGCAGCAAGTGGTGGACTCTTCATGAGCAACTTGTGTATTATTGATATCTTTACAAGATAGCAAGTGACGGACTCTTCATGAGCAACTTGTGTATTATTGATATCTTTGGAAGATAGCAAGTGGTGAACTCTTCATGAACAGCTTGTTTATTATATATCTTTAGAAAGTATCAAGTGGCAGACTCTTCATGAGCAGCTTGTGTATTATTGATATCTTTGGAATATAAAAAGTGGCAGACTCTTCATGAGCAGCTTGTGTATTATTCATATCTTTGGAAGATAGCAAGTGACGGCCTCTTCATGAGCAGCTTGTGCATTACTATATCTTTGGAAGACAACAAGTGGCGACCTCTTTATTTGAACAACTTGTGTATCCCCAACAATATGTTATTTCAACAGCAAATGACGTCTCTTTTGAGAAGTTTGCTCATTGACAGCGAACGACATCTCTTCGGAAAAGTCCCGTGAGGAAGTTTATACATTATCCTTATCAGGTAGAAGACTTGATAAAGAAGAAATTGGAGCTTGTGCATCGGGGAAAGGTTTATTACCTTTTCTACCTTCAATTATTGAGTTGGTAGTTTACCGTCATCTGTGAGTCGGTATCTTATTGATCCTCTACCTTCAACCATTGAGTTGGTGGTTTACTGTCATCTATAAGTTGGTATCTTATTGATCCTCTACCTTCAACCATTGAGTTGGTAGTTTACCATCATCTGTGAGTTAGTATCTTATTGATCTTCTACCTTCAACTATTAAGTTGGTAGTTTGCCGTCATCTGTGAGTCGGTATCTTATTGATCTTCTACCTTCATCTATTGAGTTGGTAGTTTACCGTCATCTGTGAGTCGGTATCTGTTACTTTTATACCTTCATCTATTGAGTTGGTAGCTTACCGTCATCTGTGAGTCGGTATCTCTTTTTTCAATTCTACTTTCATCTATTGAGTTGGTAGTTTTCCGTCATTTGTGAGTTAGTATCTTATTGATCTTCTACCTTCATCTACTGAGTTGATAGTTTATCGTCATCTGTGAGTCAGTATCTTATTTGATCTTCTACCTTCAACTATTGAGTTGGTAGTTTACCGTCATCTATGAGTCGGTATCTTATTGATTTTCTACCTTCAACTATTGAGTTGGTAGTTTATCAGCATCTATGAGTCAGTATCTTATTGATCTTATACCTTCAACTATTGAGTTGGTAGTTTATCGTCATCTGTGAGTCGATATCCTTTTTTATTTTTCTACCTTTGAGACTGATTTGGAAATTTACCATCATCTTGAGTCAATAGCCATTTATCTTTTCATAACCTATGCAAGGCGTCTTCCCTGATAGAGTCAGTAATTTTTTCTTCTCTTGAAGTTGTTCCCCAATAAGAGTCTCTCAATCGAAGTCTGTGGCTCTGTTCCCCAGTGGAGTTATAATCTTTTCCCCTGTGGGATTACTTTATCATGTGTTTGGTTTCTCCAGTAGTAGTTTGTCTCATGTGGCATCATTCCCTATAAAATTTAGAGTATTGCATCCATATCATATCATAGACATCATTGTGGTATCTTAGGACTAAAAATTGTGTATTCTATATTTAAGTATCTTCAATCTCGTCGAAACGAAGATTTCAATTTTCATTTCTCCGAATAGAAGAAACTTAAATAGGGGCAGCTGTCATACCCCAATTTTTGACCTAAGATCTCACCCACCATTTGCATCATTGCATAACAAGTGTTCACGAGTGGCTTGACCTATTTTTTTTTGCCAATTCTTGAGTTAGATTTCAAATATTTTAACTTCTTCAAATTTCGACATTTTTGAGCGATTGTTTTTGCATATGATTCTCCTTGACATCATCTATAATTTCTCTTTACAAGTCAAGATATGCTTTGAAAAGCCACGAAAAAGTAGAAACGTTAGAAGTCGTTTATGAATTTAGTGAAATTTGATTTTTATTGTGTTTTTTCATGATTTCTTTTTACATTTAAAAAAATCACAAAAAAATATACTTAGCATCATGTTATTTTTTTATTTACTATTTTTATCTCTTTACTAAAAAAATTATCAAAAATATGTTCTTTTATTAATTTAAATTTATATATTGATATCATTTATTTAAAAAAAGTCTAGAAAAATTTATATAAGTTCTTTTATTTTCTTATATGTATTTTATTTTTTATCTTTTAATTTGCACTTATATTTTCATTTATTTTAATTCAATAAAAAAAATCATAAATAATTAATTTAATGTCTCTTTTATTTTCTATTTTGTATTTATTATTATTACTAACACTTTTAGTTATTATTATTATTATTATTATTATTATTATTATTATTATTATTATTATTATTATTATTATTATTATTATTATTACTTTGTCCTTTTTTTTGTGTCAATAAATAAAAATTTGGACCACTATAACGTAGTACAAACACTTCACATGGATTGCCAACTTGGACTTATCAATGACCAAGAATCATTCTCACACTTAATATGGATTGCCAACTTAGACTTATCCATGGCCAAGAACCATTCTCATAAAGTCACATGGATTGCCACATCAATACTCCCACCTCATTCACCCTATAAATAAGACATTTATTTCTTTCATTTGGGATTACAATATTGTAATGCGGTGGGAGAACTGACTTGGTTGTTTTGCGTTTGATCGTAATTGTTGCGGATAGCAAGAGTTGCCACCGACTTTTCTTTTATCCAATAAAGAAAGGGTGAAAAGAACGGGAAAGACCTTTGAGATATTTTCTTAAGTTTGGGGGGTATATTATGAAAAGGGAAGATGTTAGCACCCTTTTCATCCATAGTTATCTATGGGCTCTTAGTTACTTGCTAGATCACTTGAAAATTGATTTGTTTGAAATGTGTTTGTGGTGGATTTTGAAAGTATTTTTGAAAAGCGTCTTCTTTTAGGCAAACTTTGTAATGATTCTGGTCTCAATAAGAATGCATACAAAGGGTTGGACTTTTGAAAATATTTCATGTTTTTGAAAGTATTTAGTGTGTTTGAAAAGATGTTTATCTTTGAAGATGGATTGTGAGCAAGCAACTAAGAACGTTCTACCTACTCAAAAAGTCTTTTGTTCATTTCTTCCTTCCTTTGATATTGTTATCTCACTATTGATTGGTAAGTAGACTTATCTTTGGATGTAAAGGGACGGGCGTGGGCCATCGTATATTCATGAATAACAATGTTGCAAGATATCTTAGCATTTCTCTTAAGGGACTAAGATCATTTGTAAGGCAACAATCGTAGCATCATCAAGGGACTATGATCTTGTATTTTTGATTGTTTTTGCTAGGATGTCTCACATGCATATTATGACCATTTTCTCAAGGCAACAAGTGGAGTTAATCCTAGAGGTGCAAAGTGTGCAAGTGTTTGTATTTCATGCTTGGTTTAATCTTGAATTAGGGTTTTCTAAACACTGGTTTTATCTTGCCATACAAATCCTAATTACTAGCATTTATATGAAAGCGATAAATTGCGGAATATAAATATCCTACGCTATTACATCATTTGGAGATGGGGGATAAATTTACAAATGGGGATTACAAGAAATTAAAATCTAATTATCTATTACAACTATATTGAATTTGAATAAATAACATACAAAAAATATAAATGAATATAATGCACAAGTAATGATATGAATATAATGTACAAGAATTAAAATGAATAATATACAAGAATGTAAAGAAACAATGTATAAGGTAATGAATGAAAAAGAAATGAATTATTTGGTTTTGTTAAGAAAAGGTTTTATTTTAACCTAATAACTAAAAAGAAAATGATTTAATAAGAGAAATAAATTAACTTAATTTAGAAAAATATTTTTTAGTGTTTTTATGAAAAGATTTTAATATTAACTAAAATAACATAAAAATAAATTAGGTTAAGAGAAACCCTAAATTTTAAGTTAGTTCGAATAACAAAAGAAAATAAATAAACTTAGGTCTAATTATTAAATTAAGAAAAGAAATTAAACTTGTAATAAGAAAATATTCTTTGTCTTTTATTTATAAAAAAAATGAAATAAATAAAATACAAGTATTACAAATATAAATAATGAATAAAAATATTTTTGAGTTTTTTGATTGATAGAGGTGTAACTAAAGGCTAATTAGACTAAATTAAATTTCTAAGATATTAAATTAAACCTAAACTAAGCTAATTATAAAATTACTAATTTAAGTATAAACTAAATTATAAGGTTATCAAATTAAATATAAACTAATATAAACTAAATTAATTATAGAATGCTAATTTAAATCTAAACTAGATTAATAATAAATTTACTAACTTAAAATTATATTAAAATTACTCTTAAGACTACTAATTTAAATCTAAATTAAAACCAAATTCTAAGACTATTAACAATAATTCTTAAATTAAAAAAGGAAAAATATTAAATTAACCTAAAAATGATGTTAAAATAGAAAAAACAGGGTGTAGCAATAGTAATCTGCGTGGGTTTAAAACAACAGACCCAACAACCTTATTATTTTGTTTTTGCTGAAACTAGAAAAGAACAAACAAGGGGATGTGGATTCGGATGGGCCTGGCTTTTTGGACAAAAGGTTTAAATAGTAAAAATAATATTAAAAAAAGATGGGGCCTAAACAAAACCGGGTCGGGTCAGACCCAAGCCCCAACCCTTCTTCTAAAAGTAAAAGAAATGTGTTAGGAAACCCTAACACAAACCGTATACCTCCTTGAAGCTTCCCCTGTCTCTTTCAACGAAAAATCTTCATCTTCCTCTGCTTCTCCGTCTGATTTCCACCGTTGCCGACCCTATAATCCAACTGACCTTGTGCATGTCTCGACCACCTTGCTCATATCTCCATGTTCTCACTCAAATAGCACTGTCGTCTCGATTTTAAAAAAACCCTCACCTTATGATTCTCTAAACATTGATGGAGGATATGAGTGGTGATTTCTATTCGCGTAAATCTGTGAGGGACGCTTGCTGCGTTTGTCAGTGGAGCTGCATACGTGGAGGGCTTCAATCAGATGTGCAGGCTTTGCGTGGCTTTGGGTGGGATTGTTCCTCTACTCCTCTCTTTACTTTTCTCTTATTCTTAAGGGCTAGTTTTTTTTTGTGAAAATGATGTAAAAATTTGTTAGGGTTTGATGTTGTTGTTGTTCTGTTTGTTTGTTGGTGAATGATGATGGCTCAGTTTTATGTTGTTGTGAACTGAAGCTTACGAATTTCGTTGTTCTATTTTATTAAGTTTTTGTAAACAATCTTTAGGGGTTTGGAAAATGATGGTGTTGGTTGTGTTCGTGTATTCTGTATATTTTCCGTTGAACATAATTTTGAGCTTTTTGTTTCACTTTGTTTTTTGTTACTGATAAGGACTTTGAGGGAAGCTTGTTCTGTCACTTTTTACTAATTTTTGATAACTTTGTCTGGTTTCTGTAATGCTAGCTTGTTTTGGTACTTTTAGCAGGCTAGCTTGCTGACTTTGTACCCCGTTGCTTGCCTTTGTGGTATTGATTGATTTGATTTTATACAGTGATGAATACTTTTCTGAGTTTGTACCTTGTTGCTTGTTGGATTGTTCACTTATTTGTGATAAAAGCTGACTTTTGTTCATGCTTGTACTGGTTGCTTGTGATGCTGGTTGTGCTATTCATTTATGATGGATGCTGACTTTTGCTTGCTTTTGGGGTTATACCTGCTATATGGTTTCTTGTGGACTTTGTATAGATTTTGGTACTTTCTGTACTTTTTGTTGGTTCTCTCTTTTCTAGTTTTCTGTACTCTATGCTTGTTGTACAGTTGCTTGTTGCTTCACTTGTGATAGATGTTGGTTTTGTTGTACCCTATGCTTGTTGTACTTAATACTTTTTCTGAGTTATTTTCTCTTTGATTTCATCTCACTATGAACCAACTGAACTTGTCATTTGTAGTAGGGATGTAACTTGGCCTGTGATTGAATTTGATCTGATTCTGTTTGTAAAACAATGAGGCTTTTTTTAATTTGTAATGCTTCTTGTTGCGTGGAAAATTGGTGCTGAGTTTAAATTTCTGGTTTGGACTTTTTCTCTATCTTTTGTGAACCAAATTTTATCTTTGTGATTTGCAAAAGTCCCACTCCTAGCCAATGATAGAGTTCTGACTTTTGAGGCTTGTACAATTCTGTTTTCTTCTTTGATTTCTGACTTTTTTGATTGTGAACCATGCTTGTGATTTGCAATAGAAATGCTCCCTAGCCAATGATAGAATCTGACTTATGAGACTTTGTTCTGTTGGGCTTAAATTCTGTTGGGCTTGAAACTCTGTTTGCACCTTTCCCTCTATTGTGAACCAATACACTTTGTGATTTGCAATAGCATTGAACCATGATAGAACTAAATGTTTGAGGCTTTAACACATGGAACATTCCTCTTTTCTAATTCCAAAAAAAAACCATCCTAATGATGAATTAAAGTGATTTCCAATTTGAATGCTTATTTCCATGTTTATGTTTGCTAACAAATTTCTTTTTTTGTTTCATGTATCGGATGAGATTGCAAGATCAAAGGAGGAGATTTGAAGACACTTGAAGATGAAGAAACCTTTTGTTTTGTAATAGAATAGAAAAAATAGGAAAATTTATAGTTTATGCCTTTTAATTGTAATTTAAATTTGAAGTTTGAATAATAATGAACATTTGGAGTTTGGGAAATTTGAATTGTTAATGAATATTTTTGGAAATGAATGTCAATGAATATTTGGAAATGAATAGTGTGAATATTTTGGAAATAAATGTTTGAAAGAAAAGATAAATATTATAATATTGAAATAAACGTGGAAGTATTTGTAGCATTGAAGAGAATAAACAAACTGCAATTGTGATGTAGTTTATAAAAAGAATTGTAGATGTGAAATAAAACAAAAAATGTAATGTTTTTTTTTGAAGAAAACTAAATATGATGTGATTCATAATATTGAAAGAAGAATAGAAAAATAAGATATGATGTTTTGAAAGAGATTTATGATGTAACTTGTAATACTAAAAAATAAAGAATAAGAATGTAAGCAGAAAAATGTAAAATGTAAAATAAAATGTAATGCGTTTGAAAGAAATATGTGAAAGAAGAATCCAAGAATTCTATCTTGTGAAATAAAAGACTCGGTATCCTTGCAATTCCCACAATAAACATATCTGGAATCATAGAGACTTGAATAATGCTCACATTTCTCAGAACAAAACAAACTTGTCAAATCTTGAAATTAAATCCCAATTGAAGCTTCCTTAGTGAATGTTGACTGAAAACCAAAGTTTGAATCATCACGACCCCAATTCGCCCCGTCATGAATCCAATCCCTTAATTCGAGATAAACTCAAATACATGCATTAATATTGCACAACCATTGAAACACGAGCTTTTGATCTCAACAGGCGTGACATCTTTAAGAGTTAAATCCCCAACTCAGAACTAAAGGACAGTAGAAACCTTGAGCACTTGCAAATTTGAACCCTTGAGGAATTAATTGACATGTTTGGAGGTCTGAGAAGCTTTGAACAGCTGAAAAAACCTAGAAGAAAATTTTAAAGGAAAGGGAGGGTAAATTCTTGGGTACAACAACTTCCCCTGTTCAACTTTCTTAAACTTGAAAAACCGAGAATGGCATGTCGCCATTCGTAGCTTGAATATGGAAGATGATTGAACACTAAAGTGCCCCAAAATTTGCACTTGCTGATGTATTAGTTGATTTTGTCGGGAATGGACTTAAAAGATGCCATTTGGAAAGTAATGAAGTATTATTAGAGATGGGCTTAAAAGATGTCATTTGGAAAGTAATGAAGTACTATCGGAGATGAGCTTAAAATATGCCATTTGGAAAGTAATGAAGTACTATCAGAGGTGGGCTTATAGATGCCATCTAAAGGTGACAGAGAATTGTCGGAGATGGGCTTATAGATGCCATCCAAAGTGACTGTAGGTAGAGATTGGAAGGAATATCAGAATAAATCTTTGATCGACATATACTAAAACAACAAATGTCTTGAGGGAAGTGTTTGCATATAGATAGTCGCCCCGTCTTGTTTTAGGAATTGATCTATGGTCAATTTGTTGGTAAACCTGTCTTTTTTCAGGAGTTCATACCATTGGTGATAAAGATAGTCGCCCCGTCCTGTTTCGAGAATTGATCTTTATCTAATCAGAAAGAAAGATAGTTTCCCCATCCTGTTTCGGGAGTTAATCTTCAATTTGTTCATGTAGATAGTTACTCTGTCTTGTTTTAGGTATTAATCTACAATTAGTTGTCCACAGATAGTTGTCCTGTCTTGTTTCAGGTATTAATTCAGAACTCGCTTTTTTGTTGGTCGTAGAGATATTTGCCCCGGCTTGCTTTGGGAATTAATCTCTAACCTATATGGGAAATGTTTATGATATTTTCCTGTCTTTAACTGGAAGAAGTAAATCTAACCAGAAGAGGTCTTTGATTCTCCTGTCTTTAATCTGGAAGAAATAAATATAACCAGAAGAGGTCTTTATTCACATGTCTTTAATCTAGAAGAAATAAATCTAACCAAAAGAGGTCTTCATTCGCCTGTCTTTAATCTGGAAGAAATAAATCTAACCATAAAAGGTCTTTATTAATGATTGACTTTTACCCTACAAGGAGAAAGTATTACTTGCATGCAGATGTATGCATGATGTTCTCAAAATAAATGAGACTGTATTGTATGCATTTGTCATGTATGTAATGTGATGTATGAATGCGGAATGTTATTGAAGTGTATCTTTGACAAATGTTGAGGAGCTTCGAGAAGTCAAATCCTAGATTGTTGTTGGAGATGAAGAATATACACATCTTCAGACTTTGTTAAAAATGCTTCCACTGGGGATTCCTGCTTTGTTGAGGAGAACTCTGCTGGGGAATATTGACTTTGTTTTGAGAATTCTGTTGGAGAGTGTTTATTTCTGCTTGGGGAAAGAGTTAAGGATTTCTAGTCGTCTGTTGCTCTAGTGGGGAATTACCTCTTGAAAGTTAGTTGTTATCTGGTCGGATTCCAGGTTTCACACCAACTTGCTAGGGATAAGGAAGTTAACTGTTATCTGGTCGGATTCCAGGATTTACAGCAACTCACTAGGGATAGTGGCAAACTCTACTGGGAAGAGGAGTTTTTCTAGTGATTTTGCATGAATTAAACTTCTATCTGGTCGGGTCCAGGCTTCAGCAATTTTGAACTTGAGGTTAACCGATATCTAGTCGAGTCCAGGTTTTAGTAACTTGAACTGTTAGCTGGTCGGGTCCAGGCTTCAGAAATTGAAGAAGTCAAACTATTATCTGGTCGGGTCCAGACTTTAGTAACTTAAAATTGAGATTAACTATTATCTGGTCGGGTCCAGGTTTCAGAAACTCAAACTATTTTCTGGTCGGGTCCAGGTTTCAGCAATTGAAGAAGTCAAACTATTATCTGATCTGGTCCAGGCTTTAGTAACTTAAAGTTGAGATTAACTCTTATCTGGTCGGGTCTAGGTTTCAGAAACTCAAACTATTATCTGGTCGGGTCCAGGTTTTAGCAATTGAAGAATTCAAACTATTATCTGGTCGGGTCCAGGCTTTAGTAACTTAAAATTGAGATTAACTATTATCTGGTCGGGTCCAGGTTTTAGTAACTCAAACTATTTTCTGATCGGGTCCAGGCTTTACAATAATTTGAAATTGAGGTTAACTGGTATCTGGTCAGTTCTAGGCTTCAGTAACTAGAAAATTAAGGTCAACTGTTATCTCGTCGGGTCCAGGCTTCAGTGGCTTGAACTATTTTCTAGTCAGGTCCGAGCTTTGTAGTAATTTGAGGAAGTTAAACCATTATCTGGTCGAGTTCAGGCTTTAGTAACTTAAACTTTTTCCTGGTCGGGTCCAGGCTTTGTAGTAATTTAAGGAAGTTAAACTATTATCTGGTCGGGTCCAGGCTTTAGTAACTTGAAAATTGAGGTCAACTGTTATCTGGTCGGGTCCAGGATTCAGTAGCTTGAGTTGTTTACTGGTCGGGTCCAGGTTTAAGAAATTTGAGGGTAGGATGGAGTTGAACTGGTATCTGGTCGGGTCCAGGTTTTGTAGTAACTTGCTTAGATAGGAATGAAGTTGAACTATTATCTGGACGGGTCCAGGCTTTGTAGTAACCATGCTTTGAAAGAGATGAAGTTGAACTAGTATCTGGTCGGGTCCAGGCTTCATAGTAACTTTCAGGGATAGTAACGACTCCGTTGGGGGTTGTAATAACTTAACCGGAGGTTAAGGGGTCTTATCTGTTGATTTGTAATAGTCTGAGAGGCAAACTCAAACTAGGGAGTTTGTAGTTTTGTTGGGGGAAATAAACCCTATTGAAGAGAATATTTGACGAACTGCAGGGGAGGTATTCTCTAGAAAGGAACTCCATAAGACTTCTTCTTTTGGACCAACTCAGTCGGGGAGAGGGTTTTTCGGAGATTGAAACTTTGGCTGAGGATTTCATGAATCTAAATTTGCGGGGATAATGTGATTGATGTAACTCTTATGGGGACATCCATGAAATTGGCCTTGTGGGGATTCATAGACAATTTGAACTCTGTCAGAGCGACAAATATTTTACTGATAGACAAAATGATGAGATAAAGGGACATATTCGTACGCTTTAATCCCTAACTTTTGTATGGACCGTCCTCTCGGGTTTTCAGCCCATCAGGATACCCATTTTTGCCCAAGCCTCCTTTTCAGGTTTTCGACTTGCCGGGTGTACAATATTTTGAATATATCCCTAATTTTTTCCCGAACCTTTTGGTTCATCGGGATGCCCTTATTTTTGCCTAGGTATGTCAATCTAGCGGGTCTCTTTTCATGCGTAGTATTTTCTGACTATGCCCATGTTCATAGGGTGTGGAGAATTGTCACTGTCTATGGTAATGAGTGTTGTAGAAATGCCAGAAATTAATTGTTCGATCGCGTGTGATCTTTCATATGTGGGAGCCTGTTTTCCCCTAGAGTCAGTCTGGTACACTTGATGTTTGAATTTTTGATCAAATTTCTGATAGTCTTGAACTTCCTATATACCTTTTCTAAGAACTATCATGGAACAATCTGAAGACATGATACTGACACCATCTGATACTACTAGCACACACAAGCAATTTGGTGGTACCGAAGATATTTTGATCAAGTCTCTAAGAACTGTCATGGAAGGATCCTAAGACATGATACTGACACTATCTGATACTACTGGTATAGACAAGCAATTTGGTGGTACCCAAGATCTTTGGTCAAGTCTCAAAATTTTCTAAGAATTGTCATGGAAGGATCCGAAGACATGATATTGACACCATCTGATACTACTGGAACAGACAAGCAATTTGATGGTACCCAAGATCTTTGGTCAAGTCTCAGAATTTTTTAAGAATTGTCATGGGAGGATCCGAAGACATGATACTGACACTGCAGTATGGTGGGAGAACTGATTTGGGTGTTTTGCGTTTTATCGCAAATGTTGCGGTTAGCAAGAGTCGCCGCCGACTTTTCTTTTATCCAAAAGGAAAGACAAAAAAGAACAGGAAAGACCTTTGAGATTATTTCTTGAGTTCAAGGGGTAGATTATGAAAAGGGAAGGTGTTAGCACCCTTTCAATCCATAGTTATCTGTGGGCTCTTAGTTGCTTGCTAGATCACTTACTTTTGTTTGAAAATATGCTTCGTGTGGTTTTTTGAAAGTATTTTGAAAAGGCGTCTTCGTTTAGGCAAACTTTGTAATAGTTATCGTTCATAAGAACGTATACAAAGTGTTGAGATTTTGAAAATATTTCATGTTTGGAAAATGTTTTGAAAGTGTTTTTGAAAGTGTTTGGTGTTTGTTTTGAAAAATAAGCAAGGATGTTTGATTTGAAAATGAGCAAGCAACTAGGAACAATCTACCTACTCAAAAGTATTTGTTCATTTCTTCCTTTACTTTGATATTGTTATCTTACCATTGATTTGGTAAGAAGACTTTAACTTTGGATGTAAAGGGACGAGCGTGGGTCATCGTATAGTCATGATAGCAATATCGTGAGATATCTTAGCATTTTTCTTTGAGGGACTAAGATTATTTTGAAAGGCAACATTGATAGCGTCATCGAGGGACTATGATCTTGTATTTTTGATTTGTTTTTCCTAAGACATCCCACATGCATAACGTGGCCATTTTGGTAAGGCAACAAAGTGGAATTACCCTAAGGGTGCAAGTGTGCAAGTGTGTTTGATTTACAGGCATTGTTTATCTTGAATTAGGGTTTACTAATTGTTGATTTTATCTTCCCATACAAACCCTAATTACTAGCATTTATATAAAGCGATAAATTGTGGAAAGTAAAATTACTACGCTATTACATCATTAGGGGAGGGGGTATACAAATTTACAAATGGGGATTTTGCAAGAAAATTAAACCTAATTATCTATTACAACCATATTGAATAATATACAAGAATTGAATAAATAATGTACAAGGATATAATTGGAAAAAGAAAATCATTTCTATTTGGTTTTTAATGAAAGGGTTTTAACCTAATTAAATAAAATGATTAATTAAAATTAAACAAAATTAAACCTAAATTAGTTAATAAAGAAATTAAGTTAAAACATTTTTAGGGGTTTTTTGTGAAAGGTTTTAACTTAATGAAAATAAATTAATTAAAAGAAACCTAAGTTCTAAATTAATTTTAAATAAAAAAGAAAAATAATAATCAAACATAAATATAAATATTTATTTATTAAAAGGAAAATTAAATTGTTAAGAAAATATTTTTCTTCTTTTTTTGTCTTATAAAGCAAATAAAATAAATAAGTGTAAAAATAATAAATAAAATATTTTTGGATTTTTTGATTAATAAAAAAAAATAATAATAATAGTAATGATAAAAAATGATAAAAGAAAACTGAAAATAAAATAAAATAAGAAAAGAAAATATAAAAAAATGAAATAATAAAAAAAGGTTGGGCCAGGTGTGCAAAAGTAAGGCAGGGGGTTAGAAGAAGCAAAAAATGGAAAGCCTATTGTTGGAGGCCCAGGCGCCTGTTATTTGAAACGAAAAAGAGGAAAAATGTGAGAGAAATGCACAAAAGGTAGCGCTGGGTGTTGAACCCCTGACCCTTAGCATACACGCGCGCTACCTTTGCCACTGGGGTGGTTGTACATCCGTTAACATTGACAAAACAATAAATACATAACACAAGTTATGCCCTGAATGTAACTTCATCTTTAACCTCCAGCCTGAACATCTGTAACTTCACCATTTCTCGATAAAAATGAAAGATGCAAACATGAAAGTTGCTCCATTTTTCCATACGAATCCAACCATATAAATAACATAAGCTATAAATCAAAGATGAATGAGAATTTCTAAAAGTACCAAATTCTAACCTAATTATTTTCAGAGATTCAAACCTAAAATTCTCACTACTCAAGCAATATAAAAGAAATCTATGGACATGTACAATTTTAGGGCAATGATATCTACATTTTGTCTTTGAAAATGCAAGTCTAACAATGCCTAAATAATGAGATGAAAAGTCAGAAAACTCACCTTGCAGCTGGAGATCGTTTTTTGAGTTAGAGCTTGATTCAAGTTGTTGTGATGATCAGGTTAGCTTTCTCAAGTTCCCAGGAAGCTAATGCAATGATTAGCTTGAGTAATGGATGGCTAGAATGGCTTGGAGAAGTCAATGTGCATACTCTATTTCTTGGTTATGGAGGTTGATGTAAATGGTGTTACAATTGTGAAACAAGGTCAGGGATGGGTTATATTTGATGTATAGGAGCTTTAGGAAGTGAAAAGCCAAGAAACGCATGAAGAAAATATGAGTTACAAGTTCAAGGTCAGAAAGTGTGAAATAATGGTGTTTGTGTGCAATTTCTGGCTAGAGGGAGTTTGGGAGAATTTTCGGGCTTGCAAAATCGTGTCTTAGCTCATAAATAGTGCCTCTATTGACAAGCAACAAGTTTGGAGGCTTCTCTTTGATCAGAATTCAAAATCACATGTTTAAGCCCAACATGTGATTTTGGAGAAATCAAGTTTCAATGTCTTCTGTACTTGATAATGTAGAGTGGTTATGCTTTAAAAAAAGTTATTTCTGACTTTGCAGATGGAGTGTGATCATAGGGAACAAGTTAGAGGCTCAAGAATTGACTTTGTGTATAAAGCTTGTTTTTCAAGAATGGCATTCTTCACTTTCTTCCCAAAATGGCAATTTCAATTGGATAATGCTTAAACCACTTGGATTATAGCTCAAAAGTTTGTGTAATCCATTAATTATGGATAGATACACAAGTTAGAAGGCATGCAAAGCAATATTATGCAGCCTAAACTTGAAATTCAATTATGTGTTCATCAAGAAATGACTTGTAATTCAAGAGTGAAATCCTAACTTCTTGCCTTCGATTCTCCTTGCTCAAGTATGATCTCAATGAGTTCTTGGACATTTTGGAAATCTTGTAACATCATCTACAAACTCTATGTTGGACATTTTTTAAGATTCATCTTGGAACTATGTGAAAACTTTCCATGAAGTTAGGTTAAAATCCTACCTAAACTAGGGCAAAATTTCACTAAGTTTTCAAGTTTCATGAACATGTCTTCTTAAAATCATAAATTGAAATCCAAGCATTTCTAGGAGAATTTGTGTTCTAAAAGTTTTTAGGTCTCATTGAGATCTACAACTTTTATGTTGGAAGTTTCCTTTGAATCATCTTGCATCATGGTGAAAATTTGGCTCAAAGTTATGAAAAATAAGAATTTTCCAACACTTAGAAAATTTTCCAAGTTTAGAAATTTTGACTTTTCAAAATGAAATCTTGAATTTTTGATTTCTTGATGAACAAGTTTCACATTTTTACATGTCTTGATTAATTATGATATTTGGTACTTGATTTTGACCAAAAAGTCAAAGTTTGACTCTTTAGTGTACAATTGACTTTTCATTAGTTGATTGAAATTCATCTGTCCATCAATTGATCTTGAGAGATGTTTTGAGACATGCCATTAGGTAAAAATGAAGCATTTGAATCCTTGATATCATGTCTCAAACCAATAAGTCATTTTCTAGGTCAAAAATCAGAAATTGCACCTTCTCAGCCAAAAACCTTAATTTTGACCATTTTGCCCTTTTGATGATCTGATCAAATTTCTTAAGGAATTGTGATCCAAACTTGATCAAATGGCATATATGAGTTCATAATGTAGATATGGATAAAAAATTACGAAGTTTGACTGTAAATTGACCATATTTGACTTTTTCCCTAATATAGTTGATTTTAGGTAAATTGATCAGTTGATTGAGCAAAAATGTGATCCAAGACATAAAACTTGACATGAGAAATCTTGAGGGTCCAAAATGATCCATGAAATTCATATGGGGTATTAAAAGTCCATTTGTCCTTGTGCAATCTCAAACCCTAATTTTCAGTCATCAGTGTTTGAGGAGGTGTCTTGAGCTGATCAACCCTTGTGCAGTCTTGAATCAAGGAAATCTTGTGAGAGATTATTTGATAAATGAGAGGGCAAATTTTGGGGCACAACAGCTTCCCCGGTTCAATCTTCTTAAACCTGAAGTGTTAGATTGGCGGATCCGTCACTCGTGACTTGAAGGTGAAAGATGATTGAACACTAGAGTGCCCAAAAATTTGCACTCGAAGATGGATTGGGAATGGGCTTATAGATGCCATTTAAAGGAATGGTGGTAAACACTGGTAAAAGTATCAACACAAATCTTTGGTCGATTTATACTAAAACTCGATGTTTCACCTGTGGGAAAAAGGGTTAGTTAAATGCAGATGTATGCATGATGTTCACAAGATGTGGTATTATGCTAGATGAATTTTGTATGTACATGCTATGATGTATGAATGTGTGATGCATATTTGTGTGGGAAAATAAATCCCTAACTGCTGCTGAGGAATTTTGGGAAGTTGAATCTCAGATCTCTGTTGGGGATGAAGAGCATACACATCTCCAAACTTTGTTGAAAGGATGCTTCCGCTGGGGAATATCTCTTGAATGTCAGTTGTTATTCGGTCGGGTCCAGGCTTCACAACTTGCTGAGGATGAGGAAGTCAATTTCTATCTGGTCGAATCCCAGGCTTCACGGTAACTTACTGGGGAGGAAATAATCAATTGTTATCTGGTCGGACTCCAGGCTTCGCAGAAGATTTCTTGGGGAGAGTGAAGTTAGGCTGTCATTTGGTTGGATTCCTAGTTTCACAACAACCTATTGGGGATACAGAAGTTACTTACTATCTGGTCGGATTCCAGGCTTTGCAGTAACTTGCTAGAAAGGATGAAGTTGAATTCATATCTGGTCGGGTCCAGGCTTCATATTTTTTGAAAAGTTATACTATTATCTGGTCGGGTCCAAGCTTCATAGTGACTTGAAGTGATAACTACTATCTGGTCGGGTCAGGCTTTAAAGTTTTTGAAAATTTATGTTATTTAACTGGTCGAGTCCAGGTTTCATAGTGTCTTGTTGGGGATTATAGCTAGTTGTTATCTGGTTGGACTCCAGGCTTCACAATAACTTGCTTGAATAGACGAAGTTGAACTGATATCTGGTAGGATCTAGGCTTTATAGTAACTTAATAGCATTAAACCGCTATCTGGTCAGATTCCAGGCTTTGCAGATTTCTGAGGTGGATGAGGTTAATTGATATCTGGTCGGATTCAGGCTTCACAGTAAACTTGTATGAAGAGATAGGGTTGAACTGGCATCTGGTCGAGTCCAGGCCAGGCTTTACAGTAACTTATTTGGAATTTAGTTGTTATCTGGTCGGATTCCAGGTTTCACAAAAAACTTCTGAGAGGAATTGCTATCTGGTCGGATCCAGGCTTCACAATATCTTTCTTGAAAAGATGAAGTTGAAAACTGATATCTGGTCGGATCCAGGCTTTAAAATAACTTATTGGGGTAGAGGCAAACTCTACTGGGGAAAAGAAGTTAAACCCCGGTCTGGTTGAACCCAGGTTCTTCTATATCTTGAAGAGTTAAACTATTATCTGGTCGGGTCCAGGTTTCATAGTTTCTTGCAAAGTTAACTATTATCTGGTCGGATCCAGTCTTTATAGTTAGTTGAAAGGTTACACTATTATCTGGTCGGGTCCAGGCTCTATAGTGACTTGAGAAGTTGACTACTATCTGGTCGGGTCCAGGCTTCATAGTAGTTTGAAATTTGTACTAATATCTGGTCGGGCCCAAGCTTCATAGTAGCATTTGGAGATAGTAAAGGTTTTGTTGACGACTTTACTGGGGATTAGGGGTTGTGGCCCTTTGATTTGTAATAGTCTGAAAGGAAAACTCAAGCTAGAGAGTGTAGACTTAGTCGGGGAGGACAGTCTCAGCTTGGGGAGGATATACTTAGCTGGGGATAACAGACTCAGCTGGGGAAGATAGGCTATGCCGGGGGAATTTGATGTTCGTTGATTGTTGTATGTTGGGGAAATAAACCCTGTTGATGAATATTTAGTGAACTGCTGATGAGGTGAGTTCTTATTCTTGTAGGATCATACTTAGATGGGGAGAGAGTTGTCAAGAGATTGAGACTCTGGCTAGAGATTAACCTGTGCAAAGAGACTTCATGGGTAACTTTGTTGAGGAATGGTTTATTTTAACCATCTTGTGGGGATAATGCTAATGAAATAACTCTGTGGGGATATTTCATATACATTAAAGAGATGCTTGTTGCTGCTTAGCAGGACACGTGTATCAAATAGTTTTAGTTATGTTCATATGCATATGTTCGTTCAATTTTAGTCTTTGGACAATTTTGTATTCAAAACAAAAACAGAAAGTTTGCACTTCAAAGTATATTTGTATTGATATTTTACCCATGAATAGGCATTTTGTACAAAGAGACGGAGATCCTAGTAAGAGGAAATCATCGAAAGGAAAACAAAGATAAAAAACAAATAGCCATGTGGAAAGGAGCTCATTGCATTCCAACTCTACTATTGCCCCAATGTATTCAAATGTCCCTTGCTGTTGACAGAAGTTGATTGGATTGATCTTGGACCGTTTGAACTTGGACCTTGGTGATAAAATTGACTGTGGTGATTCCATGGGACATAGTCATACGCTTTCAATCCTTAACTTTTGCCTGGACCGCCCTTTCGGGTTTTTAGCCCACTAGGATACCCATTTTTTCCCAAGTCACCCTTTCGGGTTTTCAACTTGCCGGGTGTACAAATCTTTTGCATATATCCCTAATTTTTCCCCTAACCTTTTGGTTTACCGGAATGCCCTTATTTTGCCTAGGTGTGTCAACCTAGAGAGTCTCTTATGCGTAGTATTTTTTAACTATGTCTGCGTTTATAGGATGTGGGAAGTCTTCACCATCCATGGTAGTCATCATCATGGCACCGCCAGAGAACACTCTCTTGACAACAAATGGCCCTTCATAGGTGGGAGTCCATTTGCCTCTGGGGTCGCCTTGTGGCAGAATGATGCGCTTTATCACCAAGTCGCCAACTTGATATACTTGAGGCTTGATATTTTTGTTGAAAGCCTTGATCATACGTTTTTGGTACGTCTGACCATGACAAACAGAAGCCAGTCATTTTTCATCGATCAAGTTTAGCTGATCCAATCTTGTCTAAAGCCACTCGTCTTTGCCAAGGCCTGCTTCATTCATAATCCTTAGTGAGGGAATTTGAACTTCCACTGGTAAAACAACTTCCATGCCATAGACCAAGGAAAAGAGAGTTGCCCCAGTTGATGTCCTAGCTGAAGTACGGTAGCCGTGAAGAGAAAACGGTAACATCTCATGCCAGTCTTTATAGGTTACTACCATCTTCTGCACAATCTTCTTAATGTTTTTGTTGGCCGCTTCGACTGCACAATTTATTTTAGGTCTATATGGAGAAGAATTGTGATGCTTGATTTTGAACTGAGTGCAAAGTTTGGTAATCATAGTATTGTTGAGGTTAGTCCCATTGTCGGTGATGATCCTTTCGGGGATACCATAGCGGCAGATGAGGTTATGTTTGATGAATCTGGCTACCACGTTCTTTGTGACTGAGGGAAAAGAGGCGGCTTCGACCCATTTGGTGAAATAATCAATAGCGACCAAAATGAACTAGTGTCCATTGGAAGCGGTGGGCTTGATTTCTCCAATCATGTCAATACCCCACATTACAAATGGCCACGGAGCGGTCATGACGTTCATAGGGATAGGAGTTACATGGACCTTGTCAACATAGATTTGGCATTTGTGACAAGTTCTTGAATGTTGATGGCAATCAGTCTCCATTATTGACCAATAGTAGCCATCTCTTAGGATTTTCTTGGCCATCGTATATCCGCTTGAGTGAGTCCCAAAGAGACCATCGTGCATGTCTTCCATAATTTCCTCTGCCTCCTTCTTGTCTACACATCGGAGTAGAGTAGATTCATGGTTGCGTTTATACAAGATTCCGTTACTTAAGAAGAATTTGGCTGAAAATATTCATAACAACTTTCTGTCATTGATGGATGCTCCCTCAGGATACTCTTGTGCTTCAAGGTATCTCTTCACCTCATGGTACCATGGATTTTGTGTCAGTGTCAAGCTCACAATAGTGCGCAGGTTCATTGAATTTCTCAATTGTAATCATAGGGGCTTTGTTGTCCCATCTGACCTTGAACATTGAAGACATGGTGGCCAAAGCATCGGCCAACTGATTTTCTTCCCTAGGGAAGTGTTCAAAGGTGATCTCTTCGAAGTAAGGAATCAGAGATAGTACAAGTTCCTTGTAAGGGATGAGATTAGGGTGTTTAGTGTCCCAATCTCCTTTTACTTGGTTGATCACTAGAGCAGAATCCCCAAACACATTCAAATGCTTGATCCTCAAATCAATGGCTACTTTCAGACCCAAAATGCATGCTTCATACTCAGCCATATTATTCGTGCAATCAAAGCATAGTCTGGCGGTGAATGGATTATGGAAACCTTCAGGGGATATAATCACGGCACCAATTCTGTTACCCAAGGCATTGGAAGCCCCATCAAAGACCATAGTCCATCGGGATCCTTGTTCAGGTCCGTTATATGGTCCAGGTTTCACGCAGTCGGTCACCAGCATGATGTTCTCATCTGGGAAGTCAAAGTTCATAGACTGATAATCATCGACAGCTTGATGAGCCAAATAATCTTTTAGTACGCTTCCTTTGATGGCCTTTTGTGTTGTGTATTGAATGTTGTACTCAGTCAAGATCATTTTCCACCTGGCTATCCTTCTGGAGAGAGCAGGTCTCTCAAATATGTACTTGATTGGGTCCATCTTAGAAATCAACAGAGTGATATGAGTCAACATATACTGTCATAGCCGGCGAGTAGCCCATGCCAAAGCGCGACAAGTTTTCTCGAGCAGTGAATATCTGGTTTCACAGTCGGTAAACTTTTTTCTCAGGTAATAAATAGCATGCTCTTTTCGGCCATACTCGTCATGTTGGCCCAAAATGACACCCCATAGAATTATCTAGTACTATCAAGTACATGATCAAGGGTCTTCCTTCAACTGGAGGCATGGGAATAGGAGGATCTTGTAGATATTCTTTGATTTTGTCGAAGGCAGCTTGGCATTCATCATTCCATCTGACTACTTGATCTTTCTTCAAGAGCTAGCAGGTTGGCTCACAAGTAGCAGTCAAGTGAGATATGAAGTGGGCGATGTAATTGAGACGACCCAAGAATCCTCTAACCTATTTTTCAGAATGAGAGACTAGAATTTCTTGGATGGCCTTCACCTGGGCGGGATCAACTTCAATGCCTTTATTGCTGACAATGAAACCTAGAAGTTTTCCATATCGTACTCTGAACGTGCACTTGTTAGGGTTTAACCTCAACTTGTACTTTTTCAACCTTTCGAACACCTTATACAGGTGGTAGAGATGTTCCTCTTCATTTTGTGATATAGCAGTCATATCATCCACATAGACCTCTATTTCATGATGAATCATGCATGAAACAAAGCTACCATAGCTCTTTGATATGTTGCCCCTGCATTCTTCAACCCGAACGACATGACCTTGTAGCGAAAGGTGCCCCATTGCGTAACGAAAGTTGTCTTATCCATGTCTTCAGGAGCCATCCTTATCTGATTATAGCCGGAGAAACCATCCATGAAAGAGAAGACTTTATGCTGAGCAGTATTATCAACCAAGACATCAATGTGTGGTAGAGGGAAGTCATCCTTGGGGCTTGCCCTATTCATATCCCTATAGTCTATGCACATGCAAACTTTTCCGTCTTTATTTGGCACTGGAACCACATTGGCAACCCATTGGGGATAAGATGTCACAGCTAGGAATCCTGCATCAAATTGTTTCATCACCTCAGCTTTTATCTTCTCATACATGTCAAGCTTCGTGCGATGAACTTTTATTTGACAGGAGGACAATCTTCCTTTGTCGGTAGACGATGAACTACGATGTCGGTATCCAACCCTGGCATATCTTCATAAGACCAAGCAAATACTTCCACATAATCATGCAACATCTGAACCAATCTGCTCTTGACACTGCTTTCCAAGTTAGCGCCGATCTTGATTTCCTTCTTGTCTGTCTCATTACCCAAATTAATGACTTCAACTGACTCTTCGTGCAGCTGAATAGCTTTTTCCTCTTGTAATAGAAGTCTGGCTAGTTCTCCCGGTATATCACAATCTTCCTTTCCTTCGTCTTCGTCTTGGTTAATTGGATATTCGAAGTCATAGTAGGCAATAGTAGAGTCATTAGCAATGAGATCCATAGTGGATGAGGACCTGCAATAGTGTGTGTGTGTGTGTGTGTGTGCATGTAAGATACATGGCTATTTTCAAAAATGTAAGAAAGGAAAGAAAATGAACACAAATATTTGAATGCAAAAGAGTCCAATTGTTTGTATTGAATGATCATATAATTAGATGAACATAAATAAAACCCTTGACAAATGGACCAAAATGCCCCGGGCCAGGCACATGGCTTAAAAGTCATTGTTAAATATTACAGACAAAATATTCTTGAATTCGATAAGAAAGAAAAAAAAACAAGTGATTACTCCTCAATGAAGGAGATGGGCACAAAGTCCTTTGCATGCCAATTCTTTAGCTCCATTGTAGTAGGATACACCCAATCTTAAAATGCAGCTTCCTCATCAGAGTCACCTACAATGTTAACTTCATTGACACCCTTGTCATGTTTCGGCATAGGCGTGGTGATTACATTCGAAGTTGGAGGAGGATCAAATTCAACAATCTTGTTATCGATCAAATCCTGAATTTTATTCTTCAAGGCCCAACATTGGTTAGTCTCATGCCCAGGGCTACTTGTGTGGTAAGCACATTTGGCGTTCGGATTATACTTTGGTGAAGATGTATCTGGATTAGCAGGAGGATCGTGTAATGTCACCAAATTAGCCTTTAGCAAATGTTGTAAGGCTTGGGATAGTGACATGCCTATCCTCGTAAATTGTCTTCTCAGAGTTTCAAAACATTGATGATTAGCAGATGGTCTTGGAGTAGGAGTTGGATTGGATATTCGTACAACATTAACAGACGGATGATCATTCTTCTTGGTACGGGCCCTTGCCCCGTACACAACATTGATTTATTTCTTTGTGGCAAAAGGTTTCTTAACAGGATTAGAAGTGGAGGCAGATGCCACGAGAATCTTCCCGCTTTTGATGCCGCTTTCAACTCTTTCACCGATTAAGATTAACTCGGTTAAACCGGAAGAAGAACAACCGACCAACAAGTTAAAGAATGGAACAGATAAAGTGCCCATAAACATGTCAATGTGCTCCCTATCAGTCAAAGGCGGTTGAACCCTACTTGCAAGGTCTCTCCACTTTTGTGTGTATTCCTTGAATCCTTCATTCTTCCCCATTGTCATATCTTGCAACTGAACTCTTGTTGGTGCCAAGTCGGCATTATACTGGTACTGAAGGTAGAAGGCTGTAGCTAGGTCCTCCCAAGTATTGATACGGGAACCATCCTACTGGTAGAACCATTCTAGTTGCATTTCCGTCAAGCTCTCTTGAAAAAAGTGAACCCAGAGTTTCTTATCAGTAGTGTGCGGTTGTATCTTGCGCACATAAGATTTCAGGTGAAGTTTTGGACAAGAAACTCCATCGTACTTTGCAAAGACTGGTATTTTGAATTTGTGGGGAATGAAAACCCCAGAGATCAAACCTAAATCATCAAAATCTAAACCGGGGACGGCTTAGATCTCAACAGCCTTCAATATGTCTTATAAATGCTTGTATTTGACATCGGCGGGTGGATACTGCTCGTCTAAATAATCATCATCAGACACTTGATAATTAATACAGTCAACCTGGGTAATCTTAACCTCACCAATCTGATTCTCGTCTTCTTTAGATGAGTCTTCCACCACCGGGATATGACGAACCGACTCTTTGAACCTTCTGCCCATGTTGACCAGGGCTTTCTTCTTGGGTTTCTTCTTAACTTCCAGCAATGCCATCATATCTTGCTGCCCTTTGGCTAGGGCCAGTAGAGTCTCTTGGAATTGAGAGTTTTGTACCTGAAGATTCTTCATAGTTTTCTCTAGATCCATCTTGCTGAAATAAACAGCAGAAAGATAAGGAAACCTGTTATGTGAAAACATGTTATGTTATGATGCATGGAAGATGTATATGCAAATGATTTCAAGGATTTATGAAATTTAAATTTGTATAGACAAAAGAATGAACAAACGTCAATTTTCATTAATTAGTTCAAAATAATTACAACATGCCTCTAGGGCTTACAAAATAACTTTCTAAGATAAAAAAACTGAACATATCCTCTTCGGCGCAAGATAGGCGTTCACACTTTGCTCTTCTTGTAGATGCTTTGTAAGCTCCAAGACCCTCTTCTCGCTAGTGTAGAATTGAAATTCGAAGGTATCTCGTTCTTAATTCAGTTGAATCTAACCCTTTTGCAAGTCTGCAGGAGAAGTAGGCATGTCAGGATGGAGGACCGTGTACGCGACATCTCCTTTAACCACAGGTTCCATGATAACTGGTAAGATGGAGGGATAAGGCATCACAAGTTTCTGAGCACGAGCTCGTACCCGCCTAAGGTAAGGCTCAAGGGGAATGGAATTCTTGTGTCCCAACATCTTGCTATCCACTTTGCTTACCATCCTCCAAGATCATATAAACCTCTGACGGTAGCTTTGATCGTTGCTCTCGTAGTCGAATACCACTCCTTGAATGAGCATCTCATGTGGACCATCTCTTTGGGCGTAACCAAACTATCGTAAGGCTAAGCAAGGGTTGTAAGTGATACTTCCTATAATGCCAAGCAAAGGGACATTAGGGAATTCCCCACAACAATCGATGATAGTAACATTCTCCAAGGATCGAGAACACCAATGAACATCTGAATGTCTGAGCGTCATTAGCCTATGGGACCATCTCAAACCTTGCTCGTTCTTCAAAACAGATCGGGGAAGATGCGAAATAAACCATCTTGCCAAGAGAGGAGTGCAACACATGAGGATCCCTCTTTTCCTCATGGTGTGAGAGTGAAAAGAATGTAGGATATCCCCCAACAAAGTAGGCACTGGATTGCGAGACATGAAGATTTTGACAGCATTTACATCTATGAGTTGGTCAGGGTTTGGAAACAAAACCATCCCATAAATGAGAAGGGCCAAGATTTCTTCAAAAGCTTGTAAGTCCAAAGAGTTCCAACAATATTGAGCTTTCTCAAGCAAGAACTTGGCTAAGAAACCGTTGACACCACTCCTTGTTTCCAAATTAGTTGTGATATCAGATTGTTGCAAGTGTAATGCTTGGGAAATCTCTTCAGGTTTTGGATCTCTTTCCGTACCTTTGAAAGGTAGTTGATTGAGAATGGGAATCCTCAAGAGTTGAGAGAATTATTCCAGAGTTGGTACAAGCTGATAATCGGGAAAAGTGAAGCAATGGTGTAGAGGATCAAAGAATTGGAAAAGCACCTTCATCATATCTACATCAGTGTTGGAGGTAACCAGCTTAGGAGGCGACCATGTCTTTCAGTGATTTGAGAATTCTCAGAAACCCTTGATGCTAACTCTTTGAGTTGAGGAGGAATTCTTACGAGATTGACTTGGATAGTGTTCCTGCGGATAGAAGCCATGTCCTACGAAACAGAACAAAGATAAATCCCAAAAATCCTTGAAATGGTTAGTGAGAATGAGTATGATGTTATGATGTTTATGATTTCATGTACAAGTAAGTATATACAAATAAGCCAAACAAGTCCTTAGGTTTAGGCTTGCATGGATTCTCATAGGTAAGTACCCTCTTGAAGTTTAGTTGGCTCAAACCTGTCCTAGAAAAAGTAACCGGGTTCTAAGGGATCTCAATATCACTGATCTGTCTTATCGGGCATTGTTTCAGCGCAAGTCTCTTTCACGATGACCAAAGTATCCCGAGAAGTCAAATCTCAATGAGTGTAGTATCGAGTATCAATCAACTTTGGACTGCACCAAAGCCGGTTATGTCACTACGTCCTAATGGCCAAGTTGGTCAAGTAAATATTCTAAAGTCAGTTAGTGCTTCATGACACCACACAGCGGCCCCGTATTCTCCTTGACTACTCAAGGGCTACTAGTACCCACAAATGTGTCACACTAACATCGCTATTACTTAGACCATGTTGGTATACCCTGCACAGTTTCCATAATGTATTGCTACTTACCTATAAGGTATCCCCAAATCTGGGTAGAGGATTAGAACAAACCCAAACAAGGAACCAAAATGTAAATCAAACAATGAAAGCAAGTAAAGGTGATCTAGCCCTAAGGTAACCCCACTTCTATGAAATTCCCCAGCAGAGTCGCCAGTTCTGTAGTACGGTGGGAGAACTGACTTGGGTATTTTGCGTTTTATCACAAATATTGCGGTTAGCAAGAGTCGCCACCGACTTTTCTTTTATCCAAAAGGAAAGGCTGAAAAGAACAGGAAAGACCTTTGAGATTATTTCTCGAGTTCGGGGGGTAGATTATGAAAAGGGAAGGTGTTAGCATCCTTTTCATCCATAGTTATCTATGGGCTCTTAGTTGCTTGCTAGATCACTTGCTTTTGTTTGAAAATGTTCTTTGTGTGGTTTTTTGAAAGTATTTTGAAAAGGCGCATTCGTTTAGGCAAACTTTGTAATAGTTCTCGTTTGTAAGAGAGTATACAAAGTGTTGAGCTTTTGAAAATATTTGATGTTTGGAAAATGTTTTTGAAAGTGTTTGGTGTTTGTTTTGAAAAATAAGCAAGGATGTTTGATTTGAAAATGAGCAAGCAACTAGGAACAATCTACCTACTCAAAAGCCTTTGTTCATTTCTTTCTTTCCTTTGATATTACTATCTTACCATTGATTTGGTAAGAAGCCTTATCTTTGGATGTAAAGGGACAAGCGTGGGTCATTGTATAGTCATGATAGCAATGTCGTGAGATATCTTAGCATTTTTCTTTGAGGGACTAAGATGATTTTGAAAGGCAACATTGATAGCGTCATCGAGGGACTATGATCTTGTATTTTTGATTTGTTTTTGCTAAGACATCCCACATGCATAACATGGCCATTTTGGTAAGGCAATAAAGTGGAATTACCCTAAGGGTGCAAGTGTGTTTGATTTACAGGCATTGTTTATCTTGAATTAGGGTTTGCTAATTGTTGATTTTATATTCCCATACAAACCCTAATTACTAGCATTTATATAAAGCGATAAATTGCGGAAAGTAAAATTACTACGCTATTACATCATTAGGGGAGCGGGTATACAAATTTACAAATGGGGATTTGCAAGAAAATTAAACCTAATTATCTATTACAACCATATTGAATAATATACAAGAATTGAATAAATAATGTACAAGGATATAAATGAAAAAATAAAATGATTTCAATTTGGTTTTTAATGAAAGGGTTTTAACCTAATTAAAGAAAATGATTAATTAAAATTAAACAAAATTAAACCTAAACTAGTTAATAAATAAATTAAGTTAAAACATATTTTAGGTTTTTTTTTTTGTGAAAGGTTTTAACTTAATGAAAATAAAATGAAAATTAGGATTTTACGACACAAAAATTGCGACAGTTACTTGATAACCGTCGTAATTCTAATATAGAGACACATTTCACGACGGTATACACCAATCGTCCTTATATATTTAAAAAATTATTAAATATTGCGACAGTTTTTTATTAAACCGTCCTAAAATCAATGTCGCGACGGTTAACAAACCGCCATAAAATACACATCACGACGGTATAACAACCGTCGCCCCGTACACTACAAAAAAGTGATAATAATATAATATATTTATATATTTATCAAATTAAATTAATATAAAAAAATTAAAAGATTTTCTAACAAAAGAACATAACAGGTCCAAAAGCTTCTCCTTTTTTCTCTTCTCGTCGCTGCCCGACATCACCGGCTTCCACCACAACCATGTCTTCTCTTCATTTCAACCTCCATCCACTCCCTCCATCTTCATCTCCACTACTCACCACCACCAACAACATTTCTTCCTTCTCCCCCACTTCCCTCTCCATCTTCTACAACAACCACCACCACCTTCTTCGCTTCAATCTCATCGGGATTTGAAGCCGCAGAATTTGCTTCTCGATCAACAGCAAGGGATTTTGAAGATTGCTGATCTTGGTCTTGGGAGGGCTTTTACCGTCCCGCTTAAGAGTTATACTCATGAGATTGTTACTCTTTGGTATAGAGCTCCTGAAGTTTTGCTTGGATCTACTACCTACTCTACTAGAGTTGATATCTGGTCTGTTGGATGTATCTTTGGTACGTCATTCTCTCGATTTCAATTCTTTTTTCTACTTCTTCTTGTTGTTGCTGCTAATTTACCATAATTAGGGTTTTGGATCTCATAGTAGAATTGTTGCACTACATAGTATAATTTGAACAAATTGTTAGGGTTTTGTGTAAAATTAGGTGGATTCGCGGCAGTGATGTGTAGCAGAACTCAAATGAAAATTTTTGATCTGCTATTGATAATACCTAAGGTGCCTTAAAGTATTTCATGATTTCGGTTGAGTTGGATTGCATCCCAAATATGACTTTAGGAATCAAATTGAATGGAATTGAGTTGGGGATTATTTTCATGAGGGAGAATATCGTGAATCTCTTAAGACGGTTTTTGTGATTTGGATACTTTTCTTTCTCTATTAATGATGGAAATGTAATTGATTGATTGATTGATTGTTTGTTTGTTTATGCAGCTGAAATGGTGAGGAGACATGCTTTGTTTCCGGAGGATACTTTCCTATTTTGCAGGCTTGCAATAGCTCTGCAGTAACATATGTTCCATTGTATGACACCCTTGGTATGTGTTTTCTGCCTTCACAGTTGTTTGTGTCCGATAACAAGTTGTTTGGTTGGATAACTATATGCTCTATTATAAGCATAAGCTCTTTTCATATAAGTGCTTATAATATAAGCTATTTCTAAAGCAAAATAAATTAAGTCAATCCAAACAAGATAATATGATTTCCTTTATCAATTCAAATATATCCTCTCTAGAAGTTTTGAACACAAACAAGAGTATAGTTGTAAATGCTCTAATTAACTTGTGTTTACGCCTAACAGGTCCTAATGCTGTGGAGTTTATCATAAACCATGCTGAAGTTTCAATCGCATTTGTTCAAGAAAATAAGATTGCATCAGTATGTTCTAGCTTTTTGAGCTCAATGTTTTAACAATTGCAACATGGAATGTCTAACACATTTAACTGTTTCAATGTTAAATCTTCTGAGAAAAAACTAACGTTCGTTTCCACAGATTTTGTCATGTCTTGGTCGGTGTTCTTCAAATCTTAAAAGTAGGTCAAGCATTCCTGTCTTATTTAAGATTAAGTTTTTTTTTACTACATTTAATGCAGACTAACCTGTTTAAATCAATGTTGTAGCTATTGTGAGCTTTGGAAATGTTTCAGCCGCACAAAAGAAGGAAGCTGAGGAATTTGGCGCGTCCTGCTTCTCCTGGGAAGAGTTTCTCCAGTTGGTAAGATATTAGTGTTTTAAACTGTGGTTACAGTCACGGTTACTATGAACGTTCATGGTTCGATTCAAGAAGAATCAAACTCTTACAACAGTTTGCTAAAACTGAACTGATAAGCTTGTTTTCAACTGCTTCAGGGAAGTTTAGATTGGGATCTACCACTGAAAAAGAAGACTGACATTTGCAAAATAATGTACACAAGTGGAACAACCGGAGAACCGAAAGGTGTCATTATTAAGAATGAGGCATTCATGTCTGAAGTGTTGTCTATTGATCAAATTATCATGTTAACAGACAGAGTGGTAAGATAACCCTTTTTTTAAAACTTTATCGATTTCATATTGAAGATTTTCTGTTCTATAACTACTTGTGGAAAAGTTTGTCCAAACATATATCCAAAATTAATACAATGCATGAAAAACAAAGTTTGTGAAACCATATAGTAGTGACAGGAAATATGCAACATTGTATTAAGTCATTTCTGATGCAGAGAATAAGTCATTTTTGGCTGCTGAGGCAGTCAAGGAGACAGAAAGATATGCAAAGTTTGTCGAGGAGAATGATGCAATGTTAAAGTTTGCTGAAGAGCTTTTAGAAAAATGTAAGCTTGGTGAAACTTTTCGCTTCACTTAAATTGGTAAATGCTAGGTTTATAGTGTTTTTGTTTTTACATGTAAATTCGTTCATCCATTGAAAAATGCTTTTATGACGCTCCCCCTCACCCCAATAGAAAATTTAAACCCCGTTAGTATAATTTTTTGTCAAGTTCCTTCTGAGACCAAAAAGTTTATGTGTTACTATTTTTTTTTTGGGAATAAAATTGGTTTATTTAGTTTTATGAAAGTTCCTTTCAGACTAGTGTCGTAACTAGACAAGACTTGTTAATAGTCGTGACATTGCAACATACAACTTTATACGATAGATACATGGTAATGAAATATATGGCTCATACATGAGAATGAAGAAGGTAATACTATTGGTTTGTGCTACTTGCTAATTTGCTTTTGTATTTCCTATTGAAAAAAGAGACAACTAGTATTAATTAGTGGCTCAACTAAAGAACACTTCTATTTCCTGTTGCATTTTTTATGCTATCTCATGGTATGTGAGGGTGCTTCAGCTATTTGGGCAATGGATAGGCTCAGTTCTCGTGAATGTTTTTGCCATAACCTATGTCTATCAAAAGAACAAAAAATCCACATGTCTCTATAAAAATTTAATTTAATTTGCTTGTGTAATTCATCATTTTCTTTTGACATTATTATAGATTAACAATTTAAATTCTGATTACAATTTAGTATCAATATATCAACACGAAGAAACTAAGCGGACTATCATAAGGCTGGAGCAGGGTGTTCACTCTTTCACGCAAAAAGCCATGGCTTCACACGGAGCATTGGCAATGTTATATGGCTGCCACTCAAATTACTATATCAAGAAACCTGAGGTATTTGTCAATTAAGCACAACAAATTCTTTATTGATCTACATGTTGTTTGGAAATGTTTTCCAATTTTACTTTTTGAATGTAAGTATAACACTCATGTTACTTTTTATAATAATTTCACTATGGTAAAAAAACTCGCATGCATTACAGATACAAGTTCACATATTTTCTGTTATGTCAAACAACAAAGATCTGTTATGCGATTATTAACATCAATGGTTTTTTAAAAATGCCCCAACTTAACTTAATGTTTTCTTTTTTAAATTGGAAGAGTAAATATTTGTGGTGTCTTATTGTATCATACTTTTTCTTATCGTAAACGCATGCGATTGTAGAATTTAAAAAGAAATATACTTGGATCTTTGAGCTTCCTACACTTTGCTGAAAATTCAAATGCTATAACAGGGAAGTTTGTCGCCAAGACGCCTTGATACATATCCAAATTTGATTAGGTTTCTCCTTAGCGGAAAGTGAATTTTATTTTATTGGAGATTTTGTTGTAGTTGATTTTTCTGTACCTTATAACTTTTCATACAATTGGAGTTTGATTGTGAGTTATTCTGCCAGCCCATAATTGACAGTTAGTTTTGTAATGCAGGTACAAGAAGAAGCGCAAAATGGACAAGTAGAATTGGAAAAACATGTCATCACAAAGACATTGACTAAGCCATCTGAGGCATATTATGATGCCAAAAACCTCCCTCTAAAGGTTTACAGCTTGTAGTCCAGAGTTAAATATCATACAAAAAGGAGTAAAAGTATAGTTTCAGTATAGTGAAAACGAATGGATTAACTCAAGACAAACATATTCAATGCATTAATGAGAACAAACAAAGTCTGACATAAGGACAAATGTTTAAACAGACAAAGAAATTACAACTGGAAATTCGAATGAACAAAAATTTCTCCGCCTAAACTTTGTCACTTCAGATAGTGTGTCTTTGAAGGATGACAGAAAAACTCTAGTTGACCATCTTATGTAAATTCCAACACTCATTTGTCGATCAGGTATTGAATTTTGTTCTTCAATGCCCAACAATGATTAGTGTCATGTCCATGACAGTTGGAGTGGTATGCGCATCTTTCATTGTATTTGTAGTTGGGAGCAGAAGTGTTAGGTTTTTGAGGAGGTTCCCTTAATATAACCAGCTTGGCCTCCAACATATGATACAATGCTTGAGTCAAAGAAATGTTGATCTTGGTAAATTGTCTTTTGGGCATGTCTTGCTTACGCTGACCATCCCTTCGTGGATGGCGAGGTCGTTGTTGAACTCTTGGTATAGTAGCCATTTTGAAAGGTGTTCTCTCAACCAAATCTTCTTGTTTCATATGAGGCTGGTTAATGAATCGATCCCCAATTCTAGTTGTTTTCTCCATATGGTTGCATCTATCTTGATGAAACTTATTGACGAGAACTCTCAACCCTTCTTGTCCCCGAGCTAAGTTTTGGACAAGAGTCATCTGTCCCAACATCTGAACTCTCATTGTTGCTACCTCAGCTTGTAATTGCTTCAACTGGCCATCCTTTTCATCTTTAGGATTCTTCTCGGTCATGCTCTCAATAAGAAGTGCTTCACTTTTCTTGCCCCTTAGATAAATTCAGGAACAAATCTTGAAGCTGGTCATTTTGAGTCTGAAGGTCTTGGACAGTTTGTTCAAAAGCCATTTTTTACTGAAATAAACAGTAAGCAGATGAGAAAACTTGTATAGGGGAAACTTGTCATGATATGATGCATGATATGTGGACGTAATGTTTTCAAGTATCTCGCGAGGTAAACATAAGAAAATGTTAGAAGTTGGATTTTAATCACAACTTTTATTGAAGAACTTTGTACCGTTGAATGTCCTTCTACGAGAATCAAGCTCACCATATCAAGTGGGCCATAGCCCTTGACTCAAGTTATCATGGTTTTGTTTTTGACGGAATTTGGTTAGAGGAAAATAAATCATCTCGCCCCTTGATAGATGTTTGGTTCAACATAACCCTGTATCACAAACCCTTGAGATCCTTGAAATGGTTATTGAAAATTCTATGGTATGATGCCATGATGTTATGTACAAGTAATCATACACGAACAAAGCAAACAAGTCGTTACGTACAAATAATCATATACAAACAAAGCAAACAAGTCTTTAGGTTTAGGCTTGCATGGAGTTTATAGGTAAGTACCCTCTTAAAGTTTAGTTGGTTCAACCTGTCCTAGAAAGTAATCGGGTTCTAAGGGATATCAATATCATTGATCTTTCTTCATCGGGAATTGTTTTAGCGCAAGCCTCTTTATTGGCGACTGAAATATCCCGAAAGTCCGATCTCAATGAGCGTAGCATCGAGTATCAACCAGTCTTCGGCTCTAAACCAAAGCCAGCTATCTCGCTACTTCCTAATGGACAAGTTGTTCAATTAAAGGTTCTAAGGTCAGTTAGAGCTTCATGAAACCGCTCAGCGGCCCCGTATTCTCCTTGATTTAACACAAGGTATACCAGTATCAACAAATGTGTCACACTAACGTAGCTATCGCTTCAACATGTCGGTATACCCTGCACAATCCCCATGATCTATTGTTACTTACCTAATAATGTTCTCCGATCTGGGTAGAGGATCAATACAAACCCAAACAAGGACCCATAAACCTACAGCAAACAAATCAAACAAGGAAAACATTTAAAGGTGATCTAGCTCTAAGGTAACCCCACTTTTAAGACCTCCCTAGCAGAGTCGCTAGTTCTGTAATTCGGTGGGAGAACTGACTTGGTTGTTTTACGTTTGATCGCAATTGTTGCGGATAGCAAGAGTCACCACCAACTTTTCTTTTATCCAATAAGGAAGAAGTGAAAAGAATATGAAAGACCTTTGAGATATTTTCTTGAGTTCAGGGGGTAGATTATGAAAAGGGAATGTGTTAGCACCCTTTTCATCCATAGTTATCTATGGGCTCTTAGTTGTTTGCTAGATCACTTGAAAATTGCTCTGTTTGAAATGTGTTTGTGGTGGGTTTTGAAAGTATTTTTGAAAAGTGCCTTCATTTAAGCAAACTTTGTAATGATTCTTGTCTCTAAAATAATGCATACAAAGTGTTGGACTTTTGAAAATATTTCATGTTTTTGAAAGTATTTAGTGTGTTTGAAAATATGTTTGTCTTTGAAGATGGATTGTGAGAAAGCAACTAAGAACGTTCTACCTACTCAAAAAGTCTTTTGTTTATTTCTTCCTTCCTTTGATATTGCTATCTCACCATTGATTGGTAAGTAGCCTTATCTTTGGATGTAAAGGGACGGGCGTGGGTCATCGTATAGTCATGAATAGAAATTTTTCGAGATATCTTTGCATTTCTCTTAAGGGACTAAGATCATTTGTAAGGCAACAATTGTATTGTCATCGAGGGACTATAATCTTGTATTTTTGATTGTTTTTGCTAAGATGTCTCACATGCATATTATGACCATTTTCTCAAGGCAACAAGTGGAGTTAACCCTAGAGTTGCAAAGTGTGCAAGTGTTTGTATTTCATGCTTGGTTTAATCTTGAATTAGGGTTTTCTAAACATTGGTTTTATCTTGCCATACAAACCCTAATTACTAGCATTTACATGAAAGCGATAAATTACGAAATGTAAATATCCTACGCTATTACATCATTTGGGGATGGGGGATAAATTTACAAATGGGGATTGCAAGAAATTAAAATCTAATTATCTATTACAACCATAATGAATTTTAATAAATAACGTACAAAAAATGTAAATGAATATAATACACAAGTAATAATATGAATATCATGTACAAGAATTGAAATGAATAATATACAAGAATATAAAGCAACAATGTATAAGGTAATCAATGAAAAAGAAATGAATTATTTGGTTTTGTTAAGAAAAGGTTTTTATTTTAACCTAATAACTAAAAATAAAATGATTTAATAAGAGAGAAAAAATAGCTTAATTTAGAAAAATATTTTTTTGTGTTTTTTTTAGGAAAAGATTCTAATATTAACTAAAATAGCATAAAAATAAATTAAGTTAAGAGAAACCCTAAATTCTAAGTTAGTTTGAATAAAAAAAGAAAATAAATAAACCTAGGTCTAATTATTAAATTAAGAAAAGAAATTAAATTTGTAATAAAAAATATTATTTGTCTTTTGTTTAAATAAAAATAAGAAAGAAGTAAAATACAAGTATTACAAGTATAAATAATGAATAAAAATATTTTTGGATTTTTTTATGGATAGAGGTGTAACTAAAGGCTAATTAGACTAAATTAAATTTCTAAGATATTAAATTAAACCTAAACTAAGCTAAAAATACTAAATTAAGTATAAACTAAATTATAAGATTATTAAATTAAATCTAAACTAATATAAACTAAATTAATTATAAAATGCTAATTTAAATCTAAACGTGATTAATAAGTAATTTACTAATTTAGAATTAGACTAAAATTACTCTTAAGACTACTAATTTAAATCTAAATTAAAACCAAATTCTAAGACTATTAACAATAATTCTTAAATTAAAAAAGGAAAAATATTAAATTAATTTAAAAATGATGTTAAAACAGAAAAAACAGGGTGTAGCAATAGTAATCCGCGTGTGTTTAAAACAGCAGGCCCAACAACCTTATTGTTTTGTTTTTGCTGAAACTAGAAAAGAACAAACAAGGGGGTGCGGATTCAGATGGGCCTGACTTTTTGGACAAAAGGTTTAAATAGTAAAAATAATATATAAAAAAAAGATGGGGCCTAAACAAAATCGGGTCGGGTCAGACCCATGCCCCAACCCTTCTCCTAAAAACAAAAGGAATGTGTTAGGAAACCCTAACACAAATCGTATACCTCCTTGAAGCTTCCCCTATCTCTTTCAATGAATAATCTTCATCTTCCTCTGCTTCTTCGTCCGATTTCCATCGTCGTCGACCCTAGAATCCAACTGACCTTGTGCATGCCTCGACCACCTTGCTCATATCTCCATGTTCTCACTCAAATCTCGTTGTCGTCTCAATTTAAAAAAAACCTCACCCTACGATTCTCTGAATGGCGATGGAAGATCAGAGTGGTGATTATTATTCGCGTAAATTCGTGAGGGCCGCTTGCTGCGTTTGCTGGTGGAGCTGCATGTGTAGAGGGCTTCGATCGGATTTCCAGGCTTTGCGTAGCTTTGGGTGAGATTGTTCCTCTACTTTTCTCTTATTCTGAAGGGCTAGGTTTTCTTGTGAAAATGATGTAAAAACTTGTTAGGGTTTGATGTTGTTGTTGTTCTATTTGTTTGTTGGTGAATGATGATGGTCCGGTTTTATATTGTTGTGAACTTAAGCTTAAGAATTTCGTTGTTTTGTTTTGTTATGTTTTTGTAAACAATCTTGAGGGGTTTGAAAAATGGTGGTGTTGGTTGTGTTCGTGTATTCTGTATATTTTTCGTTGAACAAAATTTTGAGAGTTTTGTTTCACTTTGTTTTTTGTTACTAATAAGGACTTTGAGGGAAGCTTGTTTTGTCACTTTTACTGATTTTTGATAACTTTGTCTGGTTTCTGTGATGCTAGCTTATTTTGGTACTTTTAGTAGGCTAGCTTGTTGACTTTGTACCTTGTTGCTTGCCTTTGTGGTATTGATTGATTTGATTTTATACAGTGATGAATACTTTTCTGAGTTTGTACCTTGTTGCTTGCTGGAATGTTCACTTATTTGTGATAAAAGCTGGCTTTTTTATTCATGCTTGTACTGGTTGCTTGTGATGCTGGTTGTGCTATTCATTTATGATGGATGTTGACTTTTACTTGCTTTTGGGGTTGTACCTGCTATATGGTTGCTTGTGGACTTTGTACATATTTTGGTACTTTTTGCTGGTTTTCTCTTTTCTAGTTTTATGTACTCTATGCTTGCTGTACAGTTGCTTGTTGCTTCACTTGTGATAGAAGTTGGTTTTGCTGTACCCTATGCTTGTTGTACTGAATACTTTTTCTGAGTTCTTTTTCTCTTTGATTTCATCTCACTGTGAACCAACTGAACTTGTGATTTGTAGTAGGGATGTAACTTGGCATGTGATTGAATTGGATTTAATTCTGTTTGTAATATAATGAGGTTTTTTGATTTGTAATGCTTCTTGTTACATGGAAAATTGGTGTTGATTTTAAATTTCTGGTTTGGACTTTTTCTCTATCTTTTGTGAACCAAATTTTTTCTTTGTGATTTGCAAAAGTCCTACTCCTAGCCAATGATAGAGTTCTGACTTGTGAGGCTTGTACAATTCTGTTTTCTTCTTTGATTTCTGACATTTCTGATTGTTAACCATGCTTGTGAGTTGAAATAGAAATTCTCCCTAGCCAATGATAGAATCCGATTTATGAGGCTATGTTCTGTTGGGCTTGAATTCTGTTGGGCTTGAAACTTTGTTTGCACCTTTCCCTCTATTGTGAACCAAAATACTTTGTGATTTGCAATAGCATTGGCCCATGATAGAACTAAATGTTTGAGGCTTTAACACATGAAACATTCCTCTTTTCTGATTCCAAAAAAAACCACCCTAATGATGAATTAAAATGATTTCCAATTTTAATGCTTATTTCCATGTTTATGTTTGCTAACAAATTTCTTTTTTTGTTTCATGTATTGGATGAGATTGCAAGATCAAAGGGGGAGATTTGAAGACACTTGAAGATGAAGAAACCTTTTGTTTTGTAATAGAATAGAAAAAATAGGAAAATTTATAGTTTATGCCTTTGAATTGTAATTGAAATTTGAAGTTTGAATAATAATGAACATTTGGAGTTTAGGAAATTTGAATTGTTAATGAATATTTTTGGAAATGAATATCAATGAATATTTGGAAATGAATAGTGTGAATATTTAGGAAATAAATGTTTGAAAGAAAAGATAAACATTATGATATTGAAGTAAACGTGGAATAATTTGTAGCGTTGAAGAGAATAAACAAAATGCAATTGTGATGTAGTTTATAAACAGAATTGTAGATGTGAAATAAAATAAAAAATGTAATGTTTTTTTTTTGAAGAAGAAAAATAAATATGATGTGATTCATAATATTGAAAGAAGAATAGAAAAAATAAGATATGACGTTTTGAAAGAGATTTATGATGTAATTTGCAATACTCGAAAATAAAGAATAAGAATGTAAGCAAAAAAATGTAAAATGTAAAATAAAATGTAATGCGTTTGAAAGAAAAATGTAAAAGAAGAATCCAAGAATTCTATCTTGTGAAATAAAAGACTCGGTATCCTTGTAATGTCCATGATAAATAGATCTGGAATCATAGAAATTTAAATAATGCTCACATTTCTCAGAACAAAACAAACTTGTCAAATCTTGAAATTAAATCCCAATTGAAGCTTCCTTAGTGAATGCTGACTGAAAACCAAAGTTTGAATCATCACGACCCCAATTCGTCCCATCATGAATCCAAACCCTTAATTAGAGATAAACTCAAATACATGTGTTGTACCCCAAAATTTGCCCTCCCATATTTCTCAATACATTTCAAATGAGGTCCTCAAATTGCTCAAAGAAGTCCAAGAGTTGACCAGACAAACTCTCTCCTAAGGCAGTCTACCTCAAATTAGGGTTTCAGCTTGCATCAAGATGTTTGAATCAAAAGGGTCCAAAATTCTCACTATTATCCTAATATGTTCTCAAGATCATCCATGTCAAGTTTCAAGCCTTGCAGAGAAAGTTTGCCCAGTCAATTGCTCAAAGGTCTGAAAATCGACGGTGCTAGGGCAAAAGTCAATTGTGTCCTACATACAGTCAAACTTCAAGATTTTTGGTCAACATTCTAATTTTGAAGCATTATTCATCATTTGATCAAGGGTTGATCATGATTCATCAAGGATTTCTCACAATTCATCAAAACCCAAAAGTTGTTAAATTAGGGTTTTGTAGGAAAAGTCAACTCAACTTTGACCAAGCATAAATTTCTCATACTTTATCAAAAATGACCCATCCAAGGCTCATTTTTAATAGGATGTAATTCCCTACAATTCATATTCAGCTCCCAAGTTCAAAATATGCACTCACAAGAAGATATGAATTTGGACATTATAGGTCATTTTGAAAAGTCAACAAAAACACCTTTTTTGTCAATGCTTCATACATGAACATGAAAGACTCAATTGAGATGAGACCAAAAGGGTTGCTTGGAGGACATCTTAAGATTTCTAAAATTCCAATAACACATCTCTAGGGTCAAAATTGAGAGAGTTATGCATTGACAAAGTTGACCTTTTTTGCAAAATTGCCAAAAGACAAATGTGGCCTAAATTGCAATTTTTGTCAAATGGGCCCAACTTTTTGTGCTTGCATTGAGTTTGTAACATGGTCCACGACCCATGAGCCCTGCCACTTGTCATTCTTTTATTTTTATCATTTATCTTGATTTTATTTCATTTAAATCAAATAAAATCAATAATAAATAATGAAAATATCAAAAATCATTTAAACCTTGAGATTTTGTGCATATTTCAGGTCCATGAATAGCTAGAAATGAGATCAAATCGTGCAAGGCTTGTTTGGACAGAAAAAGATTGGAATTTGCTTGTTTTGGAAAGATTTGATGCAAGAGTGAATCAATGATCAAATCTTCATAAATGGCCAAGATTTGATGCAAGTTTTCACCCTAATTGATTCTATGATATATATTGAACAAATCCAAAGCAAAAGCAGGAGGGTTCGAGGCGTGAGAGAGCATAACCAGATTCAAAAAAGTCATTAAAAAGTATGAAATCATTCTTGCAGTAAGAAGGAAATTCAGGCCATTCCAAGATCACCATTCGTATCCTGGACCTTCTCTGAAGCAGATACGATCGTTTGCAAGCATCCATACAGCCAAAAACTCAAACTACAGACTCACGGTTTGCCCTTCAAACTCAAAATCCATTCTTGCAATTTATGCAGCATTAGCACGCTTTAATGACATATATGTGTTTGTTAATGTATTTGCAATATTTTGGTTATACTCAATTGAGTTTTTGATGCACATACTGAGATCCACCATTGCTAGGTTTTCCTTGCTCGTTTTAGGGTTTTCTCATGCAGGTAAAATTGGCCTAAAAGAGGGGTACCATGGTGTTCACAAGGCCAAGACGAACTAACTTGTACCATTAGTTTTCATTTATCATGCTTGTATGAGATTCTGGAAATACGCAGGGGCTATACCTACAGAGAACATCTGTAGGTAAAAGTTGTTTTACCTAAGACGACGAACGCTGGAGAAGATGATGAGGTGTTCAGTCACTATTCGTCCATTCAAACTGGTGCGCGCTTTTTTCTATTTTCATCCACTAACTCATGTTAACATATATTATTAATTGTTGTTATTTTATGAACAAAGAAGCAGCGTGGCACAGATGGCAACAAGGTGGTGGTTTGAAGCATAAGGACCTGGGTTCGATCCCAGGTCCCAGCAAACCTTTATTTGTTTATTTTTCTTTTCAGATCCATCGTGCCTCCTATCCAAGTGTCTTCCATACACCCTCATCTCCAGCCAATGGATCCATCACGCAGCCAGATGTGCACTCCAGCAAGCAAGGACCATGGTGCACCTTCTAGTCAATGCCACACACAATCCAGCGCGTTGACTGGACTCAACAAGTCTGGGCCTAAAACAATTTGCAATCAGCACCCCCCCCCATTTGCTTCAGCACAGGCCCATTCTCACCTTTTTTATTATTTTCTTTATTTCTATTTTTTTAGTTAATTTATTTAATTTATTTTCTAAAATCATTTTTTTTAAAATCATAAAAATCAAAAATCAGAAAATTAGAATTAGTTTTTTTTTATTAAATTTAATTTTTCACTAATTGATTAGATTAATATTTAAATTAGGGTAATTTTAATTTGTTTTTTTTACAATTAAAATAAATTAGAAAATTAGGTTTAAAATCTTAATTTAATTATTTCCTTTTCCAAAAATAAAAAATACAAAAATAGGTTAATTAGAGTTAATTGTTTTTATTAATTTATTTTCTAAAATTAACATTAATTAGAATTTAGGTTTTTCTTTAATTTAATTTCTATTTTCTCTCTTAAATAATAAAAAATGACAAAAAAAGTGTTTTCTTTAATTAACCTCAATTAAGTTTAGTCAAGGGTCAAAACCCTAATCTTGTCTCGCATTTAATTTACCGTGCGCGCTTTAATATTCTTTTCATTATTATTGTAATTGCTTCCAAGTTGTAATAGTTAAACTAGGATTTTTAAATTTCTCATTTTATTTCTCGTCAAGATTATTATGTAACTGTCAAAGCCATGTAATAGCTAGGTTTACTATCTCGCACTTTAATTCCTGCAAATATTAACTGTTAGATGTATGGTTTAGGATTATATGGCAAGACTGCACGAAAAGATTAAAATGGCTAGATAACCCTAATGTGCACAGATAATAACTGAAAAATCAATCACTCGCACATGTGCACTCTTAGGGTATATCCACGCTCCGGTTACCTTCGTTTAAGCGATCATTAAGTATAGGGAATTTTAGTGGTTGCCCTCCAGTCTAAAAGATCAAATGACCCATTCGGATGTTGCCTCAGAAATGTTGCCTCAGAAATGTTGCCTCGGAAAACGTTGCCTCGGGAAAAGATCTTAAGACTCTAGGGTTACCACTAAGGTCCCCAACCTATTGCTTTAGTGATCGTACGTCCCTTTAGAATTGACCCTTACAACTCCAACGACGGTGCTACCTACACACTAATAGTGGGATAGCGCTGTCTAAAGGAAACAAGAACAGAAACATTCTTTTTTCGAGTAGGTAGATGCTAGTAGGTACTTGCTCAGAATCAAACTTTTACACTTACACTTTTTTTTCAAACAAAGTTTTCAAAAACACTTCGTAACAATCTTGAAGACAGAAGCAAGGGTTAAAATGAAGTAAAACAAAACTTTTCAAAACAAACACACAGAAGCAATTTTTAAAAAGATGAGCAAGTACCTAAGAGCCCGTGGAAAACCATGGATAGAAAGGATGCTAATACCTTCCCTTTCTATAATCTACCCCCCGTACTCAAAATCTCGAAAAAGGAGTTTTTCTGTGCTTTTGTCCTTTCCAGTTGGATAAAATAAAAGTCAGTGGCGACTCTTGCTTACCGCGACATTTTGCAAACACAAACGCAAAACGCAAACCAGCATTTTCCTAAAACAGTCTGGTTCTGCCACCGTATCACAGAACTGGCAACTCTGCGGGGGAATAATAAGTGGGGTATACCTTAGGATTAGTTCATCATAAATTGATTCTCTTGTTTGTTTTAGTTGCTTTACTTTTAAAGGTTCTGTATTGGGAGTTACTATAGATCCTAACCCGGATCTGGGGACAACTTTTAGGTAAGTAGCAATAAACTGTGAGGAAACTGTACGGCATAGACCGATACGGTTGAAGCAGTAGCTACGTTGATGTGGCACATTGGTTGGTACCGATATCCCTTGTGGAGAAACAAGGAGAATACGGGGCTGATATGTGTGTCGTTAAGAATCAACTGACCTTAGAACCTATAATTGACCAACTTGGCCATTAGGAAGTAGTGAGATAGCCGGTCTCGGTGTAAAGCTGGGAACTGGTTGATACTTGATGCTACACTCATTGAGACCATACTCTCGAGATAGTTCTGGCTGCAAGAAAAGATTGCGTGAGCTGAAACCATGACCGATGGAGGATGGTCAGTGATATTGAGAACCTCTAGAACCCAGTTACTATTATTAGGACAGGTTGAAACCAACTAAACTTCAAGAGGGTAGTACCTAGACCTCATGCAAGCCTTAAACTTAATGTCTATTATGTGACTTGTTTTCCTTTACCATGTCTGTTATCTGATATACCTATTGTGTGTTTTATCATGACATCATGCATCATAACATAGCATACACACTTTAGTATACTAACCATTTCAAAGACCGAGGGGATTTATCTTTGTTCTGTTTTGCAGATTATGGCTCCCATGCGCAGAAACACCATCCGAGTTAACCTTGTGCAGATACCTGCTCAACTCAAAGAGTTAGCCTCAAAATTTTCTGAGACTTCTTCCTTCATTAAAAGACATGGTCAACTTCTTAGCTTGGTTACCTCAAATTTTGATGAGCAGATGATGAGTGTGCTTTTCCAGTTCTTCGATCCGGTACATCATTGCTTCACTTTCCCAGATTATCAGTTGGTTCCCACTTTGGAGGATTTTTCTCACTTATTGGGCATATCCATCCTAGAGCAGATGCCCTTCACTGGTTTGAAAGAGACTCCTAGACCAGAAGACATTGCTTCAGCTCTACATTTGAAACGGGCTGATGTAGTATCTAATTGGGAGACACGAAGCGGGGTTGAAGGTTTCTTAGCCAATTTTCTGATGGATCAAGCTCAACTATTCTGGGATAACTTGGACTTTCAGGCTTTTGAAGACATCCTGGCTCTCCTTATCTACGGTTTGGTTCTCTTCCCGAATCCAGATTCCTTTGTGGATGTGAATGCAGTTAAGATCTTCCTGTCTCGCAATCCCGTGCCTACTCTATTAGGTGATATCTTACATGCCCTCTACACTCGTACTGTGCAAAGAAGAGGGACTCTCATGTGTTGCATGTCATTGCTGGCGAGGTGGTTTATTTCGCACCTCCTCAAGTTCGTGTTAAAGAATGAGGAAGGTTTAGGATGGTCTTACAGGTTGATGTCCCTTGCCCATACAGACATTCTTTGGAGTTCTAAGACTTTAGAAAGCACTGTTGTCATTGATCGATGTGGGGGATACCCTAATGTCCCTTTGCTTAGAATCAAAGGGGGTATAACCTACAATCCCTGCCTAGCTTTACGATAATTCGGTCGTGCTCGGAGAGGCAGTCCACATGAGATACTTCTTACAGACATTGCATTTGACTACAAGGAGGACGTTGACGAGCATCGCCAAAGGTTTATACGAGTCTGGGGCATGGTGAACAGGTCTGATCCTCAAGAGCTAGGACCAAGGACTTCTCTCCCCATGCAATCTTATCTCCAGTGGGTCCGAGCTCGAGCCCATAAGCTTGGGATGCCTTATAAAGCTGTGTTGCCAGTGATTGTGGAACCTACCAATGAAGAGGGCATTCCTTATACAGTCCTTTATCCCTACATGCTCACTGATCTAGGGGCATTGAAGAGATCCTGGATTCAGCTGAAGGAGGAGAGGGATACCTACCGGGAAAAATACCATGAGCAAGAAAGGAAGATCTTGAAGCTCACCAGGCAACTCGAGAATGAAAGAACGATCAATGACTACGTCAGCACCAAGGGGAAGCGTCCATGGGATTTCTGATTTTGCTTTTTCTAGTTTAGATTTGTTTTCCATTTATTTCTTTGTAAACGCCTTAAAGGCATTATTGAACCTTTTTACAAGTTTAATCTAATAAAGTTTGTTCATTTCTTGGTTTGCAAATTTAAATCTCCCAAAGTCTTTGAAATCATTACATACGCATCCCATTATCATGCACATCATTACAGGTGCCGTCACAGGTTTCTCATCTTCTTCGCTGTTTATTTCAGCAGTTATGTCTTTTGATCAAGCAATCAAAGATCTTCAGGAACAAAATGCCCAATTCCAAGAGATGTTCTTGAGCTTGGCTAAAGGGCAAGAGGATTTGAAAGCTCTCATTCTGAAAGAGAAAGAGAAGGAGAAGAAGAAGAAGAAGAAGAAGAAGAAGAAGGTTGTTCTTTTTAGCATGGGTAAAAGGTTTGGGGATAACAACAAGTTGATATGTCCCTTTCATCTAAGGAATAGGAGAACCAAGAAGAAGAAAAGGGCCCCAGTCCTGCAATTTCTGATAATGATACAAATTATGATGAAGAATAGTATCCTCCTGCTGAAGATAGGTACAAACAACTTGAAGACCGTTTGAGTGCTATGGAGATTCAGAGGATCCCTGGTCTGGATTTCGGAGAGCTGGGATTAGTATCAGGAGTGGTGATCCCTCATAAGTTCAAAGCTCCGGTTTTTGCTAAGTACGATGGAGTGTCCTGTCCTAAACTCCATCTCCGCTCGTATGTCTGGAAAATTCAACCCCACACCGCTGATAAAAATCTGTGGGTACATTTCTTTCAAGATAGTTTGTCAGGGACTCAGCTTGAATGGTTTTATCAATTGGAAGGAGTTAATGTCCGAAACTGGGAGGACCTTACTGCTGCTTTTTACAAGCAGTATCAATATAATGACGACCTTGCTCCCACTCATACTCAACTTCAAGGTATGTCTATGGGTGCAAGCGAAGGTTTTAAGGACTATGCTCAGAAGTGGAGAGATTTGGCTGGAAGAGTCCAACCCCCTTTGTCTGATAGGGAGTTGGTTGATATGTTTCTAGGGACGTTGTCTGGTCCATTTTTCAATCATCTGATCGACAATTCGTTATATGGGTTTACTGAATTGATTTTGACTGGGGAGAGAGTAGAAGCTGGTATCCGAAGTGGTAAGATATAGAAAGGTACTTCATTAATTACAGAAAGGAAGCCTTTCACCGGTAAGAAAGAAGCTAGTGCAGTCTACGGCTCGAGGAGCCAAAGCAGACCTGAACATCGTCAAGCAACGAATGAGGTGGTAATATCAAGACCTACCATTGCCCCACAACGCAACAATCAACAAAAAATGGAGAGACCGCATAGGCAGTATACTCGGCTCAATATGACCTTGTCTCAGATTCTACCACAATTATTGAAGACCAACCTGGTAACTCTGAGGGAAGCCCCAAAGAATCCTAGCACCACATCCCTACTATATAACCCGAACGCTCGTTGTGCCTATCACTCCGATAGCCCAGGTCATGATACGAACAACTGTTGGGCCTTGAAGAATAAGGTGCAAGATTTGATCGAAGCTAAAGAGATTGAGTTTGACACTCCGGAGAAGTCCAGCGTCATAACTGCACCCATGCCCAAGCATGGCTCGAGAATCAATGCTATTGAGGTTGTCTCTGCTACAGAAGATGCTGATGAAGAGAACCCGGATATCGACAGCTGGATCTACCCGACTATCAACGGTGGATTGAACAACTGGACGACGAAGGACTTCGTGCCCGTTTCTTTTATTACACAGTAATAGACTTTTGTTTTGAGATTTGTAATAAACAGTTTAAAACTATGGCCCGGTGCCTTGCTCGAGGCACCTTGGCTTTGTTTGTGAGGGCTTATTATTTGTCATTTTCATATATCATCAATAAAGCATTGGACATTTTCTTGCATTACAAATTTTACGCTCCTTGTTTTTATTTTTTATCTCAAACTTTATCAAAGCAGCTATTGTCTTACACACACTCACATATCATAATGCAGATCCACATCCACTCTGGATCCCGTTGATAACGACTCCGCTATTGCCAGTTATGACTTCAAAAATCCGATCAACCAAGCCGAGGATGAAGGTAAGGATGATTGTCAAGTGCCTGGGGAACTTGCTAGACTGTTACTACAGGAAGAGAGGGCCATACAGCCTCATGAAGAGCCAGTGGAATCAGTGAATTTGGGTACAGAGGAAGACAAGAAAGAGGTCAAAATAGGTGCAAATCTGGAGCCTAGTGTCAAGCAACGGTTGATACAGATGCTACGCGACTATGTGGAGATCTTCGCTTGGTCTTATGAAGATATGCCCGGTTTGGACACTGATATTGTGGTGCACTGCCTGCCAACTAAAGAAGACTGCCCTCCGGTAAAATAGAAGGCTCGCCGTATGCGCCCTGAGATGTCTGAGAAAATCAAAGCTGAGGTCATGAAACAGTTTGATGCCGGTTTTCTAGCTGTCACTTCTTACCCGCAGTGCGTCGCCAACATTGTTCCAGTGCCTAAAAAGGATGGTAAGGTACGGATGTGTGTGGACTATAGAGATCTGAACAGGGCGAGCCCCAAGGATGATTTCCCACTTCCTCATATCGATGTTCTGGTCGACAACACCATGCAGCATAAGGTCTTCTCTTTTATGGATGGTTTTTCCGGTTATAGTCAGATTAAGATGGCTCCCAAAGACATGGAGAAAACGACTTTCGTTACACAGTGGGGCACCTTCTGTTACAAGGTCATGCCTTTCGGGATGAAGAATGTTGGGGCAACTTATCAGCGCGCCATGGTCGCTTTGTTCTACGACATAATTCACCATGAGATTGAGGTTTATGTTGATGACATGATCGCCCGATCCCAAACTGAGGAAGAACACCTTGACCATCTCCAGAAACTGTTCGATAGGTTGAAGACGTACAAACTAAGGTTGAACCCGAACAAATGCACCTTCGGGGTAAGGTCTGGTAAGCTGTTGGGTTTCGTCGTTAGTGATAAAGGTATTCAAGTGGATCCTGCTAAGGTAAAAGCTATACAGGAGATGCCAGATCCCTGAATGGAAAAAGAAGTCAGAGGCTTTTTGGGACGTCTGAACTACATTTCCTGATTCATTTCACATCTGACTGCTACTTGTGAGCCAATCTTCAAGCTACTGAATAAAGATCAAGTGGTAAAATGGAATGATGAATGTCAGGCCGCTTTCGAAAGGATCAAAGAATATCTCAAAGAGCCACCTATTCTGATGCCTCCAGTTTAAGGAAGACCTTTGATCTTATACTTGACAGTACTCGACAATTCGATGGGGTGCGTGTTGGGGAAGCATGACGAGTCTGGCCGAAAAGAGCATGCTATTTACTACCTTAGCAAAAAGTTTACCGACTGTGAGACCTGATACTCACTGCTCGAGAAAACTTGTTGCGCTTTGGCATGGGCTGCTCGCCGGCTGAGACAGTATATGCTGACTGATAACACGAAATTATATCGTTTATTTTCCATGAAATTTACCCGTTTTGTATTATTTTGACCCGATTAATTCCCGGATATTTCGAGTTTGTCATTACTTTTTGCAGGTATTCATAACTCAGCTCAAAACAGAAGAAAACATGAAACAATGCAAGAAAGCATCAAAAGAACAGAAGAAAAAGATAAATCTGTCAAAGAATTGCATTTTTGTAGCTGTGACGGTCGTAATGCATCTGCCACGACCGTAAGCCATCTTGAAGCGTGTTACGACCGTAACACATTGGCCACGACCGTAACACGGGGAAGCACCAAACCTGCTCGTAACGCCAAGCTAACGAACGTAACACATACATCAGTTATTTGGAAAATGCAGAACGTGGCAAAGCAAAACAGAAGGAGTTTTCAAACTCCTTATTTCTCTCCAGTCAAACCCCACGTTCACCACTTCTTCCTCAACTACCCACGTTCCTAAATTTGTGGAGATTTTGAAGGAAAGCTTCGTTACAAGTCTTCAAGCCAACTGCCAAATTCATTCTTCTATAAATACCTCAACATTCAACGTTAGAAGTACAGATTTTATTATAGTTTACTTGTGCGGAAGCTCTGCCGAAATCAAAAACGATTATTCCTTCAGTTGTTATTTTTCTGCATTTGTTTATTTCAGTTCTTTTAATTCCACTGTCCAAATAATAATTTCCAACATCAGGGAATTATTATTATAGTTTAGGATTTATTATTCAAGCCTCAGAATTTGTCATATTACCGATACCAAGTCCGAGTTTCCGATTTATGGAAGAGGGATTGAAGTATTGGCTTTATTTTCAGGTTTCTATTTTGCAATTGTATTACATACCTTTTAATTAATTAATGCATGTTTAATTTATTATTTATAATGTCCAATCTATATTCGTTTGTTTTTATTTCCAGTACGTTCATTATAATTTCTATGGCTAGCTAAACCTTTAGTGTCGGTATGGGATAGTAAGAGACATTAGGCATCTGATCAAACTTAGGCTAAAACTTTAATCAACTTAACTCTGGTTATAACTTTTTATGCTTAATAATAAAACCTTTGTTACGAAAGTAAGAAGAGTAAATAGGTTAGATCGAGACCACGAAAGTGTGAGGTTTTTAACCGGATAGCTAAAGTTAGGCATTTGATTTAAATACAGTGAAAGCGCTTTAAACCAAATTAGAATTAATTAAGTTTCCAAAAAATACTTCTAAACACTTATAGGCTAGCGAAAGCAGGTATAGGGCTTTAGACGTATAATCCGAGATAAGACCATGAAAGTGTGAGTTGAGGGTTTTTAAACTGATTAATTCTACAAATAAACCAAGTTGACCATCCTTATATGCCTAGGTCCGATTATATCCTTTAGGTCGACTCTATTGCATACCGACCATTTCATTTTATAATTACTTTAAAATCAATTAATTTACCTTCCTTAACCTTCCCAAAACTAACGTGACAATTTCCGCCTTAGCTAAACCAACCTGTTTTACAACACTAGAGTGATTACAAAGTCCATATGGATTCGACAATCTTTTATTACTACCACGATAGGTTGTGCGCTTGCAGTTAAGATACCGTCATACATTAAGTCGATCACAGACACATCACTGACTCACACTACCCTATTGATGTCAAAGATAGACCCAATCAAGTATATCTTCGAAAAGCCTGCCTTGTCCAGAAGAATAGCAAGATGGCAGATGATCTTAACCGAGTATGACATCCAATACACAACCCAAAAAGCAATCAAGGGGAGTATGTTGGCGAATCATTTGGCGCATCAGGCCGTGGATAACTACCCATCCATGAATTTCGAGTTCCCGGATGAGAATATCATGTTGGTGACCGACTGTGAAAAACCTGGACCGAATGAAGGACCTGAGGAAGGATCCTGATGGTCTATGTATTTCGAAGGAGCTTCAAACGTGTTGGGTAATGGCATTGGCACCGTGATTATATCTCCTGAAGGCTGTCATACTCCATTCACCGTCCGATTACGTTTTAACTGCACCAACAATATGGCGGAGTATGAAACATGCATCATGGGTCTTCGAGCTGCAATTGACCTAAGGATTAAGTTCTTGAGTGTATTCGGGGATTCTGATCTAGTGATCAGTCAGATCAAAGGCGAGTGGGATACGAAGCACCCAAATCTTATTCCTTACAAGGAGTACATACTGACGTTTCTCCCACACTTCAAGGAGATAACCTTTGAACACTTCCTGAGAGAGGAGAATCAGCTGGCGGACGCGCTAGCTACCATGTCTTCTATGTTCAAAGTCATGTGGGACAATGAAGCTCCCCAAATTACCATTGAGAGGTTGGACGAACCCGTACATTGCTGTGACATTGAGACTGAAGAGGTGGCAGATAAACCCTGGTTTCACGAGGTAAAGAGGTATCTTGAGGATCAGAAGTACCCCGAGGGTGCATCTGTTAATGATAAGAAGTTTCTGAGGAGATTCGCTGCGAAGTTCTTCATTAGCAATGGGATCCTTTACAAGCGTAACCATGATTCGACCTTACTGCGATGTGTGGACAAGAACGAGTCAGAAAGGATTATGGTAGAGTTACATGAAGGTACCTTCAGAACTCATTCCAGTGGACATACCATGGCAAAGAAAATCCTACGGGCAGGATATTATTGGTCTACTATGGAAGCCGACTGTTATCAGCATTCTCGGATCTGTCATAAGTGCCAAGTCTATTTTGATAAGGTGCATGTACCTCCGGTTCCTCTGAATGTTTTGACAGCTACTTGGCCCTTTGCAATGTGAGGCATCGACATGATTGGCGAGATCAGACCTACAACGTCTAACGGACATCGTTTCATTCTGGTAGCTATTGATTACTTTACGAAGTGGGTTGAGGCAGCTTCCTTTGCTACAGTAACCAAGAACATCGTGGCGTAGTTCATCCGACACAATTTGATCTGTCGATATGGGGTAGCAGAGAGGATCATCACTAACAACGGTACAAATCTCAACAATATAATGATCACCGAGCTCTGCAAGCAGTTTAAGATTCAGCATCACAACTCTTCTCCTTACCAGCCGAAGATGAATGGGGTTGTTGAAGCGGCTAATAAGAATATCAAGAAGATTGTGCAGAAGATGACGGTGAGGTACAAAGAATGGCATGAGATGTTACCATTCGCTCTTCATGGGTACCGTACCTCAGCACAGACATCAACAGGGGCAACACCCTACTCTCTGGTGTATGGCATAGAGGCAGTGTTGCCCATTGAGGTCCAGATACCCTCTCTCTGGATTATGAAGAATGCAGGTTTGAGCGAGGACGATTGGATCCAAACCTAGCTTGATCAGTTGAATTTAATCGACGAGAAGAGACTTACTGCTATTTGTCATGGTCATACATATCAAAAGCGAATGATCAAGGCATTTAACAAGAAAGTCAGACGACAAGAGTATCAAGTCGGGGATCTGGTGATCAAACGCATGATACTGCCGCAAGGTGATCCTAGGGGAAAATGGACCCCTACGTACGAAGGGCCATTTGTGGTTAAGAACATTTTCTTGGGAGGAGCTATGATTCTAACCACCATGTATGGTGACGACCTTCCTCACCCCGTCAATGTAGACATAGTGAAAAAACACTACGCATAATCAAAGACCCGCTAGGTCGACTGGCCTACGCAAAAATAAGGGCTTCCCGGCGGACCAAAAGGGTTCGGGCAAAAATAAGGGATGAAAATGAAAAACTGTACACCCGGCAAGTCGAAAACCTGAAAAGGCGGCTTGGGCAAAAATAGGTATCCCGGTGGACTAAAAACCTGAAAAGGTGGTCCAGGCAAAAATTAGGGATCAAAACGTAACACTATGTCTCATTGGATCATCTTGCAACCAGACTTCGGTATCGACTATCAAGCTCGAACGAAACTGATCAATCTGATCTACCTTCAACTAAGTAGCAAAGTGATGAGACGCTCGAAGATATAGGGACAATAGCAGAGTTGGAACCCAGTGGGATTGTTTCACATAGCTGTTTTTCTTTCTTTTACATAAATTGTATAAATTTTGTTTGTTCAGCGGCGTTCTCTTACTAGGACGCCAACCTCTTGTACAAAACGCCTATTACATGCCAACTTCAAAAATCAATAACAATTCATTTTCACAAAGAGATTTCAAATTGTTTTTCTTTTTCTATTTTGTTTTGCAAGAACTTCCAATGATTCATTTTTGATATATGCATTTGACAATAATTGTTGCTCATAAATATTTACATGCGAAACAAAAGACAATTACTCGTAATTCTAGGAACAGGGGCAAACAAGAAGTGTCCAAACCTTACAATTGCTCTACCCACCGGGTACAGGGATAGAGTCAGTTTGAGAAAATGACTAAAGGTACATACACTCCCCTTAGAGTAGGAAGTGTCTGAAGATAGTAGTGTAAATTCTCCCCAAGCAGAGTTCATCAATCACCAACAATGGAAGACTATCCCCAGTGGAGTTTATTTCTTCCACAAGCAGAAACTCAATCCCCAACATGGTTCATTATCACCAGTAACGGTAATTCATCCCCAGCCGAGGTCATTTCTCCAAATCAGCAGATCTTCTAGCAGAGTATCTCTCTTCCCCACAGAGTCATTTCCTCACCAGTTTATTCTCCAGCGGAGTTATTCTCCCGCCAATTTATTCTCAAATCATCTTCAGCGAGAACGAAGAATTCAACTCCTTGCACTCTCCAGCAGCAGTCCGGGATTTATTTTCCCCAACTAGAGAATATCATAAAAACATTGCATATCCATACATCATGACATACACATACGCATCATACAGCACAATCTCATTTATTTTGAGAGCATCATTACTCAATACGTTTCATGCATCATGGCATTACATACGACTAACTCTTTACCTTTCAGGGAAAGATACAATCAAATTCTCACAAGTTTCTCTGGTTCAGTCAAATCGGTGCTAAGATTTCTATTCTGATTCAAGCTATGAAGCCCGGATCCGACCGGATAATATCTTGATCTCTCCATCATACTATGAAGCTCGGAGAACGACCGGATAACAGTATCAAAATACCGCGAAGCCTGGAATCGACCAGATAGTGGTTTATCTTAAATTTAAGCTATGAAGCCCGATTCGACCGGATAATAGTTTAATTCCCAGCAAGTTATTGTGAAGCCTGGAGAACGACCAGATAGTAATGCAAGTTACTGTGAAGCCTGGATTACGACCAGATAGCAGTACAAGACTCCATGAAGCCTGGAATCGACCAGATAGTGGCATGTCATAAACACAAGCCGTGAAGCACGAAAAGAAACCAGAAAATAGCTTAACAAGTTATTGTGAAGCCTGTATTATGACCAAATAGCAATACAAGACACCATGAAGCCTAGACTCGACCGGGTAATGGTATAAGACGTTGTGAAGCCTGGATTACAACCAGATAGCAGCCAAGAATACTACGAATCCTGGAATCGACCAGATAGTGGTGTATCTTTAATGCAAGTTATGAAGCCCGGATTCGACCGGATAATATCTTGATTTCTCCAAATACCATGAAGCCTGGAATCGACCAGATAGTGGTATGTCACGAACACAAGCCGTGAAGCCCGAAAATCGACCGGATAACAGCTCGGCAAGTTATTGTGAAGCCTAGAAATCGACCAGATAGCAATACAAGATACCATGAAGCCTGGACTCGACCAGATAATGGTATAAGACGTTGTGAAGCCTGGATTACGACCAGATAGCAGCAAAGAATACTACGAAGCCTGGAATCGACCAGATAGTGGTATATCTTTAATGCAAGTTATGAAGCCCGGATTCGACCGGATAATATCTTGATTTCTCCAAATACCATGAAGCCTGGACTCGACCAGATAATGGTATAGGACATCGTGAAGCCTGCATTACGACCAGATAGCGGCAAAGGATATTGAAGCCTAGGATACGACCAGATAACAGTATAAGACACTGCGAAGCTTTGATTTTGACCAAACAGCAGTTTACTTGGCCAATTACTAAGAAGCCTGGAATCGACCGGATATTAGTATTGCCTTAAATTCAAGTTGAAGCCCGGATACAACCGGATAACAACTTAATTCCTTCTGAAGCCTGGAGCACGAGCAGATAAGAAGTTAGGAATTGCGAAGCCTGGACTACGACCAAATAGCAAGTTTAATCTCATCCCCCAGTAAGTCGCTGTGAAGCCTGGAGCATGACCAGATAGCAGTCGGTCTTATTTTCCTTAGCAAATCATTGTGAAGCCTGGAGCATGACCAAATAGCAGTTCAGTTGCACCTCTTCGACCAAGAGATGGTTCCCCAGTAGAATAACGGACGACTGAAGATCCTAAAATTCTACTTTTATCAAGACAGAGACAAGCATTTCCCGGCGAAGTCCTCCTCAACAACAGGTATACGAGCTCTCGCAAAGGAATCTCTTATGCGATCAACACTTCTCCTGATGGCATCTTTAAACGCATCGTCCTACATCAACCTCTAAATTGCATCTATAAGCCCATTCAAGACATCGCAAGACCAGTACCACTTCATGTGAGTGCAAATTTCTGGGCACTCTAGTGTTCAATCATCTTCCACCCTCGGATCACGAAAGACAGACAAGCCAATCTACACCCTCAGGTTTAAGAAGATTGAATAGGGGCAGCTGTTGTACCCCAAAATTTTCCCTCCCATATTTCTCAATACATTTCAAATGAGGTCCTCAAATTGCTCAAAGAAGTCCAAGAGTTGACCAGACAAACTCTCTCCTAAGGCAGTCAACCTCAAATTAGGGTTTCAGTTTGCATCAATATGTTTGAATCAAAAGGGTCCCAAATGCTCAATATTATCCTAATATGTTCTCAAGATCATCCATGTCAAGTTTCAAGCCTTGTAGAGAAAGTTTGCCCAGTCAATTGCTTAAAGGCCTGAAAATCGACTGTGCTAGGGCAAAAGTCAATTGTGTCCTACATACAGTCAAACTTCAATATTTTTGGTCAACACTCTCATTTTGAAGCATTATTCATCATTTGATCAAGGGTTGATCATGATTCATCAAGTATTACTCACAATTCATCAAAACCCAAAAGTTGCTAAATTAAGGTTTTGCAAGAAAAGTCAACTCAACTTTGACCAAGCATAACTTTCTCATACTTTATAAAAAATGACCCATACAAGGCTCATTTTGAATAGGATGTAATTCCCTACAATTCATCTTCATCTCCCAAGTTCAAAATATGCACTCACACGAAGATATGAATTTGGACATTATAGGTCATTTTGAAAAGTCAACAAAAACACCTTTTTTGTCAAAGCTTCATACATGAACATGAAAACCTCAATTGATATGAGACCAAAAGGGTTGCTTAGAGGACATCTTAAGCTTTCTAAAAAGTCAAATAACACATCTCTAGGGTCAAAATTGAGAGAGTTATACATTGACAAAGTTCACCTTTTTTGTAAAATTGCCAAAAGACAAATGTGGCCAAAATTGCAATTTTTGTCAAATGGGGCCAACCTTTTGTGCTTGCATTGAGTATGTAACATGGTCCACGACCCATGAGCCCTGCCACTTGTCATTCTTTTATTTTTATTATTTATCTTTATTTTATTTCATTTAAATCAAATAAAATCAATAATAAATAATGAAAATATCAAAAATCATTTAAACCTTGAGATTTTGTGCATATTTCAGGTCCATGAATAGCTAGCAATGAGATCAAATCGTGCAAGTCTTGTTTGGACAGAAAAAGATTGGAATTTGCTTGTTTTGGAAAGATTTGATGCAAGAGTGAATCAATGATCAAATCTTCATAAATGGCCAAGATTTGATGCAAGTTTTCACCCTAATTGATTCTATGATATATATTGAACAAATCCAAAGCAAAAGCAGGAGGGTTGGAGGCGTGAGAGAGCATAACCAGATTCAAAAAAGTCATTAAAAAGTGTGAAATCATTCTTGCAGTTAGAAGGAAATTCGGGCCATTCCAAGATCACCATTCGTATCCTGGACCTTCTCTGAAGCAGATACGATCTTTTGCAAGCATCCATATGGCCAGAAACTCAAACTACAAACCCACGGTTTTCCCTTCAAACTCAAAATCCATTCTTGCAAATTACGCAGCATTAGCACATTTCAATGACATATATGTGTTTGTTAATGTATTTGCAATATTCTGGTTATACTCAATTGAGTTTTTGATGCACATACTGAGATCCACCATTGCTAGGTTTTCCTTGCTCGTTTTAGGGTTTTCTCATGCATGTAAAATTGGCCCAAAAGAGGGGTACCATGGTGTTCACAAGGCCAAGACGAACTGACTTGTACCATTAGTTTTCATTTATCATGCTTGTATGAGATTCTGGAAATACGCATGGGCTATACCTACAAAGAACGTCTGTAGGTAAAAGTAGTTTCACCTAAGACGACGGATGCTGGAGAAGATGATGAGGTGTTCAGTCACTATAGGTCCATTCAAACTGGCGCGCGCTTTTTTCTGTTTTCATCCACTAACTCATGTTAACATATATTATTAATTGTTGTTATTTTATGAACAAAGAAGCAGCGTGGCACAAATGGCAACAAGGTGGTGGTTTGAAGCATAAGGACCTGGGTTCGATCCCAGGTCCCAGCAAACCTTTATTTGTTTATTTTTCTTTTCAGATCCAGCGCGCCTCCTATCCAAGTGTCTTCCATACACCCTCATCTCTAGCCAATGGATCCATCACGCAGCCAGATGTGCACTCCAGCAAGCAAGGACCATGGTGCACCTTCCAGTCAACGCCACACACAATCCAACGCGTTGACTGGACTCAACAGATCTTGGCCTAAAACAATTTGCAATCAGCACCCCCCCATTTTCTTTAGCACGGGCCCATTCTCACCTTTTTTATTATTTTCTTTATTTCTATTTTTTTAGGTTATTTATTTATTTTATTTTCTAAAATCATTTTTTTTAAATCATAAAAATCAAAAATCAGAAAATTAGAATTAGTTTTTTTTATTAAATTTAATTTTTCACTAATTGATTAGATTAATATTTAAATTAGGGTAATTTTAATTTGTTTTTTTTTACAATTAAAATAAATTAGACAATTAGGTTTAAAATCTTAATTTAATTATTTCCTTTTCCAAAAATAAAAAATACAAAAATAGGTTATTTAGAGTTAATTGTTTTATTAATTTATTTTCTAAAATTAACATTAATTAGAATTTAGGTTTTTCTTTAATTTAATTTCTCTTTTCTCTCTTAAATAATAAAAAATGACAAAAAAAGTGTTTTCTTTAATTAACCTAAATTAAGTTTAGTCAAGGGTCAAAACCCTAATCTCGTCTCACATTTAATTTACCGTGCGCGCTTTAATATTCTTTTCATTATTATTGTAATTGCTTCCAAGTTGTAATAGTTAAACTAGGATTTTTAAATTTCTCATTTTATTTCTCGTCAAGATTATTATGTAACTGTCAAAGCCATGTAATAGCTAGGTTTACTATCTCGCACTTTAATTCCTGCAAATATTAACTGTTAGATGTATGGTTTAGGATTATATGGCAAGACTGCACAAAAAGATTAAAATGGCTAGATAACCCTAATGTGCAAAGATAATAACTGAAAAATCAATCACTCGCACATGTGCACTCTTAGGGTATACCCACACTTCGGTTACCTTCGTTTAAGCGATCATTAAGTATAGGGAATTTTAGTGGTTTCCCTCTAGTCTAAAAGATCAAATGACCCATTTGGATGTTGCCTCGGAAATGTTGCCTCAGAAATGTTGCCTCGGAAAACGTTGCCTCGGGAAAAGATCTTAAGACTCTAGGGTTACCTCTAAGGTCTCCAACCTATTGCTTTAGTGATCGTACGTCCCTTTCGAATTGACCCTTACAACTCCAACGACGGTGCTACCTACTCACTAATAGTGGGATAGCGCTGTCTAAAGGAAACAAGAATAGAAACATTCTTTTTTCGAGTAGGTAGATGCTAGTAGGTACTTGCTCAGAATCAAACTTTTACACTTACACTTTTTTTTCAAACAAAGTTTTCAAAAACACTTCGTAACAATCTTGAAGACAGAAGCAAGGGTTTAAATGAAGTAAAACAGAACTTTTCAAAACAAACACACACAAGCAATTTTTAAAAAGATGAGCAAGTACCTAAGAGCCCGTGGAAAACCACAGATAGAAAGGGTGCTAATACCTTCCCTTTCTATAATCTACCCCCCCGTACTCAAAATCTCGAAAAAGGATTTTTCTGTGCTTTTGTCCTTTCCAGTTGGATAAAATAAAAGTCGGTGGCGACTCTTGCTTACCGCAACATTTTGCAAACATAAATGCAAAATGCAAACAAGCATTTTCCTAAAACAGTCTGGTTCTGCCATTGTATCACAACATGCATTAATATTGCACAACCATTGAAACACGAGCTTTTGATCTCAACAGGCGTCACATCTTTAAGAGTTAAATCCCTAACTCAATACTAAAGGACAATAGAAACCTTGAGCACTTGCAAATTTGAACCCTTGAGGAATTAATTGACGTGTTTGGAGGTCTGCGAAGCTTTGAACAGCTGAAAAACCCTAGAAGAAAATTTTAAGGGAAATGGAGGGAAAATTTTGGGGTACAACAAATAACATAAATCATTCACTAAACCAAGCCAAAACTCTCTTCTTTTTTTCTCTCTTTCAAGTCATTTCTTCCTTTTATTGAATAGGTATGCTATTATACTTGTTCTTTATTTAATTCTATTGCATTTTTATTCTTTATTTATTTATTTAATACCATAGTTATCACCATTTTGTAAGGAAACTCCATTGATTCAAAATCAAGAGTTGAAAAGTGTTACTGAACCTCCAAAAGCAAAAGTGATTTATTATTGTTTAAATTTTTTTCTATAATTTTTTGTTATTTATTTACTTATTTTAAGCATGGATCCTTGGTCATGAGATTCAGTAGATAAATTTTCACTATTCATTTGTTTAATTTCATAAAAAATTAAGAAAGTTATGACATTTATACTATTTTTATTATAGACTTCATCTTATTCTTCTTTATCTATTTTATTTTTATTTTTACTTGGATCAATTTAGAAAGCATTTGAGCTTTTTTTAGTTCATCTAAGCTTGTCGAATATTTGATGAACTTTAATCATTTCCAATTTACCTCTAAATGGTCCTTTGATCATTCAAGGTACTTGGGATGGATGATAAGTTTGTCATAATGTATCTTCCTTGACTTTGTCTTGATCCCCCGTGTTTGTTAATTGTACTACATGTATAAGAAAATGAACTTCAAAGTGTCATTTCTCTAACATGTATGGGTACATACATTCTATGCTCCATATGAAATTACACTTATCCCAAATCAGATTATTGACTTTATATTGTATTAACTTTACTTTAATATCATTTATATTTCTGCACTTTACATTTTCCTCTCTTTACTTTTATGCCATTTATCATCAATAGCATTTTATTTTCTTTACTTTATGCATTTTTTTCTTTGCTCACTTGAGCATTTGTCTTTTCTTTGCTCACTTGACCTTCTTATTTTCTTTTTCTCGTTATAAGCCACTTAATAAAGAAAAAACCTAAAATTGGTTCTTTAATCCTTGGACTATGGTTACTATCAATTTTTATCTGATGCATGTGTTTACTGTGAAAATTGTAAACAACCGCTGATCTTTCAAAAAGGGTTATTTTTGTGACTTGCAGGATCGATCAGATTGATCCTAGGACATATGTTGAGTTATTTATAAGTTTAAATGAAAGGGTTTGAGAAGATATTAGGAGCAAAGGGAAAATGAAGGTAAGAATTTAATAAAAGTGCAAGTAGAAGGCAAGAGAAAGTAAATTTGAGTAAGTAAGTAAGTTTAAGTAAAACAGGTTGAAAGGGAAATTAAGAGTAAAGGCAAGATGCAGGTGAAAACTTGATAAAAGTGCAAGTAAAAGGTAAGTAGAAAGGGTTGAGAAGAGTTTAAGGATAATGGTTGAAAAATGATAAGAAGTGCAAGTGAAGGGCAGAATAAAGTAAATTTGCAGTAATGATAAAGTTTGCAAAGGAATGTAAATGGCAAGGAATGTAAAGGAATTGTAAAGACTTTGATTGAAATAAAAGATGGTGTTTCAAACGTACATTCTCAATATCTTTTATCTCATAGTGGGTACTTGGATAAGATTGAGTGACTTGTACCATATGTTGAACACACGGGAATCTACATAAAATCTCTATATTTATACTAAAACTAAGTAACCCTCAAACAATTGCCTCATTCCAGGATGAGGACAAGTGTCCTATGCACGTGCTTCGACTTCTATCTTCATGCCACGTCGCTTTCCTCAACTGCCAAGTGAACTGCCTTTCCCTCTTTTCTTCAGATTCAAAATTACTTGCTGCTGATACAAAGCTTTTCGGTCAAAGTACAAAGGCTTTTCGGTCGAAGACTATTTCCAACTTAGAAAATTATCTAAGTGTTCCTTCTCCTCTTAGCAAGGTTTCGACATGACCAACTTTAATAGGCTCTTCTATCAAAATGTCTCCAACTTAGATTTTTTCAATCTATTTTTTAGCCAATAAGACCAATATGTTGTGGGTGTCGAATTTAGGAGCTAACAAATTTTCCCCCAAGAATGTCAATTTCGACGCAAGAAGAAATAATCATTCTTTGATGTATCTATTCGACACCTGTAAGCTTTTTGACCATAAAAGCTTATCATACACTTTTTATCTTCCACCAACCACTGCTGGTATCAGAGTCATCATTACACTTTTCCAAGACGTCACTATCAGTCAGTCGTTACACGCTGCCATGATGGACATTACCCCTATAACCTAGGAAAGCATGGCAAACATCTCCATTATTTGTCCGTATAACTGCCTTAAAGCTCACCACATGTCCCACTCACTCTGCAGCATTAAATGGTTTTGAGGGAAAACACTCTTCCCTGGCCACTATAAATAGCTATGAGTACTTCTCTTTGGAATCTTTACAAACGCCTGAAATTCCTTGTTTCCCTGTATTCAAAAGAAACCTTTGAGAACTTCATCCCTTTCATCGTTCTTCTACCAACATAGCCATGGCTTTCCTCTCAAATTCTCCAAACAACCCCAATACCAAAGATGTCTATGATTCACAACAACAACCATAAGTTTTCGCAACTAGCTCTATCCCTGCCTCGACTAGGGAACAAAGTTTCATTATGAAACCCATGACTAAAGAATGGCGTGATTCCTATAACTCACAGGTACTCATTCCTGTTAGATATTCTGGGCAAATGTATGCCATGTCTAGTCCAATGTATGCATGTATCGAAAACCTTAAGCAGAACAACGCTTTCTTCCCAACTCACCCTAAGCTCAAGCCTATAGGTTGCGCAAAGAATCCCAGAGATGAACCTGAGGATGCAACTCCTGCTAATCAATAGCATTCTCAGACGAAAGAAGACATAAACCTCAAGTTTATGAATAAAGGGAACCAAATCTTTAGGTATTTCCCTAGCCTGACTTTGGAATATTTAGAATGGTTGAATAAGATGGAAACAGTGCAAACCCAAATCTGGAAAGACATGGGGATTTACAATCTGGTCATGCTATCGAAGACTGGGTTATCTTATTGTCCCCTCATATTGGTATCCTCTTTGTACTTTTGGGATAGCTCACATTTCACCTTCCATTTACCTTGTGGAATGGTGACCCCTACTCTCTTCGACATAGCAGCCATCACTAGTCTTTGACCAACTGGTGACTACTTCGATCCGGAGGATATATCTGAAGATACCATTGGGTTTTTGGCTACAAAACCCACATATAATACTTTCATCAACCATTTTCATGACAAATCCAGCAACACTGTTTCTGAAGTGGAACACATAGATTTTTTAACTTTGTGGTTGTCTCGTTTTGTCTTTTGTACCAAGTCACTCCAAGTGACGAAGAAAATGCTCACTCTTTCTACCCAGCTTCATCATGGAAACAATCTTTGTTTGGCTGAATTGAATTTGGCCAACCTTTATGAGTCCATCAGTAATGGTGTGACTCAACTTAAAGTTATAGGTGATAGAGTCAGTTTTCTCCTTTCTGGCCCTTTCTGGCTTCTCCAACTTTGGCTCAATGCCACGTTCGAATAATTTCTTCCCCAGAAGAATAAAATCAATGATAAATCCCTAGAGATCCTTAATAGGAGGGTCGAAGGCACCAGGTTGGCTCTATTGACTCCAACAGATGAAGGTCAACAATTTCAGAAAGCATTTACCAGCTTCGTAATGATGTTTGTGAAGCACAAGGAATTCATTTCGACCATGGCTCCCTTTGCCAATCGAAAGGTTGGTCCACTATGGTTTACTCGACCATATCCCTCAATTGAGGATGAGGATTGTGTCGAAGAGTATGTGGCTATTTGGGAGTCTTTTCTTTGCCCAAGAATTATGCCACTGAGATTCAAAAGTTCTAAGAATCAACTGAGCTTGATTGCTTATCAACCGAATCTCGTTTCTCGCCAGTTTGGCATGATTCAATCACTCCCAAACCCAATCTATACCCGAGAAAAGTCTTTGTTGTATTATAATGCACATTATTCGGAGGAGGCTTCTACCAAGAAAATTGGTAGGTACGTTGGTCGAACTGTACTAACCTTGTTCGACTTCAAAATCAACTTTTCGTGTTCTCCCATATTTGAAGGCTAGTGAAAGCAATACTACGACGAAGAGTTCTTCGACACAAAAGACTTTGCTAACCATCTTCAAGAGGCGTTTATGTTGGTCTCTGACAAGATCAAGTAAGGTGTTCTTTCTTCTTTAGAGAAAATGCCTTATTTTTCTTTGATTTAATCATTTGATATCTGGCTCATGTTTGCTTATTTTCTAGTTGTCAAGAGAACCACTGTCAAGAAAGCCGCTGAAAGCGCAAAGGGAGGAGACCCTTCTGCAAAACCTCCACCATAGGTAAATACTTTTCTCCCTCAATTTCCTTTAACACATCACCAATGCTGACATTTTCGACTCTTTTCTTTTTAGGCCACCAAGAAATCTATACCAACAAAGAGGAAAGTCCGAGAAGTCACACTCTCTAGTGATGATGAAGACACACCTCCTATCCCTCTCAAGAGACAGAAAAAGCCAACTCCCATTTCTGAACCTCGCCTGAAAACCAAGATTAAGGTTACGGCCACCAGGCCTAAATCTACTCCTATCATCATTCAAGAGCCAACTAAACAAGAAATAGCTGCCAGAATGAATGACCCAAGCGATAGCGACAATTCAAGCCCTGGTGATGAAGTTCCACCCAAGGTAATAATTTTGAACATCTAAGATTATTCCTTGAATTAGTTTGCAATAATTCTAATAACAATCTCTCAATCCCCAGGACACTACTGAAACTTCCAAACAGGCTCCCGTACCTATAGAAGATTTTTTCACCTTACTAAACAGTGAAGGTAATCCCACTTACAAGCCTTCTTCAGCGAAAGGATCTTTTGTAAGTTCATCCAGTGAGGTGAACCATACTTCCGAACATCAAACTGCAGCTATTGGGGAGCCAAATAAAGAAGTCTTTAGTGAGGAAGATTTTGACTTGCCACACGTGAATCTCAGGACTCCACAGGCTACCGATGATGAGCAGGTATAAGAAGAAGAAGTTGTTGATGATGAAGTTGAAATAGAAATGTAGGGCGCACCAGATGGAGGAAATCAAAATGAGGACAATCTTGCGTCTGCTGACAGAGGAAACTCCACGGAGGGGGAGAGAAATCCTGCAAAAGTTGAAGGTGTCCATGTCCAACTACATGATCTATCAGTCGGAGAAAATGTGGCTCGTGTCACCAATTAAAGAGTTACTTTGACAGGATCCCGTACTAAAGGAGACTTGGTGCTACTTAAACGGAATAACCCTCTTGGCTATTTAAATTCCATTCTCGAAGGCAGAGAAAGTTCCTCTAATCAAAGCCATGATGCTTCGACTGCATCTGGTAAATCTACTTCGGCTTCTCCCCTTGGAGAGGCGCTTCAGAAAGTTAAGGCTCAACTTTTTAAGAGAGATTTTATGTTGACCTTGGAGGGAGAACCTACTGCCCCTTCCTTTCTGAAGAATACTCTAAAAGTTGTTGACCTTCTTGTTGCCTCTCCTGATATAGCTAGCATCATTCTGGATTTGACTTCGATCATTGATCAGGCTTTAGCAGATTATAATCGTCGAATGACTCTCAATTGTGAAATTGAAGAGGCCAATGGCCATGTAAGCATTGTCTGGGTTGCTTCTAGTGAGTCAGCTTCAAAGATAAATGAGCTATCGAAGTAACGAAAAGCTGGGCAAAAAGAGGTTGAAGAGATTGACCAAAGTACAGCCACCATGAAAGCTCAGATCAAATAATTGGAGGCCAAGATTATCGTAAATGAAAAACGCAAAGAAGAGTTTCTTGTCATCACCAATGATGCTGAGAGCCAAGAGGAGCTTAACAATGGATTAAAATATGCTGAACAGGCTCAAGCCTTGGATACAAAGATCGAGGCTCTCCATCAGTCGAGAGCTCTGTGTGAAAGGCGCTTGGAACTCCAGAAGATCAAATATCTCGAAATTAAAGCCAACCTTCCATTTTGATTTAGACTTCTTGTTTGTAAAATAATGTTTATGTAATGACTTGGAGCCATTTTAGCTAATTTTAATGCATCTTCCATTTTGGCTGTATACTTCTACTAAGATTAATTGATGACTATTTTGACCTCTTGAAGTGCAGGTATATACTTTTTTAAGTATTTACCATTCACTCTCAAGAGTCTTTTATCTTCATTTAATTCTTCGATATCATAGGCACCACCAGAAAATGCTTGGATAATCTTAAAAGGTCCTTCCCATTTAGGAGACCATTTTCCCATGTTCCTATCCTTTCGATCCATTGACAGAATTACCTTCCATACCAGCTCTTCAGGCAATAATTTTACTCTCTTGTTGTAAGATTTTTCCACTCTTTTCTTATGTATCCTTAAAAGATCTAAAGCTTTCAGTCTCTCTTCGTCTAAATCAACCAGTTTATCTAAAATCATATTCCAAAAGATTCTGAAGGTATATCTTGATGTCTCTGAGTCCTTGTTGACTGCAGACAGATTTCAACTGGCAACACTGTGTCATGACCATAAGTTAATCGAAATGGTGTCATTATGGTAGCTTCTTTAGGAGAAGTTCGACATGCCCATATGATTTGATCCAACGTCTTATGTCAATTCTTTGGCTTTTTTTCCCATATGCTTTTTTATTAAGCCAATCACTACCTTAGTTGTCGCTTCAACTTGTCCATTGGCTTACGCATAGTAAGGTGTAGATGTTAACAATTTGAGTTCCATTTCTGTAGCAAATTCTTGCATTTTTCTACCAGTAAATACTGATCCTTGGTTAATTGTTATTATCTCAGAGATTCCAAACCTATATATAATATTCTTTTGAATAAATTCAATGACATTCTCTTGGTCTACATTGAATAAATGAATTGCTTCAATCCACTTAGTGAAATAGTCAATGCCTACCAATATATATTTTTGGATTTTAGACGATGTTGGTTGAATCTCTCCAATAAGATCCAAAGGCCATCCCCTAAAAGGCCAAGGTTTCACAATTGAGTGAAGTTCGCTTGCAGGTACATGTTGGATACCTGTATGTACTTGACATCCTTTCCAGCCTTTTGCAAACTCAACACAATCTTTCAGCATAGTAGGCCAATATAATCCTTGTCGAAATAGCAACCATTTCATTTTATGGCCTACTTGATGTGCCCCACATGCCCCAGCATGTGTAGTCGAAAGGGATATGTATGCCTCTATTTCACTTAGGCATTTCAGTACTCCTTCAGGCGTCTTTTTGAATAACTCATTTCCCATTAGAATATAACTCAACACCCTATACTTTGTCTTTCGTTCTGTCGAAGCCATTGGATTTTGCAAATAATCTACTATAGGATTTCTCCAATCTTGTTCTGTTAGATTGTCTATGAACGAAATTTTGAAGTTTTCTTGGTCAGCGTACCCCAGTTTTGTTGTTTCCAAATCTGTTGGAGACAACTTGGTTGATGCTACTATTCCTCTAACTTCGATTGCTTGTTGCAATTTTTCTTTCGAAATTTTATACCCAGATGTAATCTGTGCTAAGTCATTAGCCACTTGATTTTCCAATCTTGGTATATGTCGAATGTTGATCACTTTAAATTTTTTCAACAAATGATTGGATATTACAAAATACATGATAAGATTTTCTCTTATACATTTGTATTCTTTCGTAACATTCCTTATAACTAACTCTGAGTCTCCCATTATTTCGACTCGAGTTGCCCCCAATTCCAACAAGATTTCAAGGCCAACAATTAGAGCTTCGTACTCAGCCTCATTGTTTGAAAAAGAACCTTCGATCTTGTACTTGAATGTTGTTGGAATTTGATCTGGAGAAATAATTAGAACTCATACTCCAGTTCCATCTTTATGACTGGAACCGTCGAAGTATAACTTCCAGGGTTCGATCTCCAAGTAGTTTAATGATTCTTCATTTATCGAGTGGTCAACTATAAGGTCTGCTAACACTTGACCTTTTACAACTTTGAGAGGCATAAAGGTTAAAGAATACTCAGTCAATGCAAGTGCCCATTTGCCAATTCGACTGTGCAAAATTGGTTTCGATAACATATATTTGAAAACATCAAAATGAGACGAAACATAAACATTAACTGGTTTAATATATTGCTTGAGTTTCTTACATGAGAAGTAAAGACATAAACATGGTTTTTCAACTTCGCTATATCTAGTTTCTGCATCATTTAAAACTCTAGTGAGGTAGTAGATGGGTCTTTCGACACCATTTTCATCCTGTTGGGCTAACATGCTCCCTAAAGTTTTATCAGATGCAGCTATGTATAATCTCATACTCCTATTTCTATAAGGAGGCATCAAAATAGGAGGTTTGGTGAGGTATCCTTTAATTTTGTCGAAGGCCTCTTGTTGTTCTTGCCCCCATTCGAATCCTCCTTTGTTGAGTCGCAGTAAGGGTGAGAAGGCTTGCGTTTTTCCACTTAAGTTGGATATAAATCTTCTCAAGAAATTTATCTTGCCAAGTAGAGATTGCAACTTCTTCTTGCTAGTTGGCGCTTTCGCTTCCAAAATGGCTTTGGTCTTGTTGTGGTTTATTTCGATTCCCTTTTTGTGGACCACAAAGCCTAAGAAATCCTCGGCCTTTACGCAGAAAGTGCACTTTAAAGGATTCATCTTTAGACCATAGCTTCTCATCCTTTCGAAGGACTATCGAAGGTGGTCTGTGTGATTCTTCCCTGAAACAGATTTGACAATAATATCATCAATATAAATCTGCATAAAAGTTTCAATAAAATCATGGAAGATAGAATTCATTGCTCTTTGATATGTTTCCCCTGCATTTTTTAGGCCAAAAGGCATCACTACCCATTCGTAAGTGCCTAGAGCCCCAGGGCATCGAAATGATGTTTTCGATACATCTTCTTCAGCAATGAAAATTTGATTATACCCAGAGTATCCATCAAGCATACTCATGAACTCGAAACCAGCAGCAGAATCAACAAGCATTTCTGCCACAGGCATCGGATATTCATCCTTGGGTGTTGCATCATTTAAATCTCTAAAATCAATGCAAACCCTTAATGAACCATTTTTCTTTATAACAGGTACTATATTTGCAATCCATTCGACATACCTGGTCGTTTGGATGAACTTGCATTTCAGCAGTCTTTCGACTCCCGTCTTGATCTTCGACAAGATCTCTGGTGCAAAACTCCTTGGAGTTTGCTTGACAGTATTTTTTCCAGGCTTTATTGGAAGTTGAAGCTCCACCAATTCTCTGTCGAGACCAGACATTTCATCATAATCCCATGCAAAGCAGTCTTTAAACTCCTTCAACAATTGGATTACTTGGACTTTGAGCTTTGGGTCTATCTTTGCGTTGATTTATGTTGGTCTCTTCACCAATCCTTTGCCTATGTCTATTTCTTCTAGAGGATCTTGCGCTAGAATTTTAAAATTGTTTGCCAATAGATCCTTTTCAAAACCCAAAGGCCTATCATCGTAGATGGCATCTAGCCTCTGGCTTTTCACTTCCTCCCTTCTTAAGTCAGGTGGCTTTGGGTCGAAGTATTTCCCAGGACCTTCAGGAAATGGCACTTGTTCATTGGCTTTGATAGCTATATACTTCACTTCAGTCTCTAAGGCTGCTATCATTCTGTTTTCGGCTATATATGCTGAAATCCTTTGCAATGCTTGTGACTCAGCCATAATCACTGAATTCACTTCCCCAGCCTGTTGGCCGTATATCATCAATTCCTCCAAAATCAATGTTCGACAAATCCTCCCTATCCCATTAAAACCCATGATCTGAGTGCAGGTATAGAGAACAAAAGGCGTTGGGTGTTGGCGCCAAGTCGAAATCTGGAGGATTACATGGCCCTATGTGGGCCAAAATTTTTCGAAGCTTGTTCTGCCAACATTGTTGACTTCAACCATATAATAACTCTAGTCAGCTTCGATATTTTCCACTATGCCATCTGGGAGCCAGATTGTAATACGTTGATGCATTGATGATGACACTGCTCCTACGCCATGGATCCATTCCCTTCCTAGGAGCATATTGTAGTTGGGTTTTGCGGAGATGATCATAAACATTGTTGGTTGAACTATGGTCCCCCACTTTGAGATCCAATTAAATCACTCCCATGGTGATCCCAATTCCACCTTCATAGTTTGATAAAACCATGTTATGGGGCTTGATGTCTTCATCCCCCTTTCCCATCTTTCTCAGAATACATTGTGGGATCATGTTGATTGTGGCCCCACAATCAACCAGGACTTTATTGATGGTTGCTTCCCCTGATTTTTCCCTTATGAACAAGGGTTTGAGGTGATTCTTTATCGCCTCAGTGGGGCATTCGAAGAAAGCATTATGCTCTTCGACACAGTCGTTGTTCATAATGTAATAACATATTGGCCTATGTTTGGCCATCTCCTGTTCGACCTCCCAGTCAGTCTCTTCGACTTCGACTTGTTAGTCATACTCCCTGGGTAAAACTGACACCACATTGACCATGATATCTAGTGTAGTGTCAGACCCATAATCATATTCATCTTTTGATTCATTTTGTCCAGGCCACATCAATCTTCTGGCAATTGGCTCTCTTTCCAAAGGCTTTCTTGGTTTTCCATTTCCTTTTCTTTGTGTCACATTAGTGCTTGTTTCTGGTTGGGTCTCTTCTGTATCCTCTCTTTAGGATTTTCACTGTCTTTGATATCTCCTTCATTGAGAGTGTGCCATGGGTTTCTTTCCCTTGTAGTTGCTCGACACATGAGCCACTTTGTTTATTGTTGTTTGAAATTCCTTTCTATAGGACAAGGAGGATTCTCTTGGCACATTGAATGTCTACCATTTTTCCTCGTTGGGCCTTTTCCTGCTTGCAGTTTTCAACCAGGTGTCCACAGGGACATTTGTTGGAGGCCTGTACGTTGGTGGCCTATTCACCTGATTGACTGGCCCCTTTTGGTATCTCCTTCTAGGGTCATATCTCACCTCAGGATCCATGTTGGGTTGGGCATTGGTGCCCCATTTCTTCTTTGCCACACGCATACCTTGTATGTGTTCAGCAGCTTTTTTGTCGAAGATAGAGATGCATCTTGGGCACAACATGACTTATGACTTCTTTTTCTGGCATCTTTGCAGAAAGTCTGCCAGATTTTCATTTTCTTTAGGAAATGTGGTTTTGTTGATTTCCTCTTGTCTGATGGCATCTTCTGAAGCATTAGGTTCAGATACTTCAACCATATTGATTTGCACATTGCTCTTACCAGTTATATTCAGCTTTTGCATCTTGACTTCTAGGCCCTCAGTCGAACCTGTGACAGCAGCCAAGTAGGAACCTGCAGCAGTTTCTTTGTTTGAACCTTCAGTGGCCTTTTTCTGTATCATTTCGATAACTTCTTTGCTAACATCTTCAGTGAAACTGTCAAAGACGGGTTTGTTGATGAATTTTGCTGAGACTTCGACCATGCTGATGCTTAAAGGTTCAGCATAGTTGGCATCAGCTTGCAATGGGTTTGCGTCAATCTTCATGGGTGGTTTGTCAGCAAAATTAAGCCTTTCTTCTTTGATTGCGCCTTGAATGAGATCCCTGAAAAGGAAACATTGTGAGGTTTTATGGCCCAAAAAATTATGATATTTACAAAAACCTCTCTTTTTCCTTTGATCTAAAGGAGGCATTTTTGCCCCAAGGGGCACTATCATCTGGCCATCTTTAGCTAATAATTCAAATATTTCGTCACATTTTGTGACGTTGAAACTATATGTTTTCTTTGGGAACCTATCATTATTCTTCTTTGATTCAGTAGGATTCTTCCCCTTTAAGGGTGTTAACAGTTTGCAAGAATATGGTGGTCCTTGCTTTAATTCTGCTAAATCAACTTTGCTCTCTTCGAAAATTATAGGGTCACTAGATATATCTGGATCGCCATCGTCCATTTCGACATATGCTACCCTTTCTCTTCGCTGATTTTTATTCGCTTTAACTTTTTCAGCCTTAAGGCGTTCCACCGGTCAAACTCTATCGGCCAATTGGGCCATGTCTCTCAGGTATTGGGTATCTAATTTCTTCCTAATGGAATAATCTAGACCCTTTACAGCCATTTCGACCAACTCATGTTCAGGAACTTGTGTAAAGCGTCTGGCTTTGAGTAGTCGAAATCTGTTCAGATACTCATCGATTGGCTCAGTGAATCTCCTTTTGAAACTAGCCAGTTCTTTCAAACTTATTTTGGTTTGTCCCATATAGAACTGTTCATGGAACAATCTTTCCAACTGATTCCAATTATGGATCGAATTGGCTAAGAGTGTGGTAAACCAAGTGAAGGCATTTTTGGTTAGGGAACTTGGGAAATATTTAATCCTAAGATTCTCATTATTTGAGATTTCCCGGGCTTCTATCAAATACCTTGCTACATGTTCGACAGTGGACTCTGTCGTATCCCCTGAAAACTTGGTGAACATTGGAACTTTCCACCTATGAGGTAATTCTGATTGCAAGATATAATCTGATAATGGAGATGTAAATTTTGGCCTATGAAAACCAATATTCACTCCATTTTGTGCCATGATTCTTTCGACCATGGCTGTCAAGTTATTATCTCCCGCATAGTTATGGTGTCGAACCTGTTGTATTACCTCGTCAGCATTTTGGTTTTTGTTTACCATTATTATTTCTTGTTCGACAACTCTAGGGATTTGTGGGACAACCCTGGGTATTTCGACTCTAGGTTGTTTGATTTCTACTCTATGGTTCATTCCAACAGGCTGTGGGTTCTGGTTAATGGTCATGTCATCCTCTAAGACTACACCTTGATTTCCTCTTATCATCTCTATTTGGGGTTGTCGCATAGTTGGGGAACTCCAAAAAATTCAGCCATGCGCGTCATTTGCGCTGTCATTTGCTGATTCGACTGGGTGGTATTTTATATCACAGGGTTTAGCACTGTACTCAAAGTTTGTGTCAACATTTGCACCATGTCATGGTTACTTTCATCCATTTGTTGCCTCATAATTGTTGTAGATGCATTTGTAAGGCTTGCATCGTATGGGATGTTCCTCCTAAGAATTGGTTCCTACCCAAATTTGCCATACCAGTTCTAGATCCCTGCAATGGAGAAGATGCACTCACTAAAGGGTCTGAAAATGTGGAGGCATCATTCATAAGGCTTGCCATTTCAGTAGTTGGCATGCCATAGGGTTGGTCTCGACCCATCCATGCTGTCGAAAATCCTGGAGGGATATAGGGTCGAACTTCTGGATTTCCCCTTGGTAGGGGTGTCCCTGGTGGACCCCTAGGACCTACATAAAAAAGTATTGGTCCTATTTGCGTATCTGTTACTACTGGTGTCGAACAAGCCGTTGATGGCAAAGAGTCACTAATTGTGGGTATAATCGTGGTTCCATTGCCAGGAATTGGTGGAGGCATTTCTCCACTAGACTGATTAGCCATTGTAATATTTCTTTTCTTAGGTACGTATTCTTGTGTGGTTGTTTTTCCACTTCTTAATAACATACAACAATCTTTGAAAGAAAAGAAATTACTTGAAGCATTTATGATTAAAAAAACTATTTTTATCAAAGTTTATATAAAAAATAAAAACACTCAGCAAGGTCCCACTGGGCGTGCCAATTTGTTTACCGTGAAAATTGGTAAACAACCGCTGATCTTCCAAAAAGGGTTATTTTGGTGACTTGTAGGATCGATCAGATTGATCCTAGGACATATGCTGAGTTATTTATAAGTTTAAACGAAAGGGTTTGAGAAGATATTAGGAGTAAAGGGAGGATGAAGGTAAGAATTTAATAAAAGTGCAAGTAGAAGGCAAGAAAAAGTAAATTTGAGTAAGTAAGTAAGTTTAAGTGAAACGGGTTGAAAGGAAAATTAAGAGTAAAGGCAAGATGTAGGCGAAAAATTGATAAAAGTGCAAGTAAAAGGTAAGTAGAAAGGGTTGATAAGAGTTTAAGGATAAAGGTTGAAAAATGATAAGAAGTGCAAGTGAAGGGCAGAATAAAGTAAATTTGCAGTAATGATAAAATTTGCGAAGGAATGTAAATGGCAAGGAATGTAAAGAAATTATAAATACTTTGATTGAAATAAAAGATGGTGTTTCAAACGTACATTCTCAATATCTTTTCTCTCACAACGGGTACTTGGATAAGATTGAGTGACTTGTGCCATATGTTGAACACACAGGAATCTACATAAAATACCTATATTTATACTAAAACTAAGTAACCGTCGAACAGTTACCTCGTTCCAGGATGAGGACAAATGTCCTCTGCATGTGCTTCGACTTCTATCTTCATGCCACGTCGCTTTCCTCAACTGCCAAGTGAACTTCCTTTCCCTCCTTTCTTCAGATTCAAAATTACTTGCTGCTGATACAAAGCTTTTCGGTCGAAGTACAAAGGCTTTTCGGTCGAAGACTATTTCCAACTTAGAAAATTATCTAAGTGTTTCTTCTCCTTTTAGCAAGGTTTCGACATGACCAACTTCAGTAGGCTCTTCTATCGAAATGTCTCCAACTTATATTTTTTCAATCTATTTTTTGGCCAATAAGACCAATATGTTATGGGTGTCGAATTTAGGAGCTAACAACATGGTTCTTGTTCGGTCTTCATCTGATTATTATCTTTGTGTTTGAATCCAAGGGAAAGGATCGTCTCTTTGACTTTATGTTATTGTGACTCTTTATATTTTGTCCCTCATATTTGTTTCCCATTAGTTAAAACCTTTAAAACCCTATTTTCAAATTTACACCCTTTTAAGTCAAAACCTCGACATTAGGTTGTTGCATTTTCAAAATTTCTCATCTCCCCGATCCTTTTTGCAAACAAACTTTTTAACCAAAAATACAGATATTTTAAAAGGTTCCTATAGGATACTATAGATACATAGGGTGCTAGTACCTTCCCTTTGTATAACCAATCCCGAACCTTTGATCTTTTCAAATGCATTGTATTTCTTTTTAACTTTTAGTATTGCACTTACTTTGCATATTTATGGGTTTTATTTCGCACTTTTCCCTTTTCCCTTGGAAATAATAAAGTGCGATGGTGACTCTTGCTTATTTGCGAGTCAAGTTAATTAATATCTCGATCTCCGATTTTCACCATTACACTAACCTATAGGGAGATCAAAGGCTTTAACTATCCTTTAAGATCCAACCAAGTACACGAAGAACAGTCTTCTTTAATGTACACACTTGTTTCCAACAATCCTGAAAACAAGGTAACCAATACAAATTAGAAAGAGAACAATCCTCCCTTAATACTCTCTTGCTTCCAACAAACATGGACAACAAGGTTATACCACAATCACTTTGGAAAAATGATTAGAAACAAATTCTTGAAGTAGATATGGAAGTTGATGATCAATGTCAATACAAAGTATTGATCTCTTCTCTTTCAAGATAACAAATCAATGAATATATTACACAAGTGCTCAATGCATATGGTGAAACTTTTCTAATGATGTATTTGAAAATGTAAGAGTAGAAGTTTCTTACAAGATCAAAATATTAATCAATGCACTTGTTTGAAAATGAGAAAAAATATTAAATTGTATGTTGTGATTGTTGTTATTTTTTTGGGTGTATTTCTACTTCAGAAATATTTGGATTTATATACATGTATTGCACCCTTTAAAAAGGTTCTAAATGAGTGTAGAAGTGCAATGGTTCATGGATAAATGCAACAAACAAACAACATTCAAAACAACCTTCTTTTTCAAATTCGTATCAGCAATAACCGATTATCGTAAGATTGTAATCCGTTACCCATGCAGGTAACGTTCATATTTTTTAAATGCTAAAGCCTGTAACTGATTACCAGTATCCTTTAACCGGTTACCACTGTATGAAAAAGTGAAATAACCTTTTTAATGACTTGGAAATGCAATGCTAGTTATATTAAAAACTATGAAACATGTATGTATAATGTTAGACATATTTTGAACACTATAGTAACATACTATATTGAATTGGAGTGTTGTACCATAATGAAGATCAAATACCAAATTCTTCTTTAAGAGTAACTTAGCATGCAAGCCAAAAGTCCATTTTGAGTAGATACTTTTTCTTCTTCTTTTTGATAATGCATTTTGCCTTGATCATGATGTTTGTAATTATCAAAACATAAACTTGATGAAGCATGACTTTACACCAAATAGGTCTTACTATATTCGGTAACACACATTGACACTGTTACACATAACATAAAGTTGAATTAAATTCAAAACCCAAGCCAACCATAAGAGAGCCATATATATTCTCAATGTTGGTTGGCTTGCAGTTATGTAACCTTCCACGAAATTTCTCCAAGAGCCTTAAATGGATCACAGGGTTATTTTTTTCCAGTCATACCTAGGAGTTACAAAATGGTCCCAACCCGTTGGGCATGCCCATTTTTCCCTCACTTTAGTGCAAGGAGGGCCAAGAATTTAGGCCCTCATCCTCTAATATGACCGCTTCGTCCCGCCCCGTTTTCTTTGCGGGCTTTTGCGGACATAGGAATTAGCATAAAATTTTATATTTTTAGGATTTAAATGTGAAGTATCCGCGGGTTTTTTGTGCCCCACACTCACTTTTTGCATAACAAATCTAGGTTTTAGACCTCTATCTTCAACAATGCCCGCTCCGTCCTGTCTCATTTTTATGGGCTTTTGCGGGACGAGTTTAAACGGGGCAGGGCATGTTCGTTTGCCACCCCTAATCACACCGATTAGAGAGATTTTGAATGAATCAAAATCATTTCTAGCTACAAGTCCACATCAAACTTTTACGTACTTGCTACCCCTTTTTTTAGGTACATCACAACCACAAATTTGTTTACACGATGATATAAAGAAAAACAAAAAGTTTTTAAAGTTGATTTGGAGTTAAGATAGAGAGGATCTCTACTCGTCGATTTGATACTACAATCACTTACCAATCAAGTAAACCACATACGATGCATGTAAAGCTGGGTCATAATTGCACTTACACATGTTTCGTTTTACAAACCCGAATAGTTTGGTCTTGACAAAACAAAATTCACATGAGATTTTATATTTATATATATATATATATATATATATATATATATATATATATATATATATATATATATATATATATATATATATATATATATATATATATATATATATATATATATAAGAGATTATATATTTCACTGATTCACTTAATTACTATCAGACACATTTTTAATCAACTTTAATTTATTATTGAGTTAAATGTATTCTTAGTTCTTCATTTTATTCTCTTTTAAAAAAACCAATTATATAGTCTTTTTATATTAAGATTTTGTTTGGCAACACATTTTTTTATTTATTTTTTAACTTACAATTTATAATTTATAAGCTCGTATGATAATAAAAGATCTGTTTGATAACAGTTTTTTCATTACGAGTATATAATTTATCTTATTAGTTTATCATTTATTTTTCAGGCGCTATTTTAAATTGCGTTTTAGCTTATAACTTATAATTTATCATTTTTTTCTTTCATTTTTGCCTTAATTATTTTAACTAAAACCCACAATTACCTTTTATAATATATTTTAATTGAAAATAAAATAATTATATATTAAATATATTTTATGTCATTTTAATTTATCAACTAATTGAATAACTAATTTTGTCAATCATTTTAATTAACTTATCACCTATAAACTATAAGCTACCAATCATCAACTATCAATCATAAGTTATAAATTATCAGATCAACGACTACTTTTACCAAACAAAGCCTATACTTCTTAATTTTTTTTTTCGTTTTGTTTAATCGATGCTTCATTTAATGACTTGTCTCTAAGTATTTAATGTCACATCATTAAATATTTTGATGTGTGGTTTAAAATATTTGAAAAGACTTTTTTATTTTATTATTGATTGTGTTAATTAAATTAACTTTAGTTATTAGGTCATTTAAAAAAAAAGTTTATTAGTAAGAAAATATGAAAGCAAAAAAAGCAAAAATTAAATCTCAATTATTCATTACTATCATTATCCCATGATTCCTATTAAAAAGTAAATTAAATTTAAAAATAAATTTAAAATTATTCTCTAAAACAATGACAAGTATATATTTTTGTCTTTCTTATTCAAATTATTCTTACTATATATCATTGTAAAAAAAATAATACTTATCATTTTCCCCTTCTCCACCATAAACCCAAAAAAAATTGTGTGTCATCTTCACTACACAACCAAGATTTCAGGTCTTGTTTTCTTGTCAAATACAACATCATCATTGTTAATTGACCATGTCATAGTACTCAAAATTAAGTCATCGAAACATTTCGTGTTTCAGAAAAATTTCTTGAGCATTCCATTTTGAGTGATGAATGGTGATGAAGGAAGTTGAAGGTGAAGTCAAGTGTGAAGAAAATGTAATGATTGATTTAAGTGAAATGTAATTAAAAAAGTTAATGAGGAATGTGAAAAGTTCGCTTTTAGTGATTTAAAATTAAATGGGTTTGATTCGAATCATGAAGAGTGTTTCAAATCAAAAGTGAAAAGGTTTGTTTGATTCGAGTGATCAAGTCAGACTTTTGTGTAAGTCAAATCAAAAAGTACATTTTCTACAAAACGGCTTTTGATTTGAGTCAAGGATGAGTATGATCTGAATCAGGTTTACAGAGGCAAAATATTGAAAGTTGCCTCGTTATTTGATTTGAGTCGGGAAAAGTGGTGATTTGAATCAAAGTTTCAATCCTTCTATGATTCGAATCAGGGTTCTCCGTTATTTGAATCATGAGCCCCAAAAACCAATATTTTTAAAGTGTTTTAAATAAAATTTTAAAGGTTGAAAATAGTTTTGATGCAAAATAGTTATTAAAAGGAAATCAATGCAATAAAAAATTTAATGCACGTGAAAAAAAAATTAATGTAGAATGGAAAATCTTTGATACAGATGAATGACAAGATGCAAATAAATATAAAATGGTCATATGAATGAAATGATGCAGATGAAACAAAATCAACAATTGAATGGAATAATACATATGAACATGAAATGAACAAATGAATGAAATGCTTAGATGAACATAAAATGAAAAGATGAATGGAATAGTGCGGATAGATGAACATGAAATGAACAGATGAATGAAATGCTTAGATGAACATACAATGAAAATATAAATGGAATAGTGCGGATTGACCAACATGAAATAAACAGATGAATGAAATGTTTATATGAACATAAAATGAACGAGTGAATGGGATAATCAAAAGAACATAAAATGAATAGATGAATGAGATATGTCATGCACAATAGCAAACACATACTGCATACAAACAACACGCTAAAAAAACAATAAATAAAGTAAGTGCAACTACAAGAATATAAAGTAAAGTAGAACAATCATACCAATTTGATGGTCTAGACCTTAACTTAGTGCACAAGTAAAGTTAGTAATCAATAAAATTTATAGAAAAAGCATAATATGATCTACATTATGATTGAATATGTCTTCATTTGCATGTTTTGAGAGAAGTTCTTAGACATTTCTTAACAAGATATAAAATGAAGTTGAATGACACACGTTCTTAATTCTTATTATCTTTTCATGTGTCTTCTTATTCAGCAATGCTTAGCTATTTTGTTGCTTGAACTTATGTTTCGACAAACTTGGATAACTAAGTCAATACTTCCTATTGATTTGTCTCACTCAAAACGTATTACTTTAAGTCTTCTCATATGCTTGTTAAATAATTAACGAATACACCAACATATTTATAGAAACTATTTTCATCTTCATTCACGATGACCTTGAAAGAGTGGGTCTTCAACGAAATGTTTTTACTTTCTTCTAATAATCTTTTGCTCTTTCTTTAATATTAAACACAAATGCTTTAAGCTTCATAATAAGTCAACTTTACAAATAAATCTGAAATAAAAAAGTATTTAAGATATACAACTAGGTTTTCAATTACCTAGAGATATAACTCAATACTTTGTTAGTATAATCTTAATTAAGTCACTTTGAAAATCCAACTGATGATTATATAACTATTAACATAATAAAACTATATTATAAAAATAGATTGTTTCAAATAACTCTAGGTCATTTAGTTAATGATATCAGACATATGACATTATGACTTTTTGAATGGATTGACTCCGCTTAGAACACGAGAGTTCTATTGAACACACCCTTTCACTATTACGGAAAAGACATTTAACAACGGTTGGAAAAGATATATAACCACACGGGATCGGGTATTGTTATGTAGCATGTGATTGTATATGCAGTACTTACAATCAAGTTCCAGTGACTATTGTAGTAAACTGGAAAGTGCACGCCTTATAACATCGATTATTCCTATTAACCGTTGTGATATTGTATTTGAATAAATGTAAAATTTTCATATCAAAATCATCACTAAATATATTTTGAATTTATATCAAAACTTGTATTACAAGTACACAATTCCATTAAGTACATCAAAATTTGGACAACTCGAGGTATGTAATCTTCCCAACTTCCAAGAGAAAAGATAGAGTATAGAATTAAAGAAACAATGATGAGTTTGGTTTTTAAGCTTCCAAGAGAAGAAGATGAAGAATTAGAAGGAACAATATAAAAGCAAAAGAACCAAAACACAAAAACAAATCCATCCAAAGCAATCAACATATGTTATCCTGCTCAAGCTACCAATAATGTTGAGAATCAAAATATTGTTGTAGAGGGTGTTGTGGTGCAAAACCAGCCTCATAATCAAGATGTAGCTGTAAAGGGTATTTTGATGCAAAACCATCCTTAGATTCAAGATGTTGTTGTAGAGGATGTTGTGTTTAGACTAATGAGAACTCTCAGGGTGAGGAGAAGAAGAAGAAGAAGAAGAAGAAGGTTTAGATGTCAAATGATGATTTTTTTTAATTCTGATGACGATGATGATGATGATGAGGATGACTATGATTGGTCTAACTTTATCTCAGCGAGAGGATTTAGATTTGATTATGGTTTTTGATCATGTAATAAAAATTTTATGTAATGAATTTTTAATTTGCTTAACTCTCTTAAGGTTATCAACTTAAACATTCAACTTAAACTATTAACTTAACCTATCAGCTTAAACTACAAAATATATAAAACACATAATTCTAACTGAAAATTCAACAATTTGTGATGAAATTACTCGTAAGAAACCGTCGGTTAGTTTCATATTCCTGTCAAGTTTGCTGCATCTTCAACTATTACATTTCATAGCAAAGTAAATATTAAACATAAAGGATATAAGAAAACATAACATTTTCAAATTTCAAACTCTAGTTCAACTATTACATTTTATAACAAAGTAAATATTAAACATAAAGGAGATAAGAAAACATAACATTTTCAAATTTTCAGAAAATCTCTCTGACTTCAGTTTGTTCTTCTTTTTTGAATTTGTATACATAACCTTCAATATCCAACAGATTCCAACTTTGACATCATATTACTCTCATCTTCCAATTTTTATTCATAATCCCATATGAACAAATTACATGTTTCACCACTCCATCAATTTGGACATCTCCAAAAAATCCTTCTTTTATTTTGACCTCTCTTGCATTGGTACGAAACCATACGACTGTCACAGCCACATAAATTTCCAGATCGATATTTTACACCTTTGGATGAATTACTCTTCAAATGCGACATTGAGACGAAACTGAACAACAACGAGTGTGGTGTTATGTTTGTTTTCTTCTTCCCGACGATGTCAACGGTGTTGGTGTTAGGGTTGTTTCTTTTATCAGTGAAAGAATGTGTATTTAGTGTTGAATATATATAAAGAATCACCAGTGTGTAATAGGGATGTCAGTTTGGACCTGTTAATGAGGATCCCCGCGGGGAACGCCCCGTTCGGGGCCCCAAAGATGGGGAATTTTCCCCCGTGGGGGCGGGGATGGGGAGAAAAATTCCCCCGAGAGCATTTCGGGGACGGGGACGGGGAATACACCCCCCGCCCCGCGGGGACCCCGCCCCGCGGGGACCCCGCCCCGCGGGGACCCCGCCCCGCCTATTATTTTAATATAGTTAATTTAATATATATATTTTAGATTAGGTTTTTTAGTCATTTCCATTAGTATTTTTATAAAAAAAAATATTATTATTTTGTGTTCCATTAGTATTTTTAATAAAAAATAATAAATGTCAAATACTAGTATTTTTTAATAACATAATAAATATGTGAATTCTTTGTGCTTTTTATTTTTATAGAAAATATAAACATTTTAAAAAAATAAAATATTAATGAATAAATGTAGGATCTATGGGGATCTCCGCGGGGAACGGGGATCCGCGGGGAACGGGGATGGGGATAAAAATTCCCCCGTGACGGAGATCGGGGACGGGGACGGGGAATGAATTTGATGGCGGGGAAAAAGATGGGGAAGTGTCCCCCCGGCCCCGCCCCGCCCCATTGACATCCCTAGTGTGTAACAACGGTTGTACAAAAGAGTCGTAGTGATATCCCTATTATTTTTTAATTATATATAAATATAATTGAAAAGACGTGCATTAACGTAAAAAGAATAAACTATTTGAGGGAGCTGAGTATCGAACCCAGAAAAGTTGGATTGTATCACCACGGTTAGGGAATTAACCGTAATTATAACCTTAAAATTTCCAATAAAAAATTTTCAAAAAAATGTTAGCGCATTAGTTTAGCGGTGTCACTACGGTTTTGGGGCGAACCATGGTGACTTTGGCGTTGTTGTATGCGCGATTTGTAGTAGTGTTTAGCATTCTACTCATATCCCTCAATTTTTTAAGTTGCAAGATGTGATCAAAAGATTGGCTCTGAGGCTAACTGTTGGTGGAGAATATGGGAATCAAATAGTTTAGAAGGGGTCGTTCCTCTAAAACCAAAAATTTTAATAATATTTTCTTTTACAAAATGATGCTTAGATAACAAAAGGAAGCGGAAATATAATGAAGGTTTTGAAAAAGATACATCTCAAAGTCTATCATAATTACAAGAGATGGTCGAAAATATAACCACAATCGAGATATATGAAATCCCTTTGACAAGCAATACCACAATTTACATAATTCAATTTTCAAATGTGGCTCAAATTGAATTCTGATAAATTGATTGTTCAATCTAAATTTAAAAGTATTTACAATTATAATCGTAAAATAGAATATTCAATGGACTAGATTTATCACAAACCTATGCTTATACAATAAATCATTATAAGCATGGTAAATTCTAATAACATGATATTCTAAAAATGGCAAACAACTTAAGACATGTAATACTATGCAGAAATGTAAAAGAGATAAGGAGGAGACGAATGTACACGTCAATATATATAGTGGTTCAACTCATTCGTCTTTGCTAGAGCTTAGTCCACTATTAAATGATTTCACCATTAAAAATTTGTAGGATTTTCCCCTATTTTATAAAATTAAATACAAGAGTACTTTTGGTACAACGTTGTACACTACAAGCTAATTGCTTTAGCCAACACATGTCTAATTGATTTTCCCATCTATTGTAGGAAAATACTGAAATTGTAAATCTTTTAAGATCTTCACTAATTTTGATCCAAAAATATTGCTAGACACAAGTATCCTACTCCAAGCTTCTGCTCTGCAACGATCTTTACTCAATCTTACAAGTTCCTTGTTAGAGTCTTTGTTCTACCTAAGAATAATTGGAAAACTCCCAACTTTGTTTTGCAGCAATCTTTACATAGTTCTACCAAAATTTTCAATGGAGTCTAGAGAATATTTGTTCTCTTTGTTGGATGTTAATCTCTAGATATCATAGACACAGAGCGATTCTTTATTCTAACATATAATAAAACTTCATATAATAAAACTTCACCAAAAAAATATCACCTTATCTAATATACCTTTGAACTACTACTCAAACTCAATCTGTAGAGTTGAGCACCACAATAACGGTTTCTTAGTTTAAGGGTGAAGATAGATCTCACAAAAGCAACATTCTAAGAAGTTTTTCACAAAATTGAAATAAGGAGATAATGTATTAGTGAAAGGAAAAACTTTCATTGATTTTTCTCAAAGATTTATGAAAAATATGAATTTGATCTTATTTGGTGAATTTTTCATCATCTTTCATAACTTTGGTTTTTTTTTTTCACACTTCAAAAAATTCACAGAAATTATTTATACAGAGGTTAAGCACAAAAAGATATTATGATTTGAATCAGGAAAAAAATTATTTAAGTCAAAGTAATAAAATGAGAAAATTATCATTTTGATTTGAATCATAATTTGCCCTCATGATTCGTCATACATATCCTTGATTCTAATCAATTTTAGATGGATAGAATCCAAATTCTAAATATACCTGATGCATGGAAGCTGAGTCATAGTTGCACTTATACACGTTTGATTTTACAAAACTAAATAGTTGATCTCGACAAAACAAAATTCACATGAGATTATTCTTTCATTGATTCACCAATCACTATCAGGCACAACTTAAATTTATTATTTTTATACACGGGTATCATCATAAGAAAATTTATGTAAAAAAAACATATATTCATATGATGACTTATATTTATATAGAGGATATATTGTAACATACTTTTTTATTTAGAAATATAATCCAGGTACAAAACCCACATGCGAATAATAAATGAACGAAGAAACTATACGATCAAGCAACATAAGACGTTTATTGTATCGCTTTCATAACAAAAGCTCAAATTTATTTAGGTAATAACACCGAAAACAGACAATAACAGAACATAAAAACTAAGACCAGAGTACTATGTCTCCTTCACCTCTTCCTCCTCGCTCTCATCCTCACTCCAGCAACATTTCAGAGTAGACTTTGGAGATGTGCAGCCATCATTTCGAACAAAGGAACGGTAAACAACAGCACCACCTTCTCCAACAACTTCACTGCTCCTCTCTCCACAGTAGTATCCTTTCACGTCTAGAGCAAATTGGTTAAGTTTTTCACCATTCATATCAATGTGCAAAGCAATAGAAAACTCAGCTGGATGGAAACATGCTAAAACCCTTTCAACAACTTCATTCAGAGATTTCTCTTCATACTCATAACCCACTGCTTCAAAGCTTGCATAACTGAATCCATCTTCAGGGGTGACATGGATAGTTGAGATTGCATTTCCTTCAATTCCATTCATTGAATACCCACATGGATCAAATTCAAAGTCACATATGTCAGAATTTGGAAGGATCTTCCTGATTCCAGAATTCCTAGTCATCAAAGCAGCTGAAGATGTGCTTGTCTTGAAAAACACAGATGCCTTTTCTTTATCTAAACCAGTCATGCACATTTCAAGCCCATAGACAGCTTCCGGTGAAGTTTCTGTCTTAGCACTGGCAGAGTAAATGTGCCAAATTTGGGACTTATCAGCATCACCCATCATGTAAGCATTGCTACCAGAACCAAGTTTACCAAAATAGCTATCAAGAACAGCAAGTTCCTCAGAAAAGCTTCGATGAGGGAATGATTGAGCTCCCGGAAAAATGAAGCTTCCACGAGTGTATCTCACTGATTTCACAGCAATGTTAAGACCATCTGCAAGCTTAAGAATTGCAGGGATAGACAGAAGCAACTTTGTAGTCCCACAGGTTTTGATGATAAGTTTGTACGCATAAACAAACAAGCTTGACTCAGAAAGAACATATGAATCAACATAATCATTAGATAGTGAGTCAACAATAGTACACTCTGCAGGGTTCAGAATTTCATCCAATTGGTCTTTAGACAATGCACGGAGACCTAATCCAGAAGGATCACAGAAAACACTACTCTCAAAAAAAGTCATCTCAAGCCTCTTTTCATAGCCTTCAAAACCAATAGCTGAGTTTGTCATGGCCATCTTGACTCAGGAGAAAAAAAATTATAATTCTTGTTGTTTGTAGAGAAAAGCAGCTAGGAGGAGGAGGAAAAGGAGAGGAGAAGAGGAAAGTAGAATAATTTGCAGTATGAAAGATTAATAAAAAAGCTAAATCTAACAGAAGCCAGAAAATCTCAGGAGGGTTTGCGGGTGCAGTTAGAGTAATCAGGAGATTTGAATTTTTCTACTCCACCGTTAGGTCGAACGTCTTCAATGATGTAATCGAGAGGAGCTTCGTATAAAGAGGATTTACTACTACTACTACTAGACTTCTTCTTACCGCCTCTAGACTCCATTACTTCATTCACGCCTTTCTGAAAGAAAGAAAACCGCATAGAGCAAAAAAAAATCAACAACAAAATAGGCCATTAATCGCATACAAACAAAAATCATGAACAAAACGGAAACGAAAATGGTTTATTTATTATCAATCTCTGGTTCAATTCATTCAAAAATATTCATAGTTCTGCGTCCAAAAACATAATCAAAATAAATGAAAATGGTAATAAAAGGTTGAAACTCACTGTTGTATAACAATTGGAGATCGATCTGTTTTTCGATTTTCCCCTATGTGAATCAAGATTTGAGATTAAATGACCTAAATCGAACAGAATCAGAACCAAAATCAAAATCAAAATCAGAAAAAAAAATCATGAAACATTGAAATCGTTAATCAAATAATAGAAAAAAAAATACAGAAGATAATTATAATGCCCTTACAGAGAATGAATGGAAAAAATTGAGGAGAAGAAGAGAATGCAGAAGAAAAAAAAATGAAACAGAGCAACGGCAAGACTGAGGAGAGGAAATTAGGTTTAGAAAATGGAAATTGGAATTGAAATTGGTTTGAGATTTATTGAAGAGAGGTGAGGTTTATATAGAGGCTGGGGTGAACGTTCAATTACAATAATACCCTGCTGGCTTTTGCTATTTTCTTATTTCATGTTTTCGCCGTGTCCCTTTTCTTCGCCACATACAGTTTGTCTTTTAAATTTGGTATAGAATTTTTTTTATAGAGCATATAATCATTTCTTAAAGCCACTTTATTATAAAAATAAAAATATAATACATTTATTGAAACTTAAATATTATCATCACCTTATTTATTTTATTAATTCTAAATACTAAAGATATATTGACTTGACTTTTAAATAAAACACATAAGGTAAGTAAAGAGATATTTATTATTATTATTAAATCAACTTTAATTAATATTGTATTGCAGATAAAATTAATAATTAATATTATAAGGTACTTTCGAATAAAATAATCATAAAGATTAATTCGCTTCTTTTTTTAATATGATTTACTTTTAAAATACTATCTTGTGTTTTTTTTAATGAAAATCTAATTGAATTTTTTAATATAGTATTTTTTTAAATGATTAATTATATTCAAAATGAAATTGATGTAAATATATTTTTATAATTAAAATAGTATCATTAAATTAATTATTTTATTTATTAATATAAAATTTATTTTAGATAAAGAAAATATAATTTAAATATTGGTGCTGTGAATTCAAATTTGAGTTACCAAAATTTTTATCTCCATGAATTTTTATTTTATTTTATTTAAAAAAAAAAGACTATATATTGAAAAAGAAAAGGAATACAAAAGTGGGAGATTAGGCCAAAAATTAGATTAAAATGATGAAAATCTAGAAAAAGTCTATTGAGTCTATTCTTTACAAAATCAATCCTCGTGTCCAAAGAGATGTCATCAAAAAAGGTTAAGGAAGTAGTTGTAAGACTATCTACAATGACAAAATTATTCGACACTGTTTTTCTTATTTTTTTACATTCCACATCATTTTCTCTCTCTTTCACCTGTTTAATAAAATTCAACACCTTACTTCACCACTTTTATTTTATATTTTTATTTTCTTTTTTATGTTTTTGTTTTTTTTTATTATAAGAGGGTTATTGTAGTGATTCATTTCACTAAAAAATTGTTTAGAGCTACGAACAATAATTTATTAGAGGCTAAATAGAAAAATTAGAGAGAAAAAATAGATTTTTTTCTTTGTCCAAATCAAATGAACCAAAGCTCTATTTATAGACAAAAAAAATGATGAATTTTGGTGAAAATAAAAATAAATAAAAAGTTGATTTTCTATAAAATAATTGACTCCAAATGATTTAGATGAGATAAAAATATAAACAATCACTATAACCAATTATATTTTGCAAAGTATTATAAGTGGCCCCCACTCATTTCTCATTCAACATGTTGAATGTTTTCAACACAAATTAATCCATGTCACATTCAACACCTTATTCAACAATCCATTGAAGCAATTCAACTATTGAAAAATTTATTCAACACCCCCATTGCAAGTAGTCTAAGGTCATAGCTAGCAAAAAAGTCAGCATAATTATTTTCTTTTTTGTATATATGGGTTAGGACAATAGACATATGTATAGTGATATCCAAAAAAGATTTCCAAAGCTTAGGAAGTTGCCAAGGGACAATTGATGGATTGGTGAGAGCTTGAACAACCAATGTTGAGTCTGATTCGATATAAAGTTTGGACCAACCCTTATTCTTTGCAACGGGGATAACTCTAATGACGCCACTCAACTCAGCATGAAAAGAAGAAGGAAGATTGAGACTCTCGGCAAAAGCAAACAAAAAGTCACTAAAGTTGTTCCTGAAAATTCCACCGCAAGCGGCTTTAAAGGTGGATGATCAAAAGCACCATCACTGTTACATTTGATCTAGTCTCGAATGGGAGGTTTCCAAAGCACCCCCTTGATCGCCGGAGCCGGAGGAGGATTAACAGTAACTTTGAAAGCTTTGAGGATGGAGAAATCATGGATGAAGGAATTAGTAGTAAGCTTAGGGGCTATTACTAGTAGCAACTATTTGAGATTGAGTGTTAGATATATAGTAGCATGGATATGAGGAGCAGCATGATGAAAAAGGTACATGTTTATGATATTCCAAATGTTCCAAACAATATAAATGACAAATGCTCTAAAAACTACAGAGCATTGCTTTGAATTACCGTATCGCCATAAGTGAAGGATCTCTTCGAATGAGCTAGCCATTCTTTAATTACAATTATTAATTTATAAATATTAATAATTTGTTTACAAATTAATTTTTAAAAAAACTTGTTTGTATTAATATATTATCAAAACATATAAAGAAATATTATTGTTAAAAATTGAATCATTTTACCAATAGCTCGCACCCATATATTAGTGTATATTATTATTATATAAATGAAGTCTATTTTTTTATACTTATTATAATTCATATTGTATGTGATATGAAAACTTTTAATTCAAGCTTAGGAAAGCTATAAGTGATATGATATATCATTTTCCTCCTTATCGTTCTTTGTAGGCTCTATATTAATATAACAATACATAGACCCCTTAAAAATTAGGGTTTTGAAAAAGCGAAGTGATTTAGTTTTTTTATTTTTTATTGGAAATCGTTCAAGAGCAATTTAGACGAGATTTAAGTTGAGTTTTTTTGGCGATATTTTAGTTGAGCCTCTCATGCGAGACTTAAGTTAAGCCATGTGGAGAGACTTAGGGTCTGTTTGTTTTAACTTTTTTTTAAATGATATTTATAGTGTAATATAATTTGATGTAAAAAAAATTATAAAGAAACTTTTCATAAAACTTTAAATAAAAAATTGGTTTGAATAGTTATTCTTAAAATATTATTTTATCATTTTATTGAAAAAAATTTGGATATCAAAATTTCAAAAAAAATCCCTTAATTTTGAAGCTATTTCAAATAGGTTTTCATAAAAATCATTTTTGAAATACAACTTTTTAAAAAAAATTGAAATTTCAACTATGTTTTAATCTTCAATAATTTATGTTTATGTTATAAGAAGTCAAAATTAGTCTTTCAATTTAGAAAAAACTAATATAAAAAAACTTGTAGTATTTTAAAAAATGGTTTCGCAAAATCCATTTTTGAAAATACAAAGAAAAAATTCATTTTTTAAACCTAAAACAAACAGACCCTTAAGTTGAGCCCATCAAGCGAGACCTAACTTAAGTCCCTCTACTTTAGTTGAGTCACTTAGGCGAGATTTTAGTTGAGTTCATTTGGCGAGACTTAAGTTTAGTCCCTTTGTCGAGACTTTAGTTAAGTCCCTCAAGTGAGATTTAAGTTGAGTCTCTCTAGCGAGACTTTAGTTGAGTGGCCTACATGGGGTTGTTTCACAAAAATAGTGTTTATATTTCCCCGGGGAGACAATGATCTTCATGTGGAAGTCCAACAATTGTATTGCTCTTTTTAATGCGGCAAGGATGTTCCTGTAGAAGTCTAATAATTATATTGCCCTTTTTAAGGCAACAAGGATCTTCCTGTAGAAATTCAACAATTATATTATTCTTTTAAGGCGGCAAGGATCTTTCTATTGAAGTCCAACATTTAGGTGGATTGTAAAACCAAATAACCCTACTACAAATAACAATAAAGGATTTTCAAAGAGATTCATACGTTGTTAGGAAAATCGCCTTTTTGACAATCAAATATAATAATATATTAGGTTAATAGAGTTCCAAGTTCTAAGAATGTGTCTTCCTTCTAACTCCTTGATCTTATAGACTCCATGAGGTCATTTATGGTATATGTGATATGGTCTTTTCTATTTGGGTTGTAGTTCCCCTCTTGGACGGGCGTGACAACTTGTTTCAGCACCAAGTCACCTGCATGCATTTCCCTTTGAACTACTTTAGAATTGTATCTTCTGGAATCCCTTTGTTTGGCGGTGAATGTAACACCCTTCTAACCCAACATATAAATCATGAATTATAATAAATAATTTAAACTCAAATCATCAACAAGGGTGTCACATCTTCATAGAAAATACCATATACAAACATCTTACTCTATAACACGGGTTTTCAACAATTATAAATAAATTTCATTTTTCTAAATATCAACACATAAAATCATTTACTATGCAGCGAAACATTAGTCTCAACACAATTTCATTAAAAGTCCTTTTAAAGGAACATCATCATATTCATCATTCATGAATCATAACTTAAAACAACTTAACAGTGTTAAAACAACTTATAGGTTATGTCAACAAAAAGAACATATAGTTCAATTCAAACGATCTCAATCCTTGATGTTACATATCAAAGCAAAACCCTTCTTATTCAACGGAAATAAACAACACACTTTGAAGCTATCCTCTAAGCTTCTATGAACTACTCCTGATCCCCCGCGCGTTATCCACGTAGAGGCAACATTCAAACAAAAAGGACGAGTAATCACAGATCATTACAAGAGATATAAGGAATAAATATAGAAGTTACAACAACATAATCATGAATTCCATATATCATCCCAAACATCACTTAAGTCACAACATCATCACATCATTATTTAAATAAAAAATTATGTAATGTCACATAAAACGCAATGTATCAATATAGACTCATGCATGTGGTACCAAAATCTTTTGATAGGCACTGGGCCATCACCCTCCAAAGATCCTCACCATAGGATCGATTCTCTCTTGGAACTAGAGCACAACATAATAACACACTCAATTCACACAATGAGATTAAGGCCAACACTGGACCATCATCCTAAACAACATGGGCGGACCAACGTCCAAACATATGTTATGAATGCATGATGCACAATCAAAATAATATTTGTGACCACGACTAGTCAAGTGCATCATCATTCAGGTAATCATCATATAACAAGTCATCATCTCATACATCATTATACAATATACAGCATACTCACAACAATCAACATACCATATAATCATACACCATATTTTATAAGCATATACTCATATATATTCATCATAACCTAATCATGGGGAATATATCATATTATTCATTTTATTCTACACAAAGTAACAAAGAAAACCAAATATGTCAGTTGCCTGTCGTCTGAGGCTCACTCGACGAAGTTGTCTGCTCGCTTGAGGCACGTCCGGCGACGCTGGGGTGACATGCTTTCTCCCATATATTTTTCCACTAGCACCTCTTTTCCACCCTTTCATTCACCTCTTATATCGCCCGACGAAGCTAGAGCTCGTCAACTCTTAGCCAGCCGAAGCTGGAGCGAAACTCCTCCTCCCATACATTTTCCAGGATGTTGTGCCCCAAAATTTTCCCTCTCATGTTTTCCAAGATTTTTTCTTATATGGGTGGTCACAAGCATTTGATTAAAGGAAAAATAAAATTTTTGAACAAGGAGTCTTCGATTGGCATCTTAGCTAAGTCTTTCGATTGGCATCTTAGCTAAGTCTTTCGATTGGTATTTGGACAGGCTTCGATTGAGCGCCTAACCTCCTCCAAGCTTGCCTCAAATTTACAAGCTTCGATTGAAGCCTTGGCCTTCTGCTTGTTTGATGTATACAAGCTTCGACTGGGCATGTGTTTCCTTTGAAACAACCTCCTTCGATCCAAAGGGGAAGGGCCTCTTGTTAGTGCTCATTCGATTGCACCTTTGGCTTTGCATGCTAGTTTGACTCACAAATGCAATGGCTACCTGCATGCAGGTTGGATTCCTGCCTCGTTTGGGAATTTGGTCTCTTCAGAGAATGCTTAATTCCTACTTCGACTAGGCAAATAATCCCTCTTCAGCCTGCCTTCAGCGTACAAGGCAAAAGGCTTCTTTCTACTTGCCTTTGATGCACAAGGCAAGAACCCCCTACAAGCGTGTTTTGATTCATCAGGACAAAAGCACCTTCACGCCTGCCTTGGATTCACTAAGACAAAGACTTTTTCTGTGCTTGCCTTCAATGCACAAGGCCAAGACTCCTCAGCTCAGTTTCTGCACTATAGCACAATATGGCCCCTTCGAAAGAGCATTCCAAAGGTCCAGTCAAAGGACATGCATTAGAGAGTCATTCAAAGAAAGCATAAAGGAGTTCACGTAGGCTATTCAAAGGACACACAAATGGTGCCTTCGAAGGGGCATGCATTTGGTCCAGTCGAAAGGCACATAATGGTTGAAGGCAAGTGTTGTTTTGTCTTTTGATGCATGTGGCCAAAGTCCTGCATGCTGCCTAGCCCAAGCCTCATACACCATTACATTCATGACAAAGGAGGCTTCAATTGGCCAGAATGAAGTCCTCACTTGGGCTATTGGAATCAAGCAACTAAGGTAAATAGATGGGTCCAATGAAGGAACCATTTGAAAGACACTCAAGAAGTCCATTTGAGGAGGCAACCAAAGGCCCATTCGAAGAGGACGCAAATGGTCTATCCAAAAGACCCTTCAAAGGAGGCAACCAAATGCCCATTCAAAGGTTATACAAGAGGTCCAGTCGAAGGAGGCAATAGGCCAATCGAAGAGCAACACTAGAGAGCATTCAAAGGAGTCAAAATGTCCACATATATTCAAATTAAAAAAGGGGCAGGTTTCCATGACTTTTGCAACGTTACAAAACTTCATTCATGGCCTTGAAAACATTTGTTTATGGCAGTTTAAACTATTATCTTCTTGTCCCCTACCTTATACTCTATATAAGCAGTGTGCTTGCAAGCCAAATGGACATTTACACACACATTGGAGATACGCTTTCCCATAAACCCACCAAAGTTATCAAAAAATCTCATAAGTGATCCAAATCAAAGCAACCCTTAAACAAAGGTACCCACATCCAGAAGCCAAATTGAAGCAATCATCAAACAGGGGTACCCACACCCATCATCATATATTCATCCATCAACCATTGGTAAGAATTGGTAAAAAGATCAATCTCTACATTTTCATGACATATCAACATTTTTAGTTTCATTCGATTTATTGTTCAAGACTAAAGACCTGGGTTCGACCCCAGGTATGCCTTTGTTTTGCTTCTAACGCTTGTTGTAGATCCAGCATAAATAAGGCCAGTGCGTACAAAATCGAAGGACCTGGGCTTGGCACCCAGGTCATGCTTTTCGTTTTGGCTAACATACCTTTGCAGATTCAGTGCCCTCGCAACATCCACCCCTGGATCGAAGGACAATCATCTCTCCCAGGGTCGAAGGAAAAACATCCTTCCTTGGATCGAAGGCTACCCTTTTTCCTCTGGGTCGAAATCCACCTTCCTCTGGATCGAAGGCAACTTTTTTCCTCTGAATCGAAGCCACGATTCTCCCTGGATCGAAGGATCCCCTCACTCCTTCATATTTTATTTTTGTTCTTTTTGTTATTTCTTTATTGATCCTTTTTATTTAAATTAATCTTAAATCAAAATCACAAAAAATATTAGGATAGTTTTTTATTAATCAAATTAATTTATAAATAAATAAATAAATAATTTAAACCTCTTTCTTGAAATTAAAACTAAATAGACTTTGGTTATATTTTCTTAAAATAAAAACAAAATAAAAAGATTTTTAACCTTAGAATTTTTTCAGACACCTTTTCTACTTCGCACACATTTATTTATTTTCATACTTTTCCATATTATTGTATCTGCCTACTGGATGTAATAGATTGAAACTAGGACATTTACTGCTTTATCCCCCTCATTCTTGTATAATGTAAATCCACTCCCCAAAGCATTGTAATAGCATAGATTTAAATTCCCGCACTTTAATATTCTGCAATATATATTAACTGCTAGTAACTAGGCGTGTATGAAAAGACTGAAATCAAACGTTAGAAAACTTAACAAAAAGACAAAAAATAACTGAACATAACACACTTGCACATATACATCTTTAGGGTACCTCACTTTGGTTGCCTTTAGAAATAAAAACAGTCATGAGGCAGGAACGCTTTAGCAAAGACCCATAAATCAAAAGATCATAGTCCCTCGATAACCCTACAGTTGCCTTTCGGTAAATGATCTAGTCCCTAAACAAAATTTCTAAAGCGTCTCCATAAGTTGCCTTCGTGACTGTAACATCCCTTTCGAATGTCCCTCATACATCCAACGATAGGGCTACCTACTCACTAATAGTAGAATAACATTGTCTAAAGGATAGGAGGAAAATAACGACCCCTTTTTTAGTACAAAAGTAGATAGCTGTTAGAAGTTTGCTCAAAACATTTTCGCACTTACACAAATTCTACTTTTCAAAAACAATTTCAAAACACTTTGTATACTTTCTCCACTATCCCGAGAAAAGTTCGCCATACTAAGGCATTTTCCAAACCTTTTCAAACACACGAAGCACAAAGGTATTTCAAAATGAGCAAACCTCTAAGAGCCCGTAGATAACTACAGATGGAAAGGGTGCTAACACCTTCCCTTTCCGTAATCTACCCCTCTTACTCAGAATAATCTCGAAAAGATATTTTTCTGTTCTTTTCACCCTTTCCTTAAATTGGATAAAAGAAAAGTCGGTGGCGACTCTTGCTTACCACAACATTTGCGAATATAAAATGCAAAACCAGTATATAACAGTCAATTCTGCCACCGTATTACAGAACTGGTATTCTAATGGGGAATCTAAATAAAAAGTGGGGTTTACCTTAGAGTTAGTTCATTATTAAACTGCTTTTTTGTGCTTTGTATGCTTTATCCTTGGAGGGTTGTTTGGGTTGTTACTATAGATCCTACACCCAGATCTGGGGGAACCTTTTGTTAGAACAATGTTTGAATCTAGTACCCTATAATTAAGTTTTGATGATAACAAAGTGAAAAGATATAGTAGTTAAAGATTTCATGATTGAATTATATGCTACTTAAAATTACTATGCTCTGACTTGCAGATATGCTGATTAAAATAAGCAAGATCACGTTCCCAGCATCAGAATATGAGTATGTGCATCAGCATCAGAAGTTGCTGAATCAGAACGTCAAGATCAGAAGATCAACGCTTGCACATGCTGAAGCTTGATGAACAGAACTGCGCGTAAAATACTCTGATACAGAATCAAATCAGTTCATCAGCAGCAAAGCAGAATCAGAATGAGCCAAGCCAGATCGTGCATTGAAGAAGCAACGGTACTGTGCATTGAAAGCTAATCAATACCAACGGCATCATTCTAGACAAGATCTGCTCAGAAAGGAAAGCTTGTAAATAGCATTGAATCAAGAATATTTGCTTCAACGTTCATCTTCTCAAAGTGCTATATAAACCAAGCTTTGAAGATTATCACGGCTAATGCTTCCAAACTCTCTACACGTACAAAGCTGATCATTAATCTTCACTCTACAAGTTTTGCTAAACCACCAAACTCTGATACTCTATTAGCGTTTAGCAACTTAGTATTCTAAGCTTCATTTGTGTAAACATCACAGTTGTGATATAGTTTTCGTAGAAACATTCACACACATTTGATTATTCCTTTGTAAGAAAGTGTTGCCTTGACAAACCGGATTGTGGTTTGAATCAAGAAGGTTTTAGCAGTTGCTAAAACAGATTTGTATTCAGTTGAATATAGTGAATTAAGACCTCGTTGGAGAGAGGCGAAATCACCTTGAACGGGTGGACTGGAGTAGTTTGAGATCAAACGAACCAGGATAAAAATACCTTGTCATTTGCTTTAAGTTTCCAGTTTTACAATTCAACCCCCCCCCTTCTTGTGTTTTTCACCCCTTCAATTGGCATCAGAGCGCCTGGTTCTGAGCTAAAACACTTAACCGTGTCAGTAAAAGATCCAGCATCAGAAAAACACTATGGCAGGAAACAACTCTCATTTCAGCAATGACAACAATGAGGATAGAGACAGATTCAGCGGCAAACCTCCAGTCTTTGATGGAGAAAACTTTGACTACTGGAAAGACAGAATTGAAAGCTTCTTTCTAGCACATGATGCTGATCTGTGGGATATGGTGACAGATGGATACACGCACCCTGTGAATGCAACTGGTCAGAAGATTGATAGAAAATCAATGACTGATCAACAAAAGCGTGATTTCAAGAATCACCATAAGGCCAGAACCATCCTTCTCAGTGCTATCTCCTATACTGAGTATGAGAAGATCTCCAACAGAGACACAGCTAAGAACATCTTTGATTCTCTCAGAATGACGCATGAGGGCAACGTTCAAGTCAAGGAAACAAAGGCTCTGGCGCTCATTCAGAAGTATGAGGCGTTTAAAATGGAAGAATCTGAATCCATTGAAACTATGTTCTCTAGATTCCAGATTCTGGTAGCTGGTCTCAAAGTTCTGGATAAGGGGTACTCTACTGCTGACCATGTCAAGAAGATAATCAGAAGTTTACCCAAGCAGTGGAGGCCTATGGTTACTGCTCTGAAGCTGGCGAAAGATCTCAACAAAATCACTCTGGAGGAACTTATAAGCTCCCTCAGAAGTCATGAGATAGAGCTGGAAGCTGACGAGCCTCAGAAGCAAGGTAAGCCTATAGCTTTGAAATCTAACAGAAAATCTGAATCTAAAGTTTTGCAGGCAGTTGAAGAAACATCTGATGGATCCTCATCAGAAGAAGACGAGCTCTCTCTTCTCTCCAGAAGAGTAAATCAACTGTGGAAGCAAAGACAAAAGAAGTTCAGGAATCCCAGAAGATCTGATCATAACGAGTCTTCTTCCAGACACAGAAGGACAGATTCTTCCTCTGGATACAGAAGATCTGAAGGCTCCTCAGGTAGCAAGAAGCCAAATACAAAAGACATCATCTGCTACGAGTGCAATGAGCAAGGTCACTACAAGAGTGACTGTCCAAAGCTTCAGAGGGAAAAGCCAAAAAGGAAGTTTGGAAGAGAGAAGAAGAAAAGTCTCATGGCCACATGGGATGACTCTGACTCGTCTGAAGCTGACTCAGAATCAGATGATGAAAGGGCGAACCTAGCGCTTATGGCTAACATTCAAGATGACAGTGAAGCTTCTGACTCAGACTCAGAATCAGACACAGAAGAGGTATTCCCTAACTTCGCTGTTAATTTTACAAAGGCTGAACTTGCTGAAAGCCTAAATGAAATTCTGGAACGTTATCAGCAGATTAGAGCTAAATTCAGAGACCTGAAAAGGACTCTTGAATCTGACTCTAATAAGTCTGAGAGTCTCAGATTGGAAAACTCTGAGCTGAGAGATAAAATTTTAAAATTAGAAAACTCTTTACAAAACTCTCAGAAGGAACCAATTGCTGAAACTCCCAGCAACGCTGATGAGATCATCAAGGAGTATGATCATAGTTTCCAGAAGTTCCTTGCTAAAAGCATAGATAGAAGCAAAATGGCTTCAATGATCTATGGAGTTAGCAGAAACGGCAGGAAAGGAATAGGATACCTAGGTAAGAATCCTACACCTAAAAATGTCATGGATTTAACAATTAAGTACACTCCTCTAAATTCACACTTTGTGTATGGTCACACACATGACATCAAATATACTAGTAGCAATCAATTTGTGAAACCAAAATTCAACCAGAGTTTTGGTAAGACTAACAAATCAGGACCCAAGAAGATCTGGGTACCTAAGGATAAAATAATACATGTTGCAGATATCTTTAGCAGCAAGTCAGAAACACCAGTCATGGTACCTGGACTCTGGCTGCTCACGTCACATGACGGGAAGAAGGCATATGTTCCAAAGCCTGGAACTTAAGCCTGGAGGCCACGTTGGCTTTGGAGGCAATCAGAGGGGAAAGATAATTGGCTCTGGAACTGTAGGTAACGGAAATCTTCCCTCTATTAATAATGTTCTGCTTGTTGATGGATTGATGCATAACTTGTTATCCATAAGTCAATTAAGTGATAACGGTTATGATATAATCTTTAATCAAAAATCATGTAAAGCTGTTAGTCAGAAAGATGGGACTATCCTATTTAATGGTAAGAGGAAAAACAACATTTACAAAATCAAACTTTCTGAACTTAAGAGTCAGAATGTAAAATGTCTTCTGTCTGTTAACAACGAGCAATGGATCTGGCACAGAAGATTGGGGCATGTTAGTATGAGAAGAATATCTCAGATTAACAAACTCAATCTGGTCAGAGGACTTCCAAATTTGAAGTTCAATTCAGATGCTCTGTGTGAAGCATGTCAGAAAGGCAAATTTGCAAAACCATCTTTTAAATCCAAAAATGTTGTTTCTACCTCTAAGCCATTAGAACTTCTGCACATTGACTTATTTGGACCAGTTAAGACTGCTTCTGTCAGTGGCAAGAAGTATGGGTTAGTAATCGTAGATGACTATAGCAGATGGACATGGGTAAAGTTCTTAAGACACAAGGACGAGTCACACTCTGTGTTTGTTACCTTCTGTAACCAAGTTCAGAATGAAAAAGATCTTAGAATCGTTAAAGTCAGAAGTGATCATGGTGGAGAATTTGAAAATAAAGATTTTGAGTCATTCTTTAATGACAAAGGCATTCTGCATGATTTCTCTTGTCCTAGAACTCCCCAACAAAATGGAGTTGTAGAACGAAAGAACAGAACATTGCAAGAAATGGCCAGAACCATGATCAACGAGACAAACGTTGCTAAGACTTTCTGGACAGAGGCAATAAACACAGCGTGTTACATTCAGAATAGAATCTCAATAAGACCTATTCTGGAAAAGACTCCATATGAATTGTGGAAGAACAGAAAGCCCAACATTTCGTATTTTCATCCATTTGGATGTACTTGCTATATGTTAAATACTAAGAATTATTTGAACAAGTTTGATTCTAAGGCACAGAAGTGTATTATGTTAGGATACTCTGAACGCTCAAGAGGGTACAGAGTATACAATACAGAAACACAGATTGTGGAAGAATCAATCAGTGTTCGTTTTGATGACAAGCTTGACTCTGAAAAGTCAAAGCAGAATGAAAATCTTGCAGGTATAGAAATTGAATTTGCAGGTTCTGAAGACAAGTCATCAGAAGCTCTCAACACAGACATTCCTTCAACGTCTGAAAGAAGCAATGCTAGAAATCCTACAACTGCTGCTGATCAACCTCAGAAGAGAGTTCCCAGAAGCAGTTTGGATCACCCAGAAGAATCCATTCTAGGAAGAAAGGAAGATCCAATCAGAACAAGAGCAAGCCTCAGAAACTCTGAAGAAACTCTGATGGGACTTGTGTCTCTGATTGAACCTTCTTCTATTGATGAAGCACTTCTGGACAATGACTGGATTCTGGCAATGCAAGAAGAGCTGAATCAATTCACCAGAAACGACGTATGGGATCTCTTTCCAAGACCAAAAGGATTCAACGTCATTGGAACAAGATGGGTGTTCAGAAACAAGCTCAATGAACAAGGTGAAGTCGTCAGAAACAAGGCACGACTGGTTGCACAAGGTTATAGTCAGCAAGAGGGGATAGACTATACAGAAACCTTTGCCCCAGTCGCCAGGTTAGAATCTATCAGACTTTTAATCTCATTTGCTGTTAATAGAGGCATCACTCTGTATCAGATGGATGTCAAAAGTGCATTCTTAAATGGTTATATAGAAGAAGAAGTGTATGTTCACCAACCCCCAGGTTTTGAAAACACAAAACATCCAGAACATGTTTTCAAACTGAAAAAGTCACTGTATGGTCTGAAACAAGCTCCCAGAGCTTGGTATGAAAGGCTAAGTAACTTTCTGCTTGAAAATGAGTTCACCAGAGGGAAAGTGGATACCACTCTATTCTGTAAAACAGTTAAGAGTGACATTTTAGTCTGTCAGATTTATGTTGATGATATAATCTTTGGTTCTACTAATCCTTCTCTTGGAAGAAAATTTGCTAAGTGTATGCAGGCAGAATTTGAGATGAGCCTCATGGGGGAACTGAAGTTCTTTCTAGGAATTCAGATCAATCAAACTCCAGAGGGAACTTACATTCATCAGAGCAAATACATCAGAGATCTTCTGAAGAAATTTGACCTCTCAGAATGTAAGCCATCAAAGATTCCAATGCATCCCACGTGCATTCTGGAAAGAGAAGAGGTAAGCAAAAGCGTAGAACAGAAAGTCTACAGAGGTATGATTGGTTCTCTCCTTTATCTGACTGCTTCAAGACCTGATATTCTATTCAGTGTATGTATCTGTGCTAGATTCCAATCAGATCCTAGAGAATCTCACTTAACAGCTGTTAAGCGAATTTTCAAGTATCTGAAAAGTACTACTAATCTGGGTTTGTTTTATAGAAAATCTAGTGATTACAGTTTAGTAGGCTACTGCGATGCTGATTTTGCTGGAGACAGAGTGGAACGAAAAAGTACTTCTGGAAGCTGCCAGTTTCTGGGAGAAAATCTGATCTCGTGGTCCAGCAAAAGGCAATCAACTATTGCTCTGTCAACAGCAGAAGCTGAGTACATAGCAGCAGCTGGTTGCAGCACACAGATGCTCTGGATGAAAAGTCAGCTTGAAGACTTCCAGATCTTTGAGAGTAACATTCCTATTCTTTGTGATAATACTTCTGCTATTTGCTTAAGTAAGAATCCTATTTTACATTCTAGAGCTAAACATATAGAAATAAAACATCATTTCATTAGGGACTATATTCAGAAAGGAATTTTAAACTTGAAATTTATAGATACAGACCATCAATGGGCTGATATCTTTACAAAACCCCTTTCAGAAGATAGGTTTAATTTCATTCTGAAACATCTCAGCATGAAAGAATGCCCAGAATGAAAGTGCTTTAATTCCATATTTTTATCTTTCAGAATGTAATTATATTACTGTGAACTTCTGATCAATCCTTGTTTCAGAAAGTTAGAACATGCAGATTGTATCAGAGGCAAGTCTAAAGATCTGAGAGTCTAATCTCAAATACAGACGTGCTGATCACTACATCAAACAAGTGTCATCCAATCATCAGCAAATCCCTGAAGCAGAACGCGTGCACGTTTCTGAGAAAGGAAAACGCTGATTGGGTGCATTGAGACACATGTCTGGTAACCGTTTTTAAGTATCTTTCTCAAATCCCCCAAAATCAGCAAGCATTAAATGCAAAAGTAATCACGCTTGTTAATTGCAATCATTATTTTTTTTCTCTCTCTTAAAAACGTTTTATTTTTCAAAAATAATTTTTGAAAATCCTATTTAAGCACATTACTCTTCATTCTTAATCTTTACGCTTACTCATAATCTCTTAAGAATTTTTCTGCATATCTCCTTCAAAACCCTAGCTTTTCTCAAATCACTCTCACGCATGCCCCCGCAACCTTAAAATTTTTTCATGCATGACATTTTCTATTTTCCTTATTTTCTGATGTACTTTTGATTATGTTTTGACTATGGTTTGTAATGCTATTTTGCTCTGATTCTGAACTATCTTTAATATTATTAGTTTTTCTGATCTAAATCATTTTAGCACATCACCAGCACTTTTTGATTGCTGACAAAAAGGGGGAGAACAAGAATGATATTTAAAATCAATAACGGATAACTAGACAGAAACTCTCAAACATTCTAACTCTCTATTACTTGAAATGTTTTTCTGTTTTGTCTTTAAGTCTACAGGCACAAAGAAGCTCTTGAACACAATGAAGACTAGAAGCTCATGTTGCTCTGATCAAATATGAAGTTCTGATATATGAAGCTCTGATCAACCTAACACTCTGATCCTGAAGCAAAGCTCTGACAGGAAAAGCTCTGAAGCTCTGCTTTCTGATAAGTCAAGGATTTACAATCTGATGCTCAAAGACAGAAAAGGATCTGACTCTGAAGAACACGCATATCAAAGGGAAGTAACAAACTCAGGGGGAGTATTTCTTAAACTCTGACTTCTCCGTACTTCTTATTCTGATACATAGATCTGATAACTTTTCACGTTATTTTTCATTTAAAATATCTAGTTTTTGTCATCATCAAAAAGGGGGAGATTGTTAGAACAATGTTTGAATCTAGTACCCTATAATTAAGTTTTGATGATAACAAAGTGAAAAGATATAGTAGTTAAAGATTTCATGATTGAATTATATGCTACTTAAAATTACTATGCTCTGACTTGCAGATATGCTGATTAAAATAAGCAAGATCACGTTCCCAGCATCAGAATATGAGTATGTGCATCAGCATCAGAAGTTGCTGAATCAGAACGTCAAGATCAGAAGATCAACGCTTGCACATGCTGAAGCTTGATGAACAGAACTGCGCGTAAAATACTCTGATACAGAATCAAATCAGTTCATCAGCAGCAAAGCAGAATCAGAATGAGCCAAGCCAGATCGTGCATTGAAGAAGCAACGGTACTGTGCATTGAAAGCTAATCAATACCAACGGCATCATTCTAGACAAGATCTGCTCAGAAAGGAAAGCTTGTAAATAGCATTGAATCAAGAATATTTGCTTCAACGTTCATCTTCTCAAAGTGCTATATAAACCAAGCTTTGAAGATTATCACGGCTAATGCTTCCAAACTCTCTACACGTACAAAGCTGATCATTAATCTTCACTCTACAAGTTTTGCTAAACCACCAAACTCTGATACTCTATTAGCGTTTAGCAACTTAGTATTCTAAGCTTCATTTGTGTAAACATCACAGTTGTGATATAGTTTTCGTAGAAACATTCACACACATTTGATTATTCCTTTGTAAGAAAGTGTTGCCTTGACAAACCGGATTGTGGTTTGAATCAAGAAGGTTTTAGCAGTTGCTAAAACAGATTTGTATTCAGTTGAATATAGTGAATTAAGACCTCGTTGGAGAGAGGCGAAATCACCTTGAACGGGTGGACTGGAGTAGTTTGAGATCAAACGAACCAGGATAAAAATACCTTGTCATTTGCTTTAAGTTTCCAGTTTTACAATTCAACCCCCCCTTCTTGTGTTTTTCACCCCTTCACCTTTTTAGGTAAATAAGAATAGATCATGGAGACTATACGACGTAGACCGATATGGTTGAAGTGATAGCTGTGTCGGTGTGACACTTTGGTTGGTATCGGTATCCCTTATGTTGAATCGAGGAGAATACGGGGCCGCTGTGTGGTGTCGTGAAGCACTAACAGACCTTAGAACCTTAGTTGAACAAAACTTGGCCATTAGAAAGTAGTGAGATAGCTGGCCTCGGTGTAAAGTTGGGGATTGGTTGATACTCGATGCTACACTCATTGAGATCGGACTTTTGAGATGTTTCGGCCGCAAGAAAAGATTGCTAAGCTGAAATAATGCTCAATAAAGAAAGATCGGTGATATTGAGACTCCTTAGAACTCGGTTACTATTTCTAGGATAGGTTGAACCAACTAAACTTCAAGAGGGTACTTACCTATAAACTCCATGCAAGCATAAACCTAAGTCCTTGTGTGTTTTGCTTGTGTATGATCAGTTTGCTTACACATGACATCATGCATCATAACATCCATTTTTCATTACACTAACCATTTCAAGGACCAAGGGAATTTATATTTGTTTTGTTTTGCAGAGCATGACTTCCTCTTGTAGAAATACTATCTGGATCAGCTTCGTGAGAATACCTCTCCAACTCAAATAACTAGTATCAAGGGTTCCTGAGACTTCCTCATTTACCAAGAACTATGGTCGACTTCTCAATCTGGTTACCTCGGGTTTTGATGAGAAGATGATGAGTGTACTCTTTCAATTTTTTGATCCTAAGCACCATTGCTTCACCTTTCCAGATTATCAGTTGGTGCCCACCATGGAAGAGTTCTCTCAAATATTGGGTATCCCTATTCTTGATTTGACGCCTTTCACCGGTTTAGAAGAAGCTCCCAAGCCAGAAGTCATTGCAACAGCTTTGCATCTGAAACAGTCTGACATTGTATCCAACTGGGAAACAAGAAGTGGTGTTAAGGGTTTTCTAGCCAAGTTTCTGTACGAGAAGGCTCACCAATTTTGGGATGATTTGGATTTCCAAGCTTTTGAGGAGGTTCTGGCCCTTCTAATCTATGGTCTAGTGTTGTTCCCTAATCCATACTTTCTAATAGATGTCAATGCTATCAAGGTTTTCCTCTCTCGTAACCCCGTGCCTACTCTACTCAGAGACATCTTGCATACCCTCCATGTAACACCCCAATTCTACCCCGACAAATTATATAAATAAATCAGAGTTATAAAAATTATTCATGCAAACGAATCAGAATGCCACAAATTCTTCTTTAGAAACTCATTGCATTCATCGTGGATATATAAAACTTTTAAAACATCGGATGAACCATCATCATAACATCTTTAATTAAATAATTCAACATCTACGCAGCGGAATTCTTAATAACATCTTTATCATCATTACAGCAACTTCAAACCAACAAATACTTAATAATAATCAACTTAAAGTTCAACAACTGAATAATAAAAAATCAAAAGCAACAAGCGTTCATCCCCCCCCCCCCCCGAGTGTTACATATCAGAGCAATGACACCGACTCGAACTACTGAAGGTATACAACCTTCATTCTCAATTACCTGCACGTTACCAACATAAGGGTAACATTCAAACAGAAGGGGTGAGATATCTAACAATATAATGAAGCGTATGATAATTAATATATTAAATTAGATCACATAACATCACCACTTCTCATCTCATAATCAACAATAATCACAACAATAATACACATTTCACAACATCAATACACATTTCTTTATGCAATCATATAACGTGACTCAATACTATGTGTGATCGGTGGGAATAGAACTGACTGTTTTTTAAGCTGGTTTCGCAAAATGTCGCGGTAAGCAAGAGTCGCCACCGTCTTTTATGTTCTCCAATATGGAAAGGACAAAAGCACAGCAAAATTCCTTATTCGAGATGTCTCTCGGTTCGGGAGGTAGATTATAGAAAGGGAAGGTGTTAGCACCCTTTCTATCCGTGGTTATCCACGGGCTCTTAGGTACTTGCTCTTATGTTTTCAAAAATTGTTTGCTTTTCAAGTGTGTGTGGGTTTTGAAAAAGTTTCGTTTGAAAAATTTCTAAGTAACTCTTGTATCTGTCCTCAAGAGTGTATGAAAAATTTGTTTGAAAACTTTTTGAAAGTGTCAGTGCGAAAAGTTGTTTTTGTTTGTTTGAAAAGAGCAAGTACCCAGGAGAATCTACCTACTCTAAGGAATTAGGCTGTGTAAGAGTCCTTTAGATAGTGCTATCCCACCATTGAGAGGTAGGTAGCACCATCGTTGGAGTTGTTCGGGTCAATTCGATGATTAGGGACAGTGTGGTCACCGAAGCAATAGTAGGACACCTTAGCGATAACCCTAATGTCCTAGATCCTTTTTATCCGAGGCAACCATTTCGAGGCAACTGGATCTTTTAGACAGAAGGGCGACCTCTAAGACACCTTATACTTGATGACCACGTTCGAGGCAACCAGTGAGGCGTACCCTAAGAGTGGCATCTGCTTGTGTGTTGTTTCAGTTTATATTTATCTTTGATCATGCATTTGTGAGCTACAGATTGGTTTTATTTTTCATACATTCTTGCAGGCATATTAACAGTTAAATGATTTGCAGGAAATAAAATGCGGAAAGGTAAATCTAGCTATTACAAGGCGCGGGTCTATACATCGCCAAAAATAAAAACCCGTTTTGAAAATAAGAATGCGGGAAATAGTAAATAAAGAGATAAACCTAATTAACTATTACATTTATGGAAGCAGTTACATAAATATAATGACTTAAAATAAGTAAGTACGCGCGAAAGAATGAATCGGGACGTCCTTAGGGTTTTGACCCTTTTTTTTATAGAAAGAATGAGATTGTCCTTTTTTGCAATTAAATTAACTATTAAAAACTAATTTACTAATTAATTAATTTATTAAAAGAAAAAATGTTTTTGTATTTTTATGTTTTTAATGAACATAAAACAAAAGGAATTAAAATTAAAAGTTAGTAAAACCTAATTCTAAATTTATTTTAGTTATTAAGAAAAAGATTAAAGTTGCCTAATTAAACTAATTAATTAATTATAATTTATTTACAAAAAATAATATGAAATATTTACATTTTTTATTTTTCTGAATTTTTATTGTGAAAATGTTAATTAATTCTTTGGTTAATAATTAATTAAAAAAAACAATAAATAAAAATAAAGCAAATGAAAAAGAGAAAAAAAATGAAATACAAACCCAAGGGGGGTTTGGGCCAGATTTGAGGGTTTGTTTAGAAGTCTGAGGCCCATTAAGCCAAGCCTGCGTTGACTTCTTAGATCAAGTGTTTGTTGGTTGACTGGGTGCATGGTGAGGATCACCTCCTGGCCTTTGGATGCATGCTTGTAGCCACTTGGCATATTGAGTGCTGGAGGTACATGGTGAGATGCTTTGAGGAATCTGCATAGGATCATATGAAGAAAAGAACAAATAAATATTTTAGGGGACCTGGGATTCGAACCCAGGTCCCAAGGGACTATGCACAAGCGCCTTGGCCAGCTGAGCTGTCTTGTTCAATTGAAACAATAAGAACAAGTAATTAATATATTAGTGAACCAACATATATGCTAAAAAAATAAAAAAACGCGCGTTGGTTTGAAATGGCCAATCACGCTGCAACAACTGGTCATCTTCTTCATCAAAAATTGCAGGTTTTTTACCTGCGGATTTTATCCGCAGGAAGTTTCATAGGCTATGCTTAGAATCATCCCTAGGCCTCAAAAATCCATTCTAAGACCATGGTTGGTCTCGTCCAAGTCTCCTGGATTCATCCATGCTTATGGTTTCTCTTGATTTCTCCTGAAAACGAAACGCCTAAAAACACACAAACAAAACCCTAGACGCGGGTATCATCATACAAAGCCCAAAAACGAAATTGAATAATGTAGTTACGTTAGAAATCAAGCAAGGAGTATGATTATGCCAATATTTTTGAGAAACAATGCAAGAATAGAGAAATACGATTCCATGTTCAGGGGTGACTTCAAGAGTACTTACAGTGCTATTCAGTGGATCTTAGGACGCGTTTGTGGTTGCTTTGGCTTCAGGGGGTGGCGAGGAAGAAGGCCATGTGCTTGCTTTGATCTGGAAATGCCTGTAACACAGTTTTTGATCTCTCACTTTTTGACAAATTTTGAGTTTTTGTTCTGGCCGTTTCAGTGATCTCTAGGTCGTGTCTTAGGTTGGGAAGGCTTGCTTATGTATGTATGAATGAGAATTAAGTGATATGATGAGCCTTAACCTTGTGCAATTATGTTTTGGATTCTTGTTGACCACCATTAAAGGACATTCCATCTTTGAAGCAAAACTTGGATTTTATGCTCAAAATGGCCCTAGCACGGATTTGGTAGCTGGAAAATGATACATGAAAGCTATTCAAACCACAAGATACTATTCCATTAATTTTTTTGATTTTATTTGAATTATTATGGATTTAAAATGAATTAAATCAATAAAAATTAAATAAAATGGAAAAATAAATGTTTGATCTTGAAATTAATCATGGGACACGTGGGTGGCATGACAAGGCTGAATCAAGTGGAAGAAAGTGGGCCCTTTTGTCAAAAATTGAAGTTTTAAGGATAGTTGACTTTTGCCATTTCACAAAAATTTCCCAACTTCTCCAATGCATATCTTGCTCAATTTTGATCATATGAACATGTTCTTGGACATTTTAGAAAGGTCTTGAAGTCCTCTAACCAATGCCTTTGGTCCCATGTCATTTTGATTTACCAATATCAAGTTATGGTCTTTGACTTAAAGTGCCTTTTGTTGACTTTTGAAAATGACCTATAATGTTGAAATTGATAACTTTTTGTGAGAGCATTTCTTGGACTTGGAATGTGAAGATGAATTGTAGGAAATGTCATCCCCTTCAAAATGAGAATTTGATGGGATTTTTCTGATGTACCATGAAAAAGTTATGCCTTGGTCAAGTTACAGTTGACTTTTCAGCTGTCCAAAAATGGAAACTTTTGCATCTTGATGATTTTTGAGCCATGCTTGTGGAATCATGATAAAGACTTGATCAAATGATGATTGTAACTTCAAAATAAGATGTTGACCAAAATTTTTGACTTTTGACTGCCAAATGACCATTTTACCCCTACAGTTGATTGTGAAGCAATTAGGGCTTTTGACTGTGCAACTTGATGCTGTGAGTCTTGAAACTTGGCATGTAGATGCTTGACAATGTATATAGGCCTATGGGATTTGATTGAGCCATTGAAAACCACAAATTCCTTGCAAGAAACAAAACCCTAATTTTGACTGGCTTAGGAGGATGTTTGACTGTGCAACCCTTGAGTAGACTTGAGCAAATTGAGATGATGCTTGTCAAAACTTTGAAGAATATGGGAGGGCAAATTTTGGGGTACAACAGTTTCCCCTGTTCAATCTTCTTATACATGAGGATGTAGATTGGCTTGTGTGCCTTTCGTGATCCGAAGGTGGAAGATGATTGAACACTAGAGTGCCCAGAAATTTGCACTCACATAGTAGAATATCAGCAGTGTGATGGCGGGAATGGGCTTATAGATGCCATTTGGAGAGATGATGGATAGGAGGATGGGCTTATAGATGCCATCTGGAAGTGTGACAGAACCTTGTCGGAAATGGGCTTATAGATGCCATTTGGAAGTGTAATGGATAGTTGTGGAGATGGGCTTATAGATGCCATCTGGAAGTGTGATAAAACCTTTGTCGGGAATGGGCTTATAGATGCCATTTGGAGATGTAATGGATAGGAGGATGGGCTTATAGATGCCATCTGGAAGTGTGACAAAACCTTTGTCGGGAATGGGCTTATAGATGCCATTTGGAGACTGTTGGCAGGTGGATAGGCTTATAGATGCCATCAGGAGGTGTCGATCGCGTAAGAGATTCCTTAGCGAGAACTTGTGTACTTTGAGAAAGAAAGATAACTTCCTGGCCTGTTACAGGTGTTGATATTCGAACTCTTTATGCAGATATGCCCTGGCTAGATACAGGTATCGAATCTACAATCAATTGCTCACAGATGTGCCCTGGCTAGATACAGGAATTGAATCTGAAACTTCAAAAGGTTGCTTACAGACGTGCCCTGGCTGGATACAGGTGTCGAATCTCTAAACTCTTCATGCAGACATGCCCTGGCTGGATACAGGTATTGAATCTACAATCACTTACTCACAGATATGCCCTGGCTAGATACAGGAATCGAATATGGAATTGGTCGTCTACAGATATGCCCTGGCTGGATACAGGTATCGAATCTCTAAACTCTTCATGCAGACGTGCCCTGGCTGGATACAGGTATCGAATCTACAATCAGTTACTCACAGATATGCCCTGGCTAGATACAGGAATCGAATCTGGAATCTCTTCATGCAGACATGCCCTGGCTGGATACAGGTATCGAATCTACAATCAGTTACTCACAGATATGCCCTGGCTAGATACAGGAATCGAATATGGAATTGGTCGTCTACAGATATGCCCTGGCTGGATACATGAAAAGAATCTCTAAACTCTTCATGCAGACATGCCCTGGCTGGATACAGGTATCGAATCTACAATCAGTTACTCACAGATATGCCCTGGCTAGATACAGGAATCGAATCTGGAATTAGTCGTCTACAGATATGCCCTGGCTGGATACAGGAATCGAATCTCTAAACTCTTCATGCAGACATGCCCTGGCTGGATACAGGAATCGAATCTACAATCTGTTACTCACAGATATGCCCTGGCTAGATACAGGAATCGAATCTGGAATTGGTCGTCTACAGATATGCCCTGGCTGGATACAGGAGTCGAATCTCTAAACTCTTCATGCAGACATGCCCTGGCTGGATACAGGTATCGAATCTACAATCAGTTACTCACAGATATGCCCTGGCTAGATACAGGAATCGAATCTGGAATTGGTCGTCTACAGATATGCCCTGGCTGGATACAGGAATCGAATCTCTAAACTCTTCATGCAGACATGCCCTGGCTGGATACATGTATCGAATCTACAATCAGTTACTCACAGATATGCCCTGGCTAGATACAGGAATCGAATCTGGAATTGGTCGTCTACAGATATGCCCTGGCTGGATACAGGAATCGAATCTCTAAACTCTTCATGCAGACATGCCCTGGCTGGATACAAGTATCGAATCTACAATCAAATACTCACAGATATGCCCTGGCTAGATACAGGAATCGAATCTGGAATTGCGACAGTTGATAGTAATCATCTTTGGATTGTCCTTTTTCCTGAAAAGGCAAAACATCAGTTGTATGCAATGTCATGATGTATGAAATGCATGATGTCATGATGTTCTTAGGGAGAAATGAGATTGTGTTATATGCATTTTGTCATGTATGTATGAAATGTGATATGTTTATGAATGTGTTTTCGTCTAGGAAAATAAATCCTTGACGAATGCCGAGAGCTTGTTAAATCCTGGGCCGATGTTTGAAGAGTAGGGTTCTTCGTTTCCGCTGGGGAGGATGGTTGCAAGAATAAACCGGTAGGAGAAGATGACTCCGTTGGGGAATAAACTTGTTGAAGAGATACTCTGCGGGGAATACTCTGTGGGAAGAGATACTTCGTTGAGGTTTGATGATAACTCCGCTGGGGATACCGTTGATAAGTTTTGTTGGAGGATTTGATGAACTCCGCTGGGGGATAGGAAGAACTTTGCTGAGGACGATCTTTCCGTGGCAATTAGCTGAGGATAAACCAGTTATAAGCTCTGGTGGGGAGTAACCTTTGAATATGGTCGAGGAGAGATGCGTTCGTATTCTGCAGGGGACAAGCTTCCAGAATCTACTGGGGATAAGCTTCCAGAATCTACTGGGGGTAAGCTTCCAGAATCTACTGGGGAGGATGATTCAACTCTCCTGGAGAAACTTTTGGACTGTACTGGGGAAGTGGCTCCACTGGGGTGTCTTGTATTCCGCCGGGGAACAATCTTATATTAAGACTGCCGAGGATGCTTGCTTAGGAACATCTGTATACTTCGCTGGGGAATATTGATATTTTCTGGGGGTACCCAACTTCCTTAAGGCTGACAGTAGACTAACTCTGCTTGGGGAGAGTGTTGCTGACTTGCAAGAGATACTGTGTCTTTTTAGGGCTGAGGGGAAGTCAACCCTGCTTGGGAAGAATTATTGAACCTTGTCTTACTCTATGGGGAGTGGAGGTATCCTGGTTACATTCTTCATCCGAACTTACCTTGGTACCTTGGTGGACAGAGCAACTAGATTGCTTAGACAATTCTTATTGCCCCTGTTTCTGATGTCACCTGTAATTAGTCCTTTGTTTCGCATGCAAGTATTTATGAGTTAGCAATTAATGTCAAATGCATATATCAAAAATGAACATTGGACGTTCTTCGCAAGACAAAACAGATAAAGGAAAAACAATTGGCGATTTGTCTGGAAAAGTGGATTTGTATTGATTTTTGAATTTGCCTGTAAATAGGCATTTTGTGTACAAGAGGCTGACGTCCTAGTAAGAGAACGCCGCCGAATAAGAGAGTTTATACAATTTTGTGCAAAACAAAACAGCTATGTGAACAATCCCACTGGGTTCCAACTCTGCTATCGCCTTTGTGTCTTCAAGCGTCTCATCATTTGGCTGCTTAGTTGAAGATGAAGCTGACTGGTTGGTGCCGTCTGAACCTGATAGTTGATTCTGAATTCTGGATGCAAGGTGATCCAATGAGACATAGTATTACGCTTATCCCTAACTTTTGCCTGGACCGCCCTTTCGGGTTTTCAGTCCACCGGGATACCCATTTTTGCCCAAGTCGCCTTTTCAGGTTTTCGACTTGCCGGGCGTACAGATTTTTTTTATCTTTCATCCCTTATTTTTGCCCGAACCCTTTTGGTTCTCCGGGAAGCCCTTATTTTTGCCTAGGTATGTCAACCTAGCGGGTCTTTAATCATGCGTAGTATTTTTTTACTATGTCTGCATTGGCGGGGTGAGGAAGGTCGTCACCATCCATGGTGGTTAGAATCATAGCTCCTCCTGAGAAGATATGTTTAACCACAAATGGCCCTTCGTACGTAGGGGTCCATTTTCCCCTGGGATCACTTTGAGGAAGAATGATGCGCTTGATTACCAGGTCTCCGACTTGATACTCTTGTCGTCTGACTTTCTTGTTAAATGCACTGATCATCCGTTTTTGGTACGTTTGACCATGAAAAATAGCGGTGAGTCTCTTTTCGTCAATTAGGTTTAATTGATCAAGCCGAGTCTGGATCCAATCATCTTCGCTCAAACCTGCATCCTTCATTATCCGGAGAGAGGGTATCTGGACTTCAATAGGCAAGACTGCCTCCATGCCATAGACCAAGGAAAAGGGAGTTACCCCTGTTGACGTCCGTGCTGAGGTACGGTACCCATGAAGAGCGAACGGTAACATCTCGTGCCAATCTTTATAGGTCACTGTCATCTTCTGCACAATCTTCTTGATATTCTTATTCGCCGCTTCGACAACCCCATTCATCTTCGGCCGGTAGGGAGAAGAGTTGTGGTGCTGTATCTTGAATTGTTCGCAGAGCTCAGTGATCATCTTGTTGTTAAGATTGGTACCATTGTCCGTAATGATCCTCTCTGGTACGCCGTATCGACAGATCAGGTTGTGCCGAATGAACCGTGCCACGACGTTCTTGGTTACGGTAGCATAGGAAGCTGCTTCAACCCACTTCGTAAAGTAATCAATTGCTACCAGGATGAAGCGATACCCGTTGGATGCCGTAGGTCTGATCTCGCCGATCATATCAATGCCCCACATTGCAAAAGGCCAAGGTGCTGTCAAGACGTTCAGAGGAACTGGAGGAACATGCACTTTATCAGCATATATCTGGCATTTGTGACACGTCCGAGAATGTTGGTAACAGTCAACTTCCATTGTGGACCAGAAATATCCTGCCCGAAGGATTTTCTTTGCCATGGTATGTCCACTGGAATGTGTTCCGAAGGTACCTTCATGTAGCTCTGCCATGATCCTTTCTGCTTCAGTCTTATCCACACAACGCAGTAAGGTTGAATCATGGTTTCGTTTGTATAGAATGCCATTGCTGAGGAAGAACTTTGCAGCGAATCTTCTCAGGAACTTCTTGTCATTAACAGATGCAACATCGGGGTACTCTTGAGCTTCCAAGTACCTCTTCACTTCATGATACCAAGGTTTCTCAGTTACCTCTTCAGCCTCAAGATCACAATAATGTGCAGGTTCGTCTAATTTCCATATAATGATCTGGGGAGCCTCGTTATCCCATTTGACTTTGAACATAGAAGACATCGTAGCTAACGCGTCCTCCAACTGATTCTCCTCTCTGGGGAAGTGTTCAAAAGTTATCTCCTTGAAGTGGGGGATTAACGTCAACACATACTATTTGTAAGGAATAAGATTTGGGTGTTTTGTATCCCACTCGCCTTTGATCTGATTGATCACGAGAGCGAAATCTCCGAAGACACTCAGAAACTTGATCCTTAAGTCAATTGCAGCTTGAAGATCCATGATGCATGCTTCATACTCTGCCATGTTGTTGGTGCAGTTGAAACATAGCCGGGCAATGAGTGGAGTATGAGTGCCTTTGGGGGATATGATCACAGCACCGATGCCATTACCCAAAGCGTTTGAGGCTCCGTCAAAGTGCATAGACCATCGGGATCCTTCCTCAGGTCCTTCATCCGGTCCAGGTACTTCACAATCAGTTACTACCATGATATCCTCGTCAGGAAATTCAAAGTTCATAGATTGGTAATCGTCCACTGCCTGGTGCGCCAAATGGTCTGCCAACACATTTCCCTTGATTGCCTTCTGAGTCGTGTACTAGATGTCGTATTCGGTCAAGATCATCTGCCATCTTGCTATTCTTCCGAACAAGGCAGGCTTTTCGAAGATGTACTTTATCGGATCCATTTTAGAAATCAATAGAGTAGTGTGAGTCAACATATACTGTCTCAGCCAGCGAGCAGCCCATACCAAAGCGCAACAAGTTTTCTCGAGCAGTGAGTATCGGGTCTCACAGTCGGTAAACTTTTTGCTAAGGTAATAAATGGCGTGCTCTTTTCGGCCAGACTCGTCATGCTGCCCCAGCACACACCCCATTGAGCTGTCAAGTACTGTCAAGTATAAGATTAGAGGTCTCCATTCAACCGGTGGCATAAGAATGGGTGGCTCTTGGAGATACTCTTTGATTCTCTCGAAAGCGGCCTGACATTCATCGTTCCAACGTACTACTTGATCTTTGTTCAGTAGCTTGAAGATTGGTTCACATGTAGCAGTTAGATGTGAGATGAATCGGGCAATGTAGTTCAGTCGTCCTAGAAAGCCTCTGACTTCTTTCTCTGTTTTTGGAGTTGGCATCTCTTGTATGGCTTTCACTTTGGCAGGGTCCACTTGAATACCTTTATCGCTCACGACGAAACCTAGCAATTTTCCAGATCTCACCCCAAAGGTGCACTTGTTCGGGTTCAACCTCAGCTTGTACAACTTCAGACAGTCAAACAGCTTCTGTAGATGGTCAAGGTGTTCCTCCTCAGTTTGGGACCTTGCAATCATATCGTCGACGTATACTTCTATCTCGTGATGGATCATATCATGAAACAAAGCAACCATGGCACGTTGGTAGGTTGCCCCAACATTTTTCAACCCAAAAGGCATGACTTTGTAGCAAAAGGTGCCCCACTGAGTAACAAAAGTGGTCTTCTCCATGTCTTCAGGAGCCATCTTGATCTGATTATAACCGGAGAACCCGTCCATGAAGGAGAATACCTTATGATGAGCAGTATTGTCAACCAGAACGTCAATGTGAGGTAGAGGGAAGTCATCCTTGGGGCTCGCCCTGTTCAAATCCCTGTAGTCAACACACATTCGGACCTTACCATCCTTCTTCGGCACTGGAACCACGTTGGCAACCCACTGAGGGTAAGAAGTCACTGCTAGAAAACCGGCATCAAATTGTTTCATAACCTCAGCCTTGATTTTCTCGGACATCTCTGGACGCATACGGCGGACCTTCTGTTTAACCGGAGGGCAGTCTTCCTTGGTAGGCAGGTGATGAACCACAATGTCGGTATCCAACCCAGGCATGTCTTCGTAGGACCAGGCAAATATTTCCACATAATCCTGCAACATCTGAATCAACCGTTGTTTCACACTGAGCTCTAGATTGGCACCAATCTTGACTTCCTTTCTGTCTGTCTCAGTACCCAGATTTAACGTTTCCACTGGCTCTTCATGTGGCTGAATGGCCCTCTCTTCCTGGAGTAACAGTCTTGCAAGCTCATCAGGCACTTCACAATCATCTTCACCTTCATCTTCGGCTAAGTTGATCGGATTTTCGAAGTCATAACTGGCAGTAGCAGAGTCGTTACCAGTGGGATCCAGAGTGGATTGGAACCTGTATAAGTGAGTGTGTGTAAATACAGTTGTTTTGCAATATATAAAGAAAGAAAGGGAGCGCAAGATTTGAAATGTGAAAAACGTCCAATGCTTTTATTCATGATATATGAAAGTGACAAATAACAAGCCCTCACAAATGAAACCACGGTGCCCCGGGTAAGACACTGGGCCATAAAGTTTAGTAATTATTGTTCGTTACAAATTCAAAACAAAGGAGTTCATTACTGAGTGACAAAAGTAATAGGTATGAAATCTTTCGCTGTCCAGTTACTTGGTCCACCATTGGTTGTCGGGTAGATCCAGCTGTCGAACTCAGATTCTTCCGCTTCGTCCTCAATAGCATTTACTCCCGGGTTAGTGATGAACACATGAGGTCTTCCAATCCTTGCCTTGCGAACAGCCCTCTGAGCTTCTGCAGTGAAACCCAAGCCAAATTTGTCAGTCTTTGGAGTGAAATCAGGAAGTCGGCCCCAGTTTGCGCACTCACCCTTCTCAATCACAGCCCGGGCATCTTTCAAGGAAGCCATCTTCAAAGGAGAGTCTTCTTCAGTCACTGTCTCCGCTGCTGCCAATGTCTGAGGCACCTCTTCAAAGTGTTGAAATGGGGTCTCAATGAACTCCCCATCCATTTCCACGTACCGGAATGAGTTGAGGTGGCTGACCATATATTCTTCCTCCCCCTGCACTGTTACGATTTTCCCCCTGACCGGGTACTTAAGCTTCTGATGTAATATGGAGGTTACAGCTCCAGCCTTGTGGATCCATGGACGACCCAACAAACAAGAATAGGATGGTCGGATGTCCATCACATAGAAAGTAGAATCAAAAACTTGAGAACCAACCCTGATTGGAATGTCAACTTCCCCATGTACCATCCTTTTCGACCCGTCAAAGGCCCGGACAACAATGTTACTTGACTTGAGCTCTAAACCCTCACAATCCAACCTGTCTAAGGCCTTATTGGGTAATACGTTCAACGAAGAACCGGTGTCTACCAACACATGGGCAAGAGTAGTACCCCTGCATTCAATGGAGACATGCAGGGCGTCATTATGGTTCTTTCCCTTGGCAGTTAGATCGGCGTCAGAGAAACCCAACCCATTATCAGTAGTCAAGTTGGCCACACAATCGGTAAATTGATCAACAGACGTTTCTTGCGGCACGTGGGCCGTCTTCAAGAAGGCAATCAGGGCCTTGGCATGAGCCTCTGAACACAACAACAGTGACAGCATAGAGATCTTAGAGGGGGTGTGCCCCAGCTGCTCAACTACATTGAAATCACTCTTCTTAATGATCTTAAGAATCTCTTCCATCTCTTGCTGGGAAGCTTCAACATTGGTCTTCGGTGCCTCTGTCCGGGCAGGCACATCAGTAGCAATCCCTTTGCCCCGAGCGTCAGATGACTCGGCAGCAGGGGTAGAAATTTGATTAGGAGGGGAAACAGGCACACTGGCAGGTGTGATAACAAGATGTCTCTGAATTGTTGGTGGCGCAATATCTGGTGAGAACAGCCTACCACTGCGAGTGACTTTAGCAGGCCCGGTGATGTTGCTGACACTGGTACTAGTATCAAACTCTTGCTTTACTCCCAGAACATAAACATCTGCCCCATAGTGCCACGGGACAGCTTTGTCAGATTTATAGGGGATGGGCCCCGGAACAGTGATGATGATGGGAGCAATCTTCTGAGTGGACATGATTTTGACAGGCTTCTTTGAGGGAGCCTTAGGAGGGTTGTTGAAAATAGTGACAATAGAAACTTCTTCGGTATAGACAGCAGGGACAACAATCTTCTTGAACAAGATTTCTTTGCTATCCATCAGGTTTTGGACGCCTGACTTCAGCAAAGGGCAACCAGCAGGTGAAACAGCACATAGGTGGCAACCTTTACTACATCCCGGAAATAAACCGGCTAGCAACAGGTTCCTCTTGACGGTCAACAGCGGAGTAGCAATATCATCCACAGAAGCTACATACAGATCCTCTTCCACAGCATTCACTCCATGCTGGGGCATGGGAGCAGTCACAACATTGGGCCTTTCGGGCGCCTCAAACTGTATTTCCTTAGCATCAATAAGGTCCTGAACCTTATTTCTTAGAGCCCAACAATCATCAGTAGAATTCCCCGGGCTATCAGAGTGATAAGCGCAACGGGCGTTGGGGTTGTACTTCGGAGATGTGGTGTTCACTACCTTCGGAGCTTCCTTGACAGTTACCAGATTGGTTGATAGCAGTTGCGGAAAAATCTGAGACAGGGTCATGCTGAGCCGAGTGTACTGCCTTTTGGGTCTCTCACCCCTTAGTTGGTTATACTGCTGAGGAGCAGCAGCAGGCTTTGAAATTACCACCGCGTTGACAGCTTGGCGGCGTTCTGGTTTGTTCTGTCTTTTGGGACCATAAACAGCACTAGCTTCCTTCTTGAAGGGCTTCTTTTCAGTACTCGAGGAGGCACCTTTATGTATCTTCCCCGACTTGATACCGGCTTCGATCCTCTCACCAGTCAGGATCAGGTCTGTAAACCCAGCAGAGGAATTACCAATCAGGTGATTAAAGAATGGGCCGGACAGGGTCCCCAAGAACATGTCCACGAGTTCACGGTCAGTCAACGGTGGCTGCACCCTGCCAGCCAGGTCTCTCCATATCTGCGCGTACTCCTTAAAACCTTCACCCGTCCCAAGTGACATACCCTGGAGTTGGATACGCGGGGGAGTGAGGTCGGAATTGTACTGATACTGCTTATAAAAAGCAGTAGCCAAGTCCTCCCAGTTACGAATATTGGTTCCATCCAGCTGATAGAACCATTCGAGTTGAGTCCATGAAAGTCTCTCCTGGAAGAAATGGATCCATAAGTTCTTGTCTGCAGTGTAAGGCTAGATCTTCCTTACGTAAGAACGGAGGTGTAGCTTAGGACAGGAAGCCCCGTCGTACTTCACAAAGGCAGGTGCCTTGAACTTGTGTGGGATCACCACCCCAGAAGATAACCATAAGTCTCCAAAATCCAACCCAGGCACACGTTGAATCTCCATAGCATTTAACCGGTCCTCCAGCTGTTTGTACCTGTCCTCAGCAGGAGGGTACTGTTCATCATTGAAATCTGTCTCGGTGTCAGAGACCACGGGACTAGGAACCCTTCCCTCTTGGTGACTGCCTTCCCCAACAGATAGAGTAGTCAGCTCAGCTTCATTCTACAACGTATTCCCGAGTCTGCGTCCAGTGTTGAACAGCACAGTCCTCTTCTTCTTCTTCTTCTTCAGGAGCAAAGCCTTCAACTCCTGTTGTCCCTGGGCTAAGCTCATGACCAGCTCTTGAAACTGGGCGTTCTGGGCCTGGAGGGCCTTGATAGCTTGTTCGGTAGTAGGCTCGGAAGACATGATGATTGAGTGAGTGCTGAAATAAACAGCGAAGAAGATTAAGCAACCTGTAGAAAAAGGGTACCTGTTATGCACATGATGCATGATATGCTATTTATGCAATGCATTCAAGGGTTCGAAAGTTCAAATTCATTGTAGACAAAAAGGGAACACACATTATATTAGGAAATGATCTGTTCAGTACATCAAGGCCTCATGGGCAAAATATTACAAAATAATTAATCCCAAAAGACACTGCGCATCCTCTTTGGAGCAATGTAAGTGTTGAGAGTCTTTTCCTCATGCAGTAGGCGGGTGAGCTCCAAGACCTTCTTCTCACTGGCATGTAGACTGGTTTCAAGAGAATTCCGTTCTTCCTTGAGTTGGATCCAGCTTTTTTGCATTTCTTCCCAAGAAGTTGGCATGTCAGGATGTTGAATGGTGTAGGGCACCTCTCCTTCCAAAACTAGCTCTTTGATCATGGGGAGAACATGAGGATATGGCATCACCAGCTTTTGGGAGCGGGCTCGTACCCATTTGAGATAAGGTTCAAGAGGGATGGAGTTCTTGTGCCCCAGGGTCTTACTATCTACCCTGTTGGGCATCCTCCAAGCTCTGATAAATCTCTGGCGAAGTCCTTGTGCATCGTTGTCGAAGTCAAAAACTATGTCAGGAATCAACATGTCATGAGGGCCATCCCTCCGAGCATATCCAAACTGCCTCAAAGCCAGACATGGGTTGTAAGTAATGCCCCCTCTGATTCCAAGTAAAGGAACATTAGGAAACTCTCCGCAACGATCAATGATAGTGACATTTTCTCTGGACCGAGAACACCAATGTATATCAGCATGTGTAAGGGTCATCAATCGTTGTGACCATCTCAAACCCCGCTCGTTCTTCAAAATTGATTGTGGAAGGTGCGAAATAAACCACCTTGCCAGGAGGAGTGCAGCACATGAGAACACCTCTTTTTCTCATGGTTCGAGTGTAACATGAGTGGAGGATGTCCCCAAGCAACGTAGGTATAGGATTCCTGGACATGAAGATCTTGACAGCATTGATATCTATAAGCTGATCCGGATTCGGGAACAACACCAACCCATAGACAAGGAGTGCCACAACTTCTTCAAAGGCTTGTAGGTCAAGGGAATTCCAACATTCTTGTGCTTTCCCAAACAGGAACTTTGCCAAGAATCCTTTGATACCACTTCTGATTTCCCAGTGTCCCTTGATGTCAGATGGTTGTAGGCATAATGCTTTAGCAACCTCTTCAAGTTTTGGTTCCCTTTCCGTACCGTTGTAGGGTAGTTGATTGAGAATGGGAACCCCCAGAAGCTGAGAAAACTCTTCCAAAGTAGGTACTAATTGATAATCCGGGAAAGTAAAACAGTGGTGCAAAGGGTCAAAGAACTGGAAGAGAACCTTTATCATATCTTCTTCAATGTTGGTGTTGACCAAGCTGATGAGTCTTCCATGCCTTTCACTGAAGGAAGAGTTCTCGGGAATCTTGGATGTAAGCTCCTTAAGCTGAGGAGGGACCCTTACAAGGTTGATCTGAATTGTCTTTCTGCGGATAGTTTCCATGTCCTACAAAACAAGAACAAAGATGAAGATTCGAACCCCTGAAGTGGTTAGTAAATGCATATGATGCTGTATGATGTTATGATGTTATGATAAAAACACACCACAAGTATTCACAAAGGCAAACATGGTAAGGCACACAAGTCACACCAGACAACCCTTAGAGTTTAGGCCAGCATGAAGTTTGGGGTGCTACCCTCTTGAAGTTGGTGGGCTCAAAAACCTGTCCTATCAAAAGTAACCGGGTTCTAAGGAGCTCAATATCATTGGGTTGTTTTCTGTGTTCATTGTTTTGATTTAGCCACTGAACTGGCGATCAAAATATTCCAAGAAAACAACCCTCCATGAGTGTAGTATCGAGTATCTACCAACTTCGGACTGCACCAAAGTCGGTCATCTCACTACCCCTAAAGAGGCCAAGATGGTCAAGTAAGGTTCCTAAGGTCAGTTGATGCTTCACGACACCACGTGGCGGCCCCGTACTCTCCTTGACTTGACTCAAGGGTTACCGGTACTCACCAAAGTGCCACATCAACGTAGCAAACTGCTTCAATCGTGTCGGTATACCCTGCACAGTTCCCTCACAGTTTGTTGCTACTTTCTAAAAGGTATCCCCCAGATCCGGGTTAGGATCTATGAAACTCCAAGACATGCCCACAATTTTAAAGCAAACAAATCAAGCAATTGAAAACAAGAGTGGTCTAATCCTAAGGTACACCTCACTTATTAACTTCCTCAGCAGAGTCGCCAGTTCTGTGATCGGTGGGAATAGAACTGACTGTTTTTTAAGCTGGTTTCGCGAAATGTCGCGGTAAGCAAGAGTCGCCACCGTCTTTTATGTTCTCCAATATGGAAAGGACAAAATCACAGCAAAATTCCTTATTCGAGATGTCTCTCGGTTCGGGAGGTAGATTATAGAAAGCGAAGGTGTTAGCACCCTTTCTATCCGTGGTTATCCACGGGCTCTTAGGTACTTGCTCTTATGTTTTCAAAAATTGTTTGCTTTTCAAGTGTGTGTGAGTTTTGAAAAAGTTTCGTTTGAAAAATTTCTAAGTAACTCTTGTATCTGTCCTCAAGAGTGTATGAAAAATTTGTTTGAAAACTTTTTGAAAGTGTCAGTGCGAAAAGTTGTTTTTGTTTGTGTGAAAAGAGCAAGTACCCAGGAGAATCTACCTACTCTAAGGAATTAGGCTGTGTAAGAGTCCTTTAGATAGTGCTATCCCACCATTGAGAGGTAGGTAGCACCATCGTTGGAGTTGTTCGGGTCAATTCGATGATTAGGGACAGTGTGGTCACCGAAGCAATAGTAGGACACCTTAGCGATAACCCTAATGTCCTAAATCCTTTTTATCCGAGGCAACCGTTTCGAGGCAACTGGATCTTTTAGACAGAAGGGCGACCTCTAAGACACCCTATACTTGATGACCACGTTCGAGGCAACCAGTGAGGCGTACCCTAAGAGTGGCATATGCTTGTGTGTTGTTTCAGTTTATATTTATCTTTGATCATGCATTTGTGAGCTTCGGATTGGTTTTATTTTTCATACATTCTTGCAGGCATATTAACAGTTAAATGATTTGCAGGAAATAAAATGCGGAAAGGTAAATCTAGCTATTACAAGGCGCGGGTCTATACATCGCCAAAAACAAAAACCCGTTTTGAAAATAAGAATGCGGGAAATAGTAAATAAAGAGATAAACCTAATTAACTATTACATTTCTGGAAGCAGTTACATAAATATAATGACTTAAAATAAGTAAATACGCGCGAAAGAATGAATCGAGACGTCCTTAGGGTTTTGACCCTTTTTTTTGAGAAAGAATGAGATTGTCCTTTTTTGCAATTAAATTAACTATTAAAAACTAATTTACTAATTAATTAATTTATTAAAAGAAAAAATGTTTTTGTATTTTTATGTTTTTAATGAACATAAAACAAAAGGAATTAAAATTAAAAGTTAGTAAAACCTAATTCTAAATTTATTTTAGTTATTAAGAAAAAGATTAAAGTTGCCTAATTAAACTAATTAATTAATTATAATTTATTTACAAAAAATAATATGAAATATTTACATTTTTTATTTTTCTGAATTTTTATTGTGAAAATGTTAATTAATTCTTTGGTTAATAATTAATTAAAAAAAACAATAAATAAAAATAAAGCAAATGAAAAAGAGAAAAAAAATGAAATACAAACCCAAGGGGGGTTTGGGCCAGATTTGAGGGTTTGTTTAGAAGTCTGAGGCCTATTAAGCCAAGCCTGCGTTGACTTCTTGGATCAAGTGTTTGTTGGTTGACTGGGTGCATGGTGAGGATCACCTCCTGGCCTTTGGATGCATGCCTGTAGCCACTTGGCATATTGAGCGTTGGAGGTACATGGTGAGATGCTTTGAGGAATCTGCATAGGATCATATGAAGAAAAGAACAAATAAATATTTTGGGGGACCTGGGATTCGAACCCAGGTCCCAAGGGACTATGCACAAGCGCCTTGGCCAACTGAGCTGTCTTGTTCAATTGAAACAATAAGAACAAGTAATTAATATATTAGTGAACCAACATATATGCTAAAAAAAATAAAAAAACGCGCGTTGGTTTGAAATGGCCAATCACGCTGCAACAACTGGTCATCTTCTTCATCAAAAATTGCAGGTTTTTTACCTGCGAATTTTATCCGCAGGAAGTTTCATAGGCTATGCTTAGAATCATCCCTAGGCCTCAAAAATCCATTCTAAGACCATGGTTGGTCTCGTCCAAGTCTCCTGGATTCATCCATGCTTATGGTTTCTCTTGATTTCTCCTGAAAACGAAACGCCTAAAAACACACAAACAAAACCCTAGACGCGGGTATCATCATACAAAGCCCAAAAACGAAATTGAATAATGTAGTTACATTAGAAATCAAGCAAGGAGTATGATTATGCCAATATTTTTGAGAAACAATGCAAGAATAGAGAAATACGATTCCATGTTCAGGGGTGACTTCAAGAGTACTTACAGTGCTATTCAGTGGATCTTAGGACGCGTTTGTGGTTGCTTTGGCTTCAGGGGGTGGCGAGGAAGAAAGCCACGTGCTTGCTTTGATCTGGAAATGCCTGTAACACAGTTTTTGATCTCTCACTTTTTGACAAATTTTGAGTTTTTGTTCTGGCCGTTTCAATGATCTCTAGGTCGTGTCTTAGGTTGGGAAGGCTTGCTTATGTATGTATGAATGAGAATTAAGTGATATGATGAGCCTTAACCTTGTGCAATTATGTTTTGGATTCTTGTTGACCACCATTAAAGGACATTCCATCTTTGAAGCAAAACTTGGATTTTATGCTCAAAATGGCCCTAGCACGAATTTGGTAGCTGGAAAATGATACATGAAAGCTATTCAAACCACAAGATACTATTCCATTAATTTTTTTGATTTTATTTGAATTATTATGGATTTAAAATGAATTAAATCAATAAAAATTAAATAAATGTTTGATCTTGAAATTAATCATGGGACACGTGGGTGGCATGACAAGGCTGAATCAAGTGGAAGAAAGTGGGCCCTTTTGTCAAAAATTGAAGTTTTAAGGATAGTTGACTTTTGTCATTTCACAAATATTTCCCAACTTCTCCAATGCATATCTTGCTCAATTTTGATCATATGAACATGTTCTTGGACATTTTGGAAAGGTCTTGAAGTCCTCTAACCAATGCCTTTGGTCCCATGTCATTTTGATTTACCAATCTCAACTTATGGTCTTTGACTTAAAGTGCCTTTTTGTTGACTTTTGAAAATGACCTATAATGTTGAAATTGATAACTTTTTGTGAGAGCATTTCTTGGACTTGGAATGTGAAGATGAGTTGTAGGAAATGTCATCCCCTTCAAAATGAGCATTGGATGGGATTTTTCTGATGAACTATGAAAAAGTTATGCCTTGGTCAAGTTACAGTTGACTTTTCAGCTGTCCAAAAATGGAAACTTTTGCATCTTGATGATTTTTGAGCCATGCTTGTGGAATCATGATCAAGACTTGATAAAATGATGATTGTGGCTTAAAAATAAGATGTTGACCAAATTTTTTGACTTTTGACTGCCAAATGACCATTTTACCCCTACAGTTAATTGTGAACCAATTAGGGCTTTTGACTGTGCAACTTGATGCTGTGAGTCTTGAAACTTGTCATGTAGATGCTTGACAATGTATATAGGCCTATGGGATTTGATTTAGCCCTTGAAAACCACAAATTCCTTGCAAGAAACAAAACCCTAAATTTGACTGGCTTAGGAGGATGTTTGACTGTGCAACCCTTGAGTAGACTTGAGAAAATTGAGATGATGCTTGTCAAAACTTTGAAGAATATGGGAGGGCAAATTTTGGGGTACAACAATATGAAAATGCATGTGGTACCATTGGAGCAGAACTCCCATCTCAAAAATTTGCCAATTAATAGAGGCATCAATGATCGCACTAAATCGCACTATGTTTCTGACTCAAATATCACATGTTTTCCTTAGTTTTTATTGTCATTTTCTCGTATTATGTTCCTTTTTCCTTTGTTTTCAGGATTCTTGTCATTTCAGAGCCTTCTGTGAAGAAACGAGCCAAAACGCCAAGAAATTAGGGTTTTTCAAGATATTTTGCACTTATGGCGTTCAGCACCGCGCTGGCTACAGGAAACGCGATGACGTGGCCCACTTTCACCCAGAGATCAACTGCCACGTTCCCATGATGTGGCGGTTCCAGGCGCCGCGCCCGCGGCCACCCTCACCGCGCCCGCGGCCTTCACAAAAAGGCTCCCGCTCAAAAGAAGTTAAGGGGCATGCTGGTCCTTACGCACCTCAAAGTTCCTCTATAAATAGCTTTCGATTCTCATTCTTTAGTTTGATCCAAGCTTAGTACAATCTTAAGCCATATACTATCAGTTTCTGTAAAGTAATAATCTCTTCACATCGGGGAGTTATTGCGGTGTAGATTGAGTTGTAATCGAGTCTTGGAGCACTTTGGTTGAAGTTCATCATACCGGCCTTACTTTTCCGTAGATTTGTATCAGATTCAAGTCTCCGACCGGAGCAAGGTTCTAATTTATTGCATTTCTTTATTTAATTGCTCTTATCATAGTCTACACGTTTTATAGACTTTAAATGCTCTTACCATAGTCTACACGTTTTATAGACTTTAAATGCTCTTACCATAGTCTACACGTTTTATAGACTTTAAATGCTCTTACCATAGTCTACACGTTTTATAGACTTTAAATGCTCTTACCATAGTCTACACGTTTTATAGACTCGCACTTATTATGTCTGGCTAAACTATAAAGGTTAGGATGTAATGATTGTCATCGTGGTTGTGTTCCAATTATCATGCTAGTGAAAATACTCTGGGGATGTTCTGCTTCTAACTTAAGTCAATTGTGTTTAAATGTTTATTGGGTAAGATCGAAAGCCGTCCAAACTAATGATACGACTTGATTATTATTTAACCAAACAAAAAGAGCGACAGCCGTTGATTGGTTAAATAGGAATCATTGACCTTTTTAGAAAACGATTTTGAAACTATTTTCGGACGCGTTTGTAGGTTTAAAATCTGACTCTTGGTCAAAAGCCAAAAGTCTCTTTAAGTTAATCTTTCCGAGTAAGATCACTTTTCTGTTAAGTCAAAACTATCAATTTCTTAAAAATAGGTTTACCTCTTTAACGCGGAAGGCACCCTTTATATGTGACAATAAAGGAATTTAATTTAAAGAGTAAACTCGGTTCTTAGTAGTCAAAAGCTACAGGTTCCCGTTAAACTGATTCTTTGCTATCAATAGAAAATACTGCCCCATAAGTAGGTTCATCTACGCATGACCGGACCAATATCTGATTACATGATTTACATTCCAACCTGTCTTTTAAACTGTTATTTCCCTCGCATATTTACTTTGTGCACTGCACTCACATCAATATCCTTATTAGCCTTAGATAAGCACCTTAGCAATAGAGTTGATAGATTGACAATTGGTCTCTGTGGTTCGATAATCTTATATATTACTTCGATAGGCTGTACACTTGCAGTACCACATTTAGGCTATACGTTACAGATTAAACAGCCCATCAATCAACAAGGCATAAGCCTTCATCTCAATATTCACCAATAAATGCCATCTCAACGAGCATAAGCTCCATCTCAAAATGCAATGTATGCGACATAATCATGAATGTAATAACAACACCATAATTGACAACATCTCAATACAACACCGTCGTTGGCCAAAGGCCTACATCTCAAAAGCATCTCAATATCTCTTCATCAACATCATTCATCGACATTATTTATCATCATAAATAATCAAACATCGCTTATTCATCAAACATCATTTATTCATCAAACACAACTTCATTAATAACATCTCCTCAACAACTCAGTTGTACTTTAATACGACAATAACTCATCAATTTAACAACGTTGGCCATAGGCCTATACTAGATATTGCCTATAATTAGTTAATCAACTAAGGCTTACTTCTAAACCACCAAATCTCTACATACTGCTATTCTGTAATCTTACATCGTTATTATTATTAGTCCTGTTGTTACAAACCAAACAGCAGCCTCTAAGCATCTCATCTTCATCATTCTGCATAAAAATCAACGTAACAATCAACACATGAACTAACTTTAAATCCATAAATTGGCTACTAGGACTACACTTCCTATCCCTCATTTTAATCCTCGGGAATAAAGGTCATCGCGCTAGCTATTCAAAGCTTCGAACGACATCTCAAATGGCATCCTAAAACTCAAGTTACAGCATTTTCAAACTGAATCTGCCAAAAACCAGACAGCATGGATCGATGCAAAACGTCTTGGATCGACGTGTACTGCACTAAACCCGCAACATGAGTCGACGCATCCTCTCTTAGATCGACTCATACTGAGTCTTACACACAACATGTATCGACACATACCCCTTGGATTGACTCATCCTGAGTCTAAAAGCACTCATGTATCGATGCAAAACCTCTTCGTGTCGACTCATCCTGAGTCTCTAAACCTTCTTGTATCGACACATAACATTTAGGGTCGATACATCCTGCTCCATCCCGCATAAACTCTGCAATTTCCTCTATGTTTTCACTACGGGTTCTATACTTTAAGCCCTAAAAACTTAATCTAATCATGGATAATCATCACTTACAGTTATCCTATAATTCTACATCAAATAAACAGCATCGGGATATCATTATTCATCCAAAATTCACCGACTTTTCATCATACAATCTCATATACATTCAATTCAAGAACAAGATAACAATCATCTCTAACCCCACATACCAATTATCATGAACCTAATTATAGAGTCAGAACCCCATCCTTACCTTGGATTGAAGGTCGCTCTATAATCTTCCGGTCGAAACCTCATTCTACCGTTTTTCCTCTTTTTCCAGCAGCTTCACGTTCTTCTTCTGAATCCTTATTCTTCTACTGCCTCTTCTTTCTATTCTTTCTAACCATAATAAAATAACTTATTATTATTTATTTCTTATTGGGCTTAAAACTAATACACCCCCTTATTACTTCTATACTTAAAAACAAGTCCACATCAAATAATATCATACTTCTAATATTATTTCTCCACTTAATAAAATAATTAAATCCAATTAGTCACAACACAACTTCACAAATATTAAAAAAATAATTTAATTAAATGATTAATTAAATTACGGGCGTTACAACTCTCCCCCACTTAGAATATTTTCGTCCTCGAAAATTTATCTTAATCAAACAACTCAGGGTATGAGTCTCTCATCTTGCTCTCCAACTCCCAAGTCATGCTTTCTTCGGCAGCTCCTAGCCAAACCACTTTAACCAAAGAAATCTCCTTGCCTCTCAGAGTCTTTATTTCACGATCCGCGATCCATACAAGTATCATCCCCACCGTAAGATTATCCCATACTTGCACATCATCCATATGGATCACATGAGATAGATCTGAAATATACTTCCAGAGTTGCGACACATGAAACATATCATGCAAATTCGAAATATTAGGCGGTAAAGCCACTCTATAAGCAACATTCCCCACTCTCTCCGAATCTGATACGGTCCAATAAAACGAGAAGTGAGCTTCTTAGACTTCAATGCTCGCCCGACACCAGTCACAAGTGTAACTCTCAAAAATACATGGTCACCCGTTTGAAATTCTAAATCTTTCCTTCGCTTGTCATGATAACTCTTATGTATACTTTGGGAAGCTTTCATCTTTTCTTGAATCAACTTCACCTTCTCAGTAGTCTCACGAACAAGTTCAGGCCCAAGTACTACACTTTCTCCAGATTCATGCCAACATAACGAAGTTCTATATCTTCGACCATACAACGCCTCAAAAGGTGCCATTCCAATACTAGAATGGTAAATGTTATTATAGGTGAACTCTATCAACGAAAGATAAGTATCCAACGAACCTCGCTGCTCAAGAACACACACCCTCAACAAGTCTTCCAACGATTGAATAGTCCGTTCAGTCTGGCCATCTGCCTGAGGATGATGCGCTGAACTTAGCCTCAACTTAGAACCCAACGCTTCTTGCAAACTCTTCCAAAAATCAGAAGTAAACCTTGGATCTCTATCTGACACAATGCACAAAGGAACACCATGCAGCTTCACAATCATACTCGTGTAAACGACGACTCGATGATCCCAAGCCTTTAGAATGTCATTTTATATCCGAAAATAAACTCGCCAAGAAAGATAAAGACCCTGGAAGTTTTTCTATCCCTTGCATCCTAGGTAACCATATGATAGACAAAGCATTTTTAGACCTAGGAGCAAGTGTAAGTCTGATGCCTCTGGCCGTCTGTAAGAGGTTAAAATTAGGAGAACTTCAACCTACTAAGATGTCCTTACAACTAGCTGATAGATCTGTCAAATATCCCATGGGTATTTTAGAAGACATACCTGTCAAGATTGGTCAGTTGTACATTCCGACCGACTTCGTCGTAATGGATATCAAAGAAGATGAAGACATCCCAATCCTCTTAGGAAGACCCTTCCTATCGACCGCCGGAGCTATAATAGATGTTAAGAAAGGGAAACTGACTTTCGAGGTAGGAGATGAAAAGATTGAGTTCATTTTATCAAAATTTCTAATGGCACCAGTGATAGGAGATGCGTGTTATGCCATCGACATCATTGATGAATGTGTAAATGAGCTCGAACAAAACGAATTATTAACCAAATTACCATCAACCCCTATTTTAGAGGATGACGGATTTGAGAGTATCGAACCGTACATTGACGACAACCTTTTCGAATGCTTAGCTCTTACCCATGACCTTATGCCACGTGCTGAGAAAACCACTATAGAACTTAAGGAACTACCCAAGAATCTAAGATATGAGTTTTTGGATGAGGAGATGAATAGACCTGTTATAATTAGCGCCACTCTAAACCAAATAGAAACAAATCAACTATTAGATACCTTGCGAAAATATCCCTCAGCTTTAGGGTATAAAGTTTCAGATTTAAGGGGTATAAGCCCATCCGTATGCATGCATCGGATTATGCTAGAAAAAGATTCGAAACCCTCAAGAGAACATCAAAGAAGAATAAACCCTATCATGAGTGATGTAGTCAAGAAAGAAGTTCTTAAGTTATTAGAGGCTGGTATCATATACCAAATTTCGGACAGTGAATGGGTAAGCCCAGTCCATGTGGTACCCAAGAAAGGAGGTATCACTGTTCTAAAAAATGAGAAAGGTGAGCATGTGGCAAAACGAACAGAAGGAGGATGGCGAATGTGTATAGATTACAGAAGGTTGAATAAGGCAACAAGAAAAGACCATTTCCCTCTCCCATTTATAGATCAGATGCTTGAACGTCTAGCAAGACACTCATGTTTCTGCTATCTTGATGGATATTCGGGATTTTTCCAAATCCCTATTCACCCAGAGGACCAAGAAAAAACCACATTTACCTGCCCTTATGGAACATTCGCTTATAGACGAATGCCCTTTGGACTCTGTAATGCACCTGCCACTTTCCAACGTTGTATGATGTCAATTTTCGCAGACTACCTAGATGGAATTATGGAAGTATTTATGGACGATTTTTCAGTGTGTGGGTTTGATTTCAAAAACTGCCTCTCGAACTTGGAGAAAATCTTAAAAAGATGTGTGGAAGTAAACCTTGTGTTGAATTGGGAAAAGTGCCACTTTATGGTAAGTGAAGGGATAGTCTTGGGACACATTATTTCTGAAAGAGGTATAGAAGTCGATAAGGCCAAGATAGAAGTTATAGAAAACTTAAACCCACCTAAGACCGTTAGGGAAATAAGAAGTTTCCTAGGACATGCCGGGTTCTACCGACGTTTCATCAAGAATTTTTCCGCAATAACTAAACCTTTAACTAACTTATTGATGAAAGATGTCGAGTTTGAATTCGACCAAAAATGTCTTGAGGCCTTTGAAGTTTTAAAGCAAGCTCTTATTTCAGCACCTATCATAAGACCACCTGATTGGACACAACCCTTTGAAATCATGTGCGATGCTAGTGATTTCGCTGTAGGGGCTGTACTAGGGCAAAGAAAAGACAAAAAACTGCATGCAATTTACTACGCTAGTAGAACATTAGACGCCGCCCAGCTAAATTATACAACCACAGAAAAAGAATTGCTAGCCGTAGTTTTTGCTATTGATAAATTTCGATCTTATTTGGTGGGAGCAAAAATAATAGTATACACAGATCATGCAGCAATCCGGTACTTGTTAAGTAAGAAAGATGCTAAGCCTAGATTGCTCAGATGGGTACTTTTACTCCAAGAATTTGACTTGGATATTAAGGATAAAAAAGGAGCTGAAAACTTAGTAGCTGATCATCTCTCTAGGTTAGAACACCTTAAGCCTGAACTTATACCTATAGACGATCACTCTACTTATGAAAGGTTAATAGCTGGGATAAACTCAACTGAAGAAGAGACTTATGAGGAAATCTCAACCATGAACAACATACCATGGTACGCAGATATTGTAAATTATCTAGCCGCTGATATCATACCCCCCGACTTAAGCTACCAACAGAAGAAGAAGTTTTTCAGAGATGTTAAACACTTCTTTTGGGATGAACCCCTCCTATTCAAAAGAGGAATAGATAATATATTCCGACGATGTGTGCCGGAGGAAGAAGTAGGCAATGTCATTAAACATTGTCATGCTTCACCTTATGGTGGACATGCAAGCACGTCTAAAACATGCGCCAAAATATTTCAAGCAGGTTTTTATTGGCCTACTGTATGGCGCGATGTCCACACTTACATTACAAAATGTGACCGATGCCAACGCACTGGGAACATCTCAAGACGTGATGAAATGCCTTTAAGAAACATCCAAGAAGTGGAAATATTTGATGTCTGGGGTATAGATTTCATGGGACCTTTTCCTTCCTCAATGGGTAACAAGTATATCCTAGTAGCTGTCGATTATGTCTCAAAGTGGATCGAAGCTGTTGCATCACCCACAAACGATACCAAGGTAGTTATCAAACTGTTTAAGAATATTATTTTCCCTAGGTTTGGAACCCCGAGGTTAGTCATAAGTGATGGAGGATCGCATTTTATATCTAAGATATTTGACAAGCTTCTAAGCAAATACGGAGTAAAACATAGAGTAGCATCACCATATCACCCGCAAACCAGTGGCCAAGTAGAGGTATCGAATAGGGAGATTAAGCAGATCCTAGAAAAAACCGTATCATTATCCAGAAAAGACTGGTCTGGAAAACTTAAAGACGCCTTATGGGCTTATAGAACGGCTTATAAAACCCCTATTGGAACAACTCCTTATCAATTGGTTTATGGAAAGTCCTGTCATTTACCCTTCGAACTAGAACATAAAGCCTATTGGGCCATTAAATCCTTGAATCTAGATTACCTGAAAGCCGGAGAAAAACGTATCCTGGACATTCACAAGCTAGAAGAGCTTCGCTTGAATTCCTATGAGAATGCCATCATATATAAGGAAAGAACCAAAATGTGGCATGATAAAAAAATCATCAAGAAAGATTTCAACATTGGTGATCCTGTTCTCCTATTTAACTCAAGGTTACGACTTTTTCCTGGTAAGCTTCGTTCAAGATGGACAGGTCCATTTGAAGTGTCAAAAGTTCTAAAGTCTGGAGCAGTAGAAATCAAAAACAATTCATGTGCTCCATTTGTGGTAAATGGACAAAGACTGAAGCTCTACAAAGGAGGCGATTTGCCTGTTGACTACTCTAGTCATATTCTTATAGACCCACCAATACCCACATAAAGTAAGATCTAATCGTCAAGCTAAACGACGTTAAACAAGCGCTGCCTGGGAGGCAACCCATGGTTTATTCTTTATTTTATTTTATTTTATTTAAGTAATTTATATATTTTATCTGGACTAATTTCTTGTGTTTATATTTTCAGGATGCATCACCCCGATGGTATGGTTGTGATTTTCAGAGATGAAGCGCAAAAGGCCCGATTTGCTACCTTATCTGCTAGACCTATGGTACCCACTAGGTACCCCGATCAGAGCTGCATGGAGGCACTCGGGATTGAGCCAAGTATTCGGTATCTATGCAACCAACTTAGCTGGGATTCTTATGCCGATGATGTCCACAAAACCTACAGGAACCTTACTCTGGAGTTTCTTAGCTCTATGGACTATAATCCACGAGTAGGTGAAGGAGATGAGCGAGGACGCCTGAGTTTCAGATTGTTTGGCACCGAGTATACCCTGACCACCAAAGAATTTGGGGATTTGCTTGGTTTCCAAACTGGACCGACCGCTATAACTGAGTTCCCATTGAGTTGCTACATGGACAGAGACATTGACAAATTTTGGCAGGACATTACTGATAGAGCCAGTCTTGACCCCTCTACCCAGCTGTCCCGGAAGATCCATAACCCGGCCTTCCGATACTTCGAGATGATCCTATGCCACACTTTCTTTGGGAGGAGTTACTGTGACCACTTGGTCACCGCTGAGGAGATCCTTTTCTTATACTGTGCTAGTCAGTCCAGACCTATAGCTAGTGGAGGTTTTCTGATAGAGAGCCTCGAGCAGACTGCTCGATCCGCTGTAGGGCTCATTCATTCCGGAGGGAATGTGACACAGATAGCTTCTGCTTTGGGTTTAGACAGTATGATAGCACAGCTGACCCCATACTGTGGATATACTTTTCTGGATTTAGACTTTTGCATGGATCGTGGATTCATGAGGAGGGCCTCTTTCCACCCATATCGGTACAGATTGCTTATCAATGACCAGACAGTTTACACCTTCACCATGCCAGACCCTCAGATGACTTGTGTTTCCAACTCTGCTAATTGGAACTATTCTGTAGAAGGTTGGGGTGAGATATCAGAGTACACTCCAGAATACACTCCTGCTTCTGAAGATCCCACTCAGGACTACACTCCTGCCTCCGAGGACTCCGCTCCAGATCACACATCCCGACCCGAGGTTACACATACTACTGTTCTTACTAATAACCTCAGCTTGCAGGAACCTGATATTCGCACTCTATTGACTGCTATGCGCACTGAGATAACCACTCTCCGCAATGAGGTGGCTGACCTTCATTTGCAGTTGGAAGTGAATGATGTTACCTTCGCTGGTGAGTTAGATGAATTAGCTCACGAGGTGGCAGAGATTCGACGCCAGCTGACTGAGCTGCGTGGCCCAGGCACTCCTGCAGAGCATCCTACCGGTTGGCAATAGATCTTTATTGTTCACAAGATATCTAGTTTCAGTATTATTAGTATTATGTTGATTTCCTTTTCAGACTCATTTTTATTTTTGCATTATCTGTTTCCTGAGTTGTTAATATTTATTTTGATGACCCAATGTCCGTACCTATATCTATATATATATATATATATGCATATGTTTTATTTATTTACTAATGTTTTTGTTTTTCTAGGTCACCATAGTTTTAATATAAAAATAAAATAAATAAACATGTGTATATGTATTCACGTACATATATGCACATTTATAAGAAAAATAGGTACACCTCCAGAAATTGAAGATAACGGCGAGGAAGAAAAAGCCCAATGGAAAGAAAGCCAGGCCAGCCCAACTGACCTCGACCTCACCGCGCCCGCGGTAGGCCCTGCCGCGCCCGCGGTGACGCAACGGTCACCTAACGGCTAGTAGCTCGTTTTTTCCCCCCATTTTACCACTTTTTCAATTTCCAATCCCATTTTCTTCCAATTTTAACCCACTTTATTACCCATACCAACCCACTACATTTATTTCCATTATTTTCATCATAAATATTTACAACCACCATTTTCTTTCTTCCCTTCCTATAAATACCCCCTACTATATCATTTTCTTCCTCACACCTTCATTACTTCTACATCCCATTCTTTCTCTCTTTTTATCCACAAGAAAATCCTATGGAATGTCACGGTTACATTTTACGTGGTGGTCAAGCCGGAGAAAGGCAACTAAAGCGGCTTGAAAAATTGCTGACAACACCAATACACTCTACCAGGTATATCGATGAAAACTGTCTATATTCATTAGGTATATACCATAGTGTATTCTTCCTTCTAGATAAAATAGGTATGCATGATATTTTTGCTACTCAAGCACCGACCTACCCTAGGCTGACGTTCGAGTTTTTAAGTTCTTTAATTTATAACGTCTCTCCTAACACTGCTAGCACCGTAGGTGAAGTCAAATTTAGAATGTTTAATGTCGAATATGATTACTCCACTGACGGTCTAGCCGCCATGTTAGGATTGCCTTATGGGGATGGTGCCATTTGTGAAGCACCTTTAGACACGGATTGGGCATTTGAAGCATTTTGGGCCAGAATTACTAAACAAAATGCAACATCTTTTGATGGCCTTCTTGCTTCTCACATCCACAATCCTGCCCTTCGTGTCTTTAGATTTCTTTTAGCATCCACCATCTTTGCTCGGGAAAACCCAAACAAGGTGAATGCTAAAGAATTAATTATCATGCAGAGCTGCCTCACAGACACCAAAGTTAATCCCGTCCCATTCATGATTGCCCACATGCACCATGTTTTAAGAAAAGGTGGGCCGATTTCCTTTGGTGGACTGATTAACACTATTGCCCGTGCCATAGGATTGGATACGGAACTTGCCACCCTAGAACCACTTCCTCCTCGGATTGCAAATCTTAAATTTTTCAGGGATATGCGTTTATGCAAGACGAGGAAGGAAGGTGGTTACTTCCTAATGGTTGGAGGTGCTGCTGTACCCAGTGTTGTTATGCCTTGCACCCGTCGTACTGATATTCGATTTGAGCGTAACTGGACCTACGATCTCAACGCTCCTGCTTTTATTGGTCCGTTGCCCCCAAATCTACCTTTAAATGAGGGTAACAACACTGATGATGAGTACGATTTCCAAACAGAGGAACCACCCCATTTTTCACCTTCACACACGGCACCTTCAACCTCTAACCCACATGCAGGTACAGCTCCTAGCTTCCATGTCACTGAGGACATGTGGCGTGAGCATATGGCCCGAGAGGCCCAGAGGGACACCCTCCTTGCTACCTTGCAGCAACAGGCGGCCGACAACATGGCCTTCATGCAAGCGTCCCAAGAACAAAATGCTAGCTCTCTGCGCACTATTATGGAAAGTCAGCTGGCTTTTCAGAGAGAACAGCACCTACACCAGACCACAAACGCTCGTCACCTCCAATTGATGGAGGCAACCCAAGGCACCCTCATTGGTCGGACCCAAGAGCTACAAGCGGCAAATGCCGCCTTGTCAGAGAGACTGGAGCAGCTTGTTTTGGACCGAGATAGCCGCCGTCGCAGCCGTAGCCGCCGTTCCGGTCGTACCAACCAGGATGGTGAAGGTCCTAGTGGCCCCCACTAGTGTTTTCAGGTACCTCCTCCTACCTTATTTTGGAACATTGAGGACAATGTCTGATTTAAGTGTGGGAGGAGCATTTATCGCTTTTATTTCCCATTTTTCGCTTTTATTTTTCGCTTTTATTTTCCGTTTTTCCTGCTTTTATTTTCCTTCCGCATTTTTCCTTTTTTATTCGTAGTTAATAAAATGCATGTGATAGGCGAGTCTTTCTGCGTAGTGTACCCTTTCATTTCCCCCACCTTTTAGCCTTACAAAATTTTTTCAAAGATTTATGGTTGTTTTTAAGGATTTGGGCTATGAGACAGGTCCTAGATAGGGTCTGTTTCTCGGACACTCACTTTTTGAAAAATTCGTTATCATTTTTACACCATAAGCCTTTTTGAATATTTAGATTAGATCCTTCCTCCCCAATATGCTATGATTTTGAATAAAACTGTACAAATAGGTCTTCAAGTAGTTTATCTTAGCAGTCAGCTCCGGCCTAAGCATGCTCTAAGTGTGGGATCGATGAATATAAGTGGATGATCTCTATTTTTGCCTTAAAAGTTACAAAATAAAGTATGAATACGACTATGAGTTGGGTGATCCTCACAAAGATTACTTAACTCAAGAAAGTTGTAAACACTAACAAAAACAAAGAAAAAAATATATAAGGCATATCTGTTGTAGTTGGTTCAGAGGTATCTGGTGCTGAACTTGGTAGGGCGGACTACGGTCCGATCCCCCGCAACTGCAAATGGGTAAAATAAAAGGGATTAAACCAACTCTTGTACCAGAATCCCATCACTTGAGATCAGAGTCACTAACCGGTCACTACACCATGAGTATGTACGGATAACGGGCTTAATGTGATTGCGCCTGAATGAAAAAGGACCTCGTACAAAAAGAAGTCTTAGCATAGTAAGGATATTTGGATCAATCTGTATACTTATGAGGTTTATGTCCGCATTTCTGCGAGTAGTGTAATTAAGATACCCTTGATTCAGACAGTTAGTGCCTGACAACACACCCTTACTTGGACTTAGAAGCCCTCTTTGCCCAAAACCTGTATACACCATAAATTTTCTTTCATCTACTTTTAAGAGTTGTTGCTTGAGGACAAGCAAAGGTCTAAGCGTGGGAGGATTTGATCGCACTAAATCGCACTATGTTTCTGACTCAAATATCACATGTTTTCCTTAGTTTTTATTGTCATTTTATCGTATTATGTTCCTTTTTCCTTTGTTTTCAGGATTCTTGTCATTTCAGAGCCTTCTGTGAAGAAACGAGCCAAAACGCCAAGAAATTAGGGTTTTTCAAGATATTTTGCACTTATGGCGTTCAACACCGCGCTGGCTACAGGAAACGCGATGACGTGGCCCACTTTCACCCAGAGATCAACTGCCACGTTCCCATGATGTGGCGGTTCCAGGCGCCGCGCCCGCGGCCACCCTCACCGCGCCCGCGGCCTTCACAAAAAGGCTCCCGCTCAAAAGAAGTTAAGGGGCATGCTGGTCCTTACGCACCTCAAAGTTCCTCTATAAATAGCTTTTGATTCTCATTCTTTAGTTTGATCCAAGCTTAGTACAATCTTAAGCCATATACTATCAGTTTCTGTAAAGTAATAATCTCTTCACATCGGGGAGTTATTGCGGTGTAGATTGAGTTGTAATCGAGTCTTGGAGCACTTTGGTTGAAGTTCATCATACCGGCCTTACTTTTCCGTAGATTTGTATCAGATTCAAGTCTCCGACCGGAGCAAGGTTCTAATTTATTGCATTTCTTTATTTAATTGCTCTTATCATAGTCTACACGTTTTATAGACTTTAAATGCTCTTACCATAGTCTACACGTTTTATAGACTTTAAATGCTCTTACCATAGTCTACACGTTTTATAGACTTTAAATGCTCTTACCATAGTCTACACGTTTTATAGACTTTAAATGCTCTTACCATAGTCTACACGTTTTATAGACTCGCACTTATTATGTCTGGCTAAACTATAAAGGTTAGGATGTAATGATTGTCATCGTGGTTGTGTTCCAATTATCATGCTAGTGAAAATACTCTGGGGATGTTCTGCTTCTAACTTAAGTCAATTGTGTTTAAATGTTTATTGGGTAAGATCGAAAGCCGTCCAAACTAATGATACGACTTGATTATTATTTAACCAAACAAAAAGAGCGACAGCCGTTGATTGGTTAAATAGGAATCATTGACCTTTTTAGAAAACGATTTTGAAACTATTTTCGGACGCGTTTGTAGGTTTAAAATCTGACTCTTGGTCAAAAGCCAAAAGTCTCTTTAAGTTAATCTTTCCGAGTAAGATCACTTTTCTGTTAAGTCAAAACTATCAATTTCTTAAAAATAGGTTTACCTCTTTAACGCGGAAGGCACCCTTTATATGTGACAATAAAGGAATTTAATTTAAAGAGTAAACTCGGTTCTTAGTAGTCAAAAGCTACAGGTTCCCGTTAAACTGATTCTTTGCTATCAATAGAAAATACTGCCCCATAAGTAGGTTCATCTACGCATGACCGGACCAATATCTGATTACATGATTTACATTCCAACCTGTCTTTTAAACTGTTATTTCCCTCGCATATTTACTTTGTGCACTGCACTCACATCAATATCCTTATTCGCCTTAGATAAGCACCTTAGCAATAGAGTTGATAGATTGACAATTGGTCTCTGTGGTTCGATAATCTTATATATTACTTCGATAGGCTGTACACTTGCAGTACCACATTTAGGCTATACGTTACAGATTAAACAGCCCATCAATCAACAAGGCATAAGCCTTCATCTCAATATTCACCAATAAATGCCATCTCAACGAGCATAAGCTCCATCTCAAAATGCAATGTATGCGACATAATCATGAATGTAATAACAACACCATAATTGACAACATCTCAATACAACACCGTCGTTGGCCAAAGGCCTACATCTCAAAAGCATCTCAATATCTCTTCATCAACATCATTCATCGACATTATTTATCATCATAAATAATCAAACATCGCTTATTCATCAAACATCATTTATTCATCAAACACAACTTCATTAATAACATCTCCTCAACAACTCAGTTGTACTTTAATACGACAATAACTCATCAATTTAACAACGTTGGCCATAGGCCTATACTAGATATTGCCTATAATTAGTTAATCAACTAAGGCTTACTTCTAAACCACCAAATCTCTACATACTGCTATTCTGTAATCTTACATCGTTATTATTATTAGTCCTGTTGTTACAAACCAAACAGCAGCCTCTAAGCATCTCATCTTCATCATTCTGCATAAAAATCAACGTAACAATCAACACATGAACTAACTTTAAATCCATAAATTGGCTACTAGGACTACACTTCCTATCCCTCATTTTAATCCTCGGGAATAAAGGTCATCGCACTAGCTATTCAAAGCTTCGAACGACATCTCAAATGGCATCCTAAAACTCAAGTTACAGCATTTTCAAACTGAATCTGCCAAAAACCAGACAGCATGGATCGATGCAAAACGTCTTGGATCGACGTGTACTGCACTAAACCCGCAACATGAGTCGACGCATCCTCTCTTAGATCGACTCATACTGAGTCTTACACACAACATGTATCGACACATACCCCTTGGATCGACTCATCCTGAGTCTAAAAGCACTCATGTATCGATGCAAAACCTCTTCGTGTCGACTCATCCTGAGTCTCTAAACCTTCTTGTATCGACACATAACATTTAGGGTCGATACATCCTGCTCCATCCCGCATAAACTCTGCAATTTCCTCTATGTTTTCACTACGGGTTCTATACTTTAAGCCCTAAAAACTTAATCTAATCATGGATAATCATCACTTACAGTTATCCTATAATTCTACATCAAATAAACAGCATCGGGATATCATTATTCATCCAAAATTCACCGACTTTTCATCATACAATCTCATATACATTCAATTCAAGAACAAGATAACAATCATCTCTAACCCCACATACCAATTATCATGAACCTAATTATAGAGTCAGAACCCCATCCTTACCTTGGATTGAAGGTCGCTCTATAATCTTCCGGTCGAAACCTCATTCTACCGTTTTTCCTCTTTTTCCAGCAGCTTCACGTTCTTCTTCTGAATCCTTATTCTTCTACTGCCTCTTCTTTCTATTCTTTCTAACCATAATAAAATAACTTATTATTATTTATTTCTTATTGGGCTTAAAACTAATACACCCCCTTATTACTTCTATACTTAAAAACAAGTCCACATCAAATAATATCATACTTCTAATATTATTTCTCCACTTAATAAAATAATTAAATCCAATTAGTCACAACACAACTTCACAAATATTAAAAAAATAATTTAATTAAATGATTAATTAAATTACGGGCGTTACAACTCTCCCCCACTTAGAATATTTTCGTCCTCGAAAATTTATCTTAATCAAACAACTCAGGGTATGAGTCTCTCATCTTGCTCTCCAACTCCCAAGTCATGCTTTCTTCGGCAGCTCCTAGCCAAACCACTTTAACCAAAGAAATCTCCTTGCCTCTCAGAGTATTTATTTCACGATCCGCGATCCATACAAGTATCATCCCCACCGTAAGATTATCCCATACTTGCACATCATCCATATGGATCACATGAGATAGATCTGAAATATACTTCCAGAGTTGCGACACATGAAACATATCATGCAAATTCGAAATATTAGGCGGTAAAGCCACTCTATAAGCAACATTCCCCACTCTCTCCGAATCTGATATGGTCCAATAAAACGAGAAGTGAGCTTCTTAGACTTCAATGCTCGCCCGACACCAGTCACAAGTGTAACTCTCAAAAATACATGGTCACCCGTTTGAAATTCTAAATCTTTCCTTCGCTTGTCATGATAACTCTTATGTATACTTTGGGAAGCTTTCATCTTTTCTCGAATCAACTTCACCTTCTCAGTAGTCTCACGAACAAGTTCAGGCCCAAGTACTACACTTTCTCCAGATTCATGCCAACATAACGAAGTTCTATATCTTCGACCATACAACGCCTCAAAAGGTGCCATTCCAATACTAGAATGGTAAATGTTATTATAGGTGAACTCTATCAACGAAAGATAAGTATCCAACGAACCTCGCTGCTCAAGAACACACACCCTCAACAAGTCTTCCAACGATTGAATAGTCCGTTCAGTCTGGCCATCTGCCTGAGGATGATGCGCTGAACTTAGCCTCAACTTAGAACCCAACGCTTCTTGCAAACTCTTCCAAAAATCAGAAGTAAACCTTGGATCTCTATCTGACACAATGCACAAAGGAACACCATGCAGCTTCACAATCATACTCGTGTAAATCTCATCCAACTTTGACATTGGAAAACTGATGTTAATAGGAATAAAATGAGTCGACTTCGTAAGCCTATCAACAATCACCCAAATCGAATCATGTTCTCTTATAGTATTAGGCAACCCCGTCACAAAGTCCATAGAAATGCTATCCCATTTCCATTCTGGAACTTCTAACGGTTGCATCAATTCCGCAGGCTTCTGATGTTCAACTTTCGACTTCTGATAAGTCAAACATGCATACACAAACCGAGCCACATCACTCTTCATTCCAGGCCACCAAAACAAACCTTTCAAATCTTGATACATATTTGTAGCTTCTGGATGAATACTCAACTTACTCCTATGAATCTCTTTAAGTATCACTTTCTTCATCTTAGCATCACCAGGAATACAAATTCAGTCACGAAACCTCAACACACATTGCGCATCCAGCTTAAAATCACTATTCTCAGACTGATCGATTCCAACCATCAAATCTACCAGTTTAACATCCAACTTCTGAGCTTCTCTGATACTGTCTAGAAATTCATTATTAATCTTCAACATACCCAACATAACACTTCGCGACGTAACCTCGCAAACTAAGCTCATATCTCTGAACTGCTCAATCAATTCCAACTCTTTGGCCATCATTGCCGACATATGTAAAGTCTTTCGACTTAATGCATCAGCTACCACATTCGCTTTTCCTGGATGATAATTCAAACTAAAATCATAATCCTTTAACAATTCCAACCATCTTCGTTGCCTCATATTCAACTCCTTCTAATCGAATAAATACTTCAAACTCTTATGGTCACTAAACACTTCAAATCTAGAACCATAAAGATAATGCCTCCAAATCTTCAACACAAAAACAACTGCAGCAAGCTCTAAATCATGCGTAGGATAGTTCTTCTCACGAGTCCTCAACTGCCTTGACGCATAAGCAACTACCTTACCATTCTGCATAAGCACACCTCATAAACCCATCTTAGAAGCATCACAATACACCACAAAAGGCTCTCCTGGATTAGGCAACATCAAAATCGGATCCGACGTCAACCTCTTCTTCAATTCCGTAAAACTTTCTTCGCACTGAACATCCCATACAAAAGCTCTACCTTTATAAGTCAACTTAGTCAACGGAAGTTCCAACTTAGAAAACCCTTCGATAAACCTTCTATAGTAACCAGCTAATCCCAAAAAGCTTCTAATCTCAATAGCTGACTTTGGAGTCTCCCATTGCAACACAACATCAACCTTCGATGGATCTACAACAATGCCACTACCTGAAATCACATGACTAAGAAAACTAACCTCCTTTAACCAGAATTCACACTTGGACAGCTTTGCATACAACTTCTTCTCTTTCAAAACTTGTAATACTACTCTTAAGTGTCCAACATGTTCTTCTTCTGACTTAGAGTAAATTAAAATATCATCAATGAACACCACCACGAACCGATCCAAATAAGTATGAAAGATACGATTCATATATTCCATGAATACTCCCGGCGCATTAGTAACACCAAAAGGCATCACCGAATACTCATAATGTCCATAACACGTTCTGAAAGCCGTCTTCTGGATATCTTCATCCTTCACTTTAATCTGATGGTAACCCGACCTCAAATCAATCTTGCTAAACACACGAGCATCCACCAATTGGTCCATCAAGTCATCTATTCTTAGAAGCGGATACTTGTTCTTAATCGTCACTTTATTCAACTGTCTATAATCAACACAAAGCCTCATACTTCCATCTTTCTTCTTTACTAACAACACTGGAGCTCCCCATGGCGATACACTTGGTCTTACAAACTTCTTTTCAAGTAACTCTCCCAACTGCTTCTTTAACTCTGACAATTTAGATGCAGATATCTTGTATGGTGCCATAGACACAGGTCTGGTACCAGGTACAAGATCAATTGTAAATTCAACTTCCCTCTCTGGCGGTATATCAAGAATCTCATCCGGGAAAACTTCAGGAAATTCACACACCACCCGCAATTCCTCAATTATAGCTTGAGTCTCTACAAATAGCGACGCCATCAATGAGAACATATGTGCTTCCTCTTGCATCAACTTCCTCAACTGTCTAGCAGATAACAAACTACCTTCCTCTTCTTCAAGAGTAGAAAACTTCACAGACTTGTCATAACAGTTAATATGAACACAGTTATGCTCTAACCAGTTCATACCCAAAATCACATCCAAACCTCTTAACGGTAAACAAACCAAATCAACAACAAAGTCTCTGTCGAAGATCGACAAGGGACACTTAAAACACACAAAAGAAGTAGTCACCGACCCCTTGGCTGGAGTAACGGCGACCATTTCTCCATTCAAAGAAGACAACATAAGACCCAATCTTTCAACATAATCAGCAGCAATAAAGCAATGCGTAACACTGGTATCAATAATAGTAATTAAAGGAGTACTATTAATGAAATATGTACCTCTAATAAGTCTGTCCTCAGCAACTGTCTGACCCTCCACCAAAGCAAACACTTTACCACTTGACTGAGCCCTCTTCGGTTTCAGACACTGACTACCAATGTGCCCTTCTTCTCTACAATTGAAACAAATCACATCCTTATGTTCACACTCAGATACAACATGTTTGTTCTTACCATAACAGAAACACATCTTCACTTCAGTACTGCACATATTACTCTTGTGCCCATGTTTTCCACACTTAAAGAAAACCACACTAGCAGGAGCATCTCCCCCACTAGTCCTCTGACTCTGAGAAACTTTCTGTTTACCTTTACCAGCTGGGGTATCATAAGGCTTACCACGATCCTGTTGGTGCTTACCCCTCTTCTCACTGATAATCTTGTAATGAGCATTATTATCCTCTTCATAAATCTTGCAACTATCAATCAAATCAGCAAAGACACGGATCTTCTGGTATCCAACCGCCTTCTTGGTCTCCGGGCGCAACCTGTTCTCAAACTTGATACACTTCGAAAATTCAGCATCTGCCTCAGTGTAATCCGGATAAAACTTAGCCAACTCGCAAAACTTGGCAGCATACTCAATAACAGACATATTCCCTTGCTTCAGCTCAAGGAACTCAATCTCCTTCTTACCACAGACATCTTCTGGAAAGTGTTTCCTCAAAAATTCCCTATGGAACACATCCCAAGTGACATTCTCACCTGCAACTTCCAATCTTTGACAAGTCTCTAGCCACCAGTCATTAGCCTCGACTGCTAGCATATGAGTCCCATAATGAACCTTCTGCGCTGGAGTGCAATCCATCACACGGAAGATTCTCTCAATCTCTTTTAACCACTCCAATGCTCCGTCAGGATCATACTTTCCCTTGAACGTAGGTGGATTCTCTCTCTGGAAAGTCGCCAAGCTACGAGATCCAGCATTCTCGTCAACATTCGGCTGATTCTCCATCGCATGAGCCATTGCTTCTAAAGCAGCAGCAAGTGCAGCATCATTCCTTCCAGCCATCTCAACTTCTCACTATAACATAAACAGCGGTTAGAACTCAAATTAACAATACTCGATTGTTAGACAACTACGACTCGACGACAAGGTCGGACCAACCTTTTGCTTTGATACCAACTTTGTAACACCCCAATTCTACCCTGACAAATTATAAAAATAAATCAGAGTTATAAAAATCATTCATGCAAACGAATCGAAATGCCACAAATTCTTCTTTAGAAACTCATTGCATTCATCGTGGATATATAACACTTTTAAAACATCGGATGAACCATCATCATAACATCTTTAATTAAATGATTCAACATCTACGCAGCGAAATTCTTAATAACATCTTTATCATCATTACAACAACTTCAAACCAACAAATACTTAATAATAATCAACTTAAAGTTCAACAACTGAATAATCAACAATCAAAAGCAACAAGCGTTCATCCCCCCTCCCCCCCGAGTGTTACATATCAGAGCAATGACACCGACTCGAACTACTGAAGGTATACAACCTTCACTCTTGATTACCTGCACGTTACCAACATAAGGGTAACATTCAAACATAAGGGGTGAGATATCTAACAATATAATAAAGTGTATGATAATTAATATATTAAATTAGATCACATAACATCACCACTTCTCATCTCATAATCAACAATAATCACAACAATAATACACATTTCACAACATCAATAGACACTTCTTTATGCAATCATATAATGCAACTCGATACTATGCAAATGCATGTGGTACCATTGGAGCAGAAATCCCATCTCAAAAATTTGCCAATTAATAGAGGCATCAACAAGGCATAAGCCTTCATCTCAATATTCACCAATAAAGGCCATCTCAACGAGCATAAGCTCCATCTCAAAATGAAATGTATGCGACACAATCATGAATGTAATAACAACACCATAATTGACAACATCTCAATACAACACCATTGTTGGCCAAAGGCCTACATCTCAAAAGCATCTCAACATCTCTTCATCAACATCATCCATCGACATTATTTATCATCATAAATCATCAAACATCATTTATTCGTCAAACATCATTTATTCATCAAACACAACTTCATTAATAATATCTCATCAACAACTCAGCTGTACTTTAATACGACAGTAACTCATCAATTTCACAACGTTGGCCATAGGCCTATACCAGATATTGCCTATAATCAGTTAATCAACTAAGGCTTACTTCTAAACCACCAAATCTCTACATACTGCTATTCTATAATCTTACATCGTTATTATTATTAGTCCTACTATTACAAACCAAACAGCAACCTCTAAGCATCTCATCTTCATCATTCTGCATAAAAAATCAACGTAACAATCAACACAGGAACTAACTCTAAATCCATAAATTGGCTACTAGGACTACACTTACTATCCCTCATTTTAATCCTCAGAAATAAAGCTCGTCACGCTAGCTATTCAACGCTTCGAACGACATCTCAAACGGCATCCTAAAACTCAAGTTACAACATTTTCAAACTGAATCTGCCAAAAACCAGACAGTATGGATCAACGCAAAACGTCTTGGATTGACGCGTACTGCACTAAACCTGCAACATGAGTCGACACATCCTCTCTTGGATTGAATCATATTAAGTCTTACACACAGCATGTATCGACACATGCCCCTATGGATCGACTCATCCTGAGTCTAAAAGCACTCATGTATCGACGCAAAACCTCTTCGTGTCGACTCATCCCAAGTCTCTATACCTTCTTGTATCGACACATAGCATTTGGGGTCGACACATCCTGCTTCATCCTGCATGAACTATGTGATTTCCTTTGCATTTTCACTACAGGTTCTATACTTTAAGCCCTAAAAAGTTAATCTACTCATGGAATAAACAGTATCGGGACATCATTATTCATCCAAAATTTATCGAATTTTCATCATACAATCTCATATACATTCAATTCAAGAAAAAGACAACAATCATCTCTAACCCCACATACCAATTATCATGAACCCAATTATAGAGTCAGAACCTCACCCTTACCTTGGATTTAAGGTCGCTCTATAATCTTCCGGTCGAAACCTCGTTCTGCCGTTTTTCCTCTTTTTCCAGCAGTTTCACGTTCTTCTTCTCAATCCTTATTCTTCTACTGCCTCTTCTTTATATTCTTTCTAACCATAATAAAATAACCTATTATTCTTTATTCCTTATTGGGCTTAATACTAATACACCCCCTTATTACTTTTATACTTAAAAACAAGCCCACATCAAATAATATCATACTTCTAATATTATTTCTCCACTTAATAAAATAATTAAATCCAATTAGTCACAACACAACTTTATAAATATTTCAAAAATAATTTAATTAAATTACGGGCGTTATACTCCACACTCGCACCATGAAGAGAAAAGGGATTCTTATGTGTTGCGTGACATTGCTATCATGGTGGTTTATTTCTCACCTTCCTAAATCAGTATTGAAGAGTGAGGAAGGCTTGGGTTGGTTGCAAAAGATAATGTCACTATCTCACTCGAATATTCTCTGGTATTCCCGATCCATGGGAGATATCTCTGTCATTGACCATTGCGGGGAATTCCCTAATGTCCCACTACTTGGCATTAGGGGAGGCATAACATATTATCCTTCTCTGGCTTTACGACAATTTGGTTATGCACAAAGGGATGGTCCCCATAATATGCTTATCCGGGGCATTGTGTTTAACTACGAGGATGATTCTCAAGGGTATTGTCAGAGGTTTATACGAGCTTAGGGCATGGTAAACATATTTGATACCAGGAATTTAGGGCCTAAGACTTCCATCCCTATGGAACCTTATCTCAAATGGGTACGAGCTCGCGCTCAGAACCTTATCATGCCGTATATAGCCATCTTACCAGTGGTTGTGGAGCCCATCTCCGAAGGGGATGCTCCTTATACATTTCTCCATCCTGACATGCCCACTGATCTTGAAGAGCTGCAGAGATCCTGGATTCAGCTGAAGAAAGAACAAGATACCTTTAGAGATCATTTCTATGTCAATGTGAAGAAATTCTTGGAGCTTACTAAGCAAATTCACGAAGAAAAAAATCTTAATGTCTATCTCGACACGAAGAGGAAGCGCCCATGGGAAACCTGATGTCTTACATTTTAGAATTTTTCAATTGTAAGCCTAAAAAGGCAATTGTATTTTGAATTCTACTAATAAAATCTTTGAATCATTTTGGTTCACAAATTTAAATTTTCCGAAGTCCTTGAAAACATTGCATACATATACCATACATATCTTTGCATAAACAGGTTTCAGGATGGGTTTCTTACCTTCTTCGCTATTTATTTCAGCAATGGCTCTTGAACAAATAATTAAGGAGCTCTAGGCACAGAATGTCTAATTCCAAGAAATGTTCCTGAATCTGGCTAAGGGACAAGAAGACTTGAAAGCCCTGATTCTCAAGGACAAGAAGAAGAAAAAGAGGCCAGTGGGTGCTATAAACTTGGGAAGAAGGTTCAAAGGACAAGTGAAGCACGTTTTAAAGCTCGCAACTCCGTCAAGAGAGAGAGACAATCAGGATGGAGAGCCAAGAGAAGAAGACCACAACACGAGGGAGTCTGAAGAAGATGAACCTGACTATTCTGAGGAGCAGTATCCTCATGTTGATGATAAATACAAACAGCTGGAGGATCGACTCAATGCCATGGAGATCCAAAGGGTTCTCGGGTTGGACTTTGAAGAGCTTAGACTGGTCTCATAGGTGGTCATCCCGCGGAAGTTCAAGGTCCCTACATTTTCTAAGTACGACGGTGTCTCCTGCCCTAAGATACATTTAAGGTCGTATGTCAGGAAAATTCAACCCCACACTACTGATATGGATTTGTGGGTACACTTCTTCCAGGAAAGTTTGACAGGAACTCAGCTGGAATGGTTCTATCAACTAGAAAGAACCAATGTGCGTAATTGGGAGGATCTGGATGCTACTTTCTTTAAGCAGTACCAATATAATGTTGACCTTGCCCCGACTCGTACACAGTTGCAAAGCATGTCTATGGGTTCCGGCGAGGGCTTTAAGGACTATGTCCAAAAATGGAGAGACCTTGCGGGAAGAGCCCAACCTCCATTGTCTGATAGGGAGCTGGTGGACATGTTCTTGGGCACATTATCCGGGCCATTCTTTAACCACCTGATTAGAAGTTCTTTTGCTGGTTTACTGAGCTGATCTTGACAGGAGAAAGAGTGGAAGCTGGTATTAAAAGTGGTAAAATCCATAGAGATGCATCCTCCAGCACTGCAAAGAAACCATTCAAAGGGAAGAAGGAGGTCAGTGCTGCTTATGGCCAAAGAAATCTTAATAAAGCTAAGCGTCGTCCGATGGTAGAGGCTGTTATGATTTCCAATTCTGCATCAAACCGGCAACAGAATAATCAGACTAGAACAAATAATCCAAGGAGACAGTTTACCCGGATCAACATGACCCTATCTCAGGTTTTACCACACCTGTTGAAATCCAATTTGGTTACCCTGAAAGAGGCTCCCAAAAACCCCAACACTGCATCTCCTCACTACAATGCGAATGCTCAGTGTGCTTACCATTATGAAAGTCTAGGCCATGATACAAACGATTGTTGGGCTTTGAAGAACAAGGTGCAGGATTTGATTGAAGCAAAGGAGATTGAATTTGACGCTCCTGAGACCCCTAATGTTATAACTTCCCCTACGCCCAAGCACGACCATGGTGTCAATGCTATTGATGATGAATGTTTGTTGCTTCTGTGGATGAACTGGCTACTCCACTCCTGACTATTAAGAAGAATCTCTTGCAGGTCAGTTTATTTCCGGGTTGTGGTGAAGGTTACCGCTTATGTTTGTCCTTACCTAATGGTTGCCATTTGTTGAAGAAAGGCGTCCAGTGCTTGATGGACGATAAGTAAATCCTGTTTGAGAAGACTCTAGTTACAAGTACTCCGTGTGAAGATGTTTCTATCATTACCATTTCCGCCAATCCTCCCAAGGTCTCCTCTAAAAGACCTGTCGGGATTACATCTGTTCCAAAAGTTTCTCCATTGATAATTACTTTCCCTGGACCTATGCCATATTCCTCAAATAAAGCTATTCCCTGGAACTATGGGGCTGATGTCTATTACCATGGCGTCAAGCAAGATTTGCTGATTGTTAATGATGACAATGTCAAAGACTCTGATCCTGACGTTAGTAATATCCCGGAACTAGTGAGATAACAAGAATCAGAAGAGTTTTCTCTCCCAAGATCTCTCCTCCTAAAATTGTTGCTACTCTCGTGATCATACCTGCAGCTGCTCCTATTAATACTCCCATTACTACTCATGTGATTGTCATTACTACTACTCTTGGCAGTATTCCTATGACTACTCCTGTTGCTAGCCTTGCTGCTACCCCTTCCAAGAAGTCAGCCGAGACTCAGGGTAAAGAGATATTGGTTGAGCTTGTCCAGACGAAGGCGCACCCAGAAGCCACCCCTGAGGCTTCTAAGAAGGAAATGGAAGAAATCTTAAAAATAATCAAGAAGATCAACTACATTGTGGTTGAACAACTGGGGCATACCCCTTCCAAGATCTCAATGTTGGCCCTGTTATTGTGCTTTGAATCCCATGCCAAGGCTTTAGTGAAATTCCTCAAGACTGCTCACGTGCCACAAGAAACCTCCGTTGATCAATTTGAAGACTGTGTGGCCAGTTTGATTGCTGACATTGGGCTAGGTTTCTCTGATGCTGATCTGACTCCCAGAGGAAGGAAACATAATGATGCCCTGAATGTCTCTATCGATTGCATGGGAACTACTTTGTCCCATGTTCTAGTGGATACAGGTTCATCACTGAATGTTCTACCCAAGAAGGCCCTTGACAGGTTATATTGCGAAAGTTTGACTCTAAAGCCTAGTAACATTATGGTGAGAGCCTTCGAAGGTTCTAAAAGAATGGTGCATAGAGAGGTGGATATCCCTATCAAAGTGGACACTCAGACTTTTAATTCCACTTTCTATGTGATGGACATCCGCCCATCTTACTCCTGTTTATTGGGTCGACCCTGGATCCATGGGGCTGGTGCTGTGACTTCCACCTTACATCAGATGCTGAAGTACCCAATCAATGGAAAAATTATCACAGTTCACGGGGAGGAGGAGCACATGGTGAGCCACCTGAACTCTTTCAGGTACGTTGAAATGGATGGCAAGTTCATTAAGACCCCTTATCAGAACTTTGAGGAGGTTCCATAGACCGTTGTTGCAACCAAAACCTCTACTAGTGTTCCAAAGACTACTAGGCCTCCACTGAAAATGGCCTCTCTGAAAGATGCCAAGGCAGTCGTTAAAGAAGGTGGGTGTACAATTTTGGGCCAACTTCCGGATATTCCCTACAAATCTTAAAAATTTGATTTGGGTTTTACTTTAGGAGCCCAAAAAGTTGTTCGTCGTTTTCGTGTCGGGGAACTACCTTTAAGAATCAGCAACCATGGAGTCAATTCCCTGGAAGACAATGATAGTGATTATGACCTGGACAAGTGGATATTCCCAACCATCGACGGTGGACTCAGCAATTGGGAGGCTAAAGACTTTGTGTCCATTACTTTTATTCAAGAGTAATTTGTCTTTTTGTTTTTAAGGAAATGTAATATTTGAACAATTGAAACATTAAAGCCTTGTGTCTTACCCGAGGCACAATGTTCTATTTGTGAGGGTCATTACTTCATTTTCATATGTCATCAATAAAACATTGGACATTTCACATACATATTTTACGCTCTTTGTTTTTCTTTTCTGCCTCTTTACTTTATCAAAAATATACAGCTATGCTCTTACACACACTCACATATCAAAATGCAGATCCACATCCACTCTGGATCCCATTGATAACGGTTCTACTATTGCTCATTATGGTTTTGAAAATCCGATCAACCAAGCCGAGGGCGAAGGTGAGGAAGATTGTGAGGTACCAGGAGAGCTTGCCAGACTTTTACAACAGGAAGAAAGGGCAATACAGCCTCATGAGGAGCCAGTTGAGACAGTAAACTTAGGTACTGAAGAGGACAGAAAAGAAGTCAAGATAGGTGCCGATCTGGAGCACATTGTTAAACAGTGATTAATACAGATGCTACATGATTAAGTTGAGGTTTTTTCCTGGTCATACGAAGAAATTCCGGGACATGACACCAATATTGTGGTTCATCGCCTACCTACAAAAGAGGACTGCCCTCCAATGAAATAGAAGGTTCATCGTATGCGGCCGGATATGTCAGAAAAGATTAAGGATGAAGTCATAAAACAGTTCAATGCCGGTTTCTTAGCTGTTACGTCTTATCCATAATGGGTCACCAATGTTGTTCCAGTACCTAAGAAGTATGGTAAGGTACGTATGTGTATGGATTACAAAGACCTAAACAGGGCAAGCCCCAAGGATGACTTTCAGCTTTCCCACGTTGATGTTATGGTTGACAACACCACATAATATAAAGTATTCTCCTTCATGGATGGTTTCTCCGGGTATAATCAGATCAAGATGGCATTTAAGGACATGGAGAAGACAACCTCCGTCACACAGTGGGGCACTTTTTGCTACAAAGTTATGCCATTTGGCCTAAAGAACGTCGGGGCAACCTATCAACTGGCCATAGTAGCTTTGTTTCATGATATGATCCATCATAAGATAGAGGTCTACGTGGATGATATGATAGACATGTCTCAGACTAAAGAGGAGCACCTTGATCACATACAAAAGTTATTTGACAGGCTGAAGAAATACAAACTGTGGCTGAACCTGAATAAATGCACTTTCGGGGTAAGATCCGGTAAGCTCTTAGGTTTCGTAGTCAGTGGTAAAGGCATTAAAGTGGATCCTGCAAAAGTAAAAGCTATACAAGAAATGCCAACTCCTCGCACTGAGAAGGAAGTTATAGGATTCTTGGGACGCTTAGACTACATTGCCAGGTTCATTTCCCATCTAACCGCTACTTGTGAGACAATCTTCAAGTTAATGAAGAAAGATCAAACAGTGAGGTGGAATGGTGATTTCCAGTATGCCTTTGACAAAATCAAGGAATATCTCCAAGAGCCTCCAATTTTGATGCCACCAGTTGAAGGAAGACCTCTGATCATGTACTTAACGGTATTAGAGAACTCAATGGGGTGTGTGCTGGGGAAGCATGATGAGTCTGGTCGAAAAGAGCATGTAATATACTACCTTAGCAAAAAGTCTACCGACTATAAAACTAGATACTCACTGATCGAGAAAACATGTTGTGCTTTGGCATGGGCTGCTCACCGACTAAGATAATATATGTTGACTCACACTACCTTATTGATATCTAAGATGGATCCTATCAAGTACATCTTTGAGAAGCCCACTCTCTCCAGAAGAATAACAAGATGGAAAATGATCCTGACCGAATACGACATTCAGTATACAACCTAGAAAGAAATTAAGGGAAGTATACTAGCTGATCATTTGGTACATCAAGCTGTGGATGACTACCAATCCATGAATTTTGAGTTCCCGGATGAGAACATCATGCTAGTAACTGATTATGAAGAACCTGGACCGGATGAAGGACCTGAAAAAGGTTCCCGATGGACTATGGTATTTGATAGAGCTTTCAACGCTCTTGGCAATGGCATCAGCACTGTGATCATATCTCCTGAAGGCTGTCATACTCCCTTCACTGCCAGGCTATATTTCAACTGTACCAACAATATGGCTGAGTATGAAGCATGTATCATGGGTCTCAAAGCTGCAATCGATTTAAGGATCAGGTTCTTAAGTGTATTCGGAGACTCGACTTTGGTAATCATCCAGATCAAAGGAGAATGGGACACGAAGCATCCTAATATCATCCCGTAGAAAGAACATGTGTTGACACTAATCCCATACTTTAAAGAAATTACTTTTGAGCATTTACCACGAGAAGAAAATCAACTAGCGGACGCGTTAGCTATGATGTCATCCATGTTCAAGGTTAGCTGGTGTGGTTCGAGTTTCTGGCCTTATGGATGCTTGCAAATGATCGTATCTGCTTCAGAGAAGGTCCAGGATGCGAATGGTGCTCTTGGAATGGCCTCAATCTCCCTCTAACTGCAAGAATGCTTTCACACTTTTTAATGATTTTTTTGAATTTGACTATGCTCTCTCTCGCCTCCAACCCCTGTGCTTTTGGTCTGGATTTGTTCTATATGTACTCTTGAGTGAATTAGGTTTACAAGTTTGCATCAAATCTTCTCCAATAATGATCTTTGATCATGATTTGATTCCCATGAAAACCTTTCCAAATTAAGCCAAAATTCAATATTTTTGTGTACAAACAAGCCTTGCACGATTTGATCTCATTGCCAGCTATTCATGGACCTGAAATATGCACAAAATCTCAAGGTTTAAATGATTTTGATATTTTCATGATTTTATTTTGATTTAACTTGATTTAATGTAAATAAAAATCAAAATAAATGACAAAAATAAAATAAAGGAAAGTGGGAAGGATCATGGGTCGTGGACCATGTTGCAAACTCAATACAAGCACAAAACGTTGGGCCCATTTGACAAAAATTGCAATTTGAGGCATATTTGACTTTTGGCAATTTTGCAAAAAGGGTCAACTTCATCAATGATTAACTTCCTCAATTTTGACCCTAGAGATGTGTTCTTGGACTTTTTAGAAAGCTTAGGATGTCCTATAAGCAACACTTTTGGTCTCATCTCAATTGAGTCTTCCATGTTCATGTATGAAGCTTTGACAAAAAAGGTGTTTTTGTTGACTTTTCAAAATGACCTATAATGTCCAAATTCATAACTTCTTGTGAGTGCATATTTTGAACTTGGGAGCTGAAGATGAATTGTAGGGAATTGAATCCTCTTAAAAATGAGCTTTGGATGGGTCATTTATAATAAAGTATGAGAAAGTAATGCTTGGTCAAAGTTGGGTTGACTTTTCCTACAAAACCCTAATTTAGCAACTTTTGGGTTTTGATGAATTGTGAGCAATCCTTGAGGAATCATGATCAACCCTTGATAAAATGATGAATAATACTTCAAAGTGAGGATGTTGACCAAGAATCTTGAAGTTTGACTGTATGTGGGCCACAATTGACTTTTGCCCTACCACAGTCGATTTTCAGGCATTTGAATAGTTGACTGAGCAAACTTCTTCTGCAAGGCTTGAAACTTGACATGAATGATCTTGAGAACATATTAGGATAATAGTGAGCATTTGGGACCATTTTGATTCAAACATCTTGATGCAAACTGAAACCCTAATTTGGGGTAGATTGCCTTAGGAGAGAGTTTGTCTGGTCAACCCTTGGACTTCCTTGAGCAATTTGAGGACCTCACTTGAAATGTATTGAGAAATATGGGAGGGCAAATTTTAGGGTACAACAACTGCCCCTGTTCAATCTTCTTAAACCTGAGGATGTAGATTGGCTTGTTTGCCTTTCGTAATCCGAGGCTGAAAGATGATTGAACACTAGAGTGCCCAGAAATTTGCACTCACATGAAGTGGTATCCGTCTTGTGATGCCAGGAATGGGCTTATAGATGCCATTTGGAAATGAATGACAGGGGATGGGCTAAAAGATGCCATCCGAAGGAGTGTCGATCGCCTAAGAGATTCCTTAGCGAGAACCCGTATACCTGTTGTTGAGGAATATTTCATTGGGGAATGCTGATCTCTGTCTTGGGGGAAATAGAATTTTAGGAGCTTCAGTCGTCTGTTATTCTATTGGGGAATCATCTCTTAGTCAAAGAGGTGAAAATGAGCTACTAACTGGTCGTGATCCAGGCTTCATAGTGATAAGATCGACTGCTATCTGGTCGTTCTCCAGGCTTTACAGTGACTTATTGGGGGATAAGATTAAACTTGCTATCTGGCCGTAATCCAGGCTTCACAATTTCTCAATTCTTATCTGGTCGTATTCCAGGCTTCAGAAGGAATTAAGTTGTTATCCGGTCGCATCCGGGCTTCAACTTGAATTTAGGGCACACTAATATCTGGTCGACTCTGGGCTTCTTAATAATTGTCCAGGTAAACTATTATTTGGTCGAAATCCAAGCTTCGTAGTGTCTCATACTGTTATCTGGTCGCAGTCCCAGGCTCCAGTGTCTTTAACCGCTATCTAGTCGTAATCCAGGCTTCACGATGTATTATACCATTATCTGGTCGAATCTAGGCTTCACGGTGATTGGCCGAGTAAACTGCTATTTGGTCGAAATTCAAGCTTCGCAGTGTCCCTTACTATTATCTGGTCGTAATCCAGGCTTCAGTGTCTTTTACCGCTATCTGATCGTAATCCAGGCTTCACGATGTATTATACCATTATCTGGTCGAATCCAGGCTTCATGGTAACTTGTATTGCTATCTGGTCGTAATCCAGGCTTCACAATAACTTACTGAGCTGTTATCCGGTCGATTTCCGGGCTTCACGGCTTGTGTTTATGATATTCCACTATCTGGTCAAATCCAGGCTTCATGGTGTCTTTGTAATGCTATCTGGTCATAATCAAGGCTTCACAGTAACTTGTTGGGGATTAAAATACTATCCGGTCGAATCCGGGCTTCATAGCTTTAAGATAAACCACTATCTGGTCGATTCCAGGCTTCGTGGTGTTTGATACTGTTATCTGGTCATTCTCCGGGCTTCACAATATGATGTAGAAATCAAGATACTATCCGGTCGGATCCGAGCTTCATAGCTTGAACTGGAATAGAAATCTTAGCATCGATTTGACTAAACCAGAGAAAACTTGTGAGAATTTAATTGCATCTTTACCTGAAAGGTAAAGAGTTAGTCGTATGTAATGTCATGATGTATGAAATGTATGGAGCAATGATGTTCTCAAAATAAATGAGATTGTGCTGTATGATGCGTATGCATGTGCCATAATGTATGAATATGCAAGATGTTTTCTAGCTGGGGAAAATAAATCCCGGACTGTTGCTGGAGAATATAAGGGGTTGAGTTCTTCGTTCTCGCTGGGGATAACGACCGAAGATGATTTGAGAATAAATTGGCGGGAGAATAACCCTGTTGGAGAATAAACTGGCGAGAGAAAGACTATGTGGGGAAGAGAGATACTCTGCCAGAAGATCTATTGATTTGGAGAAATAACCTCGGCTAGGGATGAATTACCGTTACTGGCGATAATGAACCCTGTTGGGAATTGAGTTTCTGCTTGTGGAAGAAATAAACTCTGCTCGAGAGACGGCTTTATAAACTGCTCATGGTTATAAAACTCGGTTGGGAATGAATTACCGTCTGTGGAAGAAATGAACTTCACTGGGGATAATCTTCCATTGTTGGTGATAGATGAACTCTGCTTGGGGAGAATTAACACCACTGCTTCCCGGGATTTCCTACTCTGCAGGGAGTGTATGCACTTTTAGTCACATTCTCAGGCTGGTTCTGTCCCTTTACCTGGTGGATAGAGCAACTGTAAGGTTTAGACATTTCTGTTTGCCCCTGTTCCTGGAATTACGAGCAATCGTCTTTTGTTTCGCATGTAAATATTTATGAGCAACAATTATTTTCAAATGCATATATCAAAAATGAATCATTGGACGTTCTTGCAAAACAAAACAGAAAAAAGAAAACAATTTTGAAATTTGTTGTAAAATGAAATGTATTGATTTTGAAGTTGGCCTGTAATAGGCGTTTTATACAAGAGGCTGACGTCCTAGTAAGAGAACACCGCCGAAAGATAGAAATTATACAATTTGTGAAAAACAAAGAAAAACAGCTATGTGAACAATCCCACTGGGTTCCAACTCTGCTATTGCCTTTATGTCTTCTAGCGTCTCATCACTTTGCTACTTGGTTGAAGGTAGATCAGATTGATTAGTGCCGCCCGAGCTTGATAGTCGATACTGAAGTCTGGTTGCAAGATGATCCAATGAGACATAATGTTACGCTTTAATCCCTAATTTTTTCCTGGAACGCCCTTTCGGGTTTTCAGTTCACCGGGATACCCTTTTTTGCCCAAGCCGCCTTTTCAGGTTTTCGACTTGCCGGGTGTACAAATTTTTTATTTTCATCCCTTATTTTTGCCCGAACCCTTTTGGTTCACTGGGAAGCCGTTATTTTTGCCTAGGCTAGTCGACCTAGCGGGTCTTTGATTATGCGTAGTATTTTTTCACTATGTGTGCATTGACAGGGTGAGGAAGGTCGTCACCATCCATGGTGGTTATAATCATAGCTCCTCCCGAGAAAATGTTCTTAACCACAAATGGCCCTTCGTATGTAGGGGTCCATTTACCCCTGGGATCACCTTGTGGCAGTATGATGCGTTTGTTCACCAGATCCCCAACTTGATACTCTTGTCGTCTGACTTTCTTGTTAAATGCCTTGATCATTCGCTTTTGCTACGTCTGACCATGACAAATAGCAGTGAGTCTCTTCTTGTCGATTAAATTCAACTGATCAAGCCGGGTTTGGATCCAATCGCCCTTGCTTAAACCCGCATCATTCATAATCCGGAGAGAGGGTATCTAGATTTCAATGGGTAAGACTGCCTCCATGCCATACACCAAAGAGTAGGGTGTTTCCCCTATTGACGTCCGCGCTGAGGTACGGTACCCATGAAGAGCGAATGGTAACATCTCGTGTCAGTCTTTATATGTCACCATCATCTTCTGCACAATCTTCTTGATATTCTTATTTGCTACTTCAACAACCACATTCATCTTCGGCCGGTAAGGAGAAGAGTTGTGATGTTGTATCTTAAATTGTTTGCAGAGCTCGGTGATCATCGTATTGTTGAGATTCATACCATTGTCCGTAATGATCCTCTCTAGTACACCATATCGACAGATCAAATTGTGTCGGATAAACCACGCCACAACGTTCTTGGTTACTGTAGCAAAGGAAGCTGCCTTAACCCACTTCGTAAAGTAATCAACTGCTACCAGGATGAAACGATGGCCGTTGAACGCAGTAGGTCTGATCTCGCCGATCATGTCCATGCCCCACATTTCAAAAGGCCAAGGAGTTGTCAAGACGTTCAGAGGAACTGGAGGTACATGCACCTTATCAGCATAGACTTGGCACTTATGAAAGATTCTAGAATGCTGATAACAATCGGCTTCCATAGTAGACCAATAATATCCTGCTCGAAGGATTTTCTTTGCCATGGTATGTCCACTGGAATGAGTTCCGAAAGTACCTTCATGTAATTCTGCCATGATCCTTTCTGCCTCGTTCTTATCCACACATCGCAGTAAGGTTGAATCATGGCTGCGCTTGTAGAGAATGCCATTACTGATGAAGAACTTCGCAGCGAACCTCCTCAGAAACTTCTTATCATTAACAGATGCACCCTCGGGGTACTCTTGAGCCTCAAGATACCTCTTTACCTTATGGAACCAGGGTTTATCCGCCACCTCTTCCGTCTCAATGTAACAGAAATGTGCGGGTTCGTCCAACCTCTCGATGGTGATCTGGGGAGCTTCATTGTCCCACCTGACCTTGAACATAGAAGACATGGTAGCTAGCGCGTCCGCTAACTGATTCTCCTCTCTTGGGAAGTGTTCAAAGGTTATCTCCTCAAAGTATGGAAGCAATGTCAACATGTACTCTTTGTAAGGAATAAGGTTTGGGTGTTTCGTATCCCACTCGCCTTTGATCTGAATGATCACTAGAGTGGAATCTCCGAACACACTCAAGAACTTAATCCTTAAGTAAATAGTAGCTCGTAGACCCATGATGCACGCCTCATACTCCGCCATATTGTTGGTACAATTAAAACATAATCAGGCGGTAAACGGAGTATGACAGCCTTCGGGAGATATAATCACGACACCAATGCCATTACCTAATGCGTTTGAAGCTCCATCGAAATACATAGACCATCGGGATCCCTCCTCAGGTCCTTCATCCGGTCCAGGTTTTTCACAGTTGGTCACCAACATGATGTTCTCATCTGGAAACTCGAAATTCATAGACTGGTAATCATCCACGGCCTGATGCGCTAAATGATCTGCCAACACACTCCCCTTGATTGCTTTTTGGGTTGTGTATTGGATATCATATTCAGTTAAGATCATCTGCCATCTTTCTATTCTTCTGGACAAGGCAGGCTTTTCGAAGATATACTTGATTGGGTCCATCTTTGATATTAATAAGGTAGTGTGAGTAAGCATATACTGTCTCAGCCGGCGAGCAGCCCATGCCAAAGTGCAGCAAGTTTTCTCGAGCAACGAGTATTGGGTCTCGTAGTCGGTAAACTTTTTGCTAAGGTAGTAAATAGTGTGCTCTTTTCGGCCAGACTCGTCATGCTGCCCCAGCACACACCCCATTGAATTGTCGAGTACTGTCAAGTATAAGATCAAGGGTCTTCCTTCAACTAGAGGCATCAGAATAGGTGGCTCTTGGAGGTATTCCTTGATCCTTTCGAAAGCGTTTTGACATTCATCATTCCATTTTACCACTTGATCTTTCTTCAGCAGCTTGAAGATCGGCTCACAAGTAGTAGTCAGATGTGAAATGAATCGGGCAATGTAGTTCAGACGTCCCAAAAAGCCTCTGACTTCTTTTTCCGTTCGGGGAGCTGGAATCTCCTGTATAGCCTTCACCTTTGCAGGATCCACTTGAATACCTTTATCACTAACGATGAAACCCAACAACTTAACAGACCTTACCCTGAAGGTGCATTTGTTCGGGTTCAACCTTAGCTTATACATCTTCAACCTTTCAAATAGTTTCTGGAGATGGTCAAGGTGTTCTTCCTCAGTCTGGGACCTTGCGATCATGTCATCAACGTAAACCTGAATCTCATGGTGAATCATGTCATGGAACAAAGCAACCATGGCGCGCTGGTACGTTGCCCTAGCATTGTTCAATCCGAACGACATGACTTTGTAGCAAAAGGTTCCCCACTGTGTAACGAAATTTGTCTTCTCCATGTCTTCGGGAGCCATCTTGATCTGATTGTAACCAGAAAAACCATCCATAAAGGAGAAGATCTTATGCTGCACGGTGTTGTCGACCAAAACATCGATGTGAGGCAGTGGGAAATCATCTTTGGGGCTCGCCCTGTTCAGATCCCTATAGTCCATGCACATCCGTACCTTACCATCCTTCTTGAGCACTGGAAAAATGTTGGCAACCCACTGCGGGTAAGAAGTAACAGCTAGAAATCCGGCGTCAAACTCTTTCATGACCTCGGCTTTGATTTTTTCTGACATCTCGGGGCGCATACGGCGAACCTTCTGCTTTACCTTAGGACAGTCTTCTTTGGTTGGCAAGCGGTGAACCACAATATCAGTGTCCAAACCAGGCATATCTTTATAGGACCAGGCAAAGATCTCAACATAGTCATGTAGCATCTGTATCAATCGTTGCTCGACACTAGGCTCCAGATTCGCACCTATCTTGACCTCTTTCCTGTCTTCCTCTGTACCTAAATTCACTGATTCCACTGGCTCTTCATGAGGCTGTATGGCCCTCTCTTCCTGTAGTAACAGTCTAGCAAGCTCTCCAGGTACCTCACAGTCGTCCTCACCTTCGTCCTCGGCTTGGTTGATCAGATTCTCGAAGTCATAACTGGCAGTAGCAGAGTTGTTATCAATGGGATCCATAGTGGATGTGTATCTGCATTATGATATGTGAGTGTGTGTAAGACAATAGCTGTTTTGATAAAGTGCGAGATAGAAAAGAAAAACAAGGAGCGTAAAATTTGTAATGCAAGAAAACATCCAATGCTTTATTGATGATATATGAAAATGACAAATAATAAGCCCTCACAAACAAAGCCGAAGTGCCTCGGGCAAGGCACCGGGCCGTAAAGTTTTAAACTGTCTGTTACAAATCTCAAAACAAAAGTCTATTACTGTGTAATAAAAGAAACGAGCACGAAGTCCTTCGCCGTCTAGTTGTTCAATTCACCGTTGGCAGTCGGGTAGATCCAGCTGTTGATATCTGACTCTTCTTCATCATCCTCAATGGCATTTACTCCCTGATTACTGATGTGCATAGGAGGTCTTCCAATCCGCGCATGCCGAACAACCTTCTGAGCCTCTGTAGTAAATCCCAAACCAAACTTGTCAGTCTTGTGTGTGAAATTAGGAAGCTGACCCCAATTTGCACACCCACCTTTTTCAATTACAGCCCTGGCATCCTTGAGGGAAGCCATCTTCATCGGAGGTTTGTCAGCAGCAACTTCAGCCGACGCCAAAGTCCGGGGAACCTCTTCAAAGTTCAGACAAGGGGTTTCGATGAACTCCCCATCCATCTCCACATAGCGAAAGGAATTAAGATGACTCACCATGTACTCCTCTTCTCCTCGCACCATAACAATATTCCCCTTTACCGGATATTTCAACATCTGATGGAGCGTAGAAGTCACTGCCCCAGCCTTATGAATCCAAGGGCGACCCAGTAAGCAATAATAAGATGGTCGGATATCCATCACGTAGAAAGTAGATGCAAAAGTCTGAGAGACAACTTTAATAGGGACGTCCACCTCCCCGTGCACCATCCTTTTTGACCCGTCGAAAGCTCTAACCACAATATTACTCGGCTTCATAATCAAACCTTCACAGTCTAGACGATCTAATGCTTTCTTTGGCAAAACATTCAATGAGGACCCGGTATCTACCAGTACATGGGCCAGAGTAGTGCCCCTACACTCGATCGAGATGTGCAGAGCATCATTGTGATTTCTTCCCTTAGCAGTAAGATCTGCGTCTGAGAAACCCAACCCATTGTCGGCAGTCAAACTAGCTACACAGTCTTTGAATTGATCGGCAGAAGTTTCCTGCGGCACATGCGCAGTTTTGAGGAAAGCAATTAAAGCCTTTGCATGGGCTTCTGAACACAATAACAAGGATAACATGGAGATTTTCGATGGGGTCTGCCCCAGCTGCTCAACTAAGTTGTAGTCGCTCTTCTTTATAATCTTCAGAATTTCCTCTATCTTCTGCTTAGAGGTTTCTACAATGATCTTCTTAGGTGCCTCCCTCCGGGCAGGCTCACCTGTGATTTCTTTGCCCCGAGTGCCAGATGGCTCGGCAACAGGCATGATAACTGGAACAAGAACTGGGACAATAGCTGATGTACTAGCAGATGGAATGACCACAGGTTTGTGAATAGTCGGGGGGGAAATCTCGGGGGAAAAGAGTCTTCCACTTATGGTGACCTTGCTAGCCTCGACAATATTGCTGACATCAGCATCAACTTCTTCAATCTTTAAGTCCTGCTTAACTCCATGGAAATACACATCGACCCCATAGTGCCAAGGGACATCTTTATTCGAAGTGTATGGGATAGGACCCGGGATAATAATGATTAACGAAGCAATTCTCGGGACGGGTGTAATCCTAACAGGCTTTCTCGAGGAAGCCTTGGAAGGATTGGCGGAAATGGTTATGATGGCAACATCTTGAATTGGAACCAACAGAATCATAATTTTCTCGAACATGATTTCTTTGTTATCCATCAGGCGTTGAACACCTGATTTCAATAAATGGCAACCAGCTGGCAGGATTGAGCATAGATGGCAACCTTCGCCACAACCTGGAAATAAACCGACCAACAATAGATTCTTCTTAACTGTCATCAAAGGAGTAGAAACTTCTTCCACAGAGGTCACAAATAAATCATCGTCCACAACATTTACTCCATGACCGTGTTTGGGCATAGGAGCAGTTATGACGTTGGGCTTTTCCGGAGCGTCAAACTTGATTTCTTTAGCTTCAATCAAATCTTGCACCTTATTCCTCAAGGCCCAACAATTGTTCGTATCATGACCTGGGCTACCAGAGTGATAGGCGCAATGGGCGTTCAAATTATATATCGGAGATGTGGTGCTGGGATTCTTCGGGGCTTCCCTCAGAGTTACCAGGTTGGTCTTCAATAATTGTGGTAGAATTTGAGACAAGGTCATATTAAGCCGAGTGTACTGTCTCTGCGGTCTCTCCATCCTTTGCTAATTATTGCGTTGTGGGGCAATAGTGGGTCCTGATATTACTACCGCATTCACTGCTTGATGGTGTTCAGGTCGGTTTTGGCTCCTCGAGCCATAGACTGCACTAGCTTCTTTCTTACTGGCGAAAGGCTTCTTTTCTGCACTTGACGACGTATCCTTCTGTATCTTGCCACTTCGGATACCAACTTCTACTCTCTCCCCAGTCAAAATCTATTCAGTAAAACCAGATGACGAACTGCCGATTAGATGATTGAAAAATGGACCAGACAACGTCCCCAGAAACATGTCTACCAACTCCCTATAAGATAGAGGGGGTTGGACTCTTCCAGCCAAATCTCTCCACTTTTGAGCATAGTCCTTAAAACCTTCACTTGCACCCATAGACATACCCTGAAGCTGAGTTCGGGTGGGAGCAAGGTCGGTGTTGTACTGATACTGCTTGTAAAAAGCAGCGGCAAGGTCCTCCAAGTTTCGGACATTAGCTCCTTCCAATTGATAAAACCATTCAAGCTGAGTCCCTGACAGACTATCTTGAAAGAAATGCACCCACAAATTTCTATCAGCAGTGTAGGGTTGGATTTTTCTGACGTACGAGCGGAGGTGGAGCTTTGGACAGGATGCTCCATCGTACTTAGAAAAAACCGAAGCTTTAAACTTGTGAGGGATCACCACCCCAGATGCTAGTCCCAGATCTCCGAAATCCAAACCAGGTATCTTCTGAATCTCCATAGCGCTCAGACGGTCTTCGAGTTGTTTGTACCTATCCTCAGCAGGAGGATACTGCTCATCATTAAAATCAGTATCATTATCAGAAACTACAGGACTAGGACCCTTTTCTTCCTCTTGGTCCTCTTCTCCTTTGGATGAAAGAGACATATCAGCTTCCTGTCGCAACCTATTCCCAAATCTGTTACCCATATTCAGAAGAACCACCTTCTTCTTCTTCTTCTTCTTCTTCTTCTTCTTCTTCTCCTTCAAGATGAGAGTCTTCAGATCCTCTTGCCCTTTAGCCAAGTTTAATAACATCTCTTGGAATTGGGAATTCTGTGCCTGAAGAGCCTTGATGGCTTGATCGGTAGGTATTTCAGAAGACATAATTGCTGAAATAAACAGCGAAGAAGATGAGAAACCTGTAATGGTACCTGTAATGATGTGCATGATAATGGGATGTGTGATCGGTGGAAATAGAACTGACTGTTTTGAAATGCTGGTTCGCATTTGCGTTTCGCAAAATGTTGCGGTAAGCAAGAGTCGCCACCGTCTTTTATTTTCTCCAACAAGGAAAGGACAAAAGCACATCAAAATTCCTTTTCGAGATGTTTCTCGGGTTCGGGAGGTAGATTATAGAAAGGGAAGGTGTTAACACCCTTTCTATCCGTGGTTATCCACGGGCTCTTAGGTACTTGCTCACTATGTTTTCAAAATGTTTTGCTTTTCTCGTGTTTGTGGGTTTTGAAAAGAGTTTTGTTTGAAAACTTCGATTTAACTCTTGTATCTGTCCTCAAGAGTGTATGAAGTGTTGTTTGAAAACTTTTGTCAGAAAAGTGTAGGTGCGAAAAGTATTTTTGTTTTGAAAGAGCAAGTATCTAAGAACCTCTACCTACTCAAAAGAAATTAAGCTGTGTAAATGTCCTTTAGGCAGCGCTATCCCACTATTGAGAAGTAGGTAGCACCGTCGTCGGAGTTTTCGGGTCAATTCGATTATGGGACATGTGGTCACTAAAGTAATGGTAGGACGCCTTAGCGGTAACCCTAATGTCCTAGATCATTTTCATCCAAGGCAACCGTTCCGAGGCAACTTTGATCTTTAGACAGGAGGGCGACCTCTAAAACACCCTATACTCAATGACCACGTCGAGGCAACCAAGTGAGGCATACCCTAAGAGTGGCATGTGCGAGTGTGTCAGGTTTCAGTTAAGTTATCTTTGTACGTGTTATGGTGAGCTACGATTGATTTTATTTTAAGAGAAGTCTTGTCATGCATAGCCTAGTTAGCATACATCTAGCAGTTAATAATTGCGGAAAATAAAACTAAGCTATTACAAGGCGTCGGGTATTTACATCGCCAAAAACTAACCCTTGAAAAGTAAATGCGGGAAATTAAATGAAAGCGATAAAAAGGGTCCTAATTAAAGCTATTACATCCTCGGAGCAAATACAATTATATGGATCAAAATATGAATCAAGAACAATCACACGCGTGATAAAAATTGGATCGGAGAGTTTTTAGGGTTTTGACCCTTTTTTGAGAAAGAAGGAAGTTTTTATATTATTTTGCATTTAATTAAATTAAACCTAGGCTAATTAACTAATTAAATAAAATAAAGATATTTTTTTGAGTTTTTATGTTTTTGAAAAAAATAAAAAGAGTCAAAAGTTATTGCAAACCCTAATTCTACACCAATTTTATTTATTGTGAAAATATTAAAATTAACCTAATTAAAAACTAAATTAATTATGTTAGTATTTATTTACAAAATAACTAATTAAATTTAATAAATAAAAATATTATACTTTTTTATGTTTTCTGAATTTATTATGAAAAATTTAATTTGTTAGTGAAAATAATAATTATAATAAATAATTAAAATAAAAGAAATAAAAATAGAAAAGAAAAGAAATAAACTTGAAGGGGGTGTTGGGCCCAATTCTGGAGTGTATCAGCAATTCTGAAGCCCATTATGCTTCCAGCCTGTTTGACTTTCGCAACTCCCTGCATGCTCATTGACTAGGGCGTATGGTGGATACCCAGCTTTGGCCACTGGATCTGCTTTGCAAGCCACTTGGCGTGTTGATAATTGAGGCATATGGTGGACTTCTTTTGGCAAACTGCACAAGAACACCTGAAAAATAAAAGTAACAAGGTTTTGGGGGGACCTGGGATTCGAACCCAGGTCCCAATGGACTTTGCACGCTTTCCCCAACCACTCAGCCAACGTGTTCATATTGTTAGTAAAATAAGAGGCGATTATTATATAGGAAAACAAATCAATATGCTGTAAATAAAAACAAAACGCGCGCTTTTTCAAATTGGCCAACCAGATGCTAACACCTCATCATCTTCTTCGTTTGTCCTGTATAATCAGAATCAAATAGCGGGTGTTTTTAACCTCCACTAACCACTGCAAGGAAAAATAGCGATTAGAAATCTAGCAAGCATAAATATTTCGCGAGGTATGGATTCCCTTCGTCTTGGCCTCACGATTTCAACCATGTGTCTCACTGGTCCCAATTTTCCCTGGTTCAGAAAGCCCTAATTTAAAGCTCAAGAACCCTAGAAATTTAATCATGGCATCTCACGATTCAGGGCATTACAGTTCAATTCAATTATGCCATTAGCTTCGTATGGTCTCTAGCAATGCAAAACAATCACTAAAACATGTTAAATGCGCATGAATTAAGATATATAATTCTGAATAAAAAAGGCAAACCGTGAAACTGTGTGCAACGATTCCTTGAGCTTCAGTGCCTGAGTTTGATTGTAAAACGTTCCTGAGACCTCCTGCAATGTATTTGAATGAATAGAATGCCTTGAATTGGCCTAGGTTGCAAGAATAGGTTTTCACTTTTCTTGAAATTTCTTGAAACTGTATGGTTGTTTCTGCAGCCTTTCCGTCGTCCACTAGGTCAGGGTTTGCTTGCTTGCATATAAGGGAAACAAATTAGGTCAAAAAGCCGGGCCAATATCCATTGCATTGATGTTTAAATCTTTGATTGAAAATCAAATATTTTTGATTCTTCATGATTGAACAAAGTTGCCAAAATTGGATGTTTTTGTATCTTTGACTTGTGCACGAATTTGCCAGCATGTTTTGATCAGATTTGCTTCACAAGTTGATTTAAAAAATCAAATCTTCTATTTTCTTATGATTTAAATTAATTAAATGGATTAATATTAATTAAAAATCCAATTAATCAATAAAAATAAGAAAATAAATCCAATTAATCTTGATGGGTCGTGCATAGGTCATGGGTGAAGTTTCAAGAAGAGATTTGAGGCCCATTAGCAAAAAGAAGGTGTTTTGGGCAAAGTTGACTTTTGCAAATTCATGAAAATTTCCCAACTTCTCCAATGCACAACTTGCTCAATTTTGATCATATGACCATGTTCTTTGACATTTTGGAAAGCCCTTGAAGTCCTCTAACCAATGCCTTTGGTCCCATGTCATTTGGATTTACCAATATCAAGTTATGGCCTTTGACTCAAAGTGTACTTTTGTTGACTTTTGAAATTGACCTATAATGTAAAAATTGGTAACTTCTTGTGAGTGCATTTCTTGATCTTGGAGTGTGAAGATGGATTGTATAAAATTGCATCCTCTTCAAAATGAGCTTCAGATGGAATTTTTCTGATGAACCATGAAAAAGTTATGCCCTGGTCAAGATACAGTTGACTTTTCTACTGTAAAAAAATAGTAACTTTTTACATCTTGATGATTTTTGAGCTATTCTTGTGGAATCATGATCAAGACTTGATCAAATGATGATTGTGAACTCAAAATAAGATGTTGACAAAAAATCCTGACTTTTGACTGCAAAATGACCATTTTGCCCTTGCAGTTGACTGTAGATCAAATGGGGCTTTTGACTGTGCCAATTGGCACTGTGAGTCTTGAAACCTGGCATGTAGGTGCTTGAGAATGTTTATAGGCCTATGAGATTTAATTGAACCATTGAAAACCCAAAATTCCTTGAAAGAACCAAAACCCTAATTTCAGCTGTCTTAGGAGGTGGTTTGACTGTACAACCCTTGAGCCAATTTGAGGATCATTCTTGACAAATCTTGAGAGATATGGGAGGGAAAATTTTTGGGTACAAAAGTTGCCCCTGTTCAATCTTCTTAAACCTGAGGAGGTAGATTGGCTTGCGTGCCTTTCGTGATCCGAAGGTGGAAGATGATTGAACACCAAAGTGCCCAGAAATTTGCACTCGCATGGTGTAGTATCAGCAATGTGATGTCGGGAATGGGCTTACAGATGCCATTTGGAGAGATGATAGATAGGAGGATGGGCTTATAGATGCCACCTGGAGATTGTTGGTAGGTAGTTTTGTCTTCGTTGACGGGTTGTCTTCATTGACGGGTTGTCTTCATTGACTGGTTGTCTTCATTGACGGGTTGTCTTCATTAACGGGTTGTCTCTATTGATTGTGTTCGGATCAGAAAAATCTTTAGGAATCGACTTAGCTGATTTTGTCTCCATTGACTATGTTCGGATCAGAAAAATCTTTAGGAATCGACTTAGCTGATTTTGTCTCCATTGACTTTGTTCGGATCAGAAAAATCTTTAGGAATCGACTTAGCTGATTTTGTCTCCATTGACTGTGTTCGGATCAGAAAAATCTTTAGGAATCGATTTAACTGGTTTTGTCTCCATTGACTACGTTCGCATCAGAAAAATCTTTAGGAATCGATTTAACTGGTTTTGTCTCCATTGACTGCGTTCGCATCAGAAAAATCTTTAGGAATCGATTTAACTGGTTTTGTCTCCTTTGACTGGCTTCGCCTCAGAAAAATCTTTAGGAATCGATTTAACTGATTTTGTCTCCATTGACTGATTTTGTCTCCATTGACTGGATTTGTCTCCTTTGACTGGATTTGTCTCCTTTGACTGAATTTGTCTCAGAAAAATCTTTAGGAATCGATTTAACTAATTTTGTCTCCATTGACTGGCTTTGCCTCAGAAAAATCTTTAGGAATCGATTTAACTGATTTTGTCTCCATTGAATGGCTTCAGAAAAATCTTTAGGAATCTTCTGGAGGAACCTGAGTAAGGTGATAAGTCCGTGTAAAACTTCTAGAGGAACCTGAGTAAGGTGATAAGTCCGTGTAAAACTTCTGGAGGAACCTGAGTAAGGTGATAAGTCTATGTAAAACTTATAGAGGAACCTGAGTAAGGTGATAAGTCCGTGTAAAACTTCTGGAGGAACCTGAGTAAGGTGATAAGTCCGTGTAAAACTTCGTCTTGGAACTGAGGAGGAACCAGTGTAGGGTTTCCTGAGGACGAGTCCGTGTAAAACTTCATCTGAAAGGAAGGAACTTGTGTAGGGTTGCCTGATGATGAGTCTGTGTAAAACTGCATCTTGGAAAGAGAAGGAACCGGTGTAGGGTTACTTTGATGATGAGTCCGTGTAAAACTTCATCTGGAATTGAGAAGGAACTGGTGTAGGGTTTCCTGATGATGAGTCTGTGTAAAACTGCATCTTGGAATTGAGAAGGAACCGGTGTAAGGTCGCCTGAGGATGAGTCCGTGTAAAACTTCATCTTGGAATTGAGAAGGAACCGGTGTAGGGTTGCTTCATGATGGTCAAGTAGATAATTGTCCTGTCTGATTTCAAGTATTAACCTACGATCAGTCGTCCACAGAATTTTCCTGGCTTGTTACAGGTATTAATCTGGAATTAGTCGTCCACAGATGCTTTTCCTGGCTTGTTACAGGTATTAATCTGGGACTTGGAAAGGTTGATGGTAGCCATCTTTTGATTGACCTTTTCCTGAAAAGGCAAAACATTAGCTGTATGCAATGTCATGATGCATGAACTGCATGATGTCATGACGTTCTCAAGAATAAATGATATTTGTGTTGTATGATGCATATGCATGTCATAATGTATGAAGATGAATGTATTTTCGTCTGGGAAAATAAATCCCGGAGCTACTAGAGAATAGTGTTGAGTTCTTCGTTTCCGCTGGGTATGATGAACGAAGATGATTGTGAGAATAAACCTGCAGGAGGAAAAGATCTCCGTTGGGGAATAAACCTGGTGAAGAGATTACTCTGTGGGGGATACTCTGTGGGAAGAGACGCTTTACTGAGATTTTAACGATAATTCCGCTGGGGGTTCCATTGATAAGCTCTGTTGGAGATTTTGATGATGAACTCCGCTGGGGATAGAAAGAACTTCGTTGGGGATGATCTTTCCGTTGCAACTTGCTGAGGATAACCCAGTTAGACTCTTGTGGGGATAACCTCTGAATTTGGATGAGGAGATGCATTTGTATTCTGCAGGGGACAAGCTTCCAGAATCTACTGGGGAAGATGATTCAACTCTGGCGGGGAAGCCCTTTTTTAGACTGCGCTGGGAAATAGTTCCACTGGGGGTATCCTGTATTCCGCCGGGGAACGTTCTTATATTTCGTTGAGGAATATTAAGAATGCTGGGGATGCTTGCTGAGGAATATCTGTATACTCCGCTGGGGAATATTAAGATCTACTAGGGATACCCAACCCTTTAGGGATGATGGTAGACCAACTCTGCTTGGGGGGAGTATTGCTGATGGTTGCAAGTCTCAGTGGGGAGAGCTTCCATTACTGTCTTGCTCTGCGGGGAGTGAAGGTATCTTGGTCATACTCTTCAGCTGAACCTACCTTGGTACCTTGGTGGACAGAGCAGCTTATACAGTTCGGACAATTCTTATTGCCCCAGTTTCTGCGGGAGAAGAAGGCCTATGAGGTGTTTGATAACTGCCGATTGACAAATCTTCTTCTGGTAGGCAAGTGACGAGATGAAGGGACATAGTCGTACGCTTTGATCCCTAATTTTTTCCTGGACCGCCCTTTCGGGTTTTTAGTCCACCGGGATACCCATTTTTGCCCAAGCCGCCTTTTCAGGTTTTCGACTTGCCGGGTGTACAAATTTTTTTCATTTTCATCCCTTATTTTTGCCCGAACCCTTTTGGTTCGCCGGGAAGCCCTTATTTTTGCCTAGGCCAGTCAACCTAGCGGGTCTTTGATTCACGCGCGGTATTTTTTGACTATGTCCATGCTCTCAGAGTGTAGGGAGTTGTCACTTTCGGTAGTATTGTGTCGCCATACTACCAGAAGATGTTTGATCGTGCCAGATTCGTTGCTGGAATTCATGCCTAACGCCCCAAGTGACTCAAGCGGAGATTTGCCCCTGGCTATTTGGCGTTTTGAGAGATTCCTTGAATCTTGACTTGACTGCCCCAGATGATGGACAATGATCATGTCTGCCCCTTGGTTGGAAGTGTTTCTTCCACTTGAGGTGACCCTTTTTATTGAAAAGGTTTTTGTTCACAAGATATTCTTCGTGCGAATTTCTGCTGTTTGAACAAATAGTCATATGCAAACAATATTATTTTAAGAATGCAAAGCTTATGTCTGTTTTGAAATTTTTGAAAATGCATTTTCCAATAAAACAAGCGAATTTTTTTGTAAAATGTGATGTCAACTCAGGATTTTACAGCAAGACCTACAGGAGTCAGGATACCTTTGTAACAGTATGCTTTCGAACTAACCCATGCTTCAGCTATGACTTTTTAAGGGTTATAACGTGGCCTGGTTCATGGTTTAAGAAACAAAGGATAAAGGCTCAAATTTTATTTGTACCCACCCGTTCTTCATGATGTTCTTCGATCCTAAACTCAGCTAATTGTGCATTAGATCTTGTTTGAGTCTTTGCTCTGATATTCCGGTGATGGTTCAGATACTGATAGTTTATTTTGAATAGGCAGTCATTTTGTTGAGAGTCTGTAGGACCTCTTTCTTTTTTGCTTTTATTATCCCTGCCTTTTTCCTGAACTGTTTCTTTTGTATTTACAGTCAGCGGGATGCCCCAGTTTCGTAAGCCCCCTTCATAGGTTTTGACTTAATGGGCTTTTGTTTTTGAAAGATAACGACTGCCTGTCTTGACGATTATAGGGAACCATCACCGTCTTTTTGTCTCGGAAGGACTTCTTTGATGCCATTCATTGTGCACCTGGATCAACTGAGAGAACTACCCTGCCCCAGGTTATGATTAAGGGTTTTAATTTTTGAAAATAAAAACTCCAACTTCTCTGGCTCAAAGGGGTTGACGAGGGACTATCTTCCTTATAACTCCACTGTTTAGGATTTGAAACAATGCCTGTACATCGTCAGCGGGGTCTGTTCAAAAGCATACTGTAAAGATCGTGGTATCATTTTCGTCATCCTCCCTCAAAAGGCTTAGAATTTTTTAATCGAGAGTTGAACATCAAAAAATGAAAGCAATTTTAAGCATAGTGAAAAGAATTAATTCAAAACAGACACGTGTAATGCATTAATGAAATAAAAGAGTCTGACATGATAATTGTTTGAATAAGCAGATAAAAATACAGCTTCAGAATTCAAATGAACAAAAATCTCTCAATCCTAGCCATGTTTTGGCAAGGGAGCAGTGATCACATTGGGAGTCTCAGAAGGCTCGAATTCGATCTCCTTAGCGTCAATCATATTCTGAATCTTGTATTTCAGCACCCAACAATCGTCAGTATCGTGCCCTGGGCTACCGGAATGATAAACGCACCTTGCATTCGGGTTGTAGTTGGGAGAAGAAGTCTTAGGGTTCGAAGGAGGGTTTATCACCGTAATCAGATTCATCTTCAACATGTGCTGCAATGCTTGTGACAATGGCATGTTGATGTTGGTGAACTGTCTTTTAGGCTCGTCCGGCCTTCGTTGATTTCCCTTTTGCTGTTGTCGGTGTGACGCAGAACCAGAGATCAAGACTGCCCCTGCGTGTTGATCACGACGACTCTTTTGACTGTACACAACATTAGACTCTTTCTTCCCACTGTAAGGCTTTTTATGAGCATCAGAAGGTGTAGCTTCTTGAATCTTCCCACTTTTGATGCCGGCTTCAATTCTCTCCCCAGTCAAGATAAGGTCTGTAAACCCGGCTGAAGAGTTTCCAATCAAATGGTTAAAGAACGGACCAGACAGGGTCCCCAGAAACATATCAACAAGTTCACAGTCAGTTAAAGGTGGCTGCACCCTTCTGGCAAGGTCTCTCCATTTTTGGGCGTACTCTTTAAATCCTTCACCCGTCCCTATTGACATACCCTGGAGTTGGGTATGCGTAGGAGCGAGGTCGGAATTGTATTGATACTGCTTATAGAACGCAGTAGCCAAATCTTCCCAGTTGCGGATACTGGCCCCATCCAGCTGATAGAACCATTCGAGTTGAGTCCCTGAAAGACTATCCTGAAAGAAATGGATCCACAAATTCTTGTCAGCAGTGTAAGGTTGGATCTTCCTTACATACGACCGGAGGTGCAGCTTTGGGCAGGAGGCTCCGTCATATTTGGCAAAGGCAGGTGCCTTGAACTTATGTGGAATCACCACCCCAGAGGATAAGCCTAGGTCTCCAAAGTCTAACCCGGGCACATTCTGTATCTCCATAGCGCTCAAGCGGTCCTCCAACTGTTTATACCTATCCTCAGCAGGAGGATACTGTTCTTCATCATAATCTGTCTCGTTGTCGGAGACCACGGGGCTAGGAACCCTTCTCTCTTGGGGGCTGTCTTTCCCTACAGAGGAGGTGGTTAGATCAACTTCATTTTGCAGTCCATTGCCAAATCTGCGTCCAGTGTTGAACAAGACGGTCCTCTTCTTCTTCTTCTTCCTCTCTTTCAGAATCAGAGTCTTCAAATCCCGTTGACCCTGGGCTAGGCTCATAACCAACTCTTGGAACTGGGCGTTCTGGGCCTGGAGGGCCTTGATAGCTTGTTCAATGGAAGGTTCGGTAGACATGATGATTGCTGAAATAAACAGCGAAGAAGATAAGAGACCTGTAATGGTACCTGTAATGCAATGATATGTATGATATATGTATGCAATGTTTTCAAGGATCTCGTGGGGTAAACAAAGAAACTTGTTAGAATTTGAATTTTGCAGCTTGATTGAAGGAACTTCATGTTGTTGAGAGTCCTTTTTCAAGAGTCAAGCTCACCATATCGAGTGGGTCATAGCCCCTGACTCAAGTTATCATGCTTGGATTTCTAGACAACTTTGGCTAGAGGAAAATAAATCCCCTTTGCCCCTTGCTAGACATTTGGTTCATCCTGACCTGCATCACAAACCCTTGAGATCCTTGAAATGGTTAAGGAAATGCTATGGTATGATGTTATGATGTGTATGTTATGCGTGAAGTGATGTAAGTAAGCCCTGCAATTAATCCAAATTGTTGGATAAGGACTGTAAACAAAACCTGCAAGGAACTCATGTTGTCAGATAACAAGTATGTACAAGTAGTTCAAGTTTGAAAGCACACAAGTCACACAAAAGAGCCCTTAGATTTCAGGCTGGCATGAAGTTTAGGTACTACCCTCTTTCAGTTTCAGTTGGTTAAGACATGTCCTAAAAATAGTAACCGGGTTCTAGAGGATCTCAATATCACTGACTACCCTCAATCGGTCATAATTCCAGTTTGGCAACCTTTTCTTGCAGCCGGAACCATCGCGAGATTTCGTCTCAATGAGTGTAGCATACTGCTACTGTTCTATGGCCAAGTTGGTCAATTTAAGGTTCTAAGGTCAGTTGGTGCTTAATGACTCCTTAGAAGACCCATATTCTCCTCGTTCCAACACAAGGGATATCGGTACAGACCAAGGTGTCACACCAACGTAGCTACTGCTTCACCCGTGTCGGTCTACGCCGGACAGGCCCCTCACAGTTTATTGCTACTTACCTAAAAAGGGGTACCCCAGATCCGAGTTAGGATCTATAAAACTCCGATACAAGCCCACAACAATAAAGCTTACAAAGCATACAATTGAAAACATAGTGGTCTAATCCCAAGGTACACCTCACTTATAAGAATATTTCCCCAGCAGAGTCGCCAGTTCTGTGATCGGTGGAAATAGAACTGACTGTTTTGAAATGTTGGTTCGCGTTTACGTTTCGCAAAATGTCGCGGTAAGCAAGAGTCGTCACCGTCTTTTATTTTCTCCAACAAGGAAAGGACAAAAGCACAACAAAATTCCTTTTCGAGATGTTTCTCGGGTTCGGGAGGTAGATTATAGAAAGGGAAGGTGTTAGCACCCTTTCTATCCGTGGTTATCCACGGGCTCTTAGGTACTTGCTCACTATGTTTTCAAAATGTTTTTCTTTTCTCGTGTTTGTGGGTTTTGAAAAGAGTTTTGTTTGAAAACTTCGATTTAACTCTTGTATCTGTCCTCAAGAGTGTATGAAGTGTTGTTTGAAAACTTTTGTCAGAAAAGTGCAGGTGCGAAAAGTATTTTTGTTTTGAAAGAGCAAGTATGTAAGAACCTCTACCTACTCAAAAGAAATTAAGCTGTGTAAATGTCCTTTAGACAGCGCTATCCCACTATTGAGAAGTAGGTAGCACCGTCGTCGGAGTTTTCGGGTCAATTCGATTATGGGACATGTGGTATCTAAAACAATGGTAGGACGCCTTAGCGGTAACCCTAATGTCCTAGATCATTTTTATCCGAGGCAAACGTTCCGAGGCAACTTTGATCTTTAGACAGGAGGGCGACCTCTAAAACACCCTATACTCAATGACCACGTCGAGGCAACCAAGTGAGGCGTACCCTAAGAGTGGCATGTGCGAGTGTGTCAGATTTCAGTTAAGTTATCTTTGTACGTGTTATGGTGAGCTACGATTGATTTTATTTTAAGAGAAGTCTTGTCATGCATAGCCTAGTTAGCATACATCTAGCAGTTAATAATTGCGGAAAATAAAACTAAGCTATTACAAGGCGTCGGGTATTTACATCGCCAAAAACAAACCCTTGAAAAGTAAATGCGGGAAATTAAATGAAAGCGATAAAAAGGGTCCTAATTAAAGCTATTACATCCTCGGAGCAAATACAATTATATGGATCAAAATATGAATCAAGAACAATCACACGCGCGATAAAAATTGGATCAGAGAGTTTTTAGGGTTTTGACCCTTTTTTGAGAAAGAAGGAAGTTTTTATATTATTTTGCATTTAATTAAATTAAACCTAGGCTAATTAACTAATTAAATAAAATAAAGATATTTTTTTGAGTTTTTATGTTTTTTAGGAAAAAAATAAAAAGAGTCAAAAGTTATTGCAAACCCTAATTCTACACCAATTTTATTTATTGTGAAAATATTAAAATTAACCTAATTAAAAACTAAATTAATTATGTTAGTATTTATTTACAAAATAACTAATTAAATTTAATAAATAAAAATATTATACTTTTTTATGTTTTCTGAATTTATTATGAAAAATTTAATTTGTTAGTGAAAATAATAATTATAATAAATAATTAAAATAAAAGAAATAAAAATAGAAAAGAAAAGAAATAAACTTGAAGGGGGTGTTGGGCCCAATTCTGGAGTGTATCAGCAATTCTGAAGCCCATTATGCTTCCAGCCTGTTTGACTTTCGCAACTCCCTGCATGCTCATTGACTAGGGCGTATGGTGGATACCCAACTTTGGCCACTGGATCTGCTTTGCAAGCCACTTGGCGTGTTGATAATTGAGGCATATGGTGGACTTCTTTTGGCAAACTGCACAAGAACACCTGAAAAATAAAAGTAACAAGGTTTTGGGGGGACCTGGGATTCGAACCCAGGTCCCAATGGACTTTGCACGCTTTCCCCAACCACTCAGCCAACGTGTTCATATTGTTTGTAAAATAAGAGGCGATTATTATATAGGAAAACAAATCAATATGCTGTAAATAAAAACAAAACGCGCGCTTTTTCAAATTGGCCAACCAGATGCTAACACCTCATCATCTTCTTCATTTGTCCTGTATAATCAGAATCAAATAGCGGGGGTTTTTAACCTCCACTAACCACTGCAAGGAAAAATAGCGATTAGAAATCTAGCAAGCATAAATATTTCGCGAGGTATGGATTCCCTTCGTCTTGGCCTCACGATTTCAACCATGTGTCTCACTGGTCCCAATTTCCCCTGGTTCAGAAAGCCCTAATTTAAAGCTCAAGAATCCTAGAAATTTGATCATGGCATCTCACGATTCAGGGCATTACAGTTCAATTCAATTATGCCATTAGCTTCGTATGGTCTCTAGCAATGCAAAACAATCACTAAAACATGTTAAATGCGCATGAATTAAGATATATAATTCTGAATAAAAAAGGAAAACCGTGAAACTGTGTGCAACGATTCCTTGAGCTTCAGTGCCTGAGTTTGATTGTAAAACGTTCCTGAGACCTCCTACAATGTATTTGAATGAATAGAATGCCTTGAATTGGCCTAGGTTGCAAGAATAGGTTTTCACTTTTCTTGAAATTTCTTGAAACTGTATGGTTGTTTCTGCAGCCTTTCCGTCGTCCACTAGGTCAGGGTTTGCTTGCTTGCATATAAGGGAAACAAATTAGGTCAAAAAGCTGGGCCAATATCCATTGCATTGATGTTTAAATCTTTGATTGAAAATCAAATATTTTTGATTCTTCATGATTGAACAAAGTTGCCAAAATTGGATTTTTTTGTATCTTTGACTTGTGCACGAATTTGCCAGCATGTTTTGATCAGATTTGCTTCACAAGTTGATTTAAAAAATCAAATCTTCTATTTTCTTATGATTTAAATTAATTAAATGGATTAATATTAATTAAAAATCCAATTAATCAATAAAAATAAGAAAATAAATCCAATTAATCTTGATGGGTCGTGCATAGGTCATGGGTGAAGTTTCAAGAAGAGATTTGAGGCCCATTAGCAAAAAGAAGGTGTTTTGGGCAAAGTTGACTTTTGCAAATTCATGAAAATTTCCCAACTTCTCAATGCACAACTTGCTCAATTTTGATCATATGACCATGTTCTTGGACATTTTGGAAATCCCTTTAAGTCCTCTAACCAATGCCTTTGGTCCCATGTCATTTGGATTTACCAATCTCAAGTTATGGCCTTTGACTCGAAGTGTACTTTTGTTGACTTTTGAAATTGACCTATAATGTAAAAATTGGTAACTTCTTGTGAGTGCATTTCTTGATCTTGGAGTGTGAAGATGGATTTTAGAAAATTGCATCCTATTCAAAATGAGATTTGGATGGAATTTTTCTGATGAACCATGAAAAAGTTATGGCCTGGTCAAGATACAGTTGACTTTTCTACTGTCCAAAAATAGTAACTTTTTACATCTTGATGATTTTTGAGCTATTCTTGTCGAATCATGATCAAGACTTGATCAAATGATGATTGTGAACTCAAAATAAGATGTTGGCCAAAAATCCTGACTTTTGACTGCAAAATGACCATTTTGCCCTTGCATTTGACTGTAGATCAAATGGGGCTTTTGACTGTGCCAATTGGCACTGTGAGTCTTGAAACCTGGCATGTAGGTGCTTGAGAATGTTTATAGGCCTATGAGATTTAATTGAACCATTGAAAACCCCAAATTCCTTGAAAGAACCAAAACCCTAATTTCATCTGTCTTAGGAGGTGGTTTGACTGTTCAACCCTTGAGCCAATTTGAGGATCATTCTTGACAAATCTTGAGAGATATGAGAGGGCAAATTTTGGGGTACAACAAGATGTGTATGTAATGATTTCAAAGACTTTGGGAGCTTTAAATTTGCAAATCAAGAAATAAACAAACTTTATTAGATTAAACTTGTAAAAAGGTTCAACAAATACCTTTAAGGCGTTTACAAAGAAACGAACGAAAAACAAATCTAAACTAGAAAAGCAAAATCAGAAATCCCATGGACGCTTCCCCTTCGTGCTGACGTAGTCATTGATTGTCCTTTCATTCTCAAGTTGTCTGGTGAGCTTCAATATCTTCCTCTCTTGCTCATGGTACTTCTCTCGGTAGGTATCCCTCTCCTCTTTCAGCTGAATCCAAGATCTCTTTAATGCTCCAAGATCAGTGGGCATGTAGGGATAAAAGATTGTATAAGGAGCGCCCTCTTCATTGGTAGGCTCCACAATCACTGGCAACACAGCTTCATAAGGCATCCCAAGCTTCTGAGCTCGAGCTCGAACCCACTGGAGATAAGGTTGCATAGAGAGAGAAATCTTTGGTCCTAGCTCTTGAGGGTCAGACCTGTTCACCATGCCCCAGGATCGTACAAACCTTTGGCGATGCTCGTCAACGTCTTCCTTGTAGTCAAATGCAATATCTGTAATAAGTAGTTCATGAGGACCGTCTCTCCGAGCGCGACCAAACTGTCGTAAAGCTAGGCATGAGTTGTAGGTTATACCCCCTCTGATTCCAAGTAACGGGACATTAGGGTATCCCCCACAACGATCAATGACAACAATGTTTTCCATAGCCTTAGAACTCCAAAGAATGTCTGTATAGGCAAGGGACATTATTCTGTAAGACCACCCTAAACCTTCCTCATTCTTCAACACAGATTTGGGGAGGTGCAAAATAAACCACCTTGCCAGCAACGACATGCAACACATGAGGGTCCCTCTTCTTCGCACAATATGAGTATAGAGGGCATGCAAGATATCACCCAGAAGAGTAGGCACCGGATTGCGAGACAGGAAGATCTTAACCGCATTCACATTTATGAAGGAATCTAGATTCAGGAAGAGAACCAAACCGTAGATAAGGAGAGCTAAGATGTCTTCGAAAGCCTGGAAATCCAAGTTATCCCAGAATAGTTGAGCTTGATCTACCAGAAACTTGGCCAAGAAACCTTCAACCCCGCTTCGTGTTTCCCAGTTAGATACTACATCAGCCCTTTTCAAGTGTAGAGCTGAAGCAATGTCTTCTGGACTAGGAGTCTCTTCCAAACCTGTGAAGGGCATCTGCTCGAGGATGGATATGCCCAATAAGTGAGAAAACTCTTCCATAGTAGGAACTAGCTGATAATCCGGGAAAGTGAAGCAATGATGCACCAGATCGAAGAACTGGAAGAGCACACTCATCATTTGCTCATCAAACTTTGAGGTAACCAAGCTAAGAAGCTGACCATGTCTCCTAATGAATGAAGAAGTATCAGAAACTCTCGAGGCTAAATCTTTGAGTTGAGCAGGTATTTGCACAAAGTTAACTCGGATGGTGTTTCTGCGCATGGAAGCCATAATCTGCAAAATAGAACAAAGATAAATCCCCTCGGTCTTTGAAATGGTTAGTATAATGAAGTATGCATGCTATGTTATGATGCATGATGTCATGATAAAACACACAACAAGTATAGCAAATAACAGACATGGTAAAGGCAAACAAGTCACATAATAGCCCTTAAGTTTAAGGCTTGCATGGGGTCTAGGTATTACCCTCTTGAAGTTCAGTTGGTTTCAACCTGTCCTAATAATAGTAACCGGGTTCTAGAGGTTCTCAATATCACTGACCATCCTCCATCGGTCATGGTTTCAGCTCACGCAATCTTTTCTTGCGTCCGAAACTATCTCGAGAGTATGGCCTTAATGAGTGTAGCATCGAGTATCAACCAGTTCCCAGCTTTATACCGAGACCGGCTATCTCACTACTTCCTATGGCCAAGTTGGTCGATTATGGGTTCTAAGGTCAGTTGATGCTTAATGACACACATAGCGGCCCCGTATTGTCCTCGTTTCTCCACAAGGGATACCGGTACCAACCAATGTGCCACATCAACATAGCTACTGCTTCAACCGTATCGGTCTACGCCATACAGTTCCCTCACAGTTTATTGCTACTTACCTAAAAAGTGTCCCCCAGATCCGGGTTAGGATCTATAGCAACTCCCGATACAAAACCCTCAAGAGTAAAGCAATCAAATCAAACAAGAGAAGCAATTTATGATGAACTAATCCTAAGGTATACCCTACTAGTTATCCCCAGCATAGTCTCCAGTTCTGTGGTTCGAGTTTCTGGCCTTATGGATGCTTGCAAATGATCGTATCTGCTTCAGAGAAGGTCCATGATGCGAATGGTGCTCTTGGAATGGCCTCAATCTCCCTCTAACTGCAAGAATGCTTTCACACTTTTTAATAATTTTTTTTGAATTTGACTATGCTCTCTCACGCCTCCAACCCCTGTGCTTTTGGTCTGGATTTGATCTATATGTACTCTTGAGTGAATTAGGTTTACAAGTTTGCATCAAATCTTCTTCAATAATGATCTTTGATCATGATTTTATTCCCATGAAAATCTTTCCAAATTAAGACAAAATTCAATCTTTTTGTGTACAAACAAGCCTTGCACAATTTGATCTCATTTCCAGCTATTCATGGACCTGAAATATGCACCAAATCTCAAGGTTTAAATGATTTTGATATTTTCATGATTTTATTTTGATTTAATTTGATTTAATTGAAATAAAAATCAAAATAAATGACAAAAATAAAATAAAGGCAAGTGGGAAGGATCATGGTTCGTGGACCATGTTGCAAACTCAATACAAGCACAAAAATTTGGGCCCATTTGACAAAAATTGCAATTTGAGGCATATTTGACTTTTGGCAATTTTGCAAAAAGGGTCAACTTCATCAATGCATAACTTCCTCAATTTTGACCCTAGATATGTGTTCTTGGACTTTTTAGAAATATTAGGATGTCATTTAATCAACCCTTTTGGTATCATCTCAATTGAGTCTTCCATGTTCATGTATGAAGCTTTGACAAAAAAGGTGTTTTTGTTGACTTTTCAAAATAACCTATAATGTCCAAATTCATAACTTCTTGTGAGTGCATATTTTGAACTTGGGATCTGAAGATAAATTGTAGGGAATTGAATCCTATTCAAAATAAGCTTTGGATGGGTCATTTATAATAAAGTATGAGAAAGTTATGCTTGGTCAAAGTTGGGTTGACTTTTCTTGCAAAACCATAATTTAGCAACTTTTGGGTTTTCATGAACTGTGAGCAATCCTTGAGGAATCATGATCAACCCTTGATCAAATGATGAATAATACTTCAAAATTAGGATGTTGACCAAGAATATTGAAGTTTGACTGTATGTGGGCCACAATTGACTTTTGCCCTAACATAGTCGATTTTCAGGCATTTGAATAGTTGACTGAGAAAACTTCTTCTGCAAGGCTTGAAGCTTGACATGAATGATCTTGAGAACATATTAGGATAATAGTGAGCATTTGGGACCCTTTTGATTCAAACATCTTGATGCAAACTGAAACCCTAATTTGGGGTAGACTGCCTTAGGAGAGAGTTTGTCTAGTCAACCCTTGGACTTCCTTGAGCAATTTGAGGACCTCACTTGAAATGTATTGAGAAATATGGGAGGGCAAACTTTGGGGTACAACAACTGGGATAATGAAGCTCCTCATATCACCATTAAAAGGATGGATGAGCCAGCATACTATCACGAGATTGGTACTGAAGAAGTAGTGGACAAACCTTGGTTCCATGAAGTCAAAAGATATCTCGAAGTCCAAGAGTATCCTGAGGGAGCTTCAGTCAATGATAAGAAGTTCCTAAGAAGGTTCTCTACTAAGTTCTTTCTCAATAACGGGATCCTCTACAAGCGTAATCACGACTCTACCTTGCTTCGATGTGTAGACAAGAGTGAGGCAAAAAAGATTATGGTTGATTTACATGAAGGTACCTTTGGCACTCATTCCAGTGGACATACGATGGCTAAAAAGATCCTACAGGCAGTATATTACTGGTTCACTATGGAAGCAAACTGTTATCAGCATTCATGGGCTTGTCACAAGTGCCAAATCTATGCTGATAAGGTGCATGTACCTCTGGTTCCTCTGAATGTCCTTACCGCTCTGTGGATGTTTGCAATGTGGGGCATCGACATGATTGGAGAAATTAGACCGATAACTTCCAATGGGCACCGCTTCATCCTGGTTGCCATTGATTACTTCATGAAGTGGGTCGAGGCAGCTTCATTCGCTTCTGTTACTAAGAACGTTGTGGCCCGATTTATCAGACATAACATTATCTTTCGGTACGGTATCCCAGAAAGAATCATTACAAATAATGGTACCAATCTCAACAACACCATGATCACCGAGCTTTGAATGCAATTCAAGATTCAGCATCATAACTCTTCTCTCTACCGGCCGAAGATGAATGGCGTTGTTGAAACAGCTAACAAAAATATCAAGAGAATCATACAGAAGATGATGGTGACATATAAAGATTGACATGAGATGTTACTATTTTCTCTTCATGGTTACCGCATCACAATGCACATATCAACAAGGGAAAATCCTTTCTCTTTGGTATACGGTATGGAAGTTGTCCTGCCCATTGAAGTCCAGATCCCTTCCCTGAGAATCATGAAGGATGCAAGGCTGAATGAAGACGAATGGGTCCAAACTCGACTTGACTAGTTAAACCCGATTGATGAGAATAGGCTCGCGGCTGTCTGCCATGGTCAGATGTACCAAAAACGTATGATCAAAACTGTTAACAAGAAAGTCAGATGTCAGGAATATCGGGCCGGTGATCTGGTAATCAAGCGCATTATACTGCCACAAGGTGATCCCAGGGGAAAATGGACTCCCACATACGAAGGGCCATTTACAATCTGTTGTACCCCAATTTTTGACCTAAGATCCCATTTTTGTTTTGCATTTTTAAGATAAGTCAAGGTCACGAAATACGGTTGGTTTTAACCTCTCACCTTCGAGCTTTGACTATGCAAAGATTGTCAAGTGTTTTGAACATTTTTAGCCTATGTATCACTAATTTCTAATCGCATACAAAGGTGTATGTTCATGTTTTCTTTTGTTTTATGTGCAAAGAAAGGTCTGAATCAAGAGCATCAGGTGTCGCGCCTCAATTAAGGTTTTGAGTCTCCCAAGCCAGAAGTACGGTTGATTGTGGATTCTCGAAGGCTGATTCATCAAGGCACACCGTTGCACCCTTAATTTCGCCCCTAATATGTTTTAGTCGCACTTTCATATCATATTTGGTTATTTGGTCACGATCATTAGTAAATATCTTCATTCATCACATTTTGCATCATTAGTCGTATTTAAGTTGATCAAAAAGTCAGTTTAAATCAAAGTTTGCATCGTCTTTCAGTTGTAAAATACCCGGCGTTTCACTTCATTCATTTTTATCTGTTTACTATTTTCTTGCAGTGCTCCAAGTTGTTTATATGTCAATAATAAAAATATTTTGGTTTTATAGACAGACCGTTAAAAGCGATTCAATATTGTGCGAAAAGATAGCGAGAAAAATATTTCAAGTTTTCACCCCTTACCGATCATTTTATGAATCTGCATGACGCGTAGATTATGACGGTATGCTCGCTTTATTTTTTCGGTATAGTTTGAAGTCTCGTTTTTAACCGTAAATGTCCGTATTAGCCTGATATTTTATCATTTTATTTTTGACTTCTTGAATATTTTTTCTTTAATTTTTGTGACATGCAGATTATTTTAATGTGTTCATTTTATTTTTTCGGATAAATTTTCGTCCGTTTTTTTATCATTTTCGGTCATTTTGGGTCTTTATTTTTTATTCATAAAATATTCAAAAAAATCATTTTTAATTGAGTTAATTTTAATACATTTAGTTTTTTGGTTATTTTTATCATTTAAGGACTATTTGATCACAAAATATATTATTCACACAATACTCTATTCCTATTGGTTGTTGGATGAAATTGAGGATCGATACAAAATCACCAAAAACAACAACAATATTTTATCTTCATTTTCTAGTCCCACAATAAAAACATCACAAACTAGTTCACCAAAGAAGAGAAAAAAAAAACAAAAAAACAAACAGTAATCTACTCTCTCTAACCTTTCTATTTGTCTCTCTCTCATAACCCCCTTATCCATTCGACAATCCATTACCCTCCGCCTCTGTAACCCTTCCATACTTTCATCAACTTCCACCCTTCAATCCCTTACCCACCTACTGTCCAGTTTCGCAAACACACAACCCGCCTGTTACTTCCATTTCCGCTAGCAATCCCAAACCTCTCCACGCGAACTGTAACAGCATACCAACACATCCCAATTTCCGCTGTAAAACTGCCAGCAACCCCCTTACATCACAAACCCAATCTTCAAACCACCCTCACAGCTCACAGCACATACTCATTCTCTGTGATGTTCCAAATATTTGGCATATTCCACTTGCTGTTTTAAGACCACATAATGGTAAACCTGTTAATTCTGTGACGTTCTTGACTGCTCCTCACCGCCCAGATCATATCGTCCTTGTCACAGCGGGTCCGCTAAATCAGGAAGTGAAGATATGGGTATCTGGTTACGAGGAAGGCTGGTTATTGCCTAGTGATTCTGAATCATGGATTTGTGTTCAGACTTTTGGATATAAGAAGTTCTTTTGTAGCCAACCCTGAGGATGCATTCTTCAATCAAGTTGTAGCGTTGCCTCGCGCTGGTTTGGTTCTGCTAGCAAATGCCAAGAAAAACACAATATATGCTTTGCATATAGAGGATGGACCCAATCCAACTGCTACTCACATGGATTATATTTCCGAGTTCATAGTCACAATGCCTATACTAAGCCTTATCGGAACTAGTGATAGCTTACCAGATGGAGACCATCTTGTGCAGATATATTGTGTCCAAACACAAGCTATTCAACAGTACAGACTCAATTTATCACAATGTTTGCCTCCACCACTAGACAATGTTGAACTTGAAAAAACAGAACCAAGTGTATCTCGTGCTTGAGATGGATCTACTGATATGGGAACTGTTAACACAACGCAAGTTCATTCGAGCACTTCTGAAAATGTCATGAATTTGTCTTCGGATGTTCATGGTTTTCCCGAAGCTTTGGTAACAGATACTGAGATCAAGCCAAATGATTTACCTTCTCATAATGGTTTCGAACACGTCCACACCACCACCACAACTACTGGCACTCAAAGCACAAGTAAGTCAATTCAACCCTACAAACTCATCTTCACCGTTCTCTGTAAACATTTCCGTTCCAGCACCAACGCCTCAATCGCAATCTTCCTCCGATATCCCAACTGTACAACACGCAATCAACAACTTCTCCGTTCATCTTCGTCGTCAACACAAGATTAGCACAAGAGGTTCAAGAAGCTTCCGTCATTCAAGGCTACATTCTTCATCATCAAAATCACCGGAGGCTTGACTGGGCTCTCGTTCAACTAGAAGCAAGAACGCGACGGATTGTGCATTCTTTTAGGTACGTTTTGAACTAACTAATAAGCATAAGATCTTTCCGTTAACAAAAGCATGACCAAGAGCTCGCATATGTACACTTCAAATTGTAACTTTGCTCACATTATTTGCAGTCATATATACTTGATTCAAGATTTTCAGATTTGCTTTTCATATTTTAATTTCTCACTAATTGTGTTTGATCCATGAAAATAGAGGTTAGATTTGGAATCAGTATGATGAAACGATGTAGGTAGTGCCAATATCCAATGGGCCTTATCCTGTGACCCGCCCCGGTCCAACAACACCTTAGTTTTTTTATTTGTTTGAAACATTTTGGGCTTCAACTCAACCAGTAACCTGAGCCCATCCCAATTTTCACCTCAAAATTCTCTGAGTTTATGTTTCACCTCCTTTTATTATTAATATAGTTTAGATTTTAATTAGGAATTTTATAATGAATTTAGTTTATATTTAAATTAGTTTAGATATAATTTAGTAATTTTGGAGCTTTAATAACTTTATAATTCTTCTTTAGCTTAAATTTAGTTTAGTAATTCTTTAGAATTTTATTTGATTTAGTTTAGCAACTTTGAAATTTTTATTTGTTTTAGCAACATTAGGATTTTAATTTATTTTAGATTTAATTTATTAACTTTAAAATTTAATTTAGTTTAGGTCTAATTTAGTACTTTTAGAATTATTTTTATATTCTTAGAACTTGTAGTTAGTTTAGAATTATTTTAGCAAGTGATCTTAATTATTTTAATTCAGTTCAAATAGCTTCTTTAGATAATTAGTTACGTTCTCTTTTATTTAAATATCTCTGGCATTTTAATTTTTCGGTGCCTTTTGGTCATTAACCTGTTTTGTTAGATTTATTTTTCTTGTGAATTTTGATTGCTTATATTTTGATGTCTATTTTATTTTGCTCGCTCGATTTAATCCAAGGGAAAGAATTAATTTGTTGACTTCATGTCATTGTGTGAACCCCTTCATACATTTTTAATTTTGTAAATCTTAAGTTAAATATCCTCAAAACCTAATTTCAAACATACATTCTTTTTAAACCAAAACTTCGACACGAGGTCGTCGTATCTTCAAAATCTCATCCATACCCATCTTTGACCAAATAAACCATTTTAATCAAACAAACAATTTTAACCAAAAAACAGATATTTCAAAAGGTTCCTGCGGAGTACCGCAGATGCATTGGGTGCTAATACCTTCCCATTGTATAACCAACCCCCGAACTCCCGATCTCTTTTCAAAAACGCCTTGTATTTTTATTACTTTTAAGTATTATTTTACATTGCATATTTTAGGGTTTTATTTCGCTCTTTTCCCTTTTCCCTTGGAAATAATAAAGCGCGGTGGCGACTCTTGCTTTTGTGAGTCAAGTTAATTAATAGCTTGATCTCCGATTTTCACCGCTACAGAATTGGCGACTCTGCTGGGGAAAGATTGACCTCTTGCTGGTCCATCCCTAAGTGGGTTATGCCTAATTTGTTTTATCTGTTTTATCATTATTTGATTGTTTGATTATATGTATATATTATGATTATTTGGGTGTTGATAATATTTACAAAGGACAAGTCCTATACCCGGACTAAGTTACACTTAGGAATAGGACGGGCGGTATAGTCATGTTAACTTTGAGGGAGTAATCCCGAAGAAGGAGGCATGAGATCCCCCACTCAGTGGAAGGCCCTTTTGAACGTAATATTTGTTTACCGAGTAATCGGGAAGACATTATTATTTTCGACCTGGGAGCCAGAGAAGCTGGGAACCGTAGAACCCTAACCCATCTTGGCCTTTTAGGTGTAGCGCGAAGATTATAACGGAGTAATCCGGAAGTAATTGTTACGCGATGCTACGCTCGGATGAGTTTCTTTTGAGAATATTGCTGATTATTGAGTAATCAAGACGTTGGTAATATCCGAAGGAGGAATGTAGACTCCGGGAACTCTTAGAACCTTGTTCTACAGGTGTGATTAAACCGTTAGTACATACCTTGGGGGTGTTCCTTATCTTGACTCAATGCTCGTGACGTTGAACCTTTCGACTTTATTTGTGACCTTGCTTGTGGTTGTTGCATAGCCATGCATTCATGCATCCATAAAACCCTTTTCACTTGACTTTGAAGGAATTTGGAGGTCTTTCTTTGTAAACATCACAAGTTTCGCCAAGCTCAATGGATCTTGGGTGTTGATAGGGCGAAAACCCTAATCCACCAAAATGGATGACTGATCTTGATGATAACTTGATCAATGTTTGGAGCCAATTTAAAATTCATCTTCTATCTTCATACTTTGATGTTTACAACTTAATATCTTGAGTTCTTTGAAAGTCAAATAAAAACTCTCTTTTGCATATCATGTATCATTCTACATTTTTTGTTTCTCTTTCAAAGGTCTTTTTCCAAGTCTTATTTTTTCCTTCAGTCTCACTAGTACAACACTCGCGCTAAGAGGACAATGGAGAATATCAAGCAAGAGGTTTCTGAACTCCGTAGAGAGATGACTATTTTGAAAGCTGGTATGGATCACTCAACTGTTTTGGTTGAAATTCTGGTTGCCGCCCAAGTTAATCCTTCTAGGAGGGAGGAAGTGATGATAAAAGTCTTCACTGAAACTCTAAAATCATTCCCTCATGAGAAGGGGATGGTTAATGCACCTAATGACTTTCCTGACAAGGTGAATGTGGGAGTGCGTCTAGAAGAAGATGTTGGGAAGGGATGTTCATATGAAGATGGTAGCTCAGCTAATGGTGTGAAGAAGTTTGATAATAACTTTTCCAAGAAGAGAACCATAAGAAGAAATAATCGTCGTCAGAATCATCATGTTTCTCCTATTCATCAACAGAATCAGCAAGTCCCTAATCAGAGGAAAACCCAGTTTGATCCAATTCCAATTACCTATACGGAGTTGTTTCCCGTCCTGATGCAGAGGAATTTGGTTCAGACTCGACCTCCACCGAAGGTTCCTGAAAAGATACATTGGTACTACAAAGCTGATTTGGCTTGTACCTTTCATCAAGGTGCTCCTGGGCATGACTTGGAGGGTTGCTTTGCTTTGAAGATTGAGGTTCAGAAGTTGGTCAGAAATGGTATCTTGTCATTCAAGGACGTTGGTTTTGAAGTTCAAATCAAGCATGCGCCGAAGAGTAAACATGATTGATGGTGACTTTGATTTTTGAAGGATGTTTTCGGTGATTCAAGTCCAGATGGAAAGCCTTCCCCGATCATTAACTTATTTCTGCTTTTTGTAACTTTTCTTGTTTATCAAAACATTGTTTGCATGTAAGAACTTGTTTGCATCTGAATGATTATCTTAATACAATGAGTATGTTTGTCTTGAAGAAATTCATTCGTTTCACTCATATTTGTTTTCAAATTTTAAATTTCTTTTTGCATTATGATACCAACTTGTTGCCCATTCTCTTGCCTAGGCAGAGATTGAAGGGAGGATGATGATCTAAAGAACACAAAATCTCTGGTTGTTTGCTTTTGGATAAAATCTTGCTGATGATGTACAGGCATTGTTTCAAATCCCTAAACACTGGAGATATAAGGAAGATAATCCCTTGCTAATCCCTTTTGAGCCTTTGAAGCAGAAGTTTCTTTTCTATACGAAAAAACCTTGAATTTTAACCTGGGGCAGGGTAGTTTTTAGTTAATCTGACTGAGTGTTCAAAATTCATAAGGAAGATGTTTTTTGAAGAGAAACTACGAGGGCTATCCTTCATGTATAATGAATCTAGAGGATGTGGAACCACAATGTTATCCCTCATTCATCAAGAAACGAGGCAATCACAATCCTCTCAACAAGCAAAGACAAGCTAATGTCACACATTTTGTTCAAAAAGTCAAAAATCAAGAAAAAGAAAAGCCTGCTAAGTCAAAAAAAACATGAAAACGTGTGACTTAGGCAAAATTAAGGCATCCCGCTGGACCATCAATTCAAAAGAATTAGTTCAGGCAAAAGTTAGGGAAAATAAAATTGCAAAGAAAAGGACTACAAAGAAAAGTCCTCAGCAAAGAACAAATTGGTGACTACAAACACGAAGACATGAGGGTGGTTTCTACTCCGAAAGCCTCGTCGTTTCCTTGACCGTCACAAAATTCTTTTGAGAGATGAACACTCATGTTGAATTAACTGAACATAGGGTTGGAGAACATCATGAAGAATGGGTGGGCACCAAATATTTTGAGCCTTAAAATCTTTTTTCTAAAAAACCATGAACCAGGCCACGTTACAACCTTCAAAAGTCCTAATTGAAGCAAGGTTATTTTGAAAGCATACTTCAATGAGATAGTGTTCCTAACTCCCATGAATGTTCTAAATAGTTATGTTGGTATCATATGTTTTTCCTATACAAAAATAAATGGTGCTTTAACTCGCAAAATTTGTGCGATATCTTTCAAAATCTTCAAGACTTACATAACTGTTGCATTCGAATTTTCATTCTCATTGTAAACTTTTTCTAACTGCAAAACATTTGTTTGATATCAAGGAGGCTCACATAAGCACCAGTGATGAGTTTATTCTTTTAAGGCCTGAAACTATGTTGAGTAATTGGCGAATCATTTCAAGAAAAATCGTATCCAGGGACATGTCACCTGAAGACCGTAAGCACGAACATGTTGCTTCTCCCGGTTAATGTTTTCCCAATTTCTTTACCCCTTATTGGGGCACAATTTGAAAACTTTGTTGTGCCAACTACAGTCAATCCGGGGCAATCACGTCGAGATTTGATGAATTCCTCTAAGAGTTTGAAGACACCAGAGCATGGTGAATGCCAGGTCTTTTGTAAAATCCTCTTGAGACGATTTCTCCTCATCAGCCATATAGCTTGGGGCATTTTTTAGAAGTGAAGTTATTTGCAAGAATTATCGTGCATCACGCAGCTTATCAGCAGTAAACTTGGGGGCATCCAAAATTAATCCCAGGGGCAATCATTTGTCAAGATATGTTTTGCACACATTATCAGAGGGTGGTGTTCCCAGTATCTCTAGCTAAGCATGACTTTTTCCAGCTGAAACATTGTTTGTGTTGTTATCCTTTCAATGGATTGTCGACAATAGAAGACTGGACTATGGGTTTTCTACCTGAAAATATCTTCCACTCCAGAGATATTTAAGCCTTGTAAAAGGACTTTGCTCCAATGATGGCTTTTGTTTTCTATCTCCAGTAATGTTACCATCATGTTGAGATTAGCCGGGTGTCGAGTTGTACTGTGATGTCTTATCATTTTCTGTCCATCTCCCCTGTCTGTTTTGTCAGCATATACATGACATTCATTTATTCACACTTGCATCATGCATGCATAGTTGTATTTGTTGATGTCTTTGAGTTCGTACACCTTGGTTATGTCTATTCAAATAACATATTTGATCTTTCCAAATAGAGTGTCAACTTAAGCATAAAGTGCGCCTCCTTTCTAATTCCCCACTGAGTTAACTCTCGTGGAAGAATCTTGCTTCAGCTTTCCTTTTCCATCTCTGGATAGGATAAATCCCCATTTGAGTTGTTTCCTCATTGGATGGAGTCTTGTTTGACTGTTTTCCCTCCAGTCTATTCCTGGATTGAGCTTTGTCTCTTGTGAACGATACCCTGTGGATCTCTCTAGGCTGTGAAACCTAGATGGAGAGTGCATTTATTTTGCAATGTAAATACTTGGTCTCCTCAAGAAGGATTTATTCATGGTTCCCCATTGAAGATGAACTTTATTCCCCAGCAGTGTTATCACAACCTTCTTCTGGAATATCGACATGACAACAAGCGACTGACTCTTTATTTGAGCAGTTTGATTATTTCTGATTTCTTTATGACAAATGGCGGTCTCTTCATGAGCAGTTTGTCCATCCCTGACAAAATTATTGGCTCTCACCTCCAGCAATATCTTCACGATATTTTATGAGTATCTTCAACAAAACAGCAAGTGGCGGTCTCTTCATGAGCAACTTGTGTGTTACTGTCACCTTTCAAAACATCAAGCGGCGGTCTCTTCATGAGCAACTTGTATGTTATTGACACCTTTGAAAACATCAAGCGGCGGTCTCTTCATGAGCAACTTGTATGTTATTGATACCTTAGAGAAAACAACAAGCAGCAGTCTCTTCATGAGGCAACTTGTGTGTTATGGATACTCTTGACAAACAACAAGCGGCAGTCTCTTCATAGACAACTTGTATGTTATTGTTGTACCCCAAATTTTGACCTAAGATACCGTCTTCCATCTGCATCATTCGCATTGCAAGAGTTTTGACCTATTTTTATCAAATTTTCAAAGCAGTGTAAAAATTCACAACTTTTTTCGAGTCGGGAGCTGTTTATTTGTTGAACGCTAAATTTATTAACTGATCAAGACTTAAACAATGTTCATTGATTATTTATTATCTTAAATTCAAATAATTGGAATTTATTTTCGATTATTACGTAATTTAAAGATTTATAAATAATAAAATAAATATTTGAAAGGAGGTTTATTAATGGGTCAAATAATGTTTATTAATTATTCATTATCCTAAATTTAAATAATGGGAACCTGTTTTCCGTTATTATATAATTTGAAGGTTTATGAATAATGAAATAAACATTTGAAAAGGAGTATATTAATTGATCAAGCAATGTTTATTTGATTATTTATTGTTCTAAATTTAAATAGCTGAAATTCTATTTTTCAAGTTATTATAATTTAGAAGAATTAAAAATAATAATAAAGTAAATAATTGAAGTTATTAATTGATCAATGATGTTTATTTATTTGTTTATCATTCTAAATTTAAATGATTGGATTTGATTTTCAATCATTATATAATTTAAGGAATTATAAACAATAAATAAATAATTGGAAAGAAAAAGAATTAATTGAGAAATAATAGAATTTTTATTCACTTTATTCTATTTATTACAATTGTCATTTAAATGTTGTGTTATTACAAAATATTTATAAAGACAATTACACAAATGCTTAAAGTAAAATAAAAAGCTATTTTTCTAAATTCTAATTCTAATCTTCTATCCAATGCTCTTGTCTGCTCATTTAATTTTACCTGCGAAAACGGTTAAAAGAAAAGTCAGAATTGAATAAATAATTAAAATGCAGAAAATAAATTTAATGTTCATCATTAAAAGCAATGGCCGGAATCAGTTACTCTTTTTTGCAAATCACGGGATTTCTCCCGGTTCACAAAAAAGAAAGGAATTTTAAAACATGTGCACAAGTTTATGTTTTCCAAAACTGCATGTTAAATTAATTACATTTTGTTTAAAATCCCAAATGCAATTTCAAAGAAGCATACAGCATAAGCATACAAAAACCATGCAGTAACGGCATATGCAAGCATGCTTACGTGAACCATTGCCTACACAGCAGAAAACAAAACAAGTTTGTATTAAAAGGAAAACATGCAGTTTGACCACATTTGCAAGTAATGTAAAAGTCCCATTTTCATCATTTTCTGGCCATTGCAATTTCAGAAAAAATGTACAGCTTATCACTTTTTATCAAAGCCATACTGAGAGAAAAAAGAGAGGGAGAAGTGTGGGATGTGCAGGCTTAGCATAGGCAGAAAGAGGTTATACAAGACAAACAAAATATAGCCAGTAAAAATAATAACACAAAAGAAGAATAGAAACAAATTGGAGGGACAGTAGTGCAGATTGCTCAGGGAAGTCCCAAAGCATTTTTGAATTCCTGGCCTGTAGCGAAAAGAAGGGGGAAGGAGTTGTTATAATACATAACAAAAAGAAAACCAAGAGTACAGTAGAACATATATCCAAGCCTTCAAGGAACAAAAAGGAGGGAAGATAGTTATCAAAGAAAAACACAAAGCCAAAAAACCTGCATAATCACATACTGTCAAAGACCATCTTCCAAACCATATAGCCAAACTCTACAAAATCGATTGAGCCGTTCACACCAACATCATCCTACTGTTATCAGAGAAATACCAAATAATCTCACAAAAAACACAAGTTTACACAACCATCAATATGGCCTAGCCAACTTATATCCCAAGCTCCATCAATTTGTCCGAACCACACAAAAACCCTACATTCATCATCATGTCCAATTGTTACTCAAACCTGAATTTTATCCATCCAAAAACCTGAAAATTCCTAAGGCAACCGACTTGGCCTCAGTGTCAACATCATTGGCCTTTTCAGAGCATGTTCCTCAAGCCCATTTCATTCAAAGAATCATTATTCAGACCAACCTACCAAGTGCAGTAATCCATTCAAAGAGAGAAAAAAACAAAAATCATCATACAGTAGCTCGTTCCAAGAAGAAGAAGAAAACAGAAGTGCAACATCATGTTCAAAGAAGAAGAGAAAAAACAAGTACAGTAGGCAAACGAAGAGGAAGAAGTGCAGTATCAGTTTCAACAAAACCAAGTGCAACATCACGTTCCAAGAGGAAGAAACAAGGTAGCAGTTCCAACAAAACAAGAAGAAGCAATACAGTACAGTACCGAGGCCACAAAGAAGAAAAGTCATAGATACCGTTCACCGTTGGACTCGCTTCTCCCTCTCCTCGCCGCCCGGCCTCCGTCACCCCTAGCTCGTCCTCCGCCTCTACCTAGGTAACGCTCTTATCCCTTTTATTCTCTTCGAATGCCCTCAAATCAGCATGAACAATCAATATAAGACTCAATCAAGATCAAACATAATACAAATCATCGAATCAACATGCAAAAAAAAACCGAATCGAATGTTAACAAATCAAACGCGCGCTTACCGTCTCCGTCTAGCCGTCTCGTTTCTTGTTCGGTGGAAGGAAGAAGGGCCAAGAGTGGGTGGCCGTGGCAAAGAGAAACCTCAAGTCCGGTGGCGAGGATGAAGAAGCATGGCGAAGAAGATGAAGATCGTGAAGAAGAGGGAGGCGCCGTTTCTGCCTCATGATAACCCTAAATCCCAATTTTACAAAACAAGATTAACCCTAATGCTGTATAATCTCTTGGGCCACCCTTTACTCCCAGCTTAAGCCCACGAATCCTTGTACACCCCCCCTCTGTCCTCATTTTGCCTTGGGCCTTATCCCAACCCTCTAGCCCATTCTGATTTATTTACTCACCTCCTCTTAATTTTTTTAATTATTTTTGACTACCTCTTAGAATCTTATAGTTTTATTTGTAATTTAGTTAACCAAAAAATAAAAGATATAATCTAAAGTTTTTTTTTAATAATAGGCCATTTTATTAATTCAAACTTTCAAGATTTAATAATCTTAATATCTTTTAAAAATTAGATTTTAGTTAGTAATATTGAGTTTTAATTTAATCTAAAGAATTCCTAAAATAATTTTTTTTATAATAAAAGGCATAAGAATAGAAAACTAAAAAATATTTTGTTATCTTAATATTAATATCAAAAATATAAAAGACTCAATAACTTAAAACTAAAAAATGTCACGTCCTCATTAAATAATTCTTTTGAATTATCCTTATCAAAAAATGCGTAAAAAATTTAAAATACTTTCTTCCCGTTAACATTAAACAAAAAAATCATAAAAACGCATTGGTCGCATCTTTTATTCCATCATTTAGATTATTGCTATTTAATTGTTATTCGCATATTTTTTGTTCGTATATTTTTGTTTATTCGGTTTGTTTAAACTCCAAAGGAAAAAACAGTAAATTTGTTGACTTCATGTCTCCAAATCTAACTGCGCAAATTTTCGCATTTCATTAAAACTTAGGATAATTTTTCCTCAAACGTTCACCTTACTTCGAAATTTCAACCTCTCCAAGACTTATACCTTTTAAGCAAAAACTTCGACATTAGGTCGTCGTATCTTCAAAAACCCGTCCGTATCCCTTTTCGGCCAAAACGATTTATTTTCAATCAAGCGATCAATTTTAAATAAAACAGATATTTCAAAAGGTTCCTATAGAGTACTATAGATGCATTGGGTGCTAATACCTTCCCATTGTATAACCAACCCCCGAACCATAAGATCTCTTTTCAAAAACGCCTTGTATTTTCATTACTTTTCAAAAGTATTGTTTACATTGCATATTTAGGATTTTATTTCGCTCTTTTCCCTTTTCCTTTGGAAACAATAAAGCGCGGTGGCGACTCTTGCTTTTGTGAGACGAATTAATTAATAATTCGATCTCCGATTTACCCCGCTACATTTTTTATCGCTACAGAATTGGCGACTCTGCTGGGGAAAGATTGACCTCTTGCTGGTCCATCCCTAAGTGGGTTAAGCCTAACTTGTCTTATCTGTTTTACTATTTATTTGTTTTGCTTGCTTATGTGTTTAAATTGGGGTTGTTTGGGTTTTTTGCAAAGGACGAATCCTATACCCGGATTAAGTAACACTTAAGGAATAGGACGGGCGGTATAGTCATGTTAACTTTGAGGGAGTAATCCCGAAGAAGGAGGCATGAGATCCCCCACTCAATGGAAGGCCCTCTTGAACTTAATATTTGTTTACCGAGTAATCGGGAAGACATTATTATTTTCGACCTAGGAGCCCGAGAAGTTGAGGACCGTAGAACCCTAACCCATCTTGGCCTTTTTAGGTGTAGCGCGGAGACTATAACGGAGTAATTCGGAAGTAGTTGTCACACGATGCTACGCTCGGACGAGTTTCTCTTGAGAATATTGCTAATTATTGAGTAATCAAGACGTTGGTAATATCCGAAAGAGGGATGTAGACTCTGGGAACTCTTAGAACCTTGTCTTACAGGTGTGATCGAAACGTTAGTACATACCTTTGGGTGGGCTTTACCCTTGACTCCATGCGGAACGTTGAACCTTTAAACCCCATGTTTTTGACCTTGCTTGTGGTTGTTGCATCGCCATGCATTCATGCATCCATAAAACTCTTTTCACTTGACTTTGAAGGAGGTTGGAGGTCTTTCTTTGTAAACATCACTAGTTTCGTCAAACTCAATGGATCTTGGGTGTCGATAGGGCGAAAACCCTAATCCACCAAAATGGATGATTGATCTTGACGATAACTTGATCAATGTTTGGAGCCAATTTAAAATTCATCTGTTATCTTCATACTTGGATGTTTATAACTTGATATCTTGAGTTCCTTGAAAGTCAAATAAAATTCTCTTTTGCATATCATACATCATTCTGCATTTTCTTTGTTTCACTTTCAAAAGTCTTTTTCCGAGTCTTATTTTTCCTTTGGTCTCACCAGTACAACACTGACGCTAAGAGAATAATGGAGAATATCAAGCAAGAGGTTTCTGAACTCCGCAGAGAGGTGACTATTTTGAAAGCTGGTTTGGATCACTTAACTGGTTTGGTTGAAATTCTGATCTCCGCCCAAGTCAATCCTTCTAGGAGGGAGGAAGCAAGGATAAAAGTCTTCACGGAAACTCTAAAATCTTTTTCTCATGAAAAGGTGACGGTTAATGCACCTGATGACTTTCCTGACAAGGTGAATGCGGGAGTGTGTCTAGAAGAAGATGTCGGAAAAGGATGTTCATATGAAGACGGTAGCGCCGCTAATGGTGTGAAGAAGTTTGATAATGACTTTTCCAAGAAGAGAACCAGAGGAAGGAATAACCATCATCAGAATCATCACGTTCACCAACAGAATCAGCCAGTTCCTAATCAGAGGAAAACCCAGTTTGATCCAATTCCAATCACTTATACAGAGTTGTTCCCTATCTTGTTGCAGAGGAATTTGGTTCAGACCCGACCTCCACCGAAGGTCCCTAAGAAGATACATTGGAACTACAAAGCTGATTTGGCTTGTACTTTTCATCAAGGTGCTCCTGGGCATGACTTGGAGGGTTGCTTTTCTTTGAAGATTGAGGTTCAGAAGTTGGTCCGAAGTGGTATCTTGTCATTCAAGGACGTTGGTTTTGAAGTTCAAATCAAACAGGCGCCGAAGAGTAAACACGACTGAGTGTGACTTTGAGTTTTTGAAGATGTTTTCGGTAGTTCAAGTGGAAAGCCTTCCCAGATTATTAACTTGTTTCTGCTTTTGTAGCTTTTCTTATTTATCGAAACATTGTTTGCATGTAAGAACTTGTTTGCGTCTGAATGATTATTTTAATACAATGAGTATGTTTGTCTTGAAGAAATTCATTCGTTTCACTCATATTTGCTTTCAAATTTTAAATTTCTTTTTGCATTATGATACCAACATGTTACCCGTTATCTTGCCTAGGCAGAGATTGAAGGGGGGGTGATGATCTAAAGAACACAAAATCTTTGGTTGCATGCTTTTGAATAAAATCTTGTTGATGATGTACAGGCATTGTTTCAACCCTAAAAACCGGAGATATAAGAAAGATAATCCCTTGCTAACCCCTTTTGAGCCTTTGAAGCAGAAGTTTCTTTTCTATACGAAAAAACCTTGAATTTTAACCTGGGGCAGGGTAGTTTTCAGTTAATCTGATTGAGCGTTCAAAATTCGCAAGGGAAATGTTACCGTCACAAAATCCTTTGAGAGATGAACACTCATGTTGAATTAACCGAACATAGAGTTGGAGAACATCATGAAGAATGGGTGGGCACCAAATATTTTGAGCCTTAAAATCTTTTTCTAAAAAAACCCACGAACTGGACCACCTTACAACCTTTGAAAGTCCTGATTGAAGCAAGGTCATTCTGAAAGCATACTTCAATGAGATAGTGTTCCTGATTCCCATGAATGTTCTAAATAGTTATGTTGGTATGATATGTTTTCCCTATACAAAAATAAATGGTGCTTTGACTCGCAAAATTTGTGCGATATCTTTCAAAATCTTCAAGACTTACATAACTGTTGCATTAGAATTTTCATTCTCATTGTAAACTTTTTCTAACTGCAAAACATTTGTTTGATATCAAGGAAGCTCACATAAGCACCAGTGATGAGTTTACCCTTTTAAGGCTTGAAACTATGTTGAGTAATTGGAGAATCAATTCAAGAAAATCATATCCAGGGGCATGTCAGTTGAAGACCTTAAGCATGGACAGGTTGCTTCTCCTAGTTGTTGTTTTTTCCCAATTTGTTTGCTCGTTTGGGGCAAAAATTCGAAGACTTTATTGTGCCGACTACAGTCAATCCGGGGCAATCACGTCGAGATTTGATAAATTCCTTTAAGAGTTTGAAGACACCAGAGCATGGGGAATGCCAGGTCTTTGGTAAACCCTCTTGAGACGATTTCTCCTCATCAACCATATAGCTTGGGGGCATTTTTTTTTAGAAGCGAAGTTATTCGCAAGAATCGTCGTGCATCAGCAGTAAACTTGGGGCATCAATTGGTCCCAGGGGCAATCTAGACTTGTCAGAATGTGTGTTATGTATCGCACACTTTATCAGAGGGTGGTGTTCCCAGTATCTCCAGCTAAGCATGACTCGTTTTCAGCTGAAGCTTTGTTCGTGTTGTTATCCTTTCATTGGGTTGTCAGCAGTAGAAGACTGGACTTTGGGTTTTCTACTTAAAATATCTTCCTCTCCAAGAGATTTGAGCTTTGTAGGATGACTTTGCTCCTTTGATGGCTTTTATCTTCTATCTCCAGTGATGTTCCCCTCCTTTTGAGATTAGCCGAGCGCCGGGTTGTACTGTGATGTCTTATCATCTTCTGTCCATCTCCCCTTTCGTTTTTGTCAGCATACACATGACATTCATTCACACTTGCATCATGCACGCACAGTTGTATTTGTTGATGTCTCTGAGTTCGTACACCTTGGTTGTGTCTATTCAAATAGCACATTTGATCTTTCCAAATAGAGTGCCAACTTAAGCATAAAATGCGCCTCCTTTCTAATTCCCCAACTGAGCTAATCCTCGTGGATGATTTTTGATTTAGCTTACCTTGTCCACTGTTGGATAGGATGAATTCCCCAATCGAGTTAATTTCTCATTGGGTAGAGTCTTGTTTGACTGTTTTCTCTCTGGTTACTCCTGGATGAAGTTGTTACCTCTTGCATAGGCTATCTCTTTGATCTTCCCCAGTGAAATTGCTACCTAGACAGTTGGTGCATTTATTTTGCACGTTAAAGTATATGATCTCCTCGGGAAGGATTGATTCAGGGTTCTCTTTGACGAAGATTTTATTCTCTGCCATATCATCGCAATTTCCTTCTGAGTTATTATTGGAAGACGACAAGCGGCAGTTCTTCATGAGCTACTAATGCGTCATTTTATCTTTTCGAAAGCGCCGAGCAGCAGTTCTTCATGAGCTACTAGTGCGTCATTTTATCTTTTCGAAAGCGCCGAGCAGCAGTTCTTCACGAGCTACTAGTGCGTCATTTTCTTTTTTCTGAAAGCGCCGAGCAGCAGTTCTTCATGAGCTACTAGTGCGTCATTTTATCTTTTCGAAAGCGGCGAGCAGCAGTTCTTCATGAGCTACTAGTGCATCATTTTATCTTTTCGAAAGCGCCGAGCAGCAGTTCTTCATGAGCTACTAGTGCGTTATTTACTTCTTTTTGAAAGCGCCGAGCAGCAGTTCTTCACGAGCTACTAGTGCGTCATTTTTATTTTTCTGAAAGCAACAAGCAGCAAACTCTTCATGAGTTACCAGTACGTTATTACTTTTCTTTGGACGACAACAAGTGGTAGCCTCTTTATTTGAGCAGCTTGTATGTTATTGGTATTTTCTTTGGACGACAACAAGCGGCAGCTTCTTTATTTGAGCGGCTTGTATGTTACCGGTATTTTCTTTGGACAACAACAAGCGGCAGCTTCTTTATTTGAGCGGCTTGTATGTTATCGGTATTTTCTTTTCTGGACGACAACAAGTGGCAGCCTCTTTATTTGAGCAACTTGTATGTTATTGGTATTTTCTTTGGACGACAACAAGCGGCAGCTTCTTTATTTGAGCAACTTATTTGTTATCGGTATTTTCTCTGGACAACAACAAATGGCAGTTTTCTTTATTTGAACAACCTTCGTATCTACAGTCTCATTACCTCAGCATTAATGAGTATACCTCTGGAAATCTAGCAGAGAAGTCTGTTACGAATCGATTACCTCCAGAAGTCGGTAATCAGTTATCCGCATTTTGTTACTCTCTGTCCGCCATCGACCTTGAGTTGCGAACTCACTGTTTTGGGTCAATAATCTGTTATGGCCTATGCAAGATGCTCTCTTTGTTAGGGTTAGAGGTTGTATTCCCTCGATTTTATTCGCTGTCAGGAGTCTGTCGTTTGAAGTCGATAGCTCGTTTTCCCCAGTAGCGTGTAATTCATGTCTCTGTGTTTTGTTGGTGTTCGATTCCTCCAACATTTGTCTTGTTTCATACAATATTTTTCTCTGTGAATTCAAGCACTACATTCATATCACCGCATGATGACGGCATCTTAGGACAAAATTTGCGTAATTATGTATTTAAGTACCTTCAATCTCGTCGAGACGAAGACTTTAATCTTCATATCTCCGGATAGAAGGAACTTAAATAGGGGCAGCTGTTGTACCCCAAATTTTGACCTAAGATACCGTCTTCCATCTGCATCATTCGCATTGCAAGAGTTTTGACCTATTTTTATCAAATTTTCAAAGCAGTGTAAAAATTCACAACTTTTTTCGAGTCGGGAGCTGTTTATTTGTTGAACGCTAAATTTATTAACTGATCAAGACTTAAACAATGTTCATTGATTATTTATTATCTTAAATTCAAATAATTGGAATTTATTTTCGATTATTACGTAATTTAAAGATTTATAAATAATAAAATAAATATTTGAAAGGAGGTTTATTAATGGGTCAAATAATGTTTATTAATTATTCATTATCCTAAATTTAAATAATGGGAACCTGTTTTCCGTTATTATATAATTTGAAGGTTTATGAATAATGAAATAAACATTTGAAAAGGAGTATATTAATTGATCAAGCAATGTTTATTTGATTATTTATTGTTCTAAATTTAAATAGCTGAAATTCTATTTTTCAAGTTATTATAATTTAGAAGAATTAAAAATAATAATAAAGTAAATAATTGAAGTTATTAATTGATCAATGATGTTTATTTATTTGTTTATCATTCTAAATTTAAATGATTGGATTTGATTTTCAATCATTATATAATTTAAGGAATTATAAACAATAAATAAATAATTGGAAAGAAAAAGAATTAATTGAGAAATAGAATTTTTATTCACTTTATTCTATTTATTACAATTGTCATTTAAATGTTGTGTTATTACAAAATATTTATAAAGACAATTACACAAATGCTTAAAGTAAAATAAAAAGCTATTTTTCTAAATTCTAATTCTAATCTTCTATCCAATGCTCTTGTCTGCTCATTTAATTTTACCTGCGAAAACGGTTAAAAGAAAAGTCAGAATTGAATAAATAATTAAAATGCAGAAAATAAATTTAATGTTCATCATTAAAAGCAATGGCCGGAATCAGTTACTCTTTTTTGCAAATCACGGGATTTCTCCCGGTTCACAAAAAAGAAAGGAATTTTAAAACATGTGCACAAGTTTATGTTTTCCAAAACTGCATGTTAAATTAATTACATTTTGTTTAAAATCCCAAATGCAATTTCAAAGAAGCATACAGCATAAGCATACAAAAACCATGCAGTAACGGCATATGCAAGCATGCTTACGTGAACCATTGCCTACACAGCAGAAAACAAAACAAGTTTGTATTAAAAGGAAAACATGCAGTTTGACCACATTTGCAAGTAATGTAAAAGTCCCATTTTCATCATTTTCTGGCCATTGCAATTTCAGAAAAAATGTACAGCTTATCACTTTTTATCAAAGCCATACTGAGAGAAAAAAGAGAGGGAGAAGTGTGGGATGTGCAGGCTTAGCATAGGCAGAAAGAGGTTATACAAGACAAACAAAATATAGCCAGTAAAAATAATAACACAAAAGAAGAATAGAAACAAATTGGAGGGACAGTAGTGCAGATTGCTCAGGGAAGTCCCAAAGCATTTTTGAATTCCTGGCCTGTAGCGAAAAGAAGGGGGAAGGAGTTGTTATAATACATAACAAAAAGAAAACCAAGAGTACAGTAGAACATATATCCAAGCCTTCAAGGAACAAAAAGGAGGGAAGATAGTTATCAAAGAAAAACACAAAGCCAAAAAACCTGCATAATCACATACTGTCAAAGACCATCTTCCAAACCATATAGCCAAACTCTACAAAATCGATTGAGCCGTTCACACCAACATCATCCTACTGTTATCAGAGAAATACCAAATAATCTCACAAAAAACACAAGTTTACACAACCATCAATATGGCCTAGCCAACTTATATCCCAAGCTCCATCAATTTGTCCGAACCACACAAAAACCCTACATTCATCATCATGTCCAATTGTTACTCAAACCTGAATTTTATCCATCCAAAAACCTGAAAATTCCTAAGGCAACCGACTTGGCCTCAGTGTCAACATCATTGGCCTTTTCAGAGCATGTTCCTCAAGCCCATTTCATTCAAAGAATCATTATTCAGACCAACCTACCAAGTGCAGTAATCCATTCAAAGAGAGAAAAAAACAAAAATCATCATACAGTAGCTCGTTCCAAGAAGAAGAAGAAAACAGAAGTGCAACATCATGTTCAAAGAAGAAGAGAAAAAACAAGTACAGTAGGCAAACGAAGAGGAAGAAGTGCAGTATCAGTTTCAACAAAACCAAGTGCAACATCACGTTCCAAGAGGAAGAAACAAGGTAGCAGTTCCAACAAAACAAGAAGAAGCAATACAGTACAGTACCGAGGCCACAAAGAAGAAAAGTCATAGATACCGTTCACCGTTGGACTCGCTTCTCCCTCTCCTCGCCGCCCGGCCTCCGTCACCCCTAGCTCGTCCTCCGCCTCTACCTAGGTAACGCTCTTATCCCTTTTATTCTCTTCGAATGCCCTCAAATCAGCATGAACAATCAATATAAGACTCAATCAAGATCAAACATAATACAAATCATCGAATCAACATGCAAAAAAAAACCGAATCGAATGTTAACAAATCAAACGCGCGCTTACCGTCTCCGTCTAGCCGTCTCGTTTCTTGTTCGGTGGAAGGAAGAAGGGCCAAGAGTGGGTGGCCGTGGCAAAGAGAAACCTCAAGTCCGGTGGCGAGGATGAAGAAGCATGGCGAAGAAGATGAAGATCGTGAAGAAGAGGGAGGCGCCGTTTCTGCCTCATGATAACCCTAAATCCCAATTTTACAAAACAAGATTAACCCTAATGCTGTATAATCTCTTGGGCCACCCTTTACTCCCAGCTTAAGCCCACGAATCCTTGTACACCCCCCCTCTGTCCTCATTTTGCCTTGGGCCTTATCCCAACCCTCTAGCCCATTCTGATTTATTTACTCACCTCCTCTTAATTTTTTTAATTATTTTTGACTACCTCTTAGAATCTTATAGTTTTATTTGTAATTTAGTTAACCAAAAAATAAAAGATATAATCTAAAGTTTTTTTTTAATAATAGGCCATTTTATTAATTCAAACTTTCAAGATTTAATAATCTTAATATCTTTTAAAAATTAGATTTTAGTTAGTAATATTGAGTTTTAATTTAATCTAAAGAATTCCTAAAATAATTTTTTTTATAATAAAAGGCATAAGAATAGAAAACTAAAAAATATTTTGTTATCTTAATATTAATATCAAAAATATAAAAGACTCAATAACTTAAAACTAAAAAATGTCACGTCCTCATTAAATAATTCTTTTGAATTATCCTTATCAAAAAATGCGTAAAAAATTTAAAATACTTTCTTCCCGTTAACATTAAACAAAAAAATCATAAAAACGCATTGGTCGCATCTTTTATTCCATCATTTAGATTATTGCTATTTAATTGTTATTCGCATATTTTTTGTTCGTATATTTTTGTTTATTCGGTTTGTTTAAACTCCAAAGGAAAAAACAGTAAATTTGTTGACTTCATGTCTCCAAATCTAACTGCGCAAATTTTCGCATTTCATTAAAACTTAGGATAATTTTTCCTCAAACGTTCACCTTACTTCGAAATTTCAACCTCTCCAAGACTTATACCTTTTAAGCAAAAACTTCGACATTAGGTCGTCGTATCTTCAAAAACCCGTCCGTATCCCTTTTCGGCCAAAACGATTTATTTTCAATCAAGCGATCAATTTTAAATAAAACAGATATTTCAAAAGGTTCCTATAGAGTACTATAGATGCATTGGGTGCTAATACCTTCCCATTGTATAACCAACCCCCGAACCATAAGATCTCTTTTCAAAAACGCCTTGTATTTTCATTACTTTTCAAAAGTATTGTTTACATTGCATATTTAGGATTTTATTTCGCTCTTTTCCCTTTTCCTTTGGAAACAATAAAGCGCGGTGGCGACTCTTGCTTTTGTGAGACGAATTAATTAATAATTCGATCTCCGATTTACCCCGCTACATTTTTTATCGCTACAGAATTGGCGACTCTGCTGGGGAAAGATTGACCTCTTGCTGGTCCATCCCTAAGTGGGTTAAGCCTAACTTGTCTTATCTGTTTTACTATTTATTTGTTTTGCTTGCTTATGTGTTTAAATTGGGGTTGTTTGGGTTTTTTGCAAAGGACGAATCCTATACCCGGATTAAGTAACACTTAAGGAATAGGACGGGCGGTATAGTCATGTTAACTTTGAGGGAGTAATCCCGAAGAAGGAGGCATGAGATCCCCCACTCAATGGAAGGCCCTCTTGAACTTAATATTTGTTTACCGAGTAATCGGGAAGACATTATTATTTTCGACCTAGGAGCCCGAGAAGTTGAGGACCGTAGAACCCTAACCCATCTTGGCCTTTTTAGGTGTAGCGCGGAGACTATAACGGAGTAATTCGGAAGTAGTTGTCACACGATGCTACGCTCGGACGAGTTTCTCTTGAGAATATTGCTAATTATTGAGTAATCAAGACGTTGGTAATATCCGAAAGAGGGATGTAGACTCTGGGAACTCTTAGAACCTTGTCTTACAGGTGTGATCGAAACGTTAGTACATACCTTTGGGTGGGCTTTACCCTTGACTCCATGCGGAACGTTGAACCTTTAAACCCCATGTTTTTGACCTTGCTTGTGGTTGTTGCATCGCCATGCATTCATGCATCCATAAAACTCTTTTCACTTGACTTTGAAGGAGGTTGGAGGTCTTTCTTTGTAAACATCACTAGTTTCGTCAAACTCAATGGATCTTGGGTGTCGATAGGGCGAAAACCCTAATCCACCAAAATGGATGATTGATCTTGACGATAACTTGATCAATGTTTGGAGCCAATTTAAAATTCATCTGTTATCTTCATACTTGGATGTTTATAACTTGATATCTTGAGTTCCTTGAAAGTCAAATAAAATTCTCTTTTGCATATCATACATCATTCTGCATTTTCTTTGTTTCACTTTCAAAAGTCTTTTTCCGAGTCTTATTTTTCCTTTGGTCTCACCAGTACAACACTGACGCTAAGAGAATAATGGAGAATATCAAGCAAGAGGTTTCTGAACTCCGCAGAGAGGTGACTATTTTGAAAGCTGGTTTGGATCACTTAACTGGTTTGGTTGAAATTCTGATCTCCGCCCAAGTCAATCCTTCTAGGAGGGAGGAAGCAAGGATAAAAGTCTTCACGGAAACTCTAAAATCTTTTTCTCATGAAAAGGTGACGGTTAATGCACCTGATGACTTTCCTGACAAGGTGAATGCGGGAGTGTGTCTAGAAGAAGATGTCGGAAAAGGATGTTCATATGAAGACGGTAGCGCCGCTAATGGTGTGAAGAAGTTTGATAATGACTTTTCCAAGAAGAGAACCAGAGGAAGGAATAACCATCATCAGAATCATCACGTTCACCAACAGAATCAGCCAGTTCCTAATCAGAGGAAAACCCAGTTTGATCCAATTCCAATCACTTATACAGAGTTGTTCCCTATCTTGTTGCAGAGGAATTTGGTTCAGACCCGACCTCCACCGAAGGTCCCTAAGAAGATACATTGGAACTACAAAGCTGATTTGGCTTGTACTTTTCATCAAGGTGCTCCTGGGCATGACTTGGAGGGTTGCTTTTCTTTGAAGATTGAGGTTCAGAAGTTGGTCCGAAGTGGTATCTTGTCATTCAAGGACGTTGGTTTTGAAGTTCAAATCAAACAGGCGCCGAAGAGTAAACACGACTGAGTGTGACTTTGAGTTTTTGAAGATGTTTTCGGTAGTTCAAGTGGAAAGCCTTCCCAGATTATTAACTTGTTTCTGCTTTTGTAGCTTTTCTTATTTATCGAAACATTGTTTGCATGTAAGAACTTGTTTGCGTCTGAATGATTATTTTAATACAATGAGTATGTTTGTCTTGAAGAAATTCATTCGTTTCACTCATATTTGCTTTCAAATTTTAAATTTCTTTTTGCATTATGATACCAACATGTTACCCGTTATCTTGCCTAGGCAGAGATTGAAGGGGGGGTGATGATCTAAAGAACACAAAATCTTTGGTTGCATGCTTTTGAATAAAATCTTGTTGATGATGTACAGGCATTGTTTCAACCCTAAAAACCGGAGATATAAGAAAGATAATCCCTTGCTAACCCCTTTTGAGCCTTTGAAGCAGAAGTTTCTTTTCTATACGAAAAAACCTTGAATTTTAACCTGGGGCAGGGTAGTTTTCAGTTAATCTGATTGAGCGTTCAAAATTCGCAAGGGAAATGTTACCGTCACAAAATCCTTTGAGAGATGAACACTCATGTTGAATTAACCGAACATAGAGTTGGAGAACATCATGAAGAATGGGTGGGCACCAAATATTTTGAGCCTTAAAATCTTTTTCTAAAAAAACCCACGAACTGGACCACCTTACAACCTTTGAAAGTCCTGATTGAAGCAAGGTCATTCTGAAAGCATACTTCAATGAGATAGTGTTCCTGATTCCCATGAATGTTCTAAATAGTTATGTTGGTATGATATGTTTTCCCTATACAAAAATAAATGGTGCTTTGACTCGCAAAATTTGTGCGATATCTTTCAAAATCTTCAAGACTTACATAACTGTTGCATTAGAATTTTCATTCTCATTGTAAACTTTTTCTAACTGCAAAACATTTGTTTGATATCAAGGAAGCTCACATAAGCACCAGTGATGAGTTTACCCTTTTAAGGCTTGAAACTATGTTGAGTAATTGGAGAATCAATTCAAGAAAATCATATCCAGGGGCATGTCAGTTGAAGACCTTAAGCATGGACAGGTTGCTTCTCCTAGTTGTTGTTTTTTCCCAATTTGTTTGCTCGTTTGGGGCAAAAATTCGAAGACTTTATTGTGCCGACTACAGTCAATCCGGGGCAATCACGTCGAGATTTGATAAATTCCTTTAAGAGTTTGAAGACACCAGAGCATGGGGAATGCCAGGTCTTTGGTAAACCCTCTTGAGACGATTTCTCCTCATCAACCATATAGCTTGGGGGCATTTTTTTTTAGAAGCGAAGTTATTCGCAAGAATCGTCGTGCATCAGCAGTAAACTTGGGGCATCAATTGGTCCCAGGGGCAATCTAGACTTGTCAGAATGTGTGTTATGTATCGCACACTTTATCAGAGGGTGGTGTTCCCAGTATCTCCAGCTAAGCATGACTCGTTTTCAGCTGAAGCTTTGTTCGTGTTGTTATCCTTTCATTGGGTTGTCAGCAGTAGAAGACTGGACTTTGGGTTTTCTACTTAAAATATCTTCCTCTCCAAGAGATTTGAGCTTTGTAGGATGACTTTGCTCCTTTGATGGCTTTTATCTTCTATCTCCAGTGATGTTCCCCTCCTTTTGAGATTAGCCGAGCGCCGGGTTGTACTGTGATGTCTTATCATCTTCTGTCCATCTCCCCTTTCGTTTTTGTCAGCATACACATGACATTCATTCACACTTGCATCATGCACGCACAGTTGTATTTGTTGATGTCTCTGAGTTCGTACACCTTGGTTGTGTCTATTCAAATAGCACATTTGATCTTTCCAAATAGAGTGCCAACTTAAGCATAAAATGCGCCTCCTTTCTAATTCCCCAACTGAGCTAATCCTCGTGGATGATTTTTGATTTAGCTTACCTTGTCCACTGTTGGATAGGATGAATTCCCCAATCGAGTTAATTTCTCATTGGGTAGAGTCTTGTTTGACTGTTTTCTCTCTGGTTACTCCTGGATGAAGTTGTTACCTCTTGCATAGGCTATCTCTTTGATCTTCCCCAGTGAAATTGCTACCTAGACAGTTGGTGCATTTATTTTGCACGTTAAAGTATATGATCTCCTCGGGAAGGATTGATTCAGGGTTCTCTTTGACGAAGATTTTATTCTCTGCCATATCATCGCAATTTCCTTCTGAGTTATTATTGGAAGACGACAAGCGGCAGTTCTTCATGAGCTACTAATGCGTCATTTTATCTTTTCGAAAGCGCCGAGCAGCAGTTCTTCATGAGCTACTAGTGCGTCATTTTATCTTTTCGAAAGCGCCGAGCAGCAGTTCTTCACGAGCTACTAGTGCGTCATTTTCTTTTTTCTGAAAGCGCCGAGCAGCAGTTCTTCATGAGCTACTAGTGCGTCATTTTATCTTTTCGAAAGCGGCGAGCAGCAGTTCTTCATGAGCTACTAGTGCATCATTTTATCTTTTCGAAAGCGCCGAGCAGCAGTTCTTCATGAGCTACTAGTGCGTTATTTACTTCTTTTTGAAAGCGCCGAGCAGCAGTTCTTCACGAGCTACTAGTGCGTCATTTTTATTTTTCTGAAAGCAACAAGCAGCAAACTCTTCATGAGTTACCAGTACGTTATTACTTTTCTTTGGACGACAACAAGTGGTAGCCTCTTTATTTGAGCAGCTTGTATGTTATTGGTATTTTCTTTGGACGACAACAAGCGGCAGCTTCTTTATTTGAGCGGCTTGTATGTTACCGGTATTTTCTTTGGACAACAACAAGCGGCAGCTTCTTTATTTGAGCGGCTTGTATGTTATCGGTATTTTCTTTTCTGGACGACAACAAGTGGCAGCCTCTTTATTTGAGCAACTTGTATGTTATTGGTATTTTCTTTGGACGACAACAAGCGGCAGCTTCTTTATTTGAGCAACTTATTTGTTATCGGTATTTTCTCTGGACAACAACAAATGGCAGTTTTCTTTATTTGAACAACCTTCGTATCTACAGTCTCATTACCTCAGCATTAATGAGTATACCTCTGGAAATCTAGCAGAGAAGTCTGTTACGAATCGATTACCTCCAGAAGTCGGTAATCAGTTATCCGCATTTTGTTACTCTCTGTCCGCCATCGACCTTGAGTTGCGAACTCACTGTTTTGGGTCAATAATCTGTTATGGCCTATGCAAGATGCTCTCTTTGTTAGGGTTAGAGGTTGTATTCCCTCGATTTTATTCGCTGTCAGGAGTCTGTCGTTTGAAGTCGATAGCTCGTTTTCCCCAGTAGCGTGTAATTCATGTCTCTGTGTTTTGTTGGTGTTCGATTCCTCCAACATTTGTCTTGTTTCATACAATATTTTTCTCTGTGAATTCAAGCACTACATTCATATCACCGCATGATGACGGCATCTTAGGACAAAATTTGCGTAATTATGTATTTAAGTACCTTCAATCTCGTCGAGACGAAGACTTTAATCTTCATATCTCCGGATAGAAGGAACTTAAATAGGGGCAGCTGTTGTACCCCAAATTTTGACCTAAGATACCGTCTTCCATCTGCATCATTCGCATTGCAAGAGTTTTGACCTATTTTTATCAAATTTTCAAAGCAGTGTAAAAATTCACAACTTTTTTCGAGTCGGGAGCTGTTTATTTGTTGAACGCTAAATTTATTAACTGATCAAGACTTAAACAATGTTCATTGATTATTTATTATCTTAAATTCAAATAATTGGAATTTATTTTCGATTATTACGTAATTTAAAGATTTATAAATAATAAAATAAATATTTGAAAGGAGGTTTATTAATGGGTCAAATAATGTTTATTAATTATTCATTATCCTAAATTTAAATAATGGGAACCTGTTTTCCGTTATTATATAATTTGAAGGTTTATGAATAATGAAATAAACATTTGAAAAGGAGTATATTAATTGATCAAGCAATGTTTATTTGATTATTTATTGTTCTAAATTTAAATAGCTGAAATTCTATTTTTCAAGTTATTATAATTTAGAAGAATTAAAAATAATAATAAAGTAAATAATTGAAGTTATTAATTGATCAATGATGTTTATTTATTTGTTTATCATTCTAAATTTAAATGATTGGATTTGATTTTCAATCATTATATAATTTAAGGAATTATAAACAATAAATAAATAATTGGAAAGAAAAAGAATTAATTGAGAAATAGAATTTTTATTCACTTTATTCTATTTATTACAATTGTCATTTAAATGTTGTGTTATTACAAAATATTTATAAAGACAATTACACAAATGCTTAAAGTAAAATAAAAAGCTATTTTTCTAAATTCTAATTCTAATCTTCTATCCAATGCTCTTGTCTGCTCATTTAATTTTACCTGCGAAAACGGTTAAAAGAAAAGTCAGAATTGAATAAATAATTAAAATGCAGAAAATAAATTTAATGTTCATCATTAAAAGCAATGGCCGGAATCAGTTACTCTTTTTTGCAAATCACGGGATTTCTCCCGGTTCACAAAAAAGAAAGGAATTTTAAAACATGTGCACAAGTTTATGTTTTCCAAAACTGCATGTTAAATTAATTACATTTTGTTTAAAATCCCAAATGCAATTTCAAAGAAGCATACAGCATAAGCATACAAAAACCATGCAGTAACGGCATATGCAAGCATGCTTACGTGAACCATTGCCTACACAGCAGAAAACAAAACAAGTTTGTATTAAAAGGAAAACATGCAGTTTGACCACATTTGCAAGTAATGTAAAAGTCCCATTTTCATCATTTTCTGGCCATTGCAATTTCAGAAAAAATGTACAGCTTATCACTTTTTATCAAAGCCATACTGAGAGAAAAAAGAGAGGGAGAAGTGTGGGATGTGCAGGCTTAGCATAGGCAGAAAGAGGTTATACAAGACAAACAAAATATAGCCAGTAAAAATAATAACACAAAAGAAGAATAGAAACAAATTGGAGGGACAGTAGTGCAGATTGCTCAGGGAAGTCCCAAAGCATTTTTGAATTCCTGGCCTGTAGCGAAAAGAAGGGGGAAGGAGTTGTTATAATACATAACAAAAAGAAAACCAAGAGTACAGTAGAACATATATCCAAGCCTTCAAGGAACAAAAAGGAGGGAAGATAGTTATCAAAGAAAAACACAAAGCCAAAAAACCTGCATAATCACATACTGTCAAAGACCATCTTCCAAACCATATAGCCAAACTCTACAAAATCGATTGAGCCGTTCACACCAACATCATCCTACTGTTATCAGAGAAATACCAAATAATCTCACAAAAAACACAAGTTTACACAACCATCAATATGGCCTAGCCAACTTATATCCCAAGCTCCATCAATTTGTCCGAACCACACAAAAACCCTACATTCATCATCATGTCCAATTGTTACTCAAACCTGAATTTTATCCATCCAAAAACCTGAAAATTCCTAAGGCAACCGACTTGGCCTCAGTGTCAACATCATTGGCCTTTTCAGAGCATGTTCCTCAAGCCCATTTCATTCAAAGAATCATTATTCAGACCAACCTACCAAGTGCAGTAATCCATTCAAAGAGAGAAAAAAACAAAAATCATCATACAGTAGCTCGTTCCAAGAAGAAGAAGAAAACAGAAGTGCAACATCATGTTCAAAGAAGAAGAGAAAAAACAAGTACAGTAGGCAAACGAAGAGGAAGAAGTGCAGTATCAGTTTCAACAAAACCAAGTGCAACATCACGTTCCAAGAGGAAGAAACAAGGTAGCAGTTCCAACAAAACAAGAAGAAGCAATACAGTACAGTACCGAGGCCACAAAGAAGAAAAGTCATAGATACCGTTCACCGTTGGACTCGCTTCTCCCTCTCCTCGCCGCCCGGCCTCCGTCACCCCTAGCTCGTCCTCCGCCTCTACCTAGGTAACGCTCTTATCCCTTTTATTCTCTTCGAATGCCCTCAAATCAGCATGAACAATCAATATAAGACTCAATCAAGATCAAACATAATACAAATCATCGAATCAACATGCAAAAAAAAACCGAATCGAATGTTAACAAATCAAACGCGCGCTTACCGTCTCCGTCTAGCCGTCTCGTTTCTTGTTCGGTGGAAGGAAGAAGGGCCAAGAGTGGGTGGCCGTGGCAAAGAGAAACCTCAAGTCCGGTGGCGAGGATGAAGAAGCATGGCGAAGAAGATGAAGATCGTGAAGAAGAGGGAGGCGCCGTTTCTGCCTCATGATAACCCTAAATCCCAATTTTACAAAACAAGATTAACCCTAATGCTGTATAATCTCTTGGGCCACCCTTTACTCCCAGCTTAAGCCCACGAATCCTTGTACACCCCCCCTCTGTCCTCATTTTGCCTTGGGCCTTATCCCAACCCTCTAGCCCATTCTGATTTATTTACTCACCTCCTCTTAATTTTTTTAATTATTTTTGACTACCTCTTAGAATCTTATAGTTTTATTTGTAATTTAGTTAACCAAAAAATAAAAGATATAATCTAAAGTTTTTTTTTAATAATAGGCCATTTTATTAATTCAAACTTTCAAGATTTAATAATCTTAATATCTTTTAAAAATTAGATTTTAGTTAGTAATATTGAGTTTTAATTTAATCTAAAGAATTCCTAAAATAATTTTTTTTATAATAAAAGGCATAAGAATAGAAAACTAAAAAATATTTTGTTATCTTAATATTAATATCAAAAATATAAAAGACTCAATAACTTAAAACTAAAAAATGTCACGTCCTCATTAAATAATTCTTTTGAATTATCCTTATCAAAAAATGCGTAAAAAATTTAAAATACTTTCTTCCCGTTAACATTAAACAAAAAAATCATAAAAACGCATTGGTCGCATCTTTTATTCCATCATTTAGATTATTGCTATTTAATTGTTATTCGCATATTTTTTGTTCGTATATTTTTGTTTATTCGGTTTGTTTAAACTCCAAAGGAAAAAACAGTAAATTTGTTGACTTCATGTCTCCAAATCTAACTGCGCAAATTTTCGCATTTCATTAAAACTTAGGATAATTTTTCCTCAAACGTTCACCTTACTTCGAAATTTCAACCTCTCCAAGACTTATACCTTTTAAGCAAAAACTTCGACATTAGGTCGTCGTATCTTCAAAAACCCGTCCGTATCCCTTTTCGGCCAAAACGATTTATTTTCAATCAAGCGATCAATTTTAAATAAAACAGATATTTCAAAAGGTTCCTATATAGTACTATAGATGCATTGGGTGCTAATACCTTCCCATTGTATAACCAACCCCCGAACCATAAGATCTCTTTTCAAAAACGCCTTGTATTTTCATTACTTTTCAAAAGTATTGTTTACATTGCATATTTAGGGTTTTATTTCGCTCTTTTCCCTTTTCCTTTGGAAACAATAAAGCGCGGTGGCGACTCTTGCTTTTGTGAGACGAATTAATTAATAATTCGATCTCCGATTTACCCCGCTACATTTTTTATCGCTACAGTTATCAACACTTTTAAAAACGGCAAGCGGCAGTCTCTTCATAGACAACTTGTATGTTATCAACACTTTTTGAAAACGGCAAGTGGCGGTCTCTTCATGAGCAACTTGTACGGAAAACGGCAAGTGGCAGCTTCTTCATGAGCAGCTTGTACGTTAGTATTTTTGGAAGACAGCAAGTGGCAGTTTATCTATTTGAGCAACTTGTGTGTTATTGTTCCTTTGAAAACGGCAAGTGGCAGCTTCTTTATGAGCAGCTTGTGGGTTATAAGCAACAAGTGGTAGACTCTTTATGAGTAGCTTGTGTGCTTTAATATTCTTTGAAGATGGCAAGTGGCAGCTCTTCATGAGCAGCTTGTGGGTTATTGGCAACAAGTGGCGGACTCTTCATGAGTAGCTTGTGTGCTTTGATATTCTTTGAAGATGGCAAGTGGCAGCTCTTCATGAGCAGCTTGTGGGTTATTGGCAACAAGTGTCGGACTCTTCATGAGTAGCTTGTGTGCTTTGATATTCTTTGAAGACAGCAAGTGGCGGTCTCTTCATGAGCAGCTTGTATGTTATTGACACCTTTGAAAGGAAGCAAGTGGCGGCCTCTTTATTTGAGCAGCTTGTGTATCCCCAACAATAATGTCTACTCAGCAAATGGCATCCCTTCGGAAAAGTCCCGTGGGGAAGTTTGTTATTTTATCCTTTTTAAGCGATATCTTGGTTAGAGAAGAAATGTGTTACCATTCTTGGTAAAATTCAGAAATCAGAGATGTTTATCTCCAGTCACAGTACTGATGTCCATCATTTTCTTTTCCAGTCACAATACTGATGTAAATCATTACCTTTTCCAGTCTTCTTACTGATGTAAATCATTTCTTTTCCAGTCTCAATACTGATGTAAATCATTCAAGAGTCTCTCATTTGAAGTCTATGACTTTGTTTCCCCAGTGGAGTTATAACCTCTTCCTCTGTAGGATTACTGTATAATGTGCTTGGTTTCTCCAGCATAGTCTGTCTCATATGGCGTTATTCCCCATAAAATTCAGAGCATTACATTCATATCATATCATGAACATAATCGCGGTATCTTAAGGCCAAAAATTGTGTATTCTATATTTAAGTCCCTTCAATCTCGTCGAAATGAAGATCCCAATCTTCATATCTCCAGATAGAAGAAACTTAAATAGGGGCAGCTGTTGTACCCCAATTTTTGACCTAAGATCCCATTTTTGTTTTGCATTTTTAAGATAAGTCAAGGTCACGAAATACGGTTGGTTTTAACCTCTCACCTTCGAGGTTTGACTATGCGAAGAATGTCAAGTGTTTTGAACATTTTTAGCCTATGTATCACTAATTTCTAATCGCATACAAAGGTGTATGTTCATGTTTTCTTTTGTTTTATGTGCAAAGACAGGTCTGAATCAAGAGCATCAGGTGTCGCGCCTCAATTAAGGTTTTGAGTCTCCCAAGCCAGAAGTACGGTTGATTGTGGATTCTCGAAGGCTGATTCATCAAGGCACACCGTTGCACCCTTAATTTCGCCCCTAATATGTTTTAGTCGCACTTTCATATCATATTTGGTTATTTGGTCACGATCATTAGTAAATATCTTCATTCATCACATTTTGCATCATTAGTCGTATTTAAGTTGATCAAAAAGTCAGTTTAAATCAAAGTTTGCATCGTCTTTCAGTTGTAAAATACCCGGCGTTTCACTTCATTCATTTTTATCTGTTTACTATTTTCTTGCAGTGCTCCAAGTTGTTTATATGTCAATAATAAAAATATTTTGGTTTTATAGACAGACCGTTAAAAGCGATTCAATATTGTGCGAAAAGATAGCGAGAAAAATATTTCAAGTTTTCACCCCTTACCGATCATTTTATGAATCTGCATGACGCGTAGATTATGACGGTATGCTCGCTTTATTTTTTCGGTATAGTTTGAAGTCTCGTTTTTAACCGTAAATGTCCGTATTAGCCTGATATTTTATCATTTTATTTTTGACTTCTTGAATATTTTTTCTTTAATTTTTGTGACATGCAGATTATTTTAATGTGTTCATTTTATTTTTTCGGATAAATTTTCGTCCGTTTTTTTATCATTTTCGGTCATTTTGGGTCTTTATTTTTTATTCATAAAATATTCAAAAAAATCATTTTTAATTGAGTTAATTTTAATACATTTAGTTTTTTGGTTATTTTTATCATTTAAGGACTATTTGATCACAAAATATATTATTCACACAATACTCTATTCCTATTGGCTGTTGAATGAAATTGAGGATCGATACAAAATCACCAAAAACAACAACAATATTTTATCTTCATTTTCTAGTCCCACAATAAAAACATCACAAACTAGTTCACCAAAGAAGAGAAAAAAAAAACAAAAAAACAAACAGTAATCTACTCTCTCTAACCTTTCTATTTGTCTCTCTCTCATAACCCGCTTCTCCATTCGACAATCCATTACCCTCCGCCTCTGTAACCCTTCCACACTTTCATCAACTTCTACCCTTCAATCCCTTACCCACCTACTGTCCAGTTTCGCAAACACACAACCCGCCTGTTACTTCCATTTCCGCTAGCAATCCCAAACCTCTCCACGCGAACTGCAACAACATACCAACACATCCCAATTTCCGCTGTAAAACTGCCAGCAACCCCCTTACATCACAAACCCAATCTTCAAACCACCCTCACAGCTCACAGCACATACTCACTCTCTGTGATGTTCCAAATATTTGGCATATTCCACTTGCTGTTTTAAGACCACATAATGGTAAACCTGTTAATTCTGTGACGTTCTTGACTGCTCCTCACCGCCCAGATCATATCGTCCTTGTCACAGCGGGTCCGCTAAATCAGGAAGTGAAGATATGGGTATCTGGTTACGAGGAAGGCTGGTTATTGCCTAGTGATTCTGAATCATGGATTTGTGTTCAGACTTTTGGATATAAGAAGTTCTTCTGTAGCCAACCCTGAGGATGCATTCTTCAATCAAGTTGTAGCGTTGCCTCGCGCTGGTTTGGTTCTGCTAGCAAATGCCAAGAAAAACACAATATATGCTATGCATATAGAGTATGGACCCAATCCAACTGCTACTCGCATGGATTATATTTCCGAGTTCATAGTCACAATGCCTATACTAAGCCTTATCGGAACTAGTGATAGCTTACCAGATGGAGACCATCTTGTGCAGATATATTGTGTCCAAACACAAGCTATTCAACAGTACGGACTCAATTTATCACAATGTTTGCCTCCACCACTAGACAATGTTGAACTTGAAAAAACAGAACCAAGTGTATCTCGTGCTTGAGATGGATCTACTGATATGGGAACTGTTAACACACCGCAAGTTCATTCGAGCACTTCTGAAAATGTCATGAATTTGTCTTCGGATGTTCATGGTTTGCCCGAAGCTTTGGTAACAGATACTGAGATCAAGCCAAATGATTTACCTTCTCATAATGGTTTCGAACATGTCCACACCACCACCACAACTACTGGCACTCAAAGCACAAGTAAGTCAATTCAACCCTACAAACTCATCTTCACCGTTCTCTGTAAACATTTCCGTTCCAGCACCAACGCCTCAATCGCAATCTTCCTCCGATCTCCCAACTGTACAACACGCAATCAACAACTTCTCCGTTCATCTTCGTCGCCAACACAAGATTAGCACAAGAGGTTCAAGAAGCTTCCGTCATTCAAGGCTACATTCTTCATCATCAAAATCACCGGAGGCTTGACTGGGCTCTCGTTCAACTAGAAGCAAGAACGCGACGGATTGTGCATTCTTTTAGGTACGTTTTGAACTAACTAATAAGCATAAGATCTTTCCGTTAACAGAAGCATGTCCAAGAGCTCGCATCTGTACACTTCAAATTGTAACTTTGCTCACATTATTTGCAGTCATATATACTTGATTCAAGATTTTCAGATTTGCTTTTCATATTTTAATTTCTCACTAATTGTGTTTGATCCATGAAAATAGAGGTTAGATTTGGAATCAGTATGATGAAACGATGTAGGTAGTGCCAATATCCAATGGGCCTTATCCTGTGACCCGCCCCGGTCCAACAACACCTTAGTTTTTTTATTTGTTTGAAACATTTTGGGCTTCAACTCAACCAGTAACCTGAGCCTATCCCAATTTTCACCTCAAAATTCTGAGTTTATGTTTCACCTCCTTTTATTATTAATATAGTTTAGATTTTAATTAGGAATTTTATAATGAATTTAGTTTATATTTAAATTAGTTTAGATATAATTTAGTAATTTTGGAGCTTTAATAACTTTATAATTCTTCTTTAGCTTAGATTTAGTTTAGTAATTCTTTAGAATTTTATTTGATTTAGTTTAGCAACTTTGAAATTTTTATTTGTTTTAGCAACATTAGGATTTTAATTTATTTTAGATTTAATTTATTAACTTTAAAATTTAATTTAGTTTAGGTCTAATTTAGTACTTTTAGAATTATTTTTATATTCTTAGAACTTGTAGTTAGTTTAGAATTATTTTAGCAAGTGATCTTAACTATTTTAATTCAGTTCAAATAGCTTCTTTAGATAATTAGTTACGTTCTCTTTTATTTAAATATCTCTGGCATTTTAATTTTTCGGTGCCTTTTGGTCATTAACCTGTTTTGTTAGATTTATTTTTCTTGTGAATTTTGATTGCTTATATTTTGATGTCTATTTTATTTTGCTCGCTCGATTTAATCCAAGGGAAAGAATTAATTTGTTGACTTCATGTCATTGTGTGAACCCCTTCATACATTTTTAATTTTGTAAATCTTAAGTTAAATATCCTCAAAACCTAATTTCAAACATACACTCTTTTTAAACCAAAACTTCGACACGAGGTCGTCGTATCTTCAAAATCTCATCCATACCCATCTTTGACCAAATAAACCATTTTAATCAAACAAACAATTTTAACCAAAAAACAGATATTTCAAAAGGTTCCTGCGGAGTACCGCAGATGCATTGGGTGCTAATACCTTCCCATTGTATAACCAACCCCCGAACTCTCGATCTCTTTTCAAAAACGCCTTGTATTTTTATTACTTTTAAGTATTATTTTACATTGCATATTTTAGGGTTTTATTTCGCTCTTTTCCCTTTTCCCTTGGAAATAATAAATCGCGGTGGCGACTCTTGCTTTTGTGAGTCAAGTTAATTAATAGCTTGATCTCCGATTTTCACCGCTACAGAATTGACAACTCTGCTGGGGAAAGATTGACCTCTTGCTGGTCCATCCCTAAGTGGGTTAAGCCTAATATGTTTTATCTGTTTTATCATTATTTGATTGTTTGATTATATGTATATATTATGATTATTTGGGTGTTGATAATATTTACAAAGGACAAGTCCTATACCCGGACTAAGTTACACTTAGGAATAGGACGGGCGGTATAGTCATGTTAACTTTGAGGGAGTAATCCTGAAGAAGGAGGCATGAGATCCCCCACTCAGTGGAAGGCCCTTTTGAACGTAATATTTGTTTACCGAGTAATCGGGAAGACATTATTATTTTCGACCTGGGAGCCAGAGAAGCTGGGAACCGTAGAACCCTAACCCATCTTGGCCTTTTAGGTGTAGCGCGGAGATTATAACGGAGTAATCCGGAAGTAATTGTTACGCGATGCTACGCTCGGATGAGTTTCTCTTGAGAATATTGCTGATTATTGAGTAATCAAGACGTTGGTAATATCCGAAGGAGGAATGTAGACTCCGGGAACTCTTAGAACCTTGTTCTACAGGTGTGATTAAACCGTTAGTACATACCTTGGGGGTGTTCCTTATCTTGACTCCATGCTCGTGACGTTGAACCTTTCGACTTTATTTGTGACCTTGCTTGTGGTTGTTGCATAGCCATGCATTCATGCATCCATAAAACCCTTTTCACTTGACTTTGAAGGAATTTGGAGGTCTTTCTTTGTAAACATCACAAGTTTCGCCAAGCTCAATGGATCTTGGGTGTTGATAGGGCGAAAACCCTAATCCACCAAAATGGATGACTGATCTTGATGATAACTTGATCAATGTTTGGAGCCAATTTAAAATTCATCTTCTATCTTCATACTTTGATGTTTACAACTTAATATCTTGAGTTCTTTGAAAGTCAAATAAAAACTCTCTTTTGCATATCATGTATCATTCTACATTTTTTGTTTCTCTTTCAAAGGTCTTTTTCCAAGTCTTATTTTTTCCTTCAGTCTCACTAGTACAACACTCGCGCTAAGAGGACAATGGAGAATATCAAGCAAGAGGTTTCTGAACTCCGTAGAGAGATGACTATTTTGAAAGCTGGTATGGATCACTCAACTGTTTTGGTTGAAATTCTGGTTGCCGCCCAAGTCAATCCTTCTAGGAGGGAGGAAGTGATGATAAAAGTCTTCACTGAAACTCTAAAATCATTCCCTCATGAGAAGGGGATGGTTAATGCACCTAATGACTTTCCTGACAAGGTGAATGTGGGAGTGCGTCTAGAAGAAGATGTTGGGAAGGGATGTTCATATGAAGATGGTAGCTCAGCTAATGGTGTGAAGAAGTTTGATAATAACTTTTCCAAGAAGAGAACCATAAGAAGAAATAATCGTCGTCAGAATCATCATGTTTCTCCTATTCATCAACAGAATCAGCAAGTCCCTAATCAGAGGAAAACCCAGTTTGATCCAATTCCAATTACCTATACGGAGTTGTTTCCCGTCCTGATGCAGAGGAATTTGGTTCAGACTCGACCTCCACCGAAGGTTCCTGAAAAGATACATTGGTACTACAAAGCTGATTTGGCTTGTACCTTTCATCAAGGTGCTCCTGGGCATGACTTGGAGGGTTGCTTTGCTTTGAAGATTGAGGTTCAGAAGTTGGTCAGAAATGGTATCTTGTCATTCAAGGACGTTGGTTTTGAAGTTCAAATCAAGCATGCGCCGAAGAGTAAACATGATTGATGGTGACTTTGATTTTTGAAGGATGTTTTCGGTGATTCAAGTCCAGATGGAAAGCCTTCCCCGATCATTAACTTATTTCTGCTTTTTGTAACTTTTCTTGTTTATCAAAACATTGTTTGCATGTAAGAACTTGTTTGCATCTGAATGATTATCTTAATACAATGAGTATGTTTGTCTTGAAGAAATTCATTCGTTTCACTCATATTTGTTTTCAAATTTTAAATTTCTTTTTGCATTATGATACCAACTTGTTGCCCATTCTCTTGCCTAGGCAGAGATTGAAGGGAGGATGATGATCTAAAGAACACAAAATCTCTGGTTGTTTGCTTTTGGATAAAATCTTGCTGATGATGTACAAGCATTGTTTCAAATCCCTAAACACTGGAGATATAAGGAAGATAATCCCTTGCTAACCCCTTTTGAGCCTTTGAAGCAGAAGTTTCTTTTCTATACGAAAAAACCTTGAATTTTAACCTGGGGCAGGGTAGTTTTTAGTTAATCTGACTGAGTGTTCAAAATTCATAAGGAAGATGTTTTTTGAAGAGAAACTACAAGGGCTATCCTTCATGTATAATGAATCTAGAGGATGTGGAACCACAATATTATCCCTCATTCATCAAGAAACGAGGCAATCACAATCCTCTCAACAAGCAAAGACAAGCTAATGTCACACATTTTGTTCAAAAAGTCAAAAATCAAGAAAAAGAAAAGCCTGCTAAGTCAAAAAAAACATGAAAACGTGTGACTTAGGCAAAATTAAGGCATCCCGCTGGACCATCAATTCAAAAGAATTAGTTCAGGCAAAAGTTAGGGAAAATAAAATCACAAAGAAAAGGACTACAAAGAAAAGTCCTCAGCAAAGAACAAATTGGTGACTACAAACACGAAGACATGAGGGTGGTTTCTACTCCGAAAGCCTCGTCGTTTCCTTGACCGTCACAAAATTCTTTTGAGAGATGAACACTCATGTTGAATTAACTGAACATAGGGTTGGAGAACATCATGAAGAATGGGTGGGCACCAAATATTTTGAGCCTTAAAATCTTTTTTCTAAAAAACCATGAACCAGGCCACGTTACAACCTTCAAAAGTCCTAATTGAAACAAGGTTATTTTGAAAGCATACTTCAATGAGATAGTGTTCCTGACTCCCATGAATGTTCTAAATAGTTATGTTGGTATCATATGTTTTTCCTATACAAAAATAAATGGTGCTTTAACTCGCAAAATTTGTGCGATATCTTTCAAAATCTTCAAGACTTACATAACTGTTGCATTAGAATTTTCATTCTCATTGTAAACTTTTTCTAACTGCAAAACATTTGTTTGATATCAAGGAGGCTCACATAAGAACCAGTGATGAGTTTATTCTTTTAAGGCCTGAAACTATGTTGAGTAATTGGCGAATCATTTCAAGAAAAATCGTATCCAGGGACATGTCACCTGAAGACCGTAAGCACGAACATGTTGCTTCTCCCGGTTAATGTTTTCCCAATTTCTTTACCCCTTATTGGGGTACAATTTGAAAACTTTGTTGTGCCAACTACAGTCAATCCGGGGCAATCACGTCGAGATTTGATGAATTCCTCTAAGAGTTTGAAGACACCAGAGCATGGTGAATGCCAGGTCTTTTGTAAAATCCTCTTGAGACGATTTCTCCTCATCAGCCATATAGCTTGGGGCATTTTTTAGAAGTGAAGTTATTTGCAAGAATTATCGTGCATCACGCAGCTTATCAGCAGTAAACTTGGGGGCATCCAAAATTAATCCCAGGGGCAATCCGGATTTGTCAAGATATGTTTTGCACACATTATCAGAGGGTGGTGTTCCCAGTATCTCTAGCTAAGCATGACTTTTTCCAGCTGAAACATTGTTTGTGTTGTTATCCTTTCAATGGATTGTCGACAATAGAAGACTGGACTATGGGTTTTCTACCTGAAAATATCTTCCTCTCCAGAGATATTTAAGCCTTGTAAAAGGACTTTGCTCCAATGATGGCTTTTGTTTTCTATCTCCAGTAATGTTACCATCATGTTGAGATTAGCCGGGTGTCGAGTTGTACTGTGATGTCTTATCATTTTCTGTCCATCTCCCCTGTCTGTTTTGTCAGCATATACATGACATTCATTTATTCACACTTGCATCATGCATGCACAGTTGTATTTGTTGATGTCTTTGAGTTCGTACACCTTGGTTATGTCTATTCAAATAACATATTTGATCTTTCCAAATAGAGTGTCAACTTAAGCATAAAGTGCGCCTCCTTTCTAATTCCCCACTGAGTTAACTCTCGTGGAAGAATCTTGCTTCAGCTTTCCTTTTCCATCTCTGGATAGGATAAATCCCCATTTGAGTTGTTTCCTCATTGGATGGAGTCTTGTTTGACTGTTTTCCCTCCAGTCTATTCCTGGATTGAGCTTTGTCTCTTGGGAACGATACCCTGTGGATCTCTCTAGGCTGTGAAACCTAGATGGAGAGTGCATTTATTTTGCAATGTAAATACTTGGTCTCCTCAAGAAGGATTTATTCATGGTTCCCCATTGAAGATGAACTTTATTCCCCAGCAGTGTTATCACAACCTTCTTCTGGAATATCGACATGACAACAAGCGACTGACTCTTTATTTGAGAAGTTTGATTATTTCTGATTTCTTTATGACAAATGGCGGTCTCTTCATGAGCAGTTTGTCCATCCCCGACAAAATTATTGGCTCTCACCTCCAGCAATATCTTCACGATATTTTATGAGTATCTTCAACAAAACAGCAAGCGGCGGTCTCTTCATGAGCAACTTGTGTGTTACTGTCACCTTTCAAAACATCAAGCGGCGGTCTCTTCATGAGCAACTTGTATGTTATTGACACCTTTGAAAACATCAAGCGGCGGTCTCTTCATGAGCAACTTGTATGTTATTGATACCTTAGAGAAAACAGCAAGCGGCAGTCTCTTCATGAGGCAACTTGTGTGTTATGGATACTCTTGACAAACAGCAAGCGGTAGTCTCTTCATAGACAACTTGTATGTTATCAACACTTTTAAAAACGGCAAGCGGCAGTCTCTTCATAGACAACTTGTATGTTATCAACACTTTTTGAAAACAGCAAGTGGCGGTCTCTTCATGAGCAACTTGTACGGAAAACGGCAAGTGGCAGCTTCTTCATGAGCAGCTTGTACGTTAGTATTTTTGGAAGACAGCAAGTGGCAGTTTATCTATTTGAGCAACTTGTGTGTTATTGTTCCTTTGAAAACGGCAAGTGGCAGCTTCTTTATGAGCAGCTTGTGGGTTATAAGCAACAAGTGGCAGACTCTTTATGAGTAGCTTGTGTGCTTTAATATTCTTTGAAGATGGCAAGTGGCAGCTCTTCATGAGCAGCTTGTGGGTTATTGGCAACAAGTGGCGGACTCTTCATGAGTAGCTTGTGTGCTTTGATATTCTTTGAAGATGGCAAGTGGCAGCTCTTCATGAGCAGCTTGTGGGTTATTGGCAACAAGTGTCGGACTCTTCATGAGTAGCTTGTGTGCTTTGATATTCTTTGAAGACAGCAAGTGGCGGTCTCTTCATGAGCAGCTTGTATGTTATTGACACCTTTGAAAGGAAGCAAGTGGCGGCCTCTTTATTTGAGCAGCTTGTGTATCCCCAACAATAATGTCTACTCAGCAAATGGCATCCCTTCGGAAAAGTCCCGTGGGGAAGTTTGTTATTTTATCCTTTTCAAGCGATATCTTGGTTAGAGAAGAAATGTGTTACCATTCTTGGTAAAATTCAGAAATCAGAGATGTTTATCTCCAGTCACAGTACTGATGTCCATCATTTTCTTTTCCAGTCACAGTACTGATGTCAATCATTACCTTTTCCAGTCTTCGTACTGATGTAAATCATTTCTTTTCCAGTCTCAATACTGATGTAAATCATTCAAGATTCTCTCATTTGAAGTCTATGACTTTGTTTCCCCAGTGGAGTTACAACCTCTTCCTCTGTAGGATTACTGTATAATGTGCTTGGTTTCTCCAGCATAGTCTGTCTCATATGGCGTCATTCCCCATAAAATTCAGAGCATTACATTCATATCATATCATGAACATAATCGCGGTATCTTAAGGCCAAAAATTGTGTATTCTATATTTAAGTCCCTTCAATCTCGTCGAAATGAAGATCCCAATCTTCATATCTCCAGATAGAAGAAACTTAAATAGGGGCAGCTGTTGTACCCCAATTTTTGACCTAAGATCCCATTTTTGTTTTGCATTTTTAAGATAAGTCAAGGTCACGAAATACCGTTGGTTTTAACCTCTCACCTTCGAGCTTTGACTATGCGAAGATTGTCAAGTGTTTTGAACATTTTTAGCCTATGTATCACTAATTTCTAATCGCATACAAAGGTGTATGTTCATGTTTTCTTTTGTTTCATGTGCAAAGACAGGTCTGAATCAAGAGCATCAGGTGTCGCGCCTCAATTAAGGTTTTGAGTCTCCCAAGCCAGAAGTACGGTTGATTATGGATTCTCGAAGGCTGATTCATCAAGGCACACCATTGCACCCTTAATTTCGCCCCTAATATGTTTTAGTCGCACTTTCATATCATATTTGGTTATTTGGTCACGATCATTAGTAAATATCTTCATTCATCACATTTTGCATCATTAGTCGTATTTAAGTTGATCAAAAAGTCAGTTTAAATCAAAGTTTGCATCGTCTTTCAGTTGTAAAATACCCGGCGTTTCACTTCATTCATTTTTATCTGTTTACTATTTTCTTGCAGTGCTCCAAGTTGTTTATATGCCAATAATAAAAATATTTTGGTTTTATAGACAGACCGTTAAAAGCGATTCAATATTGTGCGAAAAGATAGCGAGAAAAATATTTTTATAGTTTTCACCCCTTACCGATCATTTTATGAATCTGCATGACGCGTAGATTATGACGGTATGCTCGCTTTATTTTTTCGGTATAGTTTGAAGTCTCGTTTTTAATCGTAAATGTCCGTATTAGCCTGATATTTTATCATTTTATTTTTGACTTCTTGAATATTTTTTCTTTAATTTTTGTGACATGCATATTATTTTAATGTGTTCATTTTATTTTTTTGGATAAATTTTCGTCTGTTTTTTTATCATTTTCGGTCATTTTGGGTCTTTATTTTTTATTCATAAAATATTCAAAAAAATCATTTTTAATTGATTTAATTTTAATACATTTAGTTTTTTGGTTATTTTTATCATTTAAGGACTATTTGATCACAAAATATATTATTCACACAATACTCTATTCCTATTGGCTGTTGGATGAAATTGAGGATCGATACAAAATCACCAAAAACAACAACAATATTTTATCTTCATTTTCTAGTCCCACAATAAAAACATCACAAACTAGTTCACCAAAGAAGAGAAAAAAAAAACAAAAAAACAAACAGTAATCTACTCTCTCTAACCTTTCTATTTGTCTCTCTCTCATAACCCCCTTCTCCATTCGACAATCCATTACCCTCCGCCTCTGTAACCCTTCCACACTTTCATCAACTTCCACCCTTCAATCCCTTACCCACCTACTCTCCAGTTTCGCAAACACACAACCCGCCTGTTACTTCCATTTCCACTAGCAATCCCAAACCTCTCCACGCGAACTGCAACAGCATACTAACACATCCCAATTTCCACTGTAAAACTGCCAGCAACCCCCTTACATCACAAACCCAATCTTCAAACCACCCTCACAACTCACAGCACATACTCACTCTCTGTGATGTTCCAAATATTTGGCATATTCCACTTGCTGTTTTAAGACCACATAATGGTAAACCTGTTAATTCTGTGACATTCTTGACTGCTCCACACCGCCCAGATCATATCGTCCTTGTCACAGCGGGTCCGCTAAATCAGGAAGTGAAGATATGGGTATCTGGTTACGAGGAAGGCTGGTTATTGCCTAATGATTCTGAATCATGGATTTGTGTTCAGACTTTGGATATAAGAAGTTCTTCTGTAGCCAACCCTGAGGATGCATTCTTCAATCAAGTTGTAGCGTTGCCTCGCGCTGGTTTGGTTCTGCTAGCAAATGCCAAGAAAAACACAATATATGCTGTGCATATAGAGTATGGACCCAATCCAACTGCTACTTGCATGGATTATATTTCCGAGTTCATAGTCACAATGCCTATACTAAGCCTTATCGGAACTAGTGATAGCTTACCAGATGGAGACCATCTTGTGCAGATATATTGTGTCCAAACACAAGCTATTCAACAGTACGGACTCAATTTATCACAATGTTTGCCTCCACCACTAGACAATGTTGAACTTGAAAAAACAGAACCAAGTGTATCTCGTGCTTGAGATGGATCTACTGATCTGGGAACTGTTAACACACCGCAAGTTCATTCGAGCACTTCTGAAAATGTCATGAATTTGTCTTCGGATGTTCATGGTTTGCCCGAAGCTTTGGTAACAGATACTGAGATCAAGCCAAATGATTTACCTTCTCATAATGGTTTCGAACATGTCCACACCACCACCACAACTACCGGCACTCAAAGCACAAGTAAGTCAATTCAACCCTACAAACTCATCTTCACCGTTCTCTGTAAACATTTCCGTTCCAGCACCAACGCCTCAATCGCAATCTTCCTCGGATCTCCCAACTGTACAACACGCAATCAACAACTTCTCCGTTCATCTTCGTCGCCAACACAAGATTAGCACAAGAGGTTCAAGAAGCTTCCGTCATTCAAGGCTACATTCTTCATCATCAAAATCACCGGAGGCTTGACTGGGCTCTCGTTCAACTAGAAGCAAGAACGCGACGGATTGTGCATTCTTTTAGGTACGTTTTGAACTAACTAATAAGCATAAGATCTTTCCGTTAACAGAAGCATGACCAAGAGCTCGCATCTGTACACTTCAAATTGTAACTTTGCTCACATTATTTGCAGTCATATATACTTGATTCAAGATTTTCAGATTTGCTTTTCATATTTTAATTTCTCACTAATTGTGTTTGATCCATGAAAATAGAGGTTAGATTTGGAATCAGTATGATGAAACGATGTAGGTAGTGCCAATATCCAATGGGCCTTATCCTCTGACCCGCCCCGGTCCAACAACACCTTAGTTTTTTTATTTGTTTGAAACATTTTGGGCTTCAACTCAACCAGTAACCTGAGCCCATCCCAATTTTCACCTCAAAATTCTCTGAGTTTATGTTTCACCTCCTTTTATTATTAATATAGTTTAGATTTTAATTAGGAATTTTATAATGAATTTAGTTTATATTTAAATTAGTTTAGATATAATTTAGTAATTTTGGAGCTTTAATAACTTTATAATTCTTCTTTAGCTTAGATTTAGTTTAGTAATTCTTTAGAATTTTATTTGATTTAGTTTAGCAACTTTGAAATTTTTATTTGTTTTAGCAACATTAGGATTTTAATTTATTTTAGATTTAATTTATTAACTTTAAAATTTAATTTAGTTTAGGTATAATTTAGTACTTTTAGAATTATTTTTATATTCTTAGAACTTGTAGTTAGTTTAGAATTATTTTAGCAAGTGATCTTAATTATTTTAATTCAGTTCAAATAGCTTCTTTAGATAATTAGTTACGTTCTCTTTTATTTAAATATCTCTGGCATTTTAATTTTTCGGTGCCTTTTGGTCATTAACCTGTTTTGTTAGATTTATTTTTCTTGTGAATTTTGATTGCTTATATTTTGATGTCTATTTTATTTTGCTCGCTCAATTTAATCCAAGGGAAAGAATTAATTTGTTGACTTCATGTCATTGTGTGAACCCCTTCATACATTTTTAATTTTGTAAATCTTAAGTTAAATCTCCTCAAAACCTAATTTCAAACATACACTCTTTTTAAACCAAAACTTCGACACGAGGTCGTCGTATCTTCAAAATCTCATCCATACCCATCTTTGACCAAATAAACCATTTTAATCAAACAAACAATTTTAACCAAAAAACAGATATTTCAAAAGGTTCCTGCGGAGTACCGCAAATGCATTGGGTGCTAATACCTTCCCATTGTATAACCAACCCCCGAACTCTCGATCTCTTTTCAAAAACGCCTTGTATTTTTATTACTTTTAAGTATTATTTTACATTGCATATTTTAGGGTTTTATTTCGCTCTTTTCCCTTTTCCCTTGGAAATAATAAAGCGCGGTGGCGACTCTTGCTTTTGTGAGTCAAGTTAATTAATAGCTTGATCTCCGATTTTCACCGCTACACAATCAAGAACATATTCTCTGGTGGAGCCATGATCCTAACCACTATGGACGGTGACGACCTTCTGCACCCTGTAAATGCGGACATAGTTAAAAGATACTACGCATAAATAAAGACCCGCTAGGTCGACTGGCCTAGGCAAAAATAAGGGCATCTCGGCGAACCAAAAAAGGTTCGGGCAAAAATTAGGGATATACATGAAAAAAAAATCTATACACCCGACAAGTCGAAAACCTGAAAAGGCGGCTTGGGCAAAAAAGGGTATCCCGGTGGACTAAAAACCCGAAAGGGCGGTCCAGGAAAAAGTTAGGGATTTAAAGCGTATAAGTATGTCCCGTAGGATCACCTTACATCTAATCTTCAGTATCAACTATCAAGCTCAAGCGGTACTAATCAATCAAATCAGCTTCGGACAAGCAGCGAAAGTGATGAGATGCTCAAGGACATAAAGGAAATAGCAGAATGGGAACCCAATGGGATTATTTCACATAGTTGTCTTTCTTTATATACTATTTTGTATAATTTGTATTCTTATGACGACATTCTCTTACTAGGATGTCTGTCTCCTTGTACAAAAACGCTTATTTCAAGTTAATATAAAACTATTCCTTTGAAAGTGCAAAACGTCTGTTTTTATTTTCCTGTTTTGTGTGCGAAAACGTCCAGTGATTATTCTTGAAAATATGTATTTGAATATAATTAATGCTTACAAATATACACCTAAAAATATAAAGTCAATTGCTAATGACTTTCAGAAATGAGACAATATCTAAGGGCCATCCATAAAATCCGCGCAGATGTTTTCCCCAGCAGATACCTTCTCCAGCAGGCACAGAGGCAGAGATGTCCTACTATAAGGTCTATGCCACATTCTCAGTATGCAGCCTAAAATGCCAGGTTCTCATATCCCTGGCCAAGAAACAATCTCCAAACTACCGCTTTAACATCTGAGGAAAATTCCCCAGTAAAGTCGCCAAGCTTCTCGAGATTCCCCAACAGGATTTCAACAAAATCCCCAAGCAATTTATGGATTTCACCTTCCACAACAGAGTTCTATAAGTCTCAAGTAGTTTGTAAAGTCTTATCCCCAATAGAGTTTATTTCTCTAGCTACGGAAGTTCATCCCCCAACGGAGTTTATTTCTCTAAATCGGTGAAATCTTCCAACAAAACTCTGTGTGATACGGTGGGAGAACTGACTTGAATGTTTTGCGTTTGATTGCAAATGTTGCGGTTAGCAAGAGTCACCGTCGACTTTTCTTTTATCCAAAAGTAAAGGTGAAAAAGCACAGGAAAGACCTTTGAGATTTTTTCTTGAGTTCGGGGGGTAGATTATGAAAAGGGAAGGTATTAACACCCTTTTCATCCATGGTTTTCCATGGGCTCTTAGTTACTTGCTAGATCACTTGCTTTTGTTTGAAAATTATGTTTTGTGTGGTTTTTGAAAGTATTTTGTAAAAGAGGCCATTGTTTAGGAAATCTTTGTAATGATTCTCATTCGTAAGAATGTATACAAAGATGTTGATCTTTTGAAAATGTTTTCAATTTTGTAAGATGTTTTGAAATGTGTAGGTGTTTGTTTTGAAAATAGAAAGGATGTTTTGTTTGAAATGGAGCAAGTAATTACGAGCAATCTACCTACTCAAATGTCTTTCTTGTTCATTTTCTTTTCCTTTGATATTGTTGTCTTACCATTGATTTGGTAAGCAACCCTATCTTTGGATGTAAACGGGACGGGCGTGGGTCATCGTATAACCATGATTAGTAATGTTGCAAGATATCTTAGCATTCTGTTGAGGGACTAAGATCATTTTGTAAAGCAACTTTGAATAGCATCATCGAGGGACTATGATCTTGTATTTGTTTGTTTTTGCTAAGATACCTTACATGCGTAATATGACCATTTTGTATAAGGCAACCAAGTGGGATAACCCTAGGGGTGCTTGTGTGCAAGTGTGTCATTTTCATGTTTGTTTTTGTCTTGAATTAGGGTTTTCTATTTGATTGATTTTTATCTTCCCATACAAACCCTAATTACTAGCATATTATGTAAAAGCGATAAATTCTAAAATTTAAAATTACTACGCTATTACAACATTTGTGGGAGGGGGTATACAATTTATGAATGGGGATTGCAATAATATAAACCTAATTAACCTATTACAACCAAATTGAATATTGTACAAATAATGTAAATATAATGTACAAGAAGTGAAATGAATATAATGTACAAGTATGAATGGATAAAGAATGGATTTTTGCTTTGACCTAATTAATTTAAAAGAAAAAATAATTAAATAAGAAAATTAAAATTAAGTTAGTAAAAGAAATTAATTTAAAGAAAACAAATTTCTAAATAAATAATAAGAAGAAATCTAAATCTAATAATTTAATTAATTTTAGAAAAGAAAATGAAAATATTTTGGTCTTTTAGTCTAAGAGAAATAAATATGAATATATTTAATATAAGTAAATAAATAAAATATTTTTGAGATTTTTATTAATAAAATAAATATTGTAAATTAATAATAATAACTAGAAGAAAGGAAAAAAATAAATAAATAAAATAAGTCAAGGGGGTTTAAAATATAGAAAGAGTGTTTAGAGAAAGAAAAAAAAAGAATTCTGTTTGGGTTTCAAGCCCAAAGCCTTATGGTCAAAATATAAAAAAACTTTCAAGATATTTTGAAGAGATGGAGGGTGTGGACGGAAATGAGGGGGGTTGAGGCATGTGTTGGTTTGAGGGAATGGGCTTTGGCCCATAAGCTTTAAATGAAACAAACAAAAATGTGACTCATTTGGTCACAAATCCTCTCTCACTTGTTCTCTCTCGTCCTCTGAAGCTCTCGTCGGAGAAGAGGATGCCGTCGCGCCGGAAATCGCCTCACGGCGGCGGCGATGGCGGTGATGTCCCAAATCCAATTTTTCTTACATTTTTGGAATCTTCTTTCTCTCCTCTTTACTGATCTTTGACTGATTTTTGCAGATTATTCATATTCTTGCGTAGATCTAAAAGGGAAGGACGAAACCCTAATGGTTCCGAATTGGATTTGGATGTTGTTTTTTGGGTGAGATCTCTCCTTCTTATTTCTCTTACTGATTTCTGAAGGGTTAGGCTTTTACAAAAATGATGATGATAAACTGTTTTAGGGTTTTGTTGTTGTTTGCATGCGACTTGTGTTTCTGTCTCGTATATTTTTGATGATGATGAGTTTTGGGAAATGGTTTTTTGTCTTGGCTTGCTGATTTGTGTTTCCTTGTATATTTTTGATGATGAAGAGAGAATGGGAAATGGTTTTTTTGTTGGCTCTGTATCTGTATGAACCCAAAAATCCTCCTTCTGTAAACTCAGAGTTTCTCTTTTTATACCCTGAGCCTGCTTGCTTGTTTTCTGTAAAAGTTTGACTTAAGAAAGATAACTACAGTTTGGATTTGTCACTTTTTGCTGATTTTCAACAAGTCAACTTTATTGTACCTTGCTATGCTGCCTCTGACTTTGCTTGCTGACTTTTGATTTTGTACTTGGCTTTTGTGATGCTTTTACAATTGTGTTTTAACAGCTCTTGTACTATGATGAACTTTTTCCGAGTTTTCCTTCTTTATTGATATGTCAAATGCTGACTTTTGCTGGCTGCTTTTGCTGTACTTTTGTACCAGTTGCTTGTTACTTTGGTATTGCTGGTGACTTTTGCTATGAACCAAACAATTTTGTTTTGAGATTTGTAGTGAAATACTCTAGGCCTATGACATGACTTTACCAATTTTGAGGCTCTTTGATTATTGATTGTACTGGTTTTTCTGATTTCCTCTTTCATCTATTTGTGAACCAAAACTTGTGATTTGCATACATCTCTTTAGGCCAATGATAGGACACTGTTTTGAGGCCTCTATTGGGCTTGAATTTTTTGATTTGAATCTTTTTATTTAGATTTTTGCACAGGTTTTTTTGTCTTGGCAGTTTGTAGCATTTGTTATTGCTTGCTACCAACTACAGCCTGTTGCCTGCTGTGCCCTGTTATGCAGTTTGTTGCAGGTTTTTTGGTTGGCTTTGATGGGCAGCTTGTGCTGTTATGCAGCCTGCTTTGCTGCTACAGCTTGCCCTGTTATGCCTGTTATGCAGCTTGTTTGCTTTGTTTTCCTGCCCTGTTATGCACTTTGTTACAGGTTTTTTGGTTGGCTTTGATGGGCAGCTTGTGCTGTTATGCAGCCTGCTTTGCTACTACAGCTTGCCCTATTATACAACTTATTTTGCTGCTGCAACTTGCCCTGTTATGCCTGTTTTGCATCTTGTTTACTTTGTTTGTGAACCAAGCTTGTACCTTGTGATTTGCAAGCCAAAAATTTCCCAGGCCAATGATTAAACAAGAATTGTATGAAGCCTTTTGTTCATGTTGGGCTGAAATCTGTTGAGCTTGAAATTCTATATGCACTTTCTGTCTATTGTGAACCAATTATTTTGAGATTTGCAATAGGAACTTGGCCTACGATATAAATGAAGTTGTTTGAGGCTTTAGAACATAAAACCCTTCTTTTCTGATTCAACAAAACCACCCTAATGATGAATTAGAATACTTTGTATTTTTTTGTTCATTTCTGGATGTTTAAGTTGCTAACAAACTTCTTCCTTTTTATTTTTCATGAACATGAGGCATGGATGGCAAGTGAAGATTGGAGTGGTTGCTTGAAGATGAAGAATTTGAAGAAATAAAATTTCTTGCTTCTTTTGTAAATAGATCTTTGTAATTTATTGCATTTGTAGACAAGACAATTTTTGTAAATTCAAACTCGTAATGTAATGAATACAATACCTCTGAATAAACTTTGTGTGAAATGAAAATATTGTACCAATATCAACTTTGAATTTTGAAAATTTTATTTGAATGCTTTGAGTAAAACACCTTGTTTTTGGTAACTTGTATTTCAAGCAATCACCAAAGATGATCAAGCAAAACAAAACACTTTGTACTTCAATCAAACTTCTAAAACAAAATAAATGTTTAAGAATTTTAATTCCACTTGATTAACTTAACTTCAAAGACTTATGGTCAAAAGTCTTAATCTTCAATTCTTGTCCAATAGCTAACTGGTAATCAAAATGAGTTCGCATGTCACTCTTGATTCAAACAGGATTTCATTATCTATCAAACATGTTTTAAGAACATTCGTCAGTCTTGTAGAATTAACAAACTTCAGCAAATTGTTTCTTTAAGAACATCTAACATTTTGAAGACTCAATTATCTCTGAGAAATACCAAACCCTAATTATCGATTGGCCGCCTAGGAAGAGAATCTGTCTGGTCGACTTTTGAGCCAATTGAGTGTACGAGAAACCCTAGGGTAAGCATCTTGCATAAAAAATTGGAAGGCAAATTTTGGGGTACCACACTCTACCCCTCAACAAAATCATTCTCAAACAGAAGTCGAAGATCCTAAGCAGAGAAAGGGAATCGCCAACAAAACTATCTCCATTCACTATCCCCAGTGGAAATTGAAGAATCACTTTCTTCACTCACCACCAGCAGTTAGGGATTTATTTTCTCGGACAAAGATACTGCACAACAACATTACATGTTCATATATCACAGTATGTGCATACAAATACATATATCATAATCTCATTTATTTTGGAATCATCATGAAATTCATACATCACGACATCACATGAAACTGATTTTACACTTTCAGGATAAATTAGAAAACAGACAAATATTATCAACTTTTACAGCAAGTCAAAGATTAATGCCCGAAACCAGACGGGGAAACTATCTGCACGACCAAGTGGTATGAACTCCCGAAACAAGACGAGTTTACTAACAAATACATCTGGCTACAAATTAATGCCTGAAACCAGACGGGGAAACTATCTATGTAACCAGCAAAACAAGTTCTAGATTAATGCCTGAAACCAGTCAGGAGAACTATCTGTGGACGACCAACTGTGGATTAATACCTGCAACAAGCCAGGAGAACTATCTACATGAAGAGATTGAAATTAATACCTGTAACAATCCAAGAGAACTATATTTCTTTCTCTAAGGTCAAAGATTAATACCTAAAACTAGACAGGATAACTATCTCAGCGACCAACAATTTTCAAGTTCCAGATTAACACCCAAAACCAGATGAGAAAACTATCTTTACTTCTTAGGTCAGAGATTAATACCTGAAACCAGCCAGGACAACTATCTCAACATCTGACAATTTTCAGATTCCAGATTAATACTTGAAGCCAGACAGGACAACTATTTATGAACAAGCTGATTATAGATTAACACCTAAAACCAGACAGGAAAGCTATCTACATGACCAGACGAAGCAATCTTATATAGGTTCCTTCTTATATATCTCCAGGTGCAGACTAACAAGGACTCATCCTAAAGCATCTCTACACAGGCTCTTTCTAATACATTTTCAGATAATGATTAATTCCATTATCCCCAACAAATCACTAGAAGTCTGGATTCCAACCAGAATGCGGCAAACTTTCATCTCTCTAGACCAGAGATAACTCTTCAGTAGAACCTTTGACAATTGAAGTTCCTAGACTCTATTCCCCACAATATTCCTCAAGCATGAGAACAACATAAACCCACATTCCCCAATGGACTCCTCCTCAGACAGCTTGAACAGGAACCCTTAAAGGGACCATGTGTGAAATCAACATCTATTTTGGATGGCATCTTTAACCCCATCTCTGAAGACTCTCTGTCATCTCCTCCAAATGGCATATGTAATCCCATTCCCTACATCATCAATCATCAGTGTTACTTCATGCGAGTGCAAATTTCTGGGCACTCTAGTGTTCAATCATCTCCCACCTTCAGATCACGAAAGTCAGACAAGCCAATCTAAATCCTCAGGTTTAAGAAGATTGAACAGGGGCAGCTGTTGTACCCCAAAATTTGCCCTCTCATGTTTTCCAAGATTTTTTCTTATATGGGTCGTCACAAGCATTTGATTAAAGGAAAAATAATTTTTTTGAACAAGGAGTCTTCGATTGGCATCTTAGCTAAGTCTTTTGGTTGACGTGTTAAAAGGCCTTTCGATTGGTATTTGGACATGCTTTGATTGAGCGCCTAACCTCCTCCAAGCTTGCCTCAAATTTCCAAGCTTCGATTGAAGCCTTGACCTTCTGCTTGTTTGTTGTATACAAGCTTCGACTGGGCATGTGTTTCCTTTGAAACAACCTCCTTCGATCCAAAGGGGAAGGGCCTCTTGTTAGTGCTCCTTCGATTGCACCTTTGGCTTTGCATGCTAGTTTGACTCACAAATGCAATGGCTACCTGTATGCAGGCTGGATTCTTGCCTCGTTTGGGCATTTGGTCTCTTCAGAGCATGCTTAATTCCTGCTTCGACTAGGAAAATAATCCCTCTTCAGCCTGCCTTCAGCGCACAAGGCAAAAGGCTTCTTTTGACTTTCCTTTGATGCACAAGGCAAGAACCCCCTACAAGCGTGTTTTGATTCATTAGGACAAAAGTCCCTTCATGTCTGCCTTGGATTCACTAAGACAAAGACTTCATTTGTGCTTGCCTTCAATGCATAAGGCCAAGACTCCTCAGCCCAGTTTCTGCACTATAGCACAATATGGCCCCTTTGAAAGAGCATTCCAAAGGTCCAGTCGAAGGACACACATTGGAGAGTCATTCGAAGAAAGCACAAAGGAGTGCATGTGGGCTATTCAAAGGACATACAAATGGTGCCTTAGAAGGGGCATGCATTTGGTCCAGTCGAAAGGCACATAATGGTTGAAGGCAAGTGTTGTTTTATCTTTTGATGCGTCTGGCCAAAGTCCTGCATGCTGCCCAGCCCAAGCCTCACACACCATTACATTCATGACAAAGGAGGCTTCAATTGGCCAGAATGAAGTCCTCACTTGGGCTATTAGAATCAAGCAACTAAGGCAAATAGATGGGTCCAACGAAGGAACCATTTGAAAGACACTCAAGAAGTCCATTCGAAGGAGGCAACCAAAGGCCCATTCGAAGAGGACGCACATGGTCTATCCAAAAGACCCCTTCAAAGGAGGCAACCAAAGGCCCATTCAAAGGTTATACAAGAGGTACAATCTAAGGAGGCAATAGGCCAAACTAAGAGCAACATTAGAGAGCATTTGAAGGAGCCAAAATGTCCACATACATTCAAATTCAAAAAGGGACAAGTTTCCATGACTTTTGCAACGTTACAAAACTTCATTCATGACCTTGAAAACATTTGTTTATGGGCAGTTTAAACTATTGTATTCTTTCCCCCTCCCTTCTACTCTATATAAGCAGCGTGCTTGCAAGCCAAATGGATAGTTACGCACACATTGGAGATACGCTGCCCCATAAACCCACGAAAGTTATCAAAAAATCTAATATGTGATCCAAATCAAACAACCCTTAAACAAAGGTACCCACGTCCAGAAGACAAATCGAAGCAATCATCAAACAAGGGTACCCACACCCATCATCATATATTCATCTATCAACCATTGGTAAGAATTGGTAAAGAGATCAATCTCTACATTTGCGTGACATATCAACATTTGTAGTTTCATTCGATTTGTTGTTCAAGACTAAAGACCTGGGTTCGACCCCAGGTCTACCTTTGTTTTGCTTCTAACGCTTGTTGTAAATCCAACATAAATAAGGCCAATGCGTATAGAATTGAAGGACCTAGGCTTGGCCCCCATGTCATGCTTTTCGTTTTGGATAACATACCTTTGCAGATTCAGTGCCCTCACAACATCCACCCTTAGATCGAAAGAAAATTATCTCTCCCTGGGTCAAAGGACAAACATCCTTCCTTGGATCGAAGGCTACCCTTTTTCCTCTGGGTCGAAAGCCACCTTCCTCTGGATCGAAGGCAACTGTTTTCCTCCTAATCAAAGCCATGATTCTCCCTGGATCGAAGGATCCCCTCACTCCTTCATATTTTATTTTTGTTCTTTTTGTTATTTCTTTATTGATCCTTTTTATTTAAATTAATCTTAAATCAAAATCAGAAAAAATATTAGGATAGTTTTTTATTAATCAAATTAATTTATAAATAAATAAATTAGTTATTTTAACCTCTTTCTTGAAATTAAAACTAAATAGACTTAGGTTATATTTTCTTAAAATAAAAACAAAACAAAAAGATTTTTCACCGTAGGATTTTTTCAGACACCTTTTCTACTTCGCACGCATTTATTTATTTTCATATTTTTCCATATTATTGTATCTTCCTACTGGATGTAATAGATTAAAACTAGGACATTTACTGCTTTATCCCCCTCATTCTTGTATAATGTAAATACCCTCCCCAAAGCATTGTAATAGCGTAGATTTAAATTCCTACACTTTAATATTCTGCAATATATATTAACTGTTAGTAACTAGGCGTGTATGAAAAGACTGAAATCAAACGTTAGCAAACTTAACAAAAAGACAAAAAATAACTGAACATAACACACTTGCACATATACACCTCTAGGGTACCTCACTTTGGTTACCTTCAGAAATAAAAACAGTCATGAGGCAGGAACGCTTTAGCAAAGACCCATAAATCAAAAGATCATAGTCCCTCGATGACCCTACAATTTCCTTTCGATAAATGATCTAGTCCCTAAACAAAATTGCTAAAGCATCTCAACAAGTTACCTTCTTGACCGTAACGTCCCTTTCGAATGTCCCTCATACATCCAACGATAGGGCTACCTACTCACTAATAGTAGGATAGCACTGTCTAAAGGATAGGAGGAAAAGAACGACCCCTTTTCGAGTACAAAAGTAGATAGCTGTTAGAAGTTTGCTCAAAACATTTTCGCAGTTACACAAATTCTACTTTTCAAAAACAATTTCAAAACACTTTCTATACTTTCTCCACTATCCCGAGAAACATTACAAAGTTCGCCATACTAAGTCATTTTCCAAACCTTTTCAAACACACGAAGCACAAAGGTATTTCAAAATGAGAAAACCTCTAAGAGCCCGTAGATAACTACGAATGGAAAGGGTGCTAACACCTTCCCTTTCCATAATCTACCCCCCTTACTCAGAATAATCTCGAAAAGGTCTTTTTTCTGTTCTTTTCACCCTTTCCTTAAATTGGATAAAAGAAAAGTCGGTGGTGACTCTTGCTTACCGCAACATTTGCGAATATAAAATGCAAAACCAGTATATAACAATCAGTTCTGCCACCGTATCACACATGAGCACTTGAAATTACATGTTTTCTCACCCATAGTTCGCCCGGCGTTGCGTGCGAAACAGGGATTCCATGTTGCGATTCTACACATGTTCAATCCCAATTTCTCATGCGATTTCATACCAGTACACTCCCAAACTCATATAATTCAACATGTTTTCATCATGCAACAACAACACATCACAATATGCATTACATACATCAAATCATGGTATTATCAACATCAATTATTCACCAATTTCATCATAGATTCATCATATTATCAATTCATCACAAAACCCCAAACAACCTACAGACATCTAAACCCTATATCAATTATAATAACAATGATCACCCCATTACCTTAGATTTTCCTAGCAAGTGTTCTTCCTCTTTGTGTTCTACCGCAAATCCCCATGTTTCCTCGTGCCCTAGCTCTACTACACTCTTCCAATTCTTTCACGATCATACAAAATGAAACATCTTTTCGTTTTTAACCTTTATACCTCTAATATGAACTTTCCATCATACCCTCACTTAGCCTTTCACCAATTACAACCTTGCCCCTAATGTTTCGACATTAATATCCTTTTTATTTTATTAATAATAATTCTAATTAATCATTCTAAATAATCTTACTAAATCATCTAAATTATTAAAATACTCAATATTCCCTTAATTTATACTACCCCCACAACACAACATATACAACACACCATATTCAACAATACATCACATAATTTAACAATAACTCACAATAAATCAATTAAATAAATATTCTAATTATCGGGGTGTTGCAACTCTTCCCACTTAAAGAATTTTCGGTCAGAAAATTACCTGAGGAAAACAGAGTCGGATACAACTCTCTCATCTGATCCTCTCGCTCCTAAGTCAAACTTCTGCCCGCTAGTCCACCCAACAGTTCCTTTACCAAGGAAATCTCTTTATCCCGCAACTGTTTCACCTCTCGATCATCTATCTACATAGGTAACACTTCAACAGTCAAGTTGACTCTCACTTGTACGTCATCCATTTGGATCACATGCAACGGATCTGGAATGTATTTCCTCAACCGAGATACATGAAACATGTCATGAAGATTCACAAGTGACAACTTTAAAGTAATCCAATAGGCCACCTCATCTGTCTTCTCTGAAATCTGATACAGACCAATAAAATGTGGTGTCAGCTTTCATGACTTTAGAGCCCTACCAACACTAGTTATTGGAGTAACTCTCAAGAACACATGATCGTCCCTCTGGAACTCAAGAGCCTTCCTCCTCTTATCGTGATAACTCTTCTGATGATTCTGAGAAGCTTTCATCCTCTCTTGGATCATCTTAATCTTCTCATTCATTTCCTGCACAATCTCAGGCCCGAGCACAATACTCTCACCTGACTCATACCAACACAATGGAGTTATACACCTTCTACCGTACAACGCTTCATATGGTGCCATACCAATACTAGCATGATAATTGCTGTTGTACATAAAATCATTAACAACAAGTGGATATCCCAAGCTCCTCCCTGGTCTAACACACAAGCCCTCAAAAAATCCTCCAATGACTGAATAGTCCTCTCTGTCTGACTGTCCGTCAGCAGATGATAAGCAGAACTCAACCTCGACTTAGTACCATATAAATTCTGAAAACTTTCCCAAAACCTCGACGTAAATCTCATACCTCTATCAGACACGATACTCGAAGGTATACAATGTAACCTCACAATATCTTCGATATACATCTCAGCTAACTTATGCATAGAGTGATTAATCTTCATCGATAAGAAATGAGCCGACTTAGTCAATTTGTCCATTATCACCCAAATAGAATCATTACCCTTAGAAATATTTGGCAAACCTAACATAAAATCCACAGAAATTCTATCCAATTTCCACTTTGGAATATACAATGGTTGCATCAGACCCGAAGGCTTTTGATGTTCAATATTTGAATTCTGACAAGTCAGATAAGCATACATAAATTTCGCGTCTTCCTTTTTCATATCGGGCCATCAAAACAGTTTCTTCAAGTCTTGATACACCTTTGTAGCACCAATATAAATACTTAAACCTCTTCGATGTCCCTCCTCAAGGATACTCTTCTTAACCTCTGGAACATCTGGAACACACACTCTGTCGCCAAACCTCAGTACTCCATTATCATCAACTCAAAACTCACCTCCATTACCTTGGTTAACCAACGTCAACTGATAAATCAACTTCAAATCAGATTTTTGACCTTCTCGAATTTCTTCCAAAATACCACTAGTCAGCTTCAATATCCCTAACTTTACACTATTAAGAGTCTCTTTGCATACTAAACTCATATCTCTAGATTTCTCAATCAATTCCAACTCACGCACCATAAGCATCGACATATGCAAGAACTGTTAGAACAAGATTTAGATTCTATAATTAATCTCTAGATTTTGATGATAATAATACATGTATTTTATATGTAACAATTTTCTTTCTAATAGTTTCTTGAGTATGCATATTAGAAGTTCTAATTGATTCAGAACTATTATCTGAAGAATCATCAGAAAGCATGCATCAAAAAGACTATTGCATACACTTCTGAAGTAACATTAATAGTTCTAAAGAATGTTGAATGTTCTCCAGAAAGAGGATCTCAACGTGTACTTCTCAATAAGCTATTGCTTCATAAGTCACAAGTATTCAAGAAGAAATAATTCTGTTAGAGTTGCTGCTTAAAGATTAGAAAACAAGATTGCACCAGAAACAAGATTTTGCATAAAAAATAAGAAGTCAAGATTTGTTCATTAGAAAATTTGCTGCTTCTAATTCTGAAGACAAAGTCAAGATTCTGAACACATCAAAGAAAAGCTTCTACTTCTAAATTAGAAGTTAAGATTTGTTCATCAGAAAAGCTGCTGCTTCTAATTCTGAAGACAAAGTCAAGATTCTGAAGACTCGGATACTTCGTGGAATATGCGCATATTACTTCGAATCAGAAAGCATTTCATCAGAAGACAGATCAAGGAAAGTTAGATCTTCTAGACTCATTACTATTCTACATCATATAGTCCATCAGAAGACAAGATCGAAGATGATATCTTCTCAAGCCAATCTACTTCATTAGAAGGAATATTCATCAAAAGACAATATCATTAGAAACATGCGCTAGAAGAGTTAGTACAAATGTACCGTTATGCATTCCACTCAAATGGATGTACTGTGTACTATTTGTCTCCCACGATCGTTTCTTACTGTTATGGAAGCTGGAAATAAAAGTGACGTGTGTACTATTATAACGCCCTACTCTTTAAAGCCTATATAAAGGATCAACTATTTCATTTGAAAAATATAAGACTTGAACACAAGAATAGTAACGCTGCCCAAATCAAAGCAAGAAAAAAATGAAATAAAAACACAAGAATTGTTGCTCATTACTGTGTTGATATTATTATTTGTTAGAACACACGAGTTCTTTCTCATTATTGTGTTACTATTGTAAATTGTTTGAAAAAAAGAGTTGTTCCTCATATTTGTGTAAAACAACCAGAACTTAAACATTTGTGTAATCTGCTTGTAAGAAGTAATTATGTAAGCACATCACTCAACTGTAATTTGATCAAGTCCTTTTATAAGGCATAAAGAAATCTCCTTCAAGAGACCTGAAATTCTGGCTGTCAAATCCCGGATGTCCTAAAGGATGTCGAGACACCGAATTCGACTTCACACACAATAAAAAGATGTATATTCAAATAAAGCAGTGCTGAAAGTAAATAACATAGGATATGATTATCCAGTTCAGAGACAATAACTCTTACTTTGGGGGCTACCAAGCCAGGGACGAAATTGACTAAATAATATTAATTTGTAGACCTCACAACAAACCTCCAGTTTACAACCTACGCACTCAATCACTATCTTTTTCCTAATTTCTACCTAAGACTCACCTAGGTATGAGGCCCTCCTCAAACCCCTCTTCAATTACACTCAGCAATTGGAGACACTCTAGCACAAGTAGAGAAAAAAAGCAGAAGTCACTCTTCCAAGACACACAAAACTCAATGCTTAAAAGCTTATGAGAATTGACAAACAAATACTCAATGCTTCACAGCTTATGAGTACTTGACACACAAATGTTCTATGCTTCAAAGCTTAAGAACATCTGACACAGAACTTAAAACCCAACAATAAGGATTTCTAAAACCCTAACAAAATACACTATAAGTTCCACCTAAAACTAGGTATACACCAGTCTATTTATAACATTATTATAGACTGGGTTGGGCTTCCAAAACCGCAACAATAAGGCTGCATAGAGTCTTTATAATAATCTCCAAGATTATTGGTCTTCAATAGATAGTTTCCTAAAATGTCTCAAAATATAGAAAATATCGAAATCTTCAAAACCAACATAAAATATTCTGAGTTATCAATCTTGGACGCCACATCAGCTAACTGAATATTCCCCAAATATTCACTAACTGATAAATTAGCTGAGACGTTAATAACAGCTGCTGCAGACATGGTGTCCTATCTCCAAGTTAGGGCATCTTCTTCGACATGTTGAAACCAGCAAGTTGGGACTTCTTTATTTAGCATGTTGCTGCCAAGTTGCTTTTACCAAAATGATTTCCAATCACAATTTCATAGAAATAACAATCTCCCCTCTTGGCACATTTTGGATAAAACAACCAATTAACCCTTGCACACAAAACTCTATAATATATTTGAAAAATCAAACATACATATCAGAGGCATAACAACGGAAAAGAAACAAGCAAGGTTAGCAACACAAAAACAACAGCAGACATAAAGAACCAGTTAGTAGTTAGAGAGTCTACTAACACAGTTGTAACACACATATGCCATGATATCAAGACATCATTTCTCACATCCTTCAGTCCAGAATCCAGAACAACAGGAACTCCCCCTCAATACCTGCTATCACAAAACAAATTGGAGGAACATAAATTCTCCCTCTTAACAAGGACCAACAGTAGTACTTGTTCCAGCACCCTCAATATTATACTACTCCCCCTTTTTAGGCATAATATGACAAAGGTAAGCACCCAATGTTAGCAAAAATTTAAAGCACCTAAAAGTTATAAAGTAGCAGGGTGCAGAAAATTTAAAAATATCCTGGGAATTTAGCCCTTACATAGTCATAAACCAAAATGAAACGAAGCAAAACGAAAGAATGAAATATATTCCTCAAGCACCAATGCCTCCATCCTTCCATGGCCCAGATTCATCACCATCTCCAACAGCTCCATTGCTTGAAAATGTATTATCATCTGATGTACTTGTATGAACAGTATCAGAAGTAGTACTTGAATCAAATTTACTTTTGTCAACAGACTGATTATCACCATGCTTAGCTTGCCTGGCATCTTCCTCTATAGATCATTGATCAATCCTTCAAGATTTGGTTTTCTTGCAGAATTAATTGTGATAGAGTCCTCTAACTCTCTACACATTTCCTTCAGCTGGGAAATTAATTCTCCTTTCTCAATTTTGGGAACCGGTACCTACAAAGATGTTACAACAATGTCTGGAACATGTCTTCCACCAAACAATCTATGATGCAGAGTTAAATGAGTTTTCCTCTTCTTCACAATATCATTAGGTAACAAGATCCTAGGATGTTGTTCCAAGACAGTTCCACATATGATAAATGGGAAATAGATGGGCATCTTCACAGTTGTAGATACAACTTGCTTCATGATTTGATCAAATATGTATTTTCCATAATCAAAACTCCTTGCAGTACCAACAACAAAAATGAACTTCCCCAGACCAGTGGAGATAGTTGAAGTATGCTGAGTAGGTACCCAATTAACAGTAGCAATCATGTGCAGAATGGCATATTTTACCGTGAGGTTACCAGATGACAATTTTACATTCTTAGGCCAGTCCTTCACTCTTCCACCCGTGAGTTCCCTGTAATCATCTGAATTCTCTACCTCAGCTTGAGGTTCTTCATTTCTTCCAAGAAACTTGTTGATCATCATAGGAGAGAAGGTCACAACTTTCCTTCTTATCATAACATTCCCATAGTATTCACTATTCTCAACATTGCATTCATCAGAGATACTCATAACAAATTCTTTGACTAATCTTTCATAGTAAGAGCCAAAGTTAGTGACAATCTTTATCAGTCCATCATTTTCTATAAGTTTCACAACATCAGGACATTTTTTAAAGTCCTATCCTAATTCTCTCTCTAGAGCTGTCCTTCTCAGGTCAACATACTTCTGTTTTTCAGATTGGATGGAGACTTCACTCACTAAAGAATAGTTCCGGTTAGAGCAAGTCTTTTTCTGAGCAGACTTCTTTTGAGGTATAATGTATTGGACATCTTCTCCAGCATCATACTCAGAATCACTAGAGACGACCTTCCTCTTTTTAGTAGGAATAATCACTTTACTTCGATACCTTGGGGGCCCAAAAGGGACTATCCTTCTATAACTCTTTTGAGGACTACCTCTTGTTTCATCATCCTTTCCTTGACTTTTCTTAGAAGGAGAGTTATCATCCATTATAGGTTCTCCTTTTCTGGTCTTAAGTCTTCTGGCTATACTAAAACTCTTGATTATTGGTTCATCACCAGAGGCTAGATAATCCACTTCAACCACATCCCTAACGGTAACATCTACCTTTTTCTTACTGCGTCTCTCACGAGCAACTTATATAGGAGTAGGTTCCTCAGTTCTGGTCTTAAATGTCTTAATAATACCAGTTTCTTTTTCGAAAGATGTTTGATCATCTCACCCGACATCTTCACCTACTTCTTTCAAGACATTGGTTATGAACCTTCTACGTCTCTGATTAAGGTTATCATTATCATCTTCAGATAAGCCATCGTCACCAATAATAGGTCCAATGGGATTTCCCTTTTTAGCTTCTATCTCTAAACTAGTATTGGCCCTAATTTGTTTGGTCATAGATGAAGGAGACTTACCAGAGATTTTGACATCTTTTGAATTCAATGTTCTTGCTTCCTCTGGAGTAAAAGCAGGAACAATAGATAAAGGAACAATATCCAGAACTAGGTCAGATGAATTTACCATTCTGCTAGTATCATCTTCTTTAGGGTTTGATTGAACTGATCCATTGTCTTTAGTCGACCCATGTTTGAGTTTTGATGAAGGATGTCAAGACATTGCTGATTTTCGTTGAGAGAAATTTGAAGATGACAAAAAATACACATGCCCAAAAGGTATTCTGAATGGATGCACCCATCTTTATAGAGTGGTAACTTTGGTATAGATAGTGTGTCCAAGTGATGAGGCCTTGTGGGAGTGGGCTTAGGTGGATGTAGGAGTCATCAAATTTGAAAATTTGAATTGTCCAAATAATTTTAATTAACCGCGGTAATTCCCAATTTTTTCATGTTTACACATTTAAAAACCAAGTCTTCCACTTTGACTTGAACTTCCATGTCACTTTTCTTGACATTTATGGGCTTAAGACTTTTCTGCTGAATAAGAATTTCACTTTTAGTCATACTTAAGTTGTCAAAGTACAATGTCCTGAAATCTTGTGTGACTTTATAAGCATATAACCTCTGGTTTGGCTTAATACTTCCCACAGCAGCATTATTGGTCCTCACACATGATTCAGAGCATTTTGTTTCTTCAGCGCTCCATAAATAGCAATTGTCTTTTGATCTGTTCCCTTTCATGATCATCTCACCCATCTCATTTATTATCAAACAAGCAAAATTAATAAAGTTAACCTTGTGACCCTGATCACATAGTTGACTTATACTTATTAGGTTGACATCCAATCCTTCAACAAGCAACGCATCATTAAGGTTAGGTTGTCCTGCAAAATCCAACTTCCCAACACCAATTACTCTACCTTTAGAATCGGCTCCGTAAGTCACAATTTTGGTGGAAGATGGTTTGATTCCCATTAAGAATTTCTTTATACTTGTCATGTGTCTTGAGCAGCCACTGTCAAAATACCAAGCTTCCCTAGTTGTTGCTTTAAAGGATGTGTGAGTTGATCCTTCAGGCATTCCCCTTTTTTGAATCCATTTTTCCTTTTTATTACCCATATTTTTTTTTAGGAAGTTGGATTTGGGATAGCCATACAATTTGAAGCAGTAAGGTTTTAAATGACCAACCCTACCACAATATGAGCATCTCCATTTCTTATTTCTACCTCTTTTATAATTTGTTTGATGTCTGTGCTGATGTTGGGACATATGATCTCACATTATCCGTTCTTGTTCCTACTTTAGAGGTACAAACTTTATAACCGACTTTAATTCTTTGTTCTTCACATCTTGACTCTCATAACCAAGGCCTCGAACATTACTGACATTCCTTCCAGCCTCAAGAATTTCATCCAGAGTGTCTGAGCCACTATTCAACATTCTAACAAATTTAGTCATATTGTCTAGTTTAGAATTTAGCAATATAATTTCCTCCTTCAAACAAAAAATAATGGATAAATGCTTCACTTTCTCAGACTGTAGTTGATTAATAAATTTCTTATGCTCCTCTCTCTGATGGCACACCTCTTCACTCTTGAAACACAGTTCTTGGTAGGATGCAGCAAGTTCCTCAAAGGTAAGTCCTTCATTATCTGATTCTTCACCAGACTCATACACTCTAGTCAGGGCATTCACCTTTTTAGCAGATTCCTCTTCAAGATCGCTTTCAACGTCATGTTCTGACCACGACATAGATATACCTTTCTTCTGCTTTTTTTTAAAAATGTGGCACACTCAGATTTTATATGGACAAATCCCTCACATTCATAGCATCAAACTCCTTTTCCCTGAGTTGGTTTTTATTCAATGTCCCAGTTTTTGATGATGTCAAAAGATATATTCTTGGCATTTGACTTGGACTTCTTCAGCACCTTGTTGAACTGTCTTCCTAGTAACACAAGATCCTCAGATATTCCTTCTAAATTGCACCTAGTCCAATTTCCAATGGTAAGCCAATAAAAATTGTTGGTTTTTCCACTAATTCACAAATTATTACAAGTGTATTTTGGTACAACATATAAACATAGAAATACCGAAAACTTAAAGTCAACTACTAAGAAACACATATATGAATTTTGATTTTCCTTATGTTTTACATAGCTCACAAGGTTGCCAATCCTTCAAGATCTTCACTTGATCTTGAGCTAACAACCTTCTCATAATCAAAGCCCTCCAGAATTTTATACACAATAATCTTCACTTGATCCTACTTGAATTCCTTTAGAGAAGAAATTCTTATTTTTTTTCTTCGCTAGAAGTCAGTCTCCAAAATTTAGAATCACAACCCGATTCTTCAATCTAAAAGAAAAACGATTTAAAAAAAAAACATTAGAACACCTAAGGTATCTCACAACTACCACTCATCGTCACGCCCCTGATTTAAGTAACCACAACAATAGTGTTTTTGGATAGAGGTTGAAGGTCGATATTTTCAGACGAATCTCACACATAACACATGATCACACTCAAGAATTCTACATAAGAAAGTTTTTTTCAAGTGTTATTGACAACTTGGGCCATGGATATAACCTAGATCATAACAAGGATGTCATCCCAAATTCTTAACCTTCTTCCAAATACCGACATCACAAATACGATAAACATGGGATTCAAGAACCTTAGTGTAGAGTTATCTCGATATGATTTGACGATTAATCTAACATTGATGAATCTTTAACACCTTTCTAGTATGACATGGCTACTCGACAATAACATTATTCTCTGACTGTTCTTTAAAATATATGGTAGAAAGGGAAGTAGAATACCCATGGGCTTCTCTTTTTTCTATTTAGACTCCTCTCCTCATAATCACTGGAGGAGGCAAGCTATTTATCAGAAGCCAAAACAACATTTACTGGAGATGCAACAATATCATTCTCCTTTATCATTAAAGTTGTTTTAGGTTTTGTGTTCGAAGTGGGAGAGAATGAGGAGAAAGTACCTTTGTTCACTTTTGGACATTTTAGGCTTTTGAAACTACACCAACCTCTTTTATAAATTAGATATTTCATTAATAAACAAGATAACCCATTTAAAAGTACAAGAATATAAAATATCACAAAAAATCCATGTAGGTTATGAAGAAGGACATCAGTTTTTCCTTGTGTCGACATTTAACCAAATAACTAGTTTAATATAATGTGTTTTTCTCATAACCTTGTAATTCTTATCGACAAGTATCTTCTCATTATTATTGACACCTGCAACACTCAACAAGCAAGTTACTTGAGTAAGTAATTTGAGTTATATATGTGGCAACCAAATATCAAGTATCGATCCATTTCGCATCAAATTGCAATAGTAAGAAGCTCCTTTTAGTTTAAAAATGATCAACATATATTGCGGTATAGATCATGGCCATAATCACCTCAAGGGTCAAGAAGAAAGTTCATACCATATTGCCCCCATATAAAATTGACACCTCAATTAACCTCAAATCGACTAAATAAGAATTACTCATTAAATCATCATAATTATCTCCTCGATGTATCAAATTTCAAAGGTTAGAAGTTTCTATCAATCCTCCTTGAATTATTGGAATCAACCATACAAAGTCATCATTTTTTTCACCCAAATTGACGATTTATGGGAAATTGCTTGGACTGGGACCATACTCGGTTCATCGATGGCATGACATAGAAATTGAAACCAACCAAGAAAATTAAACTTATTCAACAATGATACACCAACTAGAAAAATATTTGGAATTGAGTCATAATGTTTTCCAAAACATATATGATTTATGTCATGAATGTTGAAAATCCACCAAAATATTTATGATGAATTTCTATTAATCTTGATGAACAAGATTGATATCACCACACAATGACAATGAATTATGAGAAAAGAAAAGAAAAGAAAGAAGACAATTATTTTCTGCAGAGTTTCTCTCTGCCCACAAAATATGGAAAACTTTATTAATCACTTACAACTGCAAATTATGTGATTACAACGAATTGACTTAATTACAAAATTAGGGGTTACTCCCTCTATTTATAGATTTAGGTTAGCTTTCTCCCTAATCCAAAGCCCAAAACTATAGAAGCCCAAAATACCTATTTTGGTACTAAATCAAATCTATCTATTTTAGATCTAAATCAAAACCAATCAAATCTGTGTGCAGCTTACTTCGATCCACAAGCTCTTCGGCTGGGCAACCTCCCTTCAACACACACTATTTCGACACAATAGAATTACAATTTAACACACCACCTAATTCATTGTGTCTAAACTATCTATATTCATCATGGTTCTTAGTCTTCTGAATACTTTGACCTGCACTCCCTTCGTCATGATGTCTGCAATCTGATTCTCAGTTCTGCAATGTTTCAAATTCATCTTCCTATCTGCTACTTGCTCTCGAAGATAGTGGAACATCATTTCAATGTGCTTACTTCAACCATGTGCTATCAGGTTCTTCGCCAGATTGATATCTGGCATACTGTCGATCTTCATGGTAATTTCTCCATGATCTTTCCCTATCATCTCTTCAACCGAGTTCACCATCCAAGTTGCTTGACATTCAAAAAGAGAAGCAACTATGTATTCTGCTTCGCATGATGATAATGCCACTGCTGGTTCCTTTCCTGAAATCCAAGAAACTGGTGCACCACCTAACATAAACACATATCTTGTTATTGATTTTCGATCTTCAGCATCACTACACCAACTCAAATCAGTGTATCCCACTAACTTGCATTCTTTTCCTTTATCAGCTAGGAAACAAAATGCCATAGTCGAGAATTCCTTTGAGATACTTTAGTATCCTCTTCACCTCTGCTAGATGTGATACCTTTGACTTCTGCATGAATCTACTTACCATACCTACACTATATGCTAAGTCAGGCCTTGTATGATAAAGGTATCTCAATGACCCAATAAGTCTTCTGTATTGGGTTGAGTCGACATCATCTTCATTTGCATCTTTCAACAATTTCAGTCTTGGTTCTGCAGGTGTCGAAGTTGAGTTGCATTCTTCCATCTCAAATCTCTTGAGAATTTCTCCTGCATATCTTCTTTGATGCATCATCAAACCTCTACTGCTCTTGTAGAATTCGATGCCAAGGAAATATGAAATCTCACCCAAATAAGACATTTCGAATTCCTTGTTGAGATCACCTTTGAAGTCTTCGGTCTCACTTTTGCAGCTACCTGTTATCAAAAAATCATCAACATAGAGACATGGTATAAGCAATTCACTATTGCTTCTTCTTACATATACTCCATGTTCAGTTGTGCACTTCACAAATTCCTTCTCCCTTAGGAAACTATCAATTTTCTTATTCTAAGCTCTTGGAGCTTGTTTCAATCCATACAAGGCTTTATGCAGCCTGTACACCTTTCTCTCTTCGCCATGTTTCACAAACCCAACTGGTTGTTTAACATAAAATTCTTCATCTAAGGGTCCATTCAAGAATGCACACTTCACGTCCATCTGACATATGTGCTATCTATTTATTTCTGCTAGACTAACAACCAACCTAATTGTTTCAATCCTACCAATAGGTGCAAAAACTTCATCGAAGTCTATTCCTTCTTTCTGTAGAAATCCTTTCTCCATAAGCCTTGCATTATGTCGAGTTACTTCCCCCTTTGGAATTCATTTTCACTTTGTATACTCACTTGACATCAATTTCCTTCTTGCCTTGAGGAAATTTAACAAGTGACCAAGTGTTGTTGTCTTTGATAGACTTCACTTTTTTGTTCATTACTTTCACTCATATTTCGGATCCTTCAATGCTTCAGTTGCATTGACAGGTTCAACATCTGCATAGAAAGTATAATGTACCACCTCACCTTCATTATCTATCACATCATCTGATGTAATCACACAATCTTGCAATCTTGCACGCATGCGTCTTGTTCTTTGAGGTCTGCTTGTACTTGGTTGATCTATAACTGCTGGTTCACTTTGTCGAACTTCTCTTTCGACTGGAGTTTCTGGTTCTTCAAGTAGGATTCCCACTAAATCTTTCTTGACATTTTCAGTTCAATCTCATTCTTTAAGCTCATCTATGATCACGTCCCTGCTGATCATAATCTACTTGTTCACTGGGTCGAACAACTTGTAACCTCCTGTCGAATGATATCCAACTAGAATCATTTGACTCGACTTGTCATCAAGTTTTCTTCTCAACTGATCTGGCACATGTCTATGTGCAATAGATCCAAATACCTTCAGATGACTCAAGCTAGGCTTCACACCAGACCAATATTCTTCTGGAGTAATTCCTTCTAGCTTCTTCATATAACATCTATTCAAAATGTATGTTGCAGTCGACACAGCTTCACTCCAAAACTCTTTAGGTAAATTCTTACCTTTCAACATACTTCTCACCATATTCATGATGGTTCGATTCTTCCTTTATGCAGTTCCATTATGTTGTGGAGTATAGGGTGGCACCACCTCATGCACAATCCCTTCCTTTTCACATAACCTGTCGAAGTCTTTCGATACATACTCTCCACCACCATCAGTTCTTAAAACATTGAGTTTTCAACCACTTTGTCTTTCGACCATAGACTTAAACTTGGAAAATACCTCCGTCACTTCACTTTTCTTCTTGATCAGGTAAGTCCACAACTTTCGACTGAAATCATCTATGAATGTAACAAAGTATTTGTTACCTTCCATCGAATCCACTTGGATTGGTTCACATACATCAGAGTATATGACTTCAAGAATAACCTTCGACCGACTTCCTACATCCTTGCTGAAGCTATTCTTGTGTTGCTTCTCCTGCACACATTCCTTACATACCTCGTTTGGAATGTCGATTTATGGCAATTCTGAAACCATATTTATTCTCTTCAAATCTCTGATGTCTTTGAAGTTGAGATGGCCTAGCCGATAATGCCATATCCATTCATCTCTGCTTGCTGCAGTCAAAAGGCACTTGTGCTCCATCACATTTAGTTCGATCTTGAAGGTTCTATTCTGAGACATAGGAGCCTTCAAGATTAATCTTCCATTTGCATCGGTAACTCTCATCATCTTATCTTTGATCGACACCTTATAATTCTTTTCGACCAACTGCCCTATACTGAGAAAATTTCTATTCATGCCTGGTATGTACAACACATTGGAAATTACTGTCCTCTTGCCATCTTTCATCATAATCATAACATCACAAATACCTCCAGCTTCTAGGGTATTTCCATTTGCGAATTTTACTATATTTTTCATTGAGGGCTTTATGTTGACAAACCAGTCTTTCCTTCTAGACATATGTGATGAGCATCCTGAATCCAAATACCATTGGTCCTTTAATCTATCTTCATCTCTTGTTGTGACCATCAACATCATCTCTTCTTCTTCATGTTTTGTAAACTTTGCATCACTTTCTTGATTCTTTCGCTTTTCTGGACAATCACTCGAATAATGACCATACTTTTTACAATTGTAACATTGAATGTGACTCTTGTCAGGTTTTCGACCACCAACTCTTCCTCTATTTGAAACACCACCTCTTTGGTTGCCTTGGTATGGTCTTCTCTGATTCGACATGTTTCCTTCGTTCTGGTTTCCTCTACTAGTTGATTTGTTATAGCCGCCTCTACCTCTGTCAAACCACTTTCCTCTGCCTTTGGTTTCTTTTGCTGAATGTGCCTGCAAATCCATATCACTCTTCGACTTGCCTGCATCTCTTTCAATCATTCATTGTTCATGAGATTCAAGCGTTCCTTGAAGCTCTTCCTTTATCAATTTCGACAAGTCTTTCCCCTATTCTATAGCCACCACCACATGGTCTAACTTAGGAGCCAAAGATCTCAAGATCTTCGAAACAATAACTCTTGCTGTTAATGTTTCTCCACATACCTTGATTTGATTCACTAGTTTCGTAACCCTAGTGAAGAAATCAGATAGGCTCTCACTATCTTCCATCTGAAGCAATTCATACGTTCTCTTGTGATTTTGTAACCTCACTTCTTTCACCTTTTCTGCACCACCAAGAGACTTATCAAGAACCTCCCAAGATTCTTTTGCAGATTTTGAATCACTCACTTTTTCAAAATTTTTTGGACTTAGACATTGATGAATTATAAAGAGTGGTTTATAACTCAGCTTCTCAGATTCTGTGTGTTTCTTCTTTTCTTCTTCTGAAGCATTTTCTCCAAGCGCTTCCAATCCATCTGTTGTACCCCAAAATTTGCCCTCCCATATTTTTCAAAATTTGCCAAGTCAAAAGCTTCAAAATCTCCCCAAGGGTTGCACAGTCAAGGGCCTCCTAAACAGTCAAAATTAGGGTTTTGGTTCTGACAAAGAAAATGAAGTTTCCAAGGGTCCAATCAAGTCTCACATGCCTACAAACATGGTCAAGCATCCTCATACCAAGTTTCAAGACTTACAGCACAAAATTGCACAGTCAAAAACCCTAATTGCACTACAGTCAACTGTAGGGGCAAAATGGTCATTTGACAGTCAAAAGTTCAAATTTTTGGTCAACATCTCATTTTGAAGCCACAAACATCATTTGATCAATGCTTGATCATGATTCTCAAAGCTTGGCTCAAAAAGTCTCAAGATGCAAAAGTTTCCATATTTGGACAGTTGAAAAAGTCAACTGTAACTTGACCAGGGCATAACTTCCACATGGATTATCAGAAAAATTCCATCCAAAGCTCATTTTGAATAGAAAGACATTTCCTACAACTCCTCTTCACACTTCAAGTCTAAGAAATGCTCTCACAAAAAGTTATCAATTTCAACATTATAGGTCATTTTCAAAAGTCAACAAAAAGGGACTTTAAGTCAAAGGCCATAACTTGTGATTGGTAAATCAAAATGACATGGGACCAAAAGAATTGGTTAGAGGACTTCAAGACCTTTCCAAAATGTCCAAGAACATGATCAAAGCTTAAACATTGAGCAAGATATGCCTTGTGGAAGTTGGGAAATTTTTGGATATTTTGAAAAGTCAACATTGCTTCAAAAGTCTTAAAAATGCTAATGGGCCTCTTTTTCTTCCAAAATCCATCATCCAAAACATGTGCACGACCATTTGGCCCAAAGGGAAGTTTTTCATCATTTTTATTTTATTTATTTGAATTTTTAATTGATAGAAATTCATTTAATTAATTAAAATATATGAAAAATACCAAACCTAAGTTTTTAAATCTTTTTATGCATGGAATACACTCAATATTTCGTGCATGATCTGATTTGGAAATAATCATGGTGATTGGACATGATTTGAATCAAATTAGCTTGAAAAAGATTGAAAAAATTATGGCATGGAAATCAAATATTTTCTCATCAATTCATTGATTCTTTGGACCAAATTTTGAACCCTAATCACTCACACATATATACTCATGCAAACCCTACTCCTCAGAACCTCCAAGCTGCGCCATACATCCATAACCAAGTTTGAGTTTTTGATAAGAAATTCCAAAACTGAAAACTAGGTTCTAGTGCGATTCAAGCCAAAATAATTGTTCCATTGTCTTGCTGAGACATCAAGGAAGGTGCTTGGATCAAAATCATAGCTTGAAACATCAAGAATTGGTAATTATAAGTCAGACTGTGTTCTTCTTTTTGCATAATCGTGTTTTATTATTCAGGCCATATCCATGCATTTTGATTCTTGATTTGTACTCATTGATTGATTCTAAAGCTAACTGTGTGCTTTAATTGAGTTTTTACGCGTTGTATGAAGAATCACCATTAAAGGACGCTAGGGTTACAGGACTTTCAAATTAGGCGTTTCTAAATACTGTAAAATTAGAGAACCTCAATGCCATGATTGAAATCAGGGAGCTGGGACGAATACAACACACCCCTCGCGCCTAATTTATGTGACCACATGGGCTATTCGCTATTATTGAAAAGATTGCATTTTGGGGGGGTTTAAAACCCCCGCTAACTCTTTTATGTTTCAGGAAAAAGCAAAACGAAGAAGAAGACGGTGATGTGTAAGGCAATGATTGGAGTATTTGAATTTTCGCGCTAATCTGTCCACTAATTCTTGTTTTATTTCATATTATTTATTAGTTACATTATAAACAAAAAGCGTAGTTGGAGCAGTTGGCAAAGCATAGTATTGGTAATCCCTGGGACTTGGGTTCGAATCCCAGGTCCCCATCCCTTTCCATATTATTTTTCTAATCGCGCTTGGGTGTAGTTCGCTTCCAGGGTTCCACCATACAACCCCTGATCCAACCATGCCACTTGGCCAATGGAGACAATCTGAAGGCCTAGATCTGGTGAATACCATGGGCATGAGTCAAAGAAGTGACACGCTTCCAGGAAAAGTCAACGAAGGCCTCCAAAGATGGGCCTAAAATGCTACAATCATACCTCCAATTTGGGGACAGACCCCCCATGGTTTGCCTTTCTTATTCTTTTCTCATATTTTTCTATTTTTGTTTTAATTAGTTTTTTTTAATTTAATTCTTTAAACCAATTTATTTTCATAAACTATAAAAATAATACAAAAAATCAGAAAAGTCATAAAAAATCAAAAAAAATATATTTTATGTTAATATATTTTAAGTAAATATCATTAATTAATTTAGCTTTGTAAAATTAGGTTTAATTCAAATATTTTTCTTAATAAATTAAAAACTTGTAGAATTAGGTTTAATTATTTTAATTACTTTTTTCTTTTACTTTCTCATCACTAATAATTAATTATTTATCTTTATAAATCAAATTGCATTAATTAATTAGATTTAATTTTAGGTAATTTTCATATTTTCTTAATAAATTAAAAAATAGCTAGAATTAGGGTTAATTAATATTTTCATTCCATTTAATTCTCATTAAAATCATAAATACCAAAATCTCAAAAATAATTTCCTTTTTCATTTTAATTTCATTAATTTAATAATAATAATTTAATTCCTTTAAAAAGGGTCCAACGCCCTCGCTTTCAATTTGAATTCGATTCGCGCATTTTATTTTATTTCGTATAATATTGATGTAATTCTCCCAAAGCCATGTAACTCGGACAGTTTATATTTCTCGCACATTACTTCTTTATTTTCTGTCAAATCGGGTCCTGGATTAAATTTGGCGATGTGGACCCGCGCCTTTGTAATAGTTTAGAACCTTTAATTTCCGCAACTTTTTTTTTAACTGTTAATAAATGCATGCAAGAATGAATGATAAAATAAAAACAAACGCGTAGATCACCCATGACATGACAAAAAATAAAATATCTGAAAACGACACACAAATCACACACCACCCCTAGGGTACGCTTCACTGTTGCCTTGCCTCTCGAAAGGTGATCGTCGAGTAGAGGATGTCTTAGTAAGTCCTCATGATCCGGGAACCTGACATGAGGGTAGCTTCTAAGGTGTCTTCCCATTGCTCCGGTGATCACCATGTCCCGAACCTCGAATTGACCCGAACAACTCCAATAGTGGTGCTACCTACCTCTCAATGGTGGGATGGAACTACTTTAAAGGACATTTACACAGACGAATTCCTTAGGGTAGGTAGACGACTCTAGATACTTGCTCTAATTTCAAAACAAATCAAAAATACTTTTCACACCGACACCTTTTCAAAAAGCTTTCGAAAGCAATTTTTCAAACACTCTTGAGGACCGATACAAGAGTCGAACTGGAATTTTCAAAGAAACTTTTTTAAAACCCACATTGAAAAGCAAACAAACCTTTTGAAAACACGATGAGCAAGTATCTAAGAGCCCATGGATAACCATGGATAGAAAGGGTGCTAACACCTTCCCTTTCTATAACCTACCTCCCGAACCGAGAGCAATCTCTATAAGGAATTTTTCTGTGCTTTTGTCCTTTACATTTGGAGAAAATAAAAGACGGTGGAGACTCTTGCTTCCGCGACATTTCGCGAACCAGCGTTAAACAGTCAGTTCCAGATCCACCGATCACAGAACTGGCGACTCTGCTGGGGATTATTTTAAAGTGAGGTGTACCTTAGGACTAAGATCACTTGTGTTTTCAATTGTTGTGCTTGTTTGCTTTATTATTGTGGGACTGTCTCGGGAGTTCTATAGATCCAAACCCGGATCTTGGGATACCTTCTTAGAAAGTAGCAACAAGGCTGTGAGGGAACTGTGCGGGGTATACCGACATGGTTGAAACAGTCTGCTACGTTGATGTGGCACTTTGGTGTGTACCGGTAACCCTTGAGTTCAGTCAGGGATTGTACGGGGCCTCCGCGTGGTGTCATGAAACATCAACAGACCTTAGGAACCTTAATTGAACCATCTTGGCCTCTTTAGGGTAGTGAGATAACTGACTTTGGTGCAGTCCGAGGTTGGTTGATACTCGATACTACACTCAATTGAGGGTTGCTTTCCTGGAATATTTCGGTCGCCAGTTCAGTGGCTAAATCGAAACGATGAACAATGAAAGCAATCCCGTGATATTGGGACCTTTATAACCCGGTTACTTCTAATAGGACAGGTTGAGCCCACCAACTTCAAGAGGGTAATACCCAGACCCCACGCTGGCCTAAACTCTAAGGGCTTGTCTTGTGTGCCTTGTGTGCCTTACATGTTTGTCTTTGTAAATATCTGTGGTGTGTTTAATCATAGCATCATGACATCATCCAGCATCATATGCATTGACTAACCATTTCAGGGGTTCGAATCTTCATCTTTGTTCTTGTTTTGTAGGACATGGAAACTGTTCGCAGAAAGACAATTCAAATCAGCCTTGTAAGGGTCCCTCCTCAGCTTAAGGAGCTTATATCCAGGATTCCCGAGAGCTCTTCATTCAGTGAAAGACATGGAAGACTCATCAGCTTGGTCAATACCAACATTGAGGAAGATATGATAAAGGTCCTGTTCCAGTTCTTTGACCCTCTGCATCACTGTTTCACCTTCTTGGACTATCAGCTGGTACCTACATTGGAGGAGTTCTCCCGGCTCCTGAAGATCCCTATCCTTGATCAACTACCCTACAACGGTACGGAAAAGGAACCCAAGCTTGAAGAGATTACTAAAGCCTTGCACCTACAGTCATCTGACCTCAAGGGACATTGGGAAGTTAGAAGTGGTATCAAAGGGTTCTTAGCCAGGTTTCTGTTTGAAAAGGCCCGTGAATGTTGGAACTCCCTTGACTTACAAGCTTTTGAAGAAGTTGTGGCCCTCCTTGTCTATGGTTTGGTGTTGTTCCCTAACCCAGATCAGCTTATAGATATCAGTGCTGTCCAGATCTTCATGTCCAGGAATCCTATACCTACGTTGCTGGGGGACATCCTTCACTCATGTTACACTCGAACCATGAGAAAAAGAGGTGTCCTTATGTGCTGCACTCCTCTCCTGGGAAGGTGGTTTATTTCGCACCTTCCACAATCAGTTCTGAAGAACGAGCGGGGTTTGAGATGGTCACAACGGTTGATGACCCTTACACATGCAGATATACATTGGTGCCCTCGGTCCAAAGAGGATGTCACCATCATCGATCGTTGCGGGGAGTACCCTAATGTTCCTTTACTTGGAATCAGAGGAGGTATTACTTACAGCCCATGCCTGGCTTGGAGACAGTTTGGTTATGCTCGGAGGGATGGTCCTCATGACATGTTAATTCCTGACATAGTTTTTGACTTCGACAACGATGCACAAGGACTTCGTCATAGATTTATCAGAGCTTGGAGGATGCCAAGTAGGATAGACAGCAAGACACTGGGGCACAGGAATTCCATCCCATTGGAACCTTATCTCAAGTGGGTACGGGCCCGCTCCGAGAAGTTAGTGATGCCATATCCTCATATGCTCCCTGTAATCAAAGAGCCAGTCTTGGAAGGAGAAGTGTCCTACACAATTCAGCATCCTGACATGCCCACATCCTGGGAAGAGATGCAGAAGAGCTGGATCCAGCTTAAGGAAGAACGGAATTCTCTTGAGACCAGTCTACATGCTAGTGAAAAGAAGGTCTTGGAGCTCACCCGCCTATTGCATGAGGAGAGGAATCTCAACACCTACATAGCTCCAAAGAGGATGCGTAGTGTCTTTTGGGATTGATTTGCTTTGTAATTTTTACCCATGAGGCTTTGATGTACTGAACAATTATTTCTTTAATGATAACGTGTGTTCCTTTTTGTCTACAACAAATTTGAACTTTCGAACCCTTGAATGCATTGCATAAACACATATCATTCATCATATGCATAACAGGTTTTCTTCTTTTCAGGTTGCTTACCGTTCTTCGCTGTTTATTTCAGCATCATGAATCCTGACTCATCATCAACTGAGATGTCCATCAAGGCTCTTCAGGCGCAGAATGCGCAATTTCAGGAATTAATCATGGGTTTGGCTCAGGGCCAAGAGGAGCTGAAGGCTCTGCTCCTGAAGAAGGAAAAGAAGAAGAAGAGAAGAACTGTTCTTTTTAACTCGGGCCGAAGGTTTGGCAACACTCTGCAGAATGAAGAGGCTGGTTCTTCTATAGGCAAGGGTACTCCCCAAGGGGAAAAAGGTCCTAGTCCGGTAGTCTCCGACAACGAGACTGATTTTGATGAGGAACAATATCCTCCTGCAGAAGACAGGTACAAGCAGTTGGAGGACAGACTGAATGCTATGGAGATACAACAGGTACCTGGGCTGGATTTTGGAGATTTGGGTTTGTCTACTGGTGTGATCATTCCTCATAAGTTCAAAGCACCATCCTTTACCAAGTATGACGGGGCGTCTTGTCCCAAGCTACATCTCAGATCCTACGTGCGAAAGATTCAACCGTACTCAATGGACAAGAACTTGTGGATCCACTTCTTCCAGGAGAGTCTTTCAGGGACTCATCTCGAATGGTTCTATCAGCTGGATGGGACCAAGGTTCATAACTGGGAGGAGTTGGCTACTGCTTTCTATAAGCAGTATCAATATAATGCCGACCTTGCCCCTACACGTACCCAACTCCAGGGTATGTCGTTAGGTTCAAGCGAAGGTTTTAAAGAGTATGCACAGAAGTGGAGGGATCTGGCTGGCAGGGTGCAGCCTCCGTTGACTGACCGGGAGTTGGTAGACATGTTCTTGGGGACCCTATCTGGGCCGTTTTTCAATCATCTTATCGGTAACTCATCTGCAGGGTTTACTGATCTTATTCTGACTGGAGAGAGAATTGAGGCCGGGATGAAGTCTGGCAAGATTCAGAAGGGTGCATCTACAAGTTCTGAGAAGAAGCCCTTTAAGAAGGAGGCCAGTGCTGTATATGGGTCCAGAAGACAAGAGAAACCTGAGCGCCGCCAGTCTGTCAACGCGGTGATGATTGCCAAGCCTGCTGCCGCTCCTCGGCAAACCAATCCTCAAAGGGCTGAAAGACCCCGGAGAGAGTTTACCCGTTTGAGCATGACCCTATCACAGATCTTGCCACAGTTGCTGTCCACCAATCTAGTGACTGTCAGAGAGGCCCCAAAGGTTGTAAACACTGCTTCTCCCAAATACAATCCAAATGCCCGCTGTACTTATCACTCCGATAGTCCGGGGCATTCCACTGATGACTGTTGGGCCTTAAGGAACAAGTTGCAGGACCTTATTGATGCCAAGGAGGTACAATTTGAGGCATCTGAGAAACCTAATGTGGTGACAGCTCCCCTGCCTGCTCATGGATTGAATGCTATTGGGGACGGAGATGAAGTGGATGAGGCAGAGTTCAATAGCTGGATCTACCCGACAACTGATGGCGGATTGACCAATTGGATTGCCAAGGACCATACTCCTGTTACTTTTGTTACACAGTAATAAACTTTTTTGTTTTTGGTATTTGTAATAAACAATTAAAACTCTATGGCCCGGTGTCTTACCCGGGGCACTGTGGCTTCATTTGTGAGGGCATATAAATTGTCATTTCATATATCATGAATAAAAATCTTGGACGTTTTCTCGCATTTCAAATCTTATGCTCCTTTTCTGTCTTTCCTTCCCTTATAATTTTCAAAACAGCTGTATTTACACACACTCACTCATACAGGTTTCAATCCACTCTGGATCTCACTGGTAACGACTCTGCTACTGCCAGTTATGACTTCGAAAATCCGATCAACTTAGCCAAAGACGAAGGTGAAGATGATTGTGAAGTGCCTGGCGAGCTTGCAAGACTGTTACTCCAGGAAGAGAGGGCAATTCAACCACACGAAGAGCCAGTGGAAATAATAAATCTGGGTATTGAGGCAGACTGGAGAGAAGTTAAGATTGGTGCCAACCTAGAGCTCAGCGTGAAGCAACGGTTGACTCAGATGCTACATAATTATATGGAGATCTTCGCCTGGTCCTACGAAGACATGCCCGGATTGGATACCGATATTGTGGTCCATCACCTGCCTACTAAGGAAGACTGCCCTCCGGTCAAGCAAAAGGTCCGCCGTATGCGTCCAGAGATGTCTGAGAAGATCAAAGCCGAGGTTATGAAACAGTTTGATGTTGGGTTCCTTGCAGTGACTTCTTACCCTCAGTGGGTTGCTAATGTGGTGCCGGTACCAAAGAAGGACGGCAAGGTCAGAATGTGTGTCGACTACAGGGATCTGAATAGGGCCAATCCCAAGGATGACTTCCCTCTACCTCACATTGATGTCCTTGTTGACAATACAGCTCAACATAAGGTGTTCTCTTTCATGGATGGTTTTTCAGGTTACAATCAGATCAAAATGGCACCTGAAGACATGGAAAAAACTACCTTTGTTACTCAGTGGGGAACCTTCTGCTACAAGGTCATGCCTTTCGGACTGAAGAATGTTGGGGCAACCTACCAACGTGCCATGGTTTCTTTATTTCATGACATGATCCATCATGAGATAGAAGTGTATGTTGACGACATGATCGCAAGGTCCCAGACGGAGGAAGAGCACCTAGATCATCTGCAGAAATTGTTTGACCGTCTGAAACTGTACAAGCTGAGGTTGAACCCGAACAAGTGCACCTTCGGGGTAAGATCTGGGAAATTGCTAGGCTTCGTTGTAAGTGATAAGGGTATTCAAGTGGACCCTGCTAAGGTCAAAGCTATTCAAGAGATGCCAGTTCCTAAGACAGAGAAGGAAGTCAGAGGCTTTTTAGGACGCCTGAATTACATTGCTCGATTCATCTCACACCTAACTACTACCTGTGAGCCAATCTTCAAGCTGCTGAAGAAAGATCAGATAGTACGTTGGAATGATGAATGTCAGGCCGCTTTTGACAGAATCAAGGAGTATCTCCAAGAACCACCCATCCTTATGCCACCGGTTGAAGGGAGACCTCTGATATTATACCTGACAGTACTTGACAACTCAATGGGGTGTGTGCTGGGGCAGCATGACGAGTCGGGCCGAAAAGAGCATGCCATTTATTACCTTAGGAAAAAGTTTACCGACTGTGAGACCCGATACTCACTGCTTGAGAAAACTTGCTGCGCTTTGGTATGGGCTGCTCGCCGGCTGAGACAGTATATGCTGACTCACACTACCTTGTTGATCTCAAAAATGGATCCTATAAAGTACATATTTGAAAAGCCTGCTCTGTCTGGGAGAATAGCAAGATGGCAAATGATCTTGACAGAATACGACATACAGTACACGACCCAGAAAGCCATCAAAGGGAGTGTATTGGCAGACCACTTGGCACATCAGGAAGTAGACGACTATCAGTCAATGAACTTTGAGTTTCCTGACGAAAGCATCATGATAGTGACTGATTGTGAAGTACCTGGGCCGGATGAAGGACCTGAGGAAGGATCCCGATGGTCTATGCACTTTGACGGAGCCTCCAATGCTTTGGGTAACGGTATCGGCGCTATGATCATATCCCCTCAAGGCACTCATACTCCGCTCACTGCCCGGTTATGTTTCAACTGTACCAACAACATGGCGGAGTATGAGGCGTGCATCATGGGTCTCCAAGCTGCGATCGACTTAAGGATCAAGTTTCTGAGTGTCTTCGGAGATTCCTCTCTTGTGATCAATCAGATCAAAGGAGAGTGGGATACAAAACATCCGAATCTTATCCCTTACAGAGAATGTGTGTTGACTTTGATCCCCCACTTCACGAAGATAACCTTTGAACATTTCCCAAGAGAGGAGAATCAGTTAGCGGACGCGTTAGCTACAATGTCTTCTATGTTTAAGGTCAAATGGGACAATGAGGCTCCCCGGATCATCATCTGGAAACTGGATGAACCGGCATACTGTTGTGATCTCGAGACTGAATTGGTAACTGAGAAGCCTTGGTACCATGAGGTGAAGAGGTATCTGGAAGCTCAGGAATACCCTGAAGGTGCATCTGTCAACGATAAGAAGTTTCTGAGAAGGTTCGCAGCGAAGTTCTTCCTTAGCAACGGCATCCTGTATAAGCGAAACCATGATTCGACCTTACTGCGTTATGTGGATAAAACTGAAGCAGAAAGGATCATGGAAGAGCTACATGAAGGGACCTTCGGAACACATTCCAGTGGGCACACTATGGCGAAGAAAATCCTTCGGGCAGGGTATTTCTGGTCCACAATGGAAGCCGACTGTTACCAACACTCTCGGACATGCCATAAATGCCAGATTTATGCAGACAAGGTGCATGTTCCTCCAGTTCCTGTAAATGTTCTGACTGCGCCTTGGCCGTTTGCAATGTGGGGCATAGATATGATCGGTGAGATTAAACCTACGACATCCAATGGGCATCGCTTCATCCTGGTAGCGATTGATTACTTCACGAAATGGGTTGAAGCAGCTTCCTACGCTACGGTAACCAAGACTGTTGTGGCACGGTTCATTCGGCACAATCTGATCTGTCGATACGGCATCCTAGAAAGAATTATTACAGACAACGGTACCAATCTTAACAACAAGATGATCACTAAGCTCTGCGAGCAGTTTAAGATACATCACCACAATTCTTCTCCTTACAGACCGAAGATGAATGGGGCTGTAGAAGCAGCAAATAAAAACATTAAGAAAATCGTGCAGAAGATGACAGTGACTTACAAAGATTGGCACGAGATGTTACCGTTCGCTCTACATGGGTACCGTACCTCAGCCAGGACGTCAACCGGGGCAACTCCTTTCTCCTTGGTCTACGGTATGGAGGCAGTCTTACCGATCGAAGTACAAATACCCTCTCTCCGGATAATGAAGGATGCAAATCTGAACGAAGACGATTGGATCCAGACACGACTTGATCAATTAAACCTTATTGATGAAAAGAGACTTGCTGCTATCTGTCATGGTCAGACGTATCAGAAACGGATGATCAGGGCATTTAACAAAAAGGTCAGACCACAGGAATAACAAGTCGGGGATCTAGTAATCAAGAGAATCATCCTTCCTCAGAGTGATCCAAGGGGCAAATGGACCCCTACATACGAAGGGCCATTTGTGGTTAAACATGTGTTCTCAGGAGGAGCCATGATTCTAACCAACATGGATGGTGACGATCTTCCTCAACCCGCCAATGCAGACATAGTAAAAAGATACTACGCATGAAAAAGACCCGCTAGGCTGACATGCCTAGGCAAAAATTAGGGCTTCCCGGCGAACCAAAAGGGTTCGGGCAAAATGAAGGGATGAAATGAAAAAATCTGTACACCCGGCAAGTTGAAAACCTGAAAAGGTGGCTTGGGCAAAAATGGGTATCCCGGTGGACTGAAAACCCGAAAGGGCGGTCCAGGCAAAAGTTAGGGATAAAGTGTAATACTATGTCTCATTGGATCACTTTGCATCCAGAATCCGGTATCTACAGCAAGTTCAGACGGCACCGATCAGTCAGCTTCATCTTCAACTAAGGTCATCAAGTGATGAGACGCTCGGAGTTATAAAGGCAATAGCAGAGTTGAAACCCAGCGGATCATTCATTTCACACAGCTGTTTTATTTTCTCTTGTACAAAATTTGTATAAACTCTTTTGTTCGGCGGTGTTCTCTTACTAGGACGTCAGCCTCTTGTATATAAACGCCTATTTACAAGCAAATTCAAAATCAATACAAATACACTTTTCAGTTAAAATTGCCAATTGTTTTTCCTTTTCTGTTTTGTTTTACGAAGAACGTCCAAGGTTCAATTTGTGATATATGCATTGACAATAATTTGCTAACTCATGAATATTTGCATACGAAACAAAGGGTTAATTACAGGTAATATTAGAAACAGGGGCAATAAAGAGTTGTCCAAGCCATCTAATTGTTCTATCCACTAATGAACCAAGGTAGGTTCGGCTGAAGAACATAACTAGATATCTTAATTCCCCAGAGAGTGAGCCAGCAAGTCAGTGCATTCTCCCTAAGCTATATTATCAAACCTTAAAGAAGTTGGGTATCCTCCAGCAGGTCTCAACATTCCCCAGCAGCATATATACATTCTTAACAAGCATCCCCGGCAATCTTGGTCTAAAGATTGTTCCCCGGCGGTATATCAAACATTCAATGGAGTCATTTCCCCGATACAGCTCAAAACTTCCCCAAGAGAGTCCAATCTAGTTCCCCAGGAAAGTTGGAATCATCTCCCCAGCAGTAAGCTTATCCCCAGTAGATTCTGGAAGCTTACCCTCGCAGAGCACGAACGCGTCTCCCGACTTTATTCAAAGAGTTATTTCCCTACCAGGGTATAACTGGGTTATCCTCAGCCAAAAGCCACGGAAAGAGCGTCCTCGACGGAGTCTTCTTATCCCCAACGAAGTCTATTAACACTTCCAACACAACAAGGGTATCCCCAGCAAGTTATTATCAACAACTCAACAAAGTACCTCTCTCCCCACAGAGTATTGTTTCCCAGCAAGATCGCTAGAGTACTTTTTCTCCCCGCAGGGTAATCCATTCGCCAAGTTTATTCCCCAACGGAGTCATCTTCTCCTACCGGTATTCTTGCAATTATCATTCCCCAGCAGAAGCAAAAATCTATTCTCCAACATCAGCCCAGGAGTGACTTCCCGGCACCCGTTAAGGATTTACTTTCCTAGACGACAAACATACATTCATAAACATCGCACTTCCATACATTACAGCATGCATATACGCATCATGTCTTACAAATCTCATTTATGTTGAGAACATCATTGCTTGATCCATATCATGCATTGCATATGACTGACCTTTACCTTTCAGGAAAGATCCAGTTAAGTTCTCAGCTACATTTCAAGACCTTGACCGGTTCAGTTAAATCGACCCTAAGATTTTTCTGTTTCTTATCCAGTCAAAGGCCTTCTCTGGTTCAGTCAGATCGACCCTAAGATCTCCCTGTTTCTTATCCATTTGAAGACATTTCAAGACCTAGACCGGTTCAGTTAAATCGACCCTAAGATTTTTCTGTTTCTTATCCAGTCTAAGGCCTTCTCTGGTTCAGTCAGATCGACCCTAAGATCTCCCTGTTTCTTATCCAGTTGAAGATTTCAAGACCTAGACCGGTTCAGTTAAATCGACCCTAAGATTTTTCTGTTTCTTATCCAGTCAAAGGCCTTCTCTAGTCCAGCTAAATCGACCCCTAACAGTTTTTCCTGATAAAGACTCAGTAGAAGATATCCAAGATTCTCTCAGCGTTACTGTTGAGGTTGTAGTCGCCCGTGGTTCTCTCCCCGTCACTGCGGAGGTAGTAATTGCCCCAAGATTCTCTCAATGATTACTGTTGAGGTTGAAGTCGCCCAAAATTCTCTCAATGATTACTGTTGAGGTTGAAGTCGCCCAAGATTCTCTCAATGATTACTGTTGAGGTTGAAGTCGCCCAAGATTCTCTCAATGATTACTGTTGAGGTAGAAGATATCCAAGATTCTCTCAATGATTACTATTGAGGTTGAGGTCGCCCAAGATTTTCTCAATGATTACTGTTGAGGTTGAAGTCGCCCAAGATTCTCTCAATGATTACTGTTGAGGTAGTAATTGTCCCCAGATTCTCTCAGCGTTACTGTTGAGGTTGAAGTCGCCCAAGGTTCTCTCGGCGTTCCTGTTGAGGTAGTAATCGTCCAAGGTTCTCTCAGCGTTCCTGTTGAAGTAGTAACCATCCCTGGTTCATTCATTACCTTTTGAAGCTCCAGCTCCTGTAACCAGTCAGGACACATCTATATAAAGAATCTGAAGACCAGCTCCTGTAACGGGTCAGGTAATCTTTTTCTTTTGCAGGTACGCAAGTTCTCGCTAAGGAATCTCTTACGCGATCAACACCCAGATGGCATCTATAAGCCCATCCACCTTCCACCACCTCTCAGCATGGCATCTGTAAGCCTATCATCCTATCCATCAATCTCCAAATGGCATCAATAAGCCCATTCCCCACATCATACTACTATGTGAGCGCAAATTTCTGGGCACTCTAGTGTTCAATCATCTTCCACCTTCGGATTACGAAAGGCACGTCAGCCAATCTGCATCCTCAGGTTTAAGAAGATTGAACAGGGGCAACTGTTGTACCCCAAAATTTGCCCTCCCATATTTTTCAAAATTTGCCAAGTCAAAAGCTTCAAAATCTCCCCAAGGGTTGCACAGTCAAGGGCCTCCTAAACAGTCAAAATTAGGGTTTTGGTTCTGACAAAGAAAATGAAGTTTCAAAGGGTCCAATCAAGTCTCACATGCCTACAAACATGGTCAAGCATCCTCATACCAAGTTTCAAGACTTACAGCACAAAATTGCACAGTCAAAAACCCTAATTGCACTACAGTCAACTGTAGGGGCAAAATGGTCATTTGACAGTCAAAAGTTCAAATTTTTGGTCAACATCTCATTTTGAAGCCACAAACATCATTTGATCAATGCTTGATCATGATTCTCAAAGCTTGGCTCAAAAAGTCTCAAGATGCAAAAGTTTCCATATTTGGATAGTTGAAAAAGTCAACTGTAACTTGACCAGGGCATAACTTCCACATGGATTATCAGAAAAATTCCATCCAAAGCTCATTTTTAAGAGAAAGACATTTCCTACAACTCCTCTTCACACTTCAAGTCCAAGAAATGCTCTCACAAAAAGTTATCAATTTCAACATTATAGGTCATTTTCAAAAGTCAACAAAAGGGACTTTAAGTCAAAGGCCATAACTTGAGATTGGTAAATCAAAATGACATGGGACCAAAGGAATTGGTTAGAGGACTTCAAGACCTTTCCAAAATGTCCAAGAACATGATCAAAGCTTAAAAATTGAGCAAGATATGCCTTGTGGAAGTTGGGAAATTTTTGGATATTTTGAAAAGTCAACATTGCTTCAAAAGTCTTAAAAATGCTAATGGGCCTCTTTTTCTTCCAAAATCCATCATCCAAAACATGTGCACGACCATTTGGCCCAAAGGGAAGTTTTTCATCATTTTTATTTTATTTATTTGAATTTTTAATTGCTAGAAATTCATTTAATTAATTAAAATATATGAAAAATACCAAACCTAAGTTTTTAAATCTTTTTATGCATGGAATACACTCAATATTTCGTGCATGATCAGATTTGGAAAGAATCATGGTGATTGGACATGATTTGAATCAAATTAGCTTGAAAAAGATTGAAAAAATTATGGCATGGAAATCAAATATTTTCTCATCAATTCATTGATTCTTTGGACCAAATTTTGAACCCTAATCACTCACACATATATACTCATGCAAACCCTACTCCTCAGAACCTCCAAGCTGCGCCATACATCCATAACCAAGTTTGAGTTTTTGACAAGAAATTCCAAAACTGAAAACTAGGTTCTAGTGCGATTCAAGCCAAAATAATTGTTCCATTGTCTTGCTGAGACATCAAGGAAGGTGCCTGGATCAAAATCATAGCTTGAAACATCAAGAATTGGTAATTATAAGTCAGACTGTGTTCTTCTTTTTGCATAATCGTGTTTTATTATTCAGGCCATATCCATGCATTTTGATTCTTGATTTGTACTCATTGATTGATTCTAAAGCTAACTGTGTGCTTTAATTGAGTTTTTACGCGTTGTATGAAGAATCACCATTAAAGGACGCTAGGGTTACAGGACTTTCAAATTAGGCGTTTCTAAATACTGTAAAATTAGAGAACCTCAATGCCATGATTGAAATCAAGGAGCTGGGACGAATACAACACACCCCTCGCGCCTAATTTATGTGACCACATGGGCTATTCACTATTATTGAAAAGATGGCATTTTGGGGGGTTTAAAACCCCCGCTAACTCTTTTATGTTTCAGGAAAAAGCAAAACGAAGAAGAAGACGGTGATGTGTAAGGCAATGATTGGAGTATTTGAATTTTCGCGCTAATCTGTCCACTAATTCTTGTTTTATTTCATATTATTTATTAGTTACATTATAAACAAAAAGCGTAGTTGGAGAAGTTGGCAAAGCATAGTATTGGTAATCCCTGGGACCTGGGTTCGAATCCCAGGTCCCCATCCCTTTCCATATTATTTTTCTAATCGCGCTTGGGTGTAGTTCGCTTCCAGGGTTCCACCATACAACCCCTGATCCAACCATGCCACTTGGCCAATGGAGACAATCTGAAGGCCTAGATCTGGTGAATACCATGGGCATGAGTCAAAGAAGTGACACGCTTCCAGGAAAAGTCAACGAAGGCCTCCAAAGATGGGCCTAAAATGCTACAATCATACCTCCAATTTGGGGACAGACCCCCCATGGTTTGCCTTTCTTATTCTTTTCTCATATTTTTCTATTTTTGTTTTAATTAGTTTTTTTTAATTTAATTCTTTAAACCAATTTATTTTCATAAACTATAAAAATAATACAAAAAATCAGAAAAGTCATAAAAAATCAAAAAAAATATATTTTATGTTAATATTTTTTAAGTAAATATCATTAATTAATTTAGCTTTGTAAAATTAGGTTTAATTCAAATATTTTTCTTAATAAATTAAAAACTTGTAGAATTACGTTTAATTATTTTAATTACTTTTTTCTTTTACTTTCTCATCACTAATAATTAATTATTTATTTTTATAAATCAAATTGCATTAATTAATTAGATTTAATTTTAGGTAATTTTCATATTTTCTTAATAAATTAAAAAATAGCTAGAATTAGGGTTAATTAATATTTTCATTCCATTTAATTCTCATTAAAATCATAAATACCAAAATCTCAAAAATAATTTCCTTTTTCATTTTAATTTCATTAATTTAATAATAATAATTTAATTCCTTTAAAAAGGGTCCAACGCCCTCTCTTTCAATTTGAATTCGATTCGCGTATTTTATTTTATTTCATATAATATTGATGTAATTCTCCCAAAGCCATGTAACTCGGACAGTTTATATTTCTCGCACATTACTTCTTTATTTTCTGTCAAATCGGGTCCTGGATTAAATTTGGCGATGTGGTCCCGCGCCTTTGTAATAGTTTAGAACCTTTAATTTCCGCAACTTTTTTTTAACTGTTAATAAATGCATGCAAGAATGAATGATAAAATAAAAACAAACGCGTAGATCACCCATGACATGACAAAAAATAAAATATCTGAAAACGACACACAAATCACACACCACCCCTAGGGTACGCTTCACTGTTGCCTTGCCTCTCGAAAGGTGATCGTCGAGTAGAGGATGTCTTAGTAAGTCCTCATGATCCGGGAACCTGGCATGAGGGTAGCTTCTAAGGTGTCTTCCCATTGCTCCGGTGATCACCATGTCCCGAACCTCGAATTGACCCGAACAACTCCAATAGTGGTGCTACCTACCTCTCAATGGTGGGATGACACTACTTTAAAGGACATTTACACAGACGAATTCCTTAGGGTAGGTAGACGACTCTAGATACTTGCTCTAATTTCAAAACAAATCAAAAATACTTTTCACACCGACACCTTTTCAAAAAGCTTTCGAAAGCAATTTTTCAAACACTCTTGAGGACTGATACAAGAGTCGAACTGGAATTTTCAAAGAAACTTTTTTAAAACCCATATTGAAAAGCAAACAAACCTTTTGAAAACACGATGAGCAAGTATCTAAGAGCCCATGGATAACCATGGATAGAAAGGATGCTAACACCTTCCCTTTCTATAACCTACCTCCCGAACCGAGAGCAATCTCTATAAGGAATTTTTCTATGCTTTTGTCCTTTCCATTTGGAGAAAATAAAAGACGGCGGCGACTCTTGCTTCCGCGACATTTCGCGAACCAGCATTAAACAGTCAGTTCCAGATCCACCGATCACACCATCCTTTACAAGATCGCAAAGACCTTGACACCTGAATAAAACTTTCATCTGTTTGCACCAATTCTCATAGCTGTCTACTTTCAGAATTGGTAGAGTTGCTGGATAATTTGCATTCCCATAACTCGCCATCGTGAATTCTTCTTCTTCCTCAATCTTTCTTGATCGATAATTCTCTTGAATCGATTAACCGAGCTCTGATATCAGATGTTGGAAATCCACCAAAATATCTATGATGCATTTCTACCAATCTTGATGAACAAGATTGATATCACCACACAATGACAATGAATTATGAGAAAAGAAAAGAAAAGAAGAAGACAATTATTTTCTGCAGAGTTTCTCTCTGCCCACAAACTGTGGAAAACTTTATTAATCACTTGCAACTGCAAATTCTGTGATTACAATAAATTGAGTTAATTATAAAATTAGGGGCTACTCCCTCTATTTATAGATTTAGGTTAGCTTGCTCCCTAAGCCAAAGCCAAAACTATAAAAGCCCAAAATACATATTTTGGTACTAAATTAAATCTATCTATTTTAGATCTAAATCAAAACCAATCAAATCTGTGTGTAGCTTGCTTCAATCCACAAGCTCTTCGACTGGGCAACCTCCGTTCGACACGCACTCTTTTTTGACACAATCGAATTACAATTTAACATTGAAGACTATACTCATCTAAAGGTCTAGTCTTCACTTATAAAAACCACAAATACAAGAGAGAAAGGTACATAACATTTATCACAATGCACCTCACTTCTTCTAAACTTATTAACTTGATCGTTAGAGTATTTGCATGTATCACTTGTCTATGATACAAGAATTAAGTTTTTCCTATTTGAGTTCATGCTCTCGATCTTGATATTGGGTCAAGACCCAAAAACAATGTAATTGAAGATAAATACATCTACACTTATTAAAAATGTAATTTTCTAATATGCGTGTTTAAAAGAAAGAGAGGGGGCATTAAATAATATATCCTTAAATTAGATATGCTTAATTTGATCCTTGATGTTATAGTAAATCAAAATATTTTTTTATCGTATCCATAGAGAATAGAGTGATATTACTAGTGATCAGATTATTGCTATCGCCTTAAGTTAAAGTTTTGTTTCTTAACTGTATTGGTTTGATAGTAGGATTGAAACGTAAATTAAACAAAATAATATAAATATAAGTTTAAGAAAAATAGTAATCTTGCAGGGATTGGGTTTCCTCTACCGTTCACGTATGCAATATACCGATTAATTCTGTATAACATTAATAACCATGTCTTTATTACTATCTCCGCATACTTTTCAAAGACAACATATATGTCTTTATGCAGTTTCAAGATTTCCCTCGATTTTCTTAATAAATGATGTCTCAATCAATTAAACGAACCGACAGAATTTAAACTCAAGTATTCAAATGGACCTTAAACCTAATTCTACGTCTAGTAATTAGTGTTTAAGTAATTCATTATCTTTGATTCATGATTCCAAATGAAATTGTCATTAACATTCAAATTCATAAGATTGGAAAGAACAAGATATAATCGATAATCATAACAACATGCTTATATTAAAGGTATAATCAGTAAATATACATACGATTTTGGTAGAGTAATCCAATCCCTAGAAAGAGAGGGAGTTTAGCTAGCCATTTTCATGATAACTTGTACAAAAAGGAAGAGTTGGAGATGAATGAGCATCAACGATGAATCCTCTTTCTTTGATGCGTATCCAGCTCGATTCTTCTATTTCCTCTCCTAAGTACCTATTACAGCTTTTAGGGTCACAAATATTAACTATTACCAATTGTCTATCCAACTAAAAACTTATTTTCTTTCTGCATTGCACTTGGTCCTTTTTATAGTGTTTCTGGCCGCCTGTGTTTGCTAAGAGAACTATAATTTGCTTAGCAAAGTAGTTGTTTCTTCTTCATTAAGATTTTGAATTTAGACCGCCTTCAGTAAACTGCCAAAAGTTCGCTACGCGAACCTTTTCTCGCGAAGCGAACGTGTCTCGCTATTCTTCGCTCCTGGAAAACTGGGTTGCTTTTGCTTCTGTTTTGAGTTTGCTGAGTGAATCTTTTCTTGGGAAGCGAACATGTCTTGCTACACTTCGCTCCTAGCGAACTGGGCTGCTTTTGCTCCTTCTTGGGTTTTCTAAGCGAAACGAGACTCGCTTAGCGAATCGGGCCTTTGCTACTGCTTGCTTCTCTTTGCTGCAACTAACTTGGCTATTTTGGTTTTGTGGGTTGAGTTTGCTTCGCGAGAAAATATCGCTTAGCAAACCTGTCTTCGCTGCAAGTTCGCTATAGCAAAACATGACATGAGCTTTGTTGGCCTTTTTTCCATCCTTTGATCTTTTCCTACATAAAACACAGTTTTAATAGATGTTATCAAATTATTCTGAAAATATGCATAATTCTATGAATAAGTGCTTTGTAAATTAGATAATGCTCTTTTTCATGAGTGACTTTTTAGTAATCTTAACATTTATCAAATTCTCCCTAACTTGATTTCTTGCTTGTCCTCAATCAAGATCAAAAGAAATTCCTTAAAAAGTTTTTGTTTTTCAATTAATTCTTTTGAGATGAAATGGTTCAAATGGAATATGCTTGTGGCTAATGGTTTTTTTGTTATTCTTTCACTTTGATAGAATCAAAACATGATTATGCAATAATGTTTCTATGCAAATATCTTTTTATGCAATCAACAAAATATACCATATATCTTTCTCTTTGAATCATCCTAACACTCATTCTTCATATAAATGATGAAGATTTATTTTTGGAGTAAATTTTTTTGTGTGGTGGTAGGTAATTTTAACTCTCTTGAAGAACTTTGTCAATATCTTGAATGATTCATGTTTCCATCTTGATGATTTCCCTTTTGAAATCTCTATGTGAGCATAAGTTTTCAAGCTTATTTGGCTATTTAGTGAGTTTTTCCTAAGGCTACTATTATTTTGGATTTGTCAATCATTCTTTTTTTGAATTCTCTTTTTGGTTTTAAGCATTTGGAGAGACTACATGTTTCTTCTTTTTTTTCTTCTTTTTTTCTTTCTTTCTTTCTTTCTTTTGTGATGTATAGTCTCTCCCCAACTTTTCTCTTTTTCTTTCTTTTGTGATGTATAGTTTCCAACTTTTCTCTTTTTTCTTTCTTTTTTTCAAGCATTTGTTTTTCTTTGTTTTTCTTTGTTTTGCTTTGAAACCAATTTTTCATGAGTTTGAGACTTTTTTCAAGTACGTTTTGATTCATTCTTGGATTTGGATAGGTTTTTCATGTGTTCACTCAACTCACCAGTATATGTTTGAGGCTTCTTTGGTTAAGTGGTTTTTCTCATTTGTAATAACCTTGTTTTGATGCTTCACCGGAATTTTGCAAGGTAATCGTTAATATTCCACATGAATCACCCGAGTTTCAATCAAAGTTATTTGTACTCATTTCTTTTTATGCACAATGGAAGGCTTCTTGCTGTTGTTGGCTATATGATTCAAGTAAGATAATATGTGTTTGTAAGTTTGAAGCATGAAATGATTTTGTACAAACCATTATTTCATAATCATGCTAACATTCTACAAAGCTTTAAAAACATGTACCTTTGCCTTGTGCATTTTGTCCAAGGTTTATCATTACCACTCAAGTTTTGCTGAATTTGTTGAAACAAAATATTTTTGATTCTCTTTGAACATTTTTCAAACCTTGATGAGGAAAGAAAGTGCATTGCAAGCATAAATTAAATATACTGAACGTTAAAATATCCAAGTACCAAGTGGTGTTATGGTATTAATACCGTAAAAAGGATTACACAAAAAAAACTGAATCGGAATTCTAAACAGAATAAACTGAACCGAAATAACTAGCATAGAAATACTAAAAGCAAAATAAATTATGCTGAAAGATTTTTAAAAATATCACTCATTTTATGGCGAGCTTTCAACATTGTCTCATTTTCTTCACTGTTCATTTATGTCTTCATCGTCACCAGCTTCAGATGCTGACTTGGAACCGCTAGAAGTTTCTGCCTCCTCATTTCCTTCTTCTTCTTCTTCTTGGCCAGCTGCTCCCCCTGGATAAAATGGCCTGTCCCCTGGCCATGCAATGTGTGTCGCGAATTCCTCCGATGTCATGAACTGCTGGCCTGCATTAGGTTGCCCTTTTGGCTGAATCTGCATCTTATAAAAAGAATCATGTAAAGAAACAATAACTCTATGGTTAGAATCATTTTGATCCCAAGTATAGGTGAAGGCTTGTTGGAGTCGTGGATCCAAATCACCAAAGTTAAGAGTGCTGGATGAGGCTTGGCCCGAGGTCTGTTTCCTTTTCTTTTCCAAGCAAAATCTGTCAATATAAGTGTCATTAACCTTGGTTTTGATCTTAACATGTAATATATTTGGAATTCGTACACGTGAAGCAATGATTAATCCCATGATGAGACCGGGATACACTAGAGGGAAAGTAGATTTTATCCCACCCTGAAACTCTTTACCCTTTTTCCGCTACGTTTCTCATTTCATTGGCGATGATTTGTGCAACATCAATCCTTTTTCCAGACATTATTAAATATAAAAGCTGAGTCGTATCCAAAGTAAAGGTGGATGTGTGGCTTCTTGGCCTTAATTTGTACAGAATGAAGAGGAGGAGGACTTGAGCTTCTGGGACTAAGTCTTCCCTGTGAAATCTAATTTCTATACCAGAAGCATTTCTTTCCACACATCGCCCTTCCAAAAGGATTCTCTCAGAAATTACTGCAATGTCTGGTCTAACATTGATTGATTCTTGATACCAGCACTTCTGCCCTTCCTTCAATACTAGAGGGTTTCCCAAAAATTCGCTAATGGAATCCCTATGAAATTGCAATGTTCTCCACCCAACCTTGGTAGTAAAGGAGAATGCATTTCCTGCTGAGGGGAGGGCATTAGCATAGAATTCTTGCAGCACATCAGTATTTATGTTGCGGTGAGGATTCAAGAGAGTCTCCCATTTATGGTCGGTCCAAAGTTCACTTAAGTCCCTGTATTTTCCTTGAGGATTGATTTCAAAAATCCTTTCGTACATAACGTTCCTTCCAATTAGTTCTTCATACCTATCTTGTTGTTTGGCTCTGAAAATTTTTGTTTGGTCGAAAGTTTCTTGTGCCCTTGAAGAGCTTGCTCGTGAGGTTTTTTGTTTTTTTGAAGCAACATCTCTTTTGGGAGACATTCTTGCACATAAGTATGAAATAGTAGTTTTTGTTCGCAAGCTGATTTTTCCTCCCCCCCTTTTTTTCTACATCAGGAAAGTTCGCTTCGCGAACTATGCGATTTCTGGAAATTTAATTTTGGCAGAGTTATGCTTTTCTGATGTATTGGCAGAGTGAAAGTGTGAAGTAAAAAGTGATAAAAGTGAAGAGTTATCTAGGGTTAGATAGAGAGAGAGAAAGAAAAAAACAGTAAAAGATAGGGCTATAACGTGACATAAAGGTGTGGTAGGTGAGTAAGTTGTGTTTTTAATGGTCATAATGGCATGTTTGACCATAACACGTTCTCTTCGCGAGAAGAGTTCGCTTAGCAAACTTTCTGGGTTTAGACGTTCGCCTTGTGAACTAAGTTCGCTTAGCGAACTCTGCAATATAAGAATTTTTGCATAGATGCCAACTGTGATACGGTGGGAGAACTGACTTGAGGTTTTGCGTTTGTTTTCGCAAATGTTTCGGTTGAGCAAGAGTCACCACCGACTTTTTATTTTATCCTAAGGAAAGGTTAAAAAGCACAGCAAAAACCTTTGAGATGTTTTCTTGGATTCGGGGAGTAGATTATAGAAAGGGAAGGTATTAGCACCCTTTCTATCCATGGTTATCCATGGGCTCTTAGTTACTTTCTTAGATCAACTTGCCTTGATTTTCAATTGTTTGAAATGGTGCTTTGTGTGTGGGTTTGAAAAATGTTTTGAAAAGAGGCCAATGTGGTGGCAACCTTTGTAATGATCCATGTTGGGATGTATACAAAGGTGTATGTCTTTTGAAAAGGTTTTCAATGTTTTTGAAAGTTGTTTTGAAAGTGTTGTGATGTGTGGTTTTGAAAAATAGGCAAGTGTTTTTGTTTTGCAAAGGGGGCAAGTAATCAAGAGCTATCTACCCTAAATTTCTCAAAGATCTTTGCTATGTTTTAACCCTTTTAACAATTTTGTTCCACCATTGTATTTGGTGGACAATCTTGTGTTAGGATGTGAACGGGACGGGCGCGGGTCATCGTTTAGACCATAATTGCAATGGTGCCAAGTATCTTTGGGCAATTTCTTTTAAGGGACTTGATCATTTTTAGGCAACTTTCGAAAGCGTCATCGAGGGGCTATGATCATTTGAATTGTGTTATTTTTCCCAAAGAGACCTAACATGCAATATGGCCCATTATTGAAGGCAACAAGTGGAATACCCTAGGGGTGCAAGTGTGATTAGTGTTGTCCATTTTCATGCTTGTTTATCTTGAAATTAGGTCAAACTATTTTGGTTAATTGATTTGCATACAAACCCTAATTCTAACATGGCATATTTAGAAAGCTTTAAAATGCGAAGAATAAAGTTCCTAAGTTATTACAACACAATATATGGGAAGGGGGGGTACAAATGTTCAAATGGGGATATTTTGACAAGGAATTAAACCTAGGCTATTACATCAGAATTGGAATTTTGCAAGGTATTTAATTACACAATATTCAAATAAAATAAAATAAATATGCAAGATGCAAAAATGATTTTTATATGTATGTGAAAAAGTATTTTTTATGTGTCAAACAAACCAAAATAAAATTAATTAATTTTGGGATTTTTATGCATTTAGGGCAAAACCCTAATTTTATAAATAAAAAAGTATTTATTATATAATATATGTAATATTTATTAATTATGTACAAAAAAATAAATGAAAAGAAAATATATGAAAAAGAAGTATTTTTTTAAATTAAATATTAGTAAAAATAAAATGTATTATGTTATTATGTTTTTAACCTAAATGTATTAATAAATACCTAAATATTTATAATATTCACTAAATACTAAATATATGTATAAAAATAATAATATTTAATATTTACCAAAATGTATTTTTTTATAAAAAAATTTCAAAGATAAAATAAAACAAAAGTCAGAAAATAAAAAGTATTTATATTATTTTAGTATTTTAAATAAAAGAGTATTTATATATTATTTATATGTACAAACACTAATTTAAACCAATAAATGGCTAATAAATACAAAAATGGTTTGAAAAATATTTTTTATATTTTTAATATTATGAAAAAAAATAAATAAGTCAGAAATAACAAGCAAAAGTCAAAAAATGTTTCAAATAAGCACAATGGGCCAAGGGGGTACATGTATGGAAATGTGGTGTAAACAGAAAAAATAAGACAAGCCCAGCCCAAAGGACCTTGTCTTCAACCTCTGGCCAGAAACTTGTCAAAAAACGCGCGCCTCCTACACTAATTCAAACATCTGGATTCCTGGACTTTTAGCACAAACTCATAACATGGAAAATGTTAAGCATCAAACCACGATTCTGGACATATAAAGAACTCATCCTAACTCTCAGAAATGAGGGAGAATTTCTTCCTCCCTAATTTTTAACCTAACTTTTTATCAATGTTCAGACCTCAAATTCTCATAGCACATGTAAAATAAATGGAAAGTAAAGATATGTATAGCTTCAGGGACATGAGCATGACATTTTTTATTCACAAACTTAGAGCTAATTCTTCCTACATTGAGAGATAGAAGTCCAAAGATTTACCTGTTCAGTTGGAATCGTGTGCAACAATGGAGAGGCTTACAAGGCAAGGTAATTATTTGTATAGCTTGCTTGATGTCCCAGGATGCTATTCCAATGCTTGGTGTGCTTGGAACCCTACTATATCAAGCTGCAGAAGTCAACCTACAAGAGGAAAAAATGAAAATGGCAAAACTGAATAGAGGTGTTACAGTCAGCTTCCAATGCTTTGGACAGTTTGTATGGATGGTAGGGAAAGTGTTTGAACTAGTTTGGATGAAAGTGCACGATAGAAATGAGCTGTGGGATTCAAACTGCAACCTATGCCCTGTTTTTGCAGTTTTATGGTGATTCTGTGTTTGAGGATGTTTGGAACTTGGTTGGCTTGTATTTCAGGTCAGGGTTAGTGTTTAGAATGTGTACAATAACTTTGCTTAAGGTTGCTCTTGCTGGAATGAGAGTTTAGAGTTGTTATGCAAGTTTTCTTTACCTTTAAGCAACAAAATGCCAAGTTGTTTTCTAGACTGATGGAGGCCCCTCTAATGTGCTGCTAAGCTTGCCCTTGATCAGTGGGATTAGCTCAAAAACTTGTGCCAAAGAGATTTGCTGTGTACCTCTTGATTTGCAAATTGACATAAAGTTTCACTTTTCAAAAATGGAGATAATGCTTTTTCTACTTATGGCTTAATTTTGCATACAATGCTTGAACACACAAAATAAGGCCTTGGCACAATGAGTTAGCATTAAATTTATGAGTGCAAATGGGATATAGGACCTGTAATCAAGGAATGCAAGCTGAGTTCAAAATTGCCTAAGTGTATGAACATGTAAATTGGCCATAAACAAAGTGACTTTTTCCCAACTTGCCAAATTCGATTCTCCCTAACCATGAGGTTGTTTGATGAGTTCTTGGACATTTTGGAAAGCTTGGAATGTTTACTACAATCCATCTTTGTAATGCAAATTTAAATTCCAAGTGAAAGTATGTGAAAAGTGGTCTTGAAGTTAGGAAAAAATCTTGCCTAAAATAGGTCAAAATTTCTCTAAGTTAAGAATGGTTTGGTACCCTTGTTCCAAAAATTGTAACTTGAGCTACAAGCTTCTTTTGAGGAAACTTTGTGAATCAAAGTTGTAGATTTTTCAATGGACTACAACTTTCATGTTTTGACTTTTCCTTGAATCCAAATGCATCTTGATGAGAAAGTGGGACAAAGTTAGGAAAAAATTAGGGTTTTTCATAACTTAGAAAAATTCTAAGTTATGAAAAATCTTCATTTCAAACCCTAATTTGTGATTTTTGATTTCTTGATGAACAAGCTTCATGATTTGGCATGTTTTGATGAAAAATGAATCTTGACACTTGATTTTGACCAAAAAGTCAAAGTTTGACTTTTCAGTATACAGTCAAAAATTGATCAATTGACTGGAAAATTCAACCATCAATCTTGTGCATTTGGGATCTTTTGAACTTGTTGAGTATGTCAAGACAATTCCATGGGGTCCTTGAGTCCATATGTGAGCTTGGTTTGCCATTGGCTAGGTCAAACAGTCAAAAATTGCCTTTGTGCAGTCAAAACCTTAAAAATTACCATTTTGCCCTTTTGGTGATCTGATCAAATTTCTTGTGGAATTGTGATCCAAACTTGATCAAATGGTCCATATGAGTTCATAATGTTGATGTGGGTCAATTTTCATGAGGTTTGACTGTCAATTGGCCATAGTTGACTTTTTCCCCAATACAGCTGATTTCCAGGTCAACTGTCCAATTGACTGGGCAAAGGTTGGAATCAAGGCTTGAAACTTGGTATGGATAAACTTGGGAGTCCAACATGAAGCATGAAAGTTATCTTAGGCATTTTAGGTCAAAATATCTTTATGCAAACACAAACCCTAATTTGGGTCAACAGTGCTAGGAGAAGTCTTGCAGAGGAAACCTTAACTGGATCTTGAGCTCCAAGGGCCTTGAGATGAGAAAATGTTGAGAGAATGGGAGGGCAAATTTTGGGGTACAACAGTTGCCCCTGTTCAATCTTCTTGAACCTGAAGAGTTAGATTGGCAAGTTTGCCTTTCGTGACTCGAGGGTAAAAGGAGATTGGACACTAGAGTGCCCTGAAATTTGCACTCGCATGTTGAGTATCAGCAATGTGATGTCGGGAATGGGCTTATAGATGCCATTTTGGAGAGATGGTGGACAAGGAGATGGGCTTATAGATGCCATCTGAAGGCGTGACAGAACCTTGTCGGGAATGGGCTTATAGATGCCATTTGGAAGTGTTGGTCGCATAAGAGATTCCTTAGCGAGAACTTGCGCACTTTGAGAAAGACAGATGTTTTCCTGGATTGTTACAGGCGTTGATCTTCAATCTCTTCATGCAGATATGCCCTGGCTAGATACAGGTGTCGAGTCTATAATCGGTTGCTCACAGATATGCCCTGGCTGGATACAGGTGTCGAGTCTACAATCGGTTGCTCACAGATATGCCCTGGATGGATACAAGTATCAAATCTGGAATTAGTCGTCAACAGATATGCCCTGGCTGGATACAGGAATCGAATCTTCAAACTATTCAGATGTGCCCTGGCTGGATACAGGAATCGAATCTAGAATTAGTCGTCAACAGATATGCCCTGGCTGGATACAGGAATCGAATCTTCAAACTCTTCAGATGTCCCTGGCTGGATACAGGAATCGAATCTGGAATTAGTCGTCAACAGATATGCCCTGGCTAGATACAGGAATCGAATCTTCAAACTCTTCAGATATGCCCTGGCTGGATACAAGAATCGAATCTGGAATTAGTCGTCAACAGATATGCCCTGGATGGATACAGGAATCGAATCTTCAAACTCTTCAGACATGCCCTGGCTGGATACAGGAATCGAATATGGAAATAGTCGTCAACAGATATGCCCTGGCTGGATACAGGAATCGAATATGGAATTGTGACAGTTGAAGGTAGTCGTCTTTTGGATTGTCTTTTTCCCTGAAAAGGCAAAACATCAGTTGCATGCAATGTCATGATGTTCAAAATGAGATAGTGTTGTATGATCTTTATCATGTATGTAAGCAAGATGTATGAAATGTGAAATGTTTATGAATGCTTTTTCGTCTAGGAAAATAAATCCTTGACGACCGGCCGGGGAATTAAATCCTGGGCTGACGTTGAAGAGTAGAGTTCTTCGTTTCCGCTAGGGATGATGGTTGCAAGAATACACCGGTAGGAGAAGATGACTCTGTTGGGGAATAAACTTGTTGGAGAGGTTACTCTGAGGGGAATTACTCTGTGGGAAGAGATACTTCGCTGAAGTTTTGATGAGAGCTCCGCTGAGGATTTCGATGATGGACTCCGCTGGGGATAACAATGATAAACTCCGCTGGGGATAACAATGATAAACTCCGCTGGGGATAACCCAGTTATAAGCCCTTGTGAGGAATAACTTTTGAATGAAAACGGGGAGGGACGTTCGTATTCTGCGGGGAATAATCTTCCAGAGTCTACCGGGGATAAGCTCCAAGACCTGCTGGGGATGCTTGCTGAGGAATGCCTACACTCCGCTGGGGAATGTTGATATCTTCTGGGGATACCCAGCTTCCTTTAGGCTGGCCGTAGACTAACTCTGCTGGAGGAGAGTATTGCTGACTTTCTAGGGGAACAGGGTGCCTATTATAGGGCTGATGATAGACTAACTATTCCTGGGGAGAGTATTGCTGAATCCGGTCTTACTTTGTGGGAGTTGAGGTAACTTGGTCACATTCTTCAGTTGATCCTACCTTGGTACCTTGGCGGATAGAGCAACTAGACTGCCTGGACAACTCTACATTGCCCCTGTTTCTGATGTCACCTGTAATTAGTCCTTTGTTTCGCATGCAAGTATTTATGAATTAGCAATTTAATGTCAAATGCATATATCAAAAAATGAACATTGGACGTTCTTCGCAAGACAAAACCAGAAAAAGGAAAAACAATTGGCAATTTGTTTGGAAAAGTGAATTTGTATTGATTTTGAAGTTTGCCTGTAAATAGGCTTTTGTACAAGAGGCTGACGTCCTAGTAAGAGAACACCACCGAAAATCATAAAGTTTATACAATTTTGAAAAGGAAACAAAACAGCTATGTGAACAATATTCCCACTGGGTTCCAACTCTGCTATCGCCTTTATGTCTTCAAGCGTCCCATCACTTTGCTGCTTAGTTGAAGATGAAGCTGATTGATTGATGTCGAAGTCTGAGCCCGATAGTTGATGCCGAATTCTGGATGCAAGGTGATCCAATGAGACATAGTGTTACGCTTTATCCCTAACTTTTGCCTGGACCGCCTTTTCGGGTTTTCAGTCCACCGGGATACCCATTTTTGCCCAAGTCGCCTTTTCAGGTTTTCGACTTGCCGGGTGTACAGATTCTTTTCATTTCATCCCTCATTTTTGCCCGAACCCTTTTGGTTCGCCGGGAAGCCCTTGTTTTTGCCTAGGTATGTCAACCTAGCGGGTCTTTTATTCATGCGTAGTATCTTTTTACTATGTCTGCATTGGCGGGGTGAGGAAGGTCGTCACCATCCATGGTGGTTAGAATCATGGCTCCTCCTGAGAACACATGTTTAACCACAAATGGCACTTCGTACGTAGGGGTCCATTTGCCCCTGGGATCACTTTGAGGAAGGATGATGCATTTGATTACCAGGTCCCCGACTTGATACTCTTGTCGTCTGACTTTCTTGTTAAATGCCCTGATCATTCGTTTTTGGTACGTCTGACCATGACAGATAGCGGTGAGTCTCTTTTCGTCAATTAGGTTTAACTGATCAAGTCGAGTCTGGATCCAGTCCTCTTCACTCAAGTCTGCATCCTTCATTATCTGGAGAGAGGGTATCTGGACTTCAATCGGCAAGACTGCCTCCATACCATAGACCAAGGAAAAGGGTGTTGCCCCGGTTGACGTCTGTGCTGAGGTACGGTACCCATGAAGAGCAAATGGTAACATTTCGTGCCAATCTTTGTAGGTCACTGTCATCTTCTGCACAACTTTCTTGATGTTTTTATTTGCCGCTTCGATAGCTCCATTCATCTTCGGCCGGTAAGGAGAAGAGTTGTGGTGCTGTATCTTGAATTGCTCGCAGAGCTCAGTGATCATCTTGTTGTTAAGATTGGTACCATTGTCCGTAATGATTCTTTCCGGGACGCCGTATCGACAGATCAGGTTGTGTCGAATGAACCGTGCCACGACGTTCTTGGTTACGGTAGCGTAGGAAGCTGCTTCAACCCACTTTGTGAAGTAATCGATCGCCACCAGGATGAAGCGATGCCCGTTGGATGCCGTAGGTTTGATCTCGCCAATCATATCAATGCCCCACATTGCAAAAGGCCAAGGTGCAGTCAAGACATTCAGAGGGATTGGAGGAACGTGCACCCTATCTGCATAGATCTGGCACTTATGACACGTTCGAGAATGTTGGTAACAGTCGGCTTCCATTGTGGACCAGAAATATCCTGCCCGAAGGATTTTCTTTGCCATGGTATGCCCAGTGGAATGTGTTCCGAATGTACCTTCATGTAGTTCTACCATGATCTTCTCTACTTCAGTCTTATCCACACAACGCAGTAAAGTTGAATCATGGTTTCGTTTGTAGAGAATGCCGTTGCTGAGGAATAATTTTGCCGCAAACCTTCTTAGGAACTTCTTGTCATTGACCGATGCGCCTTCGGGGTATTCTTGAGCTTCCAAATATCTCTTCACCTCATGATACTAGGGTTTTTCGGTTACCTTTTCGGCTTCAAGATCGCAGCAGTATGCAGGTTCGTCTAACTTCCAAATAATGATCCAGGGAGCCTCGTTGTCCCATTTGACTTTGAACATTGAAGACATCGTAGCTAGTGCGTCCGCTAACTGATTCTCCTCTCTTGGGAAGTGTTCAAAAGTTATCTCTTCAAAGTGGGGAAGCAAAGTCAACACATACTCCTTGTAAGGAATAAGATTTGGGTGTTTCGTATCCCACTCGCCTTTGATCTGATTGATCACGAGAGCGGAATCTCCGAAGACACTCAGAAACTTGATCTTTAAGTCGATTGCAGCTTGAAGACCCATGATACACGCCTCATATTCTGCCATGTTGTTGGTGCAGTTGAAACACAACCGGGCGGTGAGTGGAGTATGAGTACCTTTAGAGGATATGATCACAGCGCCGATGCTGTTACCCAAAGCGTTCGAGGCTCCGTCAAAATGCATAGACCATCGGGATCCTTCCTCAGGTCCTTCATCCGGTCCAGGTACTTCACAATCAGTTACTACCATGATATCTTCGTCTGGAAATTCAAAGTTCAACGACTGGTAATCGTCCACAGGTTGGTGTGCCAGATGGTCTACCAATACACTTCCTTTGATAGCTTTCTGAGTTGTATACTGGATGTCGTATTCTGTCAAGATCATCTGCCATCTTGCTATTCTTCCGGACAGAGCAGGCTTTTCGAATATGTACTTGATTGGATCCATTTTTGAAATCAACAGAGTAGTGTGAGTCAGCATATACTGTCTCAGCCGGCGAGCAGCCCATACCAGAGCGCAACAAGTTTTCTCGAGCAGTGAGTAACGAGTCTCACAGTCGGTAAACTTTTTGCTCAGGTAATAAATAGCGTGCTCTTTTCGGCCAGACTCGTCATGCTGCCCCAGCACACACCCCATTGAGTTGTCAAGTACTGTCAAGTATAGTATTAGAGGTCTCCCTTCCACTGGAGGCATAAGAATGGGTGGTTCTTGGAGATACTCCTTTATCTTTTCGAAAGCGGCCTGACATTCATCGTTCCAACGTACTACTTGATCTTTCTTCAGCAATTTGAAGATTGGCTCACAGGTAGCAGTTAGATGCGAGATGAATCGGGCAATGTAATTCAGTCGTCCTAGAAAGCCTCGGACTTCTTTCTCTGTCTTGGGAGTCGGCATCTCTTGTATGGCTTTCACCTTGGCAGGGTCCACTTGAATACCTTTGTCGCTTACAATGAAACCTAGCAATTTTCCAGACCTCACCCCAAAGGTGCATTTGTTTGGGTTCAACCTCAGTTTGTACAACTTCAGTCGGTCAAACAGCTTCCGCAGATGGTCAAGGTTTTCCTCCTCAGTTTGGGACCTTGCAATCATATCATTGACGTATACTTCAATCTCATGGTGGATCATGTCATGAAATAAAGCAACCATGGCACGTTGGTAGGTTGCCCCAGCATTTTTCAACCCAAATGGCATGACCTTGTAGCAAAAGGTGCCCCACTGAGTAACGAAAGTGGTCTTCTCCATATCTTCAGGAGCCATCTTGATCTGATTATAACCGGAGAAGCCGTCCATGAAAGAGAAAACTTTATGCTGAGTAGTATTATCAACCAGAACATCGATATGAGGCAGAGGGAAATTGTCCTTAGGGCTGGCCCTTTTCAAATCCCTGTAGTCAACACACATTCGGACTTTACCATCTTTCTTTGGCACTGGAACCACGTTAGCAACCCACTGAGGATAAGAAGTCACTGCTAGAAACCCGACATCAAATTGTTTCATAACCTCAGCTTTGATTTTCTCGGACATCTCTGGGCGCATGCGGCAGACCTTCTGTTTTACCGGAGGGCAGTCTTCCTTGGTAGGCAGGTGATGAACTACAATGTCGGCATCCAAACCAGGCATGTCTTCGTAAGACCAAGCAAAGATTTCCATGTAGTCATGCAGCATCTGAATCAATCGTTGTTTCATGCTGAGCTCTAGATTGGCACCAATCTTGACTTCTTTTCTATCTGTCTCAGTACCCAGATTTACCGTTTCCACTGGTTCTTCATGCGGCTGAATGGCCCTCTCTTCCTGGAGTAGCAGTATTGCGAGTTCACCAGGAACTTCGCAATCATCTTCACCCTCGTCTTCGGCTAAGTTGATCAGATTTTTGAAGTCATAACTGGCAGTAGCAGAGTCGTTACCAGTGAGATCCAGAGTGGATTGGAACCTGTATGAGTGTGTGTAAATATAGCTGTTTTGCAATATATAACAAAGAAAGAAAAAGAGCACAAGATTTGAAATGCAACAAACGTCCAATGTTTTGATTAATGATTTATGAAAATGTCATACAAAAATCCCTCACAAGTGGAGCCACGGTGCCCCGGATAGGACACCAAGCCAATAAAAGTTTCAACATATTGTTTGTTACAAACTGAAAACAAAAGAGTTCATTACTGAGTGACAAAAGTAATAGGTGTAAAATCTTTTGTCGTCCAGTTGCTTGGTCCATTGCTGGTTGTCGGGTGGATCCATCTATCAAATTCCGCTTCCTCTACGTCATCCTCAATAGCATTCACTCCTGGGTTGGTGATGAACACCGAAGGCTTTCTGATCCTTTCTTTGCGAATAGCCCTCTGAGCCTCTGCAGTGAAGCCCAGCCCAAACTTGTCGGTCTTTTGAGTGAAGTCAGGAAGTCGACCCCAGTTTGCGCACTTGCCTTTCTCAATCACTACCCGGGCATCCTTCAAGGAAGCCATCTTCAAAGGAAAGTCTTCTTCAATCACTGTCTCAACTGACGCCAATGTTGGAGGTACTTCTTCAAAATGTTAAAAGGGGGTTTCAATAAACTCCCCGTCCATCTCGATATACCGGAATGAATTCAGGTGACTAACCATGTATTCTTCCTCACCCTGCACAGTAACAATCTTCCCTCTGACAGGGTATTTGAGCTTCTGGTGTAGAGTGGATGTTACCGCCCCAGCCTTGTGAATCCAGGGTCGACCCAGCAAACAGGAATAAGATGGACGAATATCCATCACATAGAACGTTGAGTCAAAGACTTGGGAACCCACACGAATAGGAATGTCTACCTCACCGTGCACCATCCTCTTAGAACCGTCGAAGGCTCTAACAATGATGTTACTAGGTTTCAATTCCAGGCCCTCACAATCCAACCGATCTAAGGCCTTCTTGGGCAATACATTCAGGGAAGAACCGGTATCCACCAACACGTGTGCAAGAGTAGTGCCCCTGCATTCTATGGAAACATGCAGGGCATCATTGTGGTTTTTTCCCTTGGCGGTCAGATCGGCATCCGAGAAACCCAAACCATTGTCAGCGGTCAAATTAGCCACACAGTCAGTGAATTGATCTACAAATGTCTCTTGCGGCACATGGGCCGTCTTCAGAAATGAAATCAGGGCCTTGGCGTGGGCCTCTGAGCACAGCAGCAATGATAGCATAGAGATCTTGGAGGGGGTATGCCCCAGCTGTTCAACGACATTGAAGTCACTCTTTTTAATGATTTTAAGGATTTCCTCCATCTCTTGCTGGGAGGCTTCAACAGCGGTCTTTTTTGGTGCCTCCGTCCAGGCAGGCAAATCGGTAGTAACTCCTTTGCCCCGAGCATCAGAGGACTCGGCGGCAGTGGTAGACACAGGAACTTGATTTGGAAGGGAAACATGCACACTTGCAGGTGTGATGATAAGAGGTTTTCGGATTACTGGTGGTGCAATGTCAAGCGAGAAGAGCCTGCCACTGCGAGTAATTTTGGCGGGACCAGTGATGTTACTGATACTGGTACCGGTGTTGAACTCCTGCTTCACTCCAAGCACATACACATCTGCCCCATAGTGCCATGGGACAGCCTTGTCAGATTCATAGGGGAGGGGCCCCGGAACAGTAATGGTAATGGGTGCAACAGACATAATTTTGACTGGCTTCCTCGGGGGAGCCTTGGTAGGATTGTTGAAAATTGTGACGACAGATACTTCTTCAGTGGGAACAAAAGGAACAGTGGTCTTCTTGAACAGAATCTCCTTGCTATCCATCAGGCTTTGGATGCATGACTTCAGCAGCGGACAACCGGTAGGGGTAACAACACACAGGAGGCAACCTTTGCTACAACCCGGAAATAAACCGGCTAGCAGCAGGTTCCTCTTAACAGTCAATAGAGGGGTAGCAACATCATTCACAGAAACTGCATACAATTCTTCATCAACAACATTTACTCCATGCTGGGGCATAGGAGCAGTCACAACGTTAGGCCTCTCAGGCGCCTCAAACTGTATTTCCTTCGCATCAATAAGGTCTTGAACCTTATTTCTCAGGGCACAGCAATCATTAGTAGAATGCCCCGGGCTATCGGAGTGATAAGCACAGCGGGCATTTGGGTTATACTTAGGAGATGCAGTATTCACAGCCTTCGGAGCCTCTCTGACGGTCACCAAGTGGGTCGATAGCAGTTGCGGAAAGATTTGTGACAAGGTCATACTCAGCCGAGTGTACTGCCTTTTGGGCCTCTCACCCCTTTGTTTATTGTACTGCTGAGGAGCAGCAACAGGTTTTGAAATTACCAATGCATTGACGGCTTGGCGGCGTTCTGGCTTAACTTGTCTTCTAGGACCATAAACGACACTAGCTTCCTTCTTGAAAGGCTTCTTCTCAGTACTTGCGGAGGCACCTTTCTGTATCTTTCCTGACTTGATGCCATCTTCTATCCTTTCACCCGTCAGGATCAAATCTGTAAACCCAGCGGAGGAATTACCAATCAGATGATTGAAGAATGGACCAAACAAGGTCCCTAGAAACATGTCAACAAGTTCACGGTCAGTCAAGGGAGGCTGCACCCTGCCAGCCAAGTCTCTCCACTTTTGTGCATATTCTTTGAATCCTTCGCCCGTTCCTAGTGACATACCTTGAAGTTGGGTACGCGTAGGAGCGAGGTCAGAATTGTATTGATATTGTCTATAAAATGCGGTAGCCAAATCCTCCCAATGTCGGATACTGGTCCCATCCAGCTGATAGAACCACTCAAGTTGTGACCTCGAAAGGCTATCTTGGAAGAAATGGATCCAAAGGTTCTTGTCTTCCGTGTAAGGTTGGATCTTCCTTACGTACGATCTGAGATGCAGCTTAGGACAGGAAGCCCCGTCGTATTTTGCAAAGGCAGGCGCCTTGAACTTGTGTGGGATTACCACCCTAGAAGATAAACCTAAATCTCCGAAATCCAGCCCCGGCACGTTTTGAATCTCCATGGCACTTAAACGGTCCTCTAGTTGCTTGTATCTGTCAGCAGCAGGAGGGTACTGTTCGTCATTGTAATCCGTCTCGTTGTCAGAGACCGCAGGACTAGGAGCCCTTACCCCTTAGGGACTGTCTTTCTCTGCAGAGGAAGTAGCTTGATCAGCCTCATTATGGAGTGTATTCCCAAACCTGCGTCCAGTGTTGAACAACGCAGTCCTCTTCTTCTTCTTCTTCTTTAGGAGCAGAGCCTTCAACTCTTGTTGACCTTGGGCTAAGCTCATGACCATCTCTTGAAACTGGGCGTTCTGGGCCTGGAGGGCCTTGATAGCTTGTTCACTGGATGATTCAGGATTCATGATGACTGTTCAAAATAAACAGCGAAGAAGATTAAGCAACCTGTAGAAAAAGGGTACCTGTTATGCACATGATGCATGAGATGCTATTTATGCAATGCATTCAAGGATTTTTAGAAATTCACAATTGTTGCAGACAAAAAGAACACACGTCATATTAATAAGAAAAAATTTGTTAGTACATAAATGCCCCATGGGCCAAATATTACAAAAACAATTTCTCAAGGTAAAAAGACGTTGCACATCCTCTTTGGTGCGATGTAGGTGTTGAGGGTCTCTTGCTCATGGAGTCGGCGGGTGAGCTCTAGAACCTTCTTCTCGCTGGCGTAAAAGCTGGCTTCAAAAGTGTTCCGTTCCTCCTTGAGTTGGATCCAACTCTTCTGCATCTCCTCCCACGATGTAGGCATGTCAGGATGTAGGATGGTGTAGAGAACCTCTCCTTCCTTGACGGCCTCTTTAATCACAGGGAGAACATGAGGATAAGGCATCATTAGACTCTGGGCTCGGGTTCGTACCCACTTGAGATAAGGCTCAAGAGGGATGGAATTCTTGTGTCCCAGTGTCTTGCTGTCAACCTTGTTAGGCATCCTCCAAGCTCTGATGAATCTTTGGCGAAGTCCTTGAGCATCGTTGTCGAAGTCAAAGTCTAGGTCAGGAATCAACATGTCGTGAGGGCCATACCTCCGTGCATATCCAAATTGCCTCAAAGCTAGGCAAGGGTTGTAGGTAATGCCCCCTCTAATGCCAAGTAATGGAACATTAGGGAACTCTCCACAACGATCGACGATGATGACATTTTCTCTGGACCGAGAACACCAATGTACATCAGAGTGAGTAAGAGTCATCAACCGTTGGGACCACCTTGAGCCTTGGTCATTCTTCAAGGCAGATTGTGGAAGGTGCGAAATAAACCACCTTGCAAGGAGAGGAGTACAGCACATGAGGACACCCCTCTTTCTCATTGTTCGTGTGTAAAATGAGTGAAGAATGTCCCCAAGTAATGTTGGTATTGGATTTCTGGATAAGAAGATTTTGACGGCGTTGACCTCTACAAGCTGGTCAGGATTTGGGAACAGGACCAATCCATAGATGAGAAGTGCCACAATTTCTTCAAAGGCTTATAGGTCCAATGAATTCCAACACTCTTGTGCCTTCTCAAACAAGAATTTTGCTAAAAAGCCTTTGACACCGCTTCTAGTTTCCCAATGCCCCTTGATTTCAGATGGCTGTAGATATAGTGCTCGAGCAACATATTCAGGCTTTGGTTCCTTTTCCGTACCGTTGAAAGGTAGTTGATTCAGGATAGGAATTCTTAGGAGTTGAGAAAATTCCTCCAAAGTGGGCACCAACTGGTAGTCGGGGAAAGTGAAACAGTGGTGAAGAGGGTCAAAGAACTGGAATAGCACTTTCATCATGTCCTCTTCAATGTTGGTGTTGACTAAGCTGAGCAGTCTACCATATCTTTCACTGAAGGGAGAGCTTTCTGGAATTCTTGATGTGAGCTCCTTGAGTTGAGGAGGGATTCTCACAAGGTTGACTTGGATGGTTTTTCTGCGAGGAATTTCCATGACCTACAAAACAGGAACAAAGATGAAGATCTAAACCCTTGAAGTGGTTAGTAAATGCATATGATGCTTTATGATGTTCATGATGTATGCACAAACATATGTACCAATAATTCACACCAAACCCTAGTTTCAGGCTTGCATGGGGTTTCATAGGTAAGTACCCTCTTGAGTGTAGTTGGCTTAAAAACCTGTCCTATAAATAGTAACCGGGTTCTAAGGAGCTCAATATCACTGGATTGTTTTCATTGTTCATTGTTTTGGTTTAGCCACTTAACTAGCGACCAAAATATTCCAATAAAACAACCCTCAATGAGTGTAGTATCGAGTATCTACCAACTTCGGACTGCACCAAAGCCGGTTATCTCACTACCCCTAATGAAAGGCCAAGATGGTCAAGTAAGGTTCTAGGTCATTAGTGTTTAGTGACATCACTCAGCGGCCCCGTACTCTCCTTGATTGAACTCAAGGGTTACCGGTACTCACAAATATGTCGCACTAATATAGCTATTGCTTCGACCGTGTCGGTATACCCCGCACAGTTTCCACAATGTATTGCTATCTATGAATGTTTCCCAAAATCCGGGTGTAGGATTGTAAACCCAAACAAGAGAGCCAAGATATAAAGCAATCAAAACAAACAATTAGTCATGCAAGAGGGTGATCTAAGCCCTAAGGTTACTCCACTTTTAGATATATCCCCAGCAGAGTCGCCAGTTCTGTGATACGGTGGGAGAACTGACTTGAGGTTTTGCGTTTGTTTTCGCAAATGTTTCGGTTGAGCAAGAGTCGCCACCGACTTTTTATTTTATCCTAAGGAAAGGTTAAAAAGCACAGCAAAAACCTTTGAGATGTTTTCTTGGATTCGGGGAGTAGATTATAGAAAGGGAAGGTATTAGCACCCTTTCTATCCATGGTTATCCATGGGCTCTTAGTTACTTGCTTAGATCAACTTGTCTTGATTTTCAATTGTTTGAAATGGTGCTTTGTGTGTGGGTTTGAAAAATGTTTTGAAAAGAGGCCAATGTGGTGGCAACCTTTGTAATGATCCATGTTGGGATGTATACAAAGGTGTATGTCTTTTGAAAAGGTTTTCAATGTTTTTGAAAGTTGTTTTGAAAGTGTTGTGATGTGTGGTTTTGAAAAATAGGCAAGTGTTTTTGTTTTGCAAAGGGGGCAAGTAATCAAGAGCTATCTACCCTAAATTTCTCAAAGATCTTTGTTATGTTTTAACCCTTTTAACAATTTTGTTCCACCATTGTATTTGGTGGACAATCTTGTGTTAGGATGTGAACGGGACGGGCGCGAGTCATCGTTTAAACCATAATTGCAATGGTGCCAAGTATCTTTGGGCAATTTCTTTTAAGGGACTTGATCATTTTTAGGCAACTTTCGAAAGCGTCATCGAGGGGCTATGATCATTTGAATTGTGTTATTTTGCCCAAAGAGACCTAACATGCAATATGGCCCATTATTGAAGGCAACAAGTGGAATACCCTAGGGGTGCATGTGTGATTAGTGTTGTCCATTTTCATGCTTGTTTATCTTGAAATTAGGTCAAACTATTTTGGTTAATTGATTTGCATACAAACCCTAATTCTAACATGGCATATTTAGAAAGCTTTAAAATGCGAAGAATAAAGTTCCTAAGTTATTACAACACAATATATGGGAAGGGGGGTACAAATGTTCAAATGGGGATATTTTGACAAGGAATTAAACCTAGGCTATTACATCAGAATTGGAATTTTGCAAGGTATTTAATTACACAATATTCAAATAAAATAAAATAAATATGCAAGATGCAAAAATGATTTTTATATGTATGTGAAAAAGTATTTTTTATGTGTCAAATAAACCAAAATAAAATTAATTAATTTTGGTATTTTTATGCATTTAGGGCAAAACCCTAATTTTATAAATAAAAAAGTATTTATTATATAATATATGTAATATTTATTAATTATGTACAAAAAAATAAATGAAAAGAAAATATATGAAAAAGAAGTATTTTTTTAAATTAAATATTAGTAAAAATAAAATGTATTATTTTATTATGTTTTTAACCTAAATGTATTAATAAATACCTAAATATTTATAATATTCACTAAATACTAAATATATGTATAAAAATAATAATATTTAATATTTACCAAAATGTATTTTTTTATAAAAGTTTTTCAAAGATAAAATAAAACAAAAGTCAGAAAATAAAAAGTATTTATATTATTTTAGTATTTTAAATAAAAGAGTATTTATATATTATTTATATGTACAAACACTAATTTAAACCAATAAATGCCTAATAAATACAAAAATGGTTTGAAAAATATTTTTTATATTTTTAATATTATGAAAAAAAATAAATAAGTCAGAAATAACAAGCAAAAGTCAAAAAATGTTTCAAATAAGCACAATGGGCCAAGGGGGGTACATGTATGGAAATGTGGTGTAAACAGAAAAAATAAGACAAGCCCAGCCCAAAGATCAATGGCACATCATCATCTTCCTATATATCAATAACACTGAAATTAATGGGAATCAGGAACTTATCTACCTTAACTAACACGTCTTCGGCTATACCTGATGGCTTTGTGACTGATTTGTCGGCCAACTGGAAAGTCATCCTTGTATTCTTTATATCCAAATCACCAATTCTTCGTATGACTGATAGCGGAATGAGATTGATGCTTGAACCAAGATCGATTAAAGCTTTTCTAACGTTTACGTTTCCAATTGTGACTGGTAATGTAACCCTTCCTAGATCTTTTTCTTTTTGTGGAAGCGTGCGCTGAATGATAGCACTGCAGCTTGCATCCAGGTGTATAGTCTCTTCATCGGTGATTCTTCGTTTCTTTGTGAGAATTTCCTTCAGGACTCGAGCATACGTAGGCATTTGTTCAAGTGCTTCTGCAAATGGAATATTGATTTGCAACCTCTTGAATATATCCATAAATCGAGCGTATTTCCTCTCTTTATCTTTTTTGTTGGAGCATAAGGATAAGGTAGGTTTTGTGTCGGTGGATTTTATCGTTTTTGGTTTTTCTTCTTTTATTTTTTGACTTTTCCGCCCTTCACTCATTTCTTGCTCATTTTCTACTAACTCCCTTTCATTTTCTTCCTCTTTCTCATCCTCTTCATTTTTCTTTTCTACTTCTTCTTTATTTTCAACAACACTTTTTTTTTCTTTTTTTTCCTTTTCGATTTCACTACTTGTTGCATTCAACATCTTACCACTCCTTTTAGTGATTGCTTCGCAATGTTCTTTTGGATTTGGTTGAGGTGTGGTTGTGAAGGTATCTCCTTGTTGCTCTGCCAATTGCTTTGCAAGTTGGATGACTTGCATTTCCAGATTCTTGATTGATGCATCAGTGTTTTTCTGGTTTGCAATAGACAATTGCACGAGTTATTGTAAGGTATCTTCAAGCTTAGATGTTCTATCTTGCTCACTTGTATTTTGCAGTTGCTGGTTATTTTGATAATGGTTTTGTCTGTTTGTTGTTCAAGCTTCCTTCCTCCATCCTTGATTGTAATTCGTATTATTACTGCATTGGTAGTTTTGATTGTACAAATCTGATCTTTGTTGCTGATTTACCATGTAATTAACTTCTTCATTGATTGGAGGACAAAAACCGCTTTGATGGTCTCCCGTACATAACTCAGAAAAGGATACTTGTTGCGATGTTTTTAGCGAATCATGCATTTCCTTGAGTTGTTGTGGCAGTTTGGACAACTGTTTTGTCAACTCTTCTACGGTTTGAGTTAGAAGCTTATTTTGTGCTAGGATTGCATCATTCCTATCTAATTCTAAAATTCCAGCTTTCTTTTGAGTGGCACCTCAATTGTATTGAACTTGATGACCGGTAAGAGCCATTATGTTGATAATTGCTACTGCTTCTTCTGCGCTTTTTTCTATCAAGGAACCACCAATTGTTGCGTCAAGTAAAAGTTTCGGTTAGGGATGCAATCCATTGCGGAAGATGTGTATTTGCGAAAGGTTGTCAAAACTGTGATTTGGACATTTCAGTAGCATGGATTTGTAACGTTCCTAAGCTTCACATAAAGTTTCATTTGTACTTTGAGTAAATGCGGCAATAGCCGTTTTCGCGTCCGTGAACCGGTTGTGAGAAAAAAGCCTGTTAAGAACGTTCCTTTCCAAAACATTCCAATTAGTCATGGTTTCTGTTGGTTAGTCGAGATACCAATCCTTTGCTTTTCCAACCAAAGAGTGCATAAATAATCTCATGAATACAACTTCTTCCTTCGCCTCAGGTGCACCTAACATACTGGTGAGTTCATAAACTTTTGTGTGGTGGGTGTATGGATCTTCATGATCTAAACATGCAAAGGGATTAGCATATAGTTTTTGCAGTATCCCTATTTTCATCTCCGCTCACCTTGCGACTAGGTTATTGGTGAGACGAGTAAATCGTCCTGGGCTTCTTTCGTAAGACCGTTAACAGTATCTGCTTCTGTCATGTTTTCTGCGATTGAAGTTGTTGATAAATCAGAAGTAGATTCCTTTTTATTTTGTTTTGTTGATTGTTTTTGCTTCTTTCTGTGTCGTTTGTTCTTTCGGGCTGTTCTTTTGATCTCAGGATCAAAAGGTACTAGTTCCCTCGAGTTTGTACCCCACATACACAAAGCTTTGCAAGTCTAACCAAGAAACTTTAAGAGAAAGTAAGATAAAGAATAAATGTATATACAATATTTTTAACAAATATACAAACTTTAAAAGATGATAATAACCGTTAGGCTTGTAATATCTAAACACCAGTCCCCGGCAACGGCGCCATTTGATGTAATAGTAAATCAAAATAAATTATTTTTGTTATCGTATCCACAGAGACTGGAGTGATATTACTAGTGATCAGATTATTGCTATTGTCTTAAGTTAAAGTTTCTTTTCTTAACTGTATTGGTTTGATAGTAGGATTGAAACATAAATTAAACAAAATAATATAAATATGAGTTTAATAAAAAGAGTAATCTTGCAAGGATTGGGTTTCCTCTACCATTCACGTATGCAATAGACCGATTAATTCTATATAACATTAATAACCATGTCTCTAGTACTATCTCTGCGTACTTTTCAAAGACAACATATATGTCTCTATGCAGTTTCAAGATTTCCCTCGATTTGCTTAATAGATGATGTCTTAATCGATTAAACGAACCAAAGAAATTTAAACTCAAGTACTCAAGTGGATCTTAAACCTAATTATATGTATAGTAATTAGTGTTTAAGTGATTCATTATCTTTAATTCATGATTCCAAATGAAATTGTCATTAACATTCAAATTCATAAGATTGGAAAAAACAAGATAGAATCAATAATCACAACAACATGCTTATGTTAAAGATATAATAGGTAAATATACATACGATTTCGGTAGAGTAATCCAATCCCTAGTAAGAGAGGGAGTTTAGCTAGCCATTTTCATGGTAGCTTGTACAAAAAGGAAGAGTTGGAGATGAATGAGCATTAATGATGATTCCTCTTTCTTTGATGCGTATCCAGCCCGATTCTTCGATTCCCTTCCCTAAGTACCTATTATAGCTTATAGGATCATAAGAAAGGCAAATGTTACAAGATTTGGAACTTAAATCTGGAAACATGACCAGTGTCAGAAGCAACAAGAAAAGAAAAATTATTGACTCGGAAAGTTGTATAATCTAAGATGATATTGTCAGAACAAGACCAAACCTTAAATCTTCTGAAGAAACACTTCTGAGCTTCAATGATTTTGCTTATGCCAGCTCATCTTCTGAATAAAGTATAGATTCTGAAGATTATCTATCAGACTTCTATGAGTAATGTTTCTACCTTCTTTAAAACCTATTACTGCTAATTCTTTCATAATCTCAGTAATCATAAGATGTTTTGGTCAGAAATATCTATGATTAGATGGAAGTATTTTGGTTTTCCAGAACTCTGAGGATATTAAACATGTCACTTAGTTAGATGTATTGATTAACACGTGCAACCCTTGGTTATGCTTAATCATTACGCTCTACCTAAGCCATGCAATGAGCAGTGTGCGTATTTCTTGGAATTCGATTGATATCATAATCATTACTTTCATTTAATGCTCCTAATTATCATGTCTAATTAAAATTAAATTTTATTTTATATTCTCTCACTTCTCAATCACTATAAATCACACACGTTCACTTCAATTCCACACTTTAGAAACCCCAAACCCTCTTTTTATCAACCGTTAAACAAGTCCTTTGTTCTCATCATCTTCATCAAAGCTCTTCACTAAAAATCATCACCCTTGTTAACAACCTTCATCATCTTCAACATGATGAATGCTCAACAGTAAGAAGCTGTTCTGTTTGCCCAAGAAATCGAAAAATCCCTAAATCATTACGGCCCGCCTTCTTCAACTTTTCCAACCAATTATTCTTCCTCTATGGAAACTGGTTCATCTTCTCTATCAATTATTGATAAACACCACATAACACAAAAATCTGTTCAAATTCACTGTAATCTAAAATCACATGAGTTAAATGTTCTTCGTGAATATATGGTGGACTTAAATAACCTTTCTGCAAATGGTGCAAACCTAATTGACAACTTGAATGCTCAAGGATGGGAGAACTATTTCATGCGTCTTCATGGTCCTGTTTATGATTCTTTGGTTAAGGATTTATAGATTCAAGCGGATTGTGACAATCTTCATGTAATTTCTCATGTGTTGGGTCTGAAAATTGTCATTACTGAAAAGTATGGTGCTGATCTTTTGGGCATACGACATCTTGAAGAAAAAATTTTTGTAAGATGAATAGAAAATCCACATTTGTAAAGGAGAAGGTTAACAAAGCCCTCTTCAAGAACTACTCTTCTGAGAAAAATGAGTATAAAAGTAAAGATCTCCATGACAAACTTAGAATCTGGCACATAATCATTCTAAATTGTATCAACCATAGACCACCGTCCAGTTCTTTTGACTACTTCAACATCAATCAGTTACATGTTGTACTATTTGATGACCCATCAGAAGATGTGTCTTCCAGCTCTTCTGTTTCATTATTTGAGAGACTCTATTTCAAGAACTAGAACCACTGATGATCCCAAAAAGAAGGTTTCCAACTATATTCCTTTTGGACCTCTCATCGCTGACATCCTGGTAGAAAGTGGCTTGGTGAAAACTCTGGTAGAAGAAGCTAAGTTTATAGAGGATATGGCTTCTAGTCTTAGAGATTCCTTTAATGGACAGACTCTGAAGAATATGAGGTTGATATAGGAATTCGTTGTTAAATCTCTACTTGCTCCCCCTGAAAGTATCAAAATCACAAGAATTCCTTTGAAGGACTACCCTTTGTTTACCAAGAGATATAACATGTCTAACATTTCTATCTACGTCAAAATAATGGAAGCATAAGAACATGATATGTCTAGTTTCAACTATTCTGATTTACCTCCTGATCAAGAGTATGTTGACTCTTCCAAAGGTAAAAGAAAGAATAGTTCAGAAGCTTCTGAACCCAGAACTTCTAAGACTAAAACCCTAACTTCTTATTCAGAAACAACAAGTAAGTATGCTACTACTACATCTATACCTATTTCTTTGTCTACATCAAATTTTGTTAATGAATGCTCATCCACAACCTCCACTGCACAAATTAGTCCTCTTCCACCATCTACCACAATTAATCTTGTTTATGATCCTGTTCCCTTAACTACCAAAATTTTTGTTTCCAAAACTATATCTACAACTGTACCTGAAATAAAAATTGCTTCTACTCAAAACATCACAACCACTTCCGACCTTGCAGCCTCATCAACCACACACGTTTCCAACTTACTTTCATCCATCTCTACACCCATATCGTCTCAACCTATCTCTACCTTCTCTTCTCGACATGTCTCATCGTTACCTCAAAACATCTCATCTCAACCTTCAACAAAGATTCATATTGCTTCAAATCCTATTTCATCTCTCACTACCTTCATTCCATCAGAACCAATACACACCTCTACATCTTCATTAACCTCGTCTCAATTACTCATACATACTTCTAATTTATCAACTTTTGACACCAATCTTCACTTCACATTCTTTAACAAAGAAAACACTCTTCATGACTCACCCACTATCCATCCTAATCAAATTTCTCCTTCTGTTCCTGAAATATCTGAGAGAATAATCTCTGATGATTTTGAAAACATTGCAAACCCAACAACTGAATCCTGCTCTATGTCTGACCTTTTCGGTCTAACTGAACAACTCAATCAAACTAAACCTATCACTTCTGAAGTCATTCCTTCCGAAAAAGACCTAGCCATGGTTATCTATGAAAAATCTGTTCCAAAAACCTTGGATGAATGCATTAACAACTTTATAATCAAGGCTAAGGAAAGGATTGCTAAGTTAAAAGCAGAGGCAAGCACAAGAACTGAGCCTCAAAACATGGATGGTTCTTGGAAGAAGTTTCAGAAGTGGATACCTTCTAAGGTTCAACGAATGAATACATTCTCTGAAGCATCCAGAATTAGGGATGTTCAAATGGCATTTGAAAGAAAGGAAGAAAGAGATAGAGCTATACATGTGGAACTAATTGCTGCTAAGCAAAGAGAAGTTGATGAAAAATCTCGCCTTGGTGAAGCTGAAGAAGCAAGACTAAAAGCATAAGAAGAAGCTAAAGCTGCAGAGGAAGCCATATTGGCTGCAGAAGCTGCAAAGGCTGCTGAAGAAAAGGGTAAGCAGTAAGCTTTGACAGTTTCCAACTCTGAGTCTGACTATGATCTGAAGACAACCATTAATGAAGTAAGGGAAGAGCAGAAAATGTTCAGATAAAACTTCAAAGCTTAGGACAAAGTAAATGAATTTGTTCAAACTATGCTCAAGATGATTTTGGCAAAAATATCTGAACCTTCATCAGCTGCTTTTGCAACTTCTAAACCTTAGGCTCTAGGATTTTTCCTGTTTTCTTCTAAAACCATATGAATATACTTATTTGATGTCTGCAAGACTTTTATTTTTGGATTTTGGTTTGTTCTACTTCTTTTGACTTGCCTATCATGTGACCTTTTAAATTTGACGAAGTTTTCTTTTGACACATCAATAAAACTTGTTATCTATTGTTTCTTCTGGTTTTTATGTTTTTCACACATAATTACATTTTTGATTATGACAAAAAGGGGGAGTAATTTAAATGAACATAATTTTGATTTCAATGATCAAATTCTAGAAACTATTCTTTGAAAAGAGCTGCTCACATTCTAACCCAATCAAACTTCTGTTTCTGTTAGAATTGTTTTTCTGTTTCAGGAAACTAGAACTCTGATTAAAAGACAAAAATATGAAAGCACTATTCAAAGCTTATGCCTAACCTGCTGGCTTCAGACACTGAAGATGTTTTTCAACTCATAATCAGACTTCAAGAAGTGAAACCTGAAATCAGACTCCAAAGTTGAGAATCTATTAAGAATCTAGAAGATGTCTTAGTCACATTAAAGTTTCAAAGATTCAATAAAGAAGTTGTGTGAAATCAAGATATCAATTTGTATATTGACATCCAAATTCAAGACTCTCAAGATCTCGATATCTGATCTATTTGAGCCAGGAGAGTTTTTACTCAAATGGTTCAGAGTTAGGATATTCGATCTTCATCAAGTCTTTGACTCAGGGGGAGTATAAAAAAAGATAAGTATTTCTTACCCTTCCAAATTTCATTGATTATGATTATATGTACAAAATTGTGTCATCAAAATACATAGTTTTGTCATCATCAAAAAGGGGGAGATTGTAAGAACAAGATTTGGTTCTGCAATATCATCTCTGAGTTTTGATGATAACAAATGAGTATGATTGTATGAACAATTTTTTTATACTGATATTTGTTATTGTTGAGTACTTAACAAACAGGTTCTTCTTTTGATGGATGGCGTGGCCAAGACATTAGAAGAGAATTGATTCTGCTTCTATGCTACACAAGTTCTGTTGAATAGTAACAAAACACTCCAGAAGGCTCTGAAGTGTAAACTATAATATTTGTCTATAGAAACCAGTCAAAATATATGAAGACAGAAGTCTCTACTTACGTCTAGATGCTGAAGACTCAAGATTCTAAAGACAACATGTTCCAAAGAAACAAAGTTAGAAGATCTGAAGATAAAGTTTTTACTGAAGTCCATATGCTAAAAGCTTGTGTTTCTATTTATGAAGTTCTAAAGATAAGGGTTCTGAAGACCAAGTGCTGAAGACTCTAAAAGACATAAGGTCTAAAGGTTATAAAGACTTGAAGTTCTAAAGACCCAAGGTTCAAAGAAAAGGATCTCATAACCAAGTGCTGAAGACTCTAAAGACGCATTTTTGAAGACTCTAGAGACTTGAAGTTCTGATAACATAATGTTATGTTCTCGCTTCTAAACTCATGCTCGCAGAAGCCTATGAAGTGCATAAGGAAAGAAGATAACATTAACATGGTACAAATAGTACATGGTACAATCAGCATTTCATTCCACTACCATGAAAGGACGAACGCATCGCACGATCTTGTCCCCCATGTTACTGTTCAAACTGCCAATGTTTCTGGAAAATTCCAAGAGTATCCCTCAACGGATACATTATGTTAATGTCTATATAAAGGCTTGAAGACTAAGAAAGAAAGAAGCCAACTACTGAATATTCACGCGCAAATTCTATTCATTGCTTTGACAGTCTTAAGTTACTGTTCATAAAATAGTTTACATACTCAGCTTTTTAGAAGCAATAGTCTTGTAAAAAAAAATTGTATTCAAATTATTGTTTGATATTCCTTAAGGGACCGGGTAGGTCTGAATCTTTAAGAAGTCTAGAGCTTACGAGTTTTAGAAGTTGTTAGTCATTTGTGGGTAGATTGTACATTGTAATAATCAGGTTGATTATTAGTTGATATTCCTTAAGGGACCGGGTAGGTATGAATCCTTAAGAAGTTTAGGGCTTGAGATTCTAGAGGTTGTTAGTCACTTGCGGGTAGCTTGTGCAAATTGTAATCAATTTGATTATAATGAATTAAGTATTCGATTGAGTGAGGCGAAATCACCTTGGCGGGTGGACTAGACTAACTTGATAATTTTCAAGTGAACTAGTATAAACATACATTGTTCTTTACTTCATGTCTTACTTATTGTTATTATCAAGAGTGAAGGAAAAATTATTTTAACTTAAAGGGGAATATTTTTAAAAATAATAGTTTTGTTTCAAAAACCCAATTCAAACCCGTCTTTCTTGTGTTTTTCACACCTTCACCCTAACCCCAAACTTAAACGTTTCTAAATTCAAGAGCAATCCCAAACTTATTCTTTTTCATCAAACAAGGAAACTAAAATTTCTACCTAACTCCAAAGTGGGTGGAAGAATTAATTTTTCAATGAATTTGGCTATATAATAGGCTATGTCACTGAAATAAAATGTTAAGGCTCAGAGTTTTCACAAACAATTATCTCAGTGTGTATTCATCAGACCAATAGACTCGGTAAAAATAAAGAAAATTCTAGAAATTATTAATGTGTGGATACTCTCATAAGAAGGAAAAGTAAATAGTTGAAATTTGGCTCAAACCTTCCTAGATGAGGTATCTGGAGATTGAGTACAAGTCAGTTGACGTTCCCTTTTCTTCATCACATATGAATCTACAATGAGAAAATTTATTTTGATCTTCATTAGGTCATTCTTTTCTAGTGACTTTTTATTTTCTTTTTCATAGTGTCACTAGTAATGTAGCAAGTTATTCTAAAAGAAATAACAACAAAAAATTGTTGATTAAGTAAAGCATAAAGAAGTAGTAAAAAAGTGAAAGAGTATTCTTAAAAGCTAGCTACTATTATTTCTTGGATCAAAGTAAAGTACAGGAAATAAACTAAAATAAAAACTCAAACTCCTAAATCATATGTTTTCGGAGTTGAAGTAGTTGTGAAAATCATTTAGGTTATCCTGGAAGATTTGGTTTTATACAATCCTTGTCTCATCTCTCCTATGAGCTAAGGTTTTATGTTGTTATATGAAGTACGTCTCCATGTTTGCAGTAGTTGTAAAATGCTACAGTAAGCTTTAAACCGACATGTGATTTATGTGCTTAATATAGAAAGTCTGATAGGTTCAACATATAAGTTGGGTGAAATTTCCTTTTTCCAACGTGTCATGCCAAGCGCATACTCTTCTAGCCTTTGCAAGAGATCAGGTGCTTGCCATATAAGAAGTATAATCTTTGTGGAGATGAAGATCAGCATTTCCATAAAATTCTGACCCGATGGGATTGATGGTTTCTTTAATAAAGATATTAAACCTTATTTATCCCTTATATTCTAACATGACCAATAATTTTTCATAGTCCTCCAAGTTTTGAACATCAAAAGCTATTTCGCTCACCACTTTGTAATCTTTGATATTGAGATGCTTTTCGATGTGAGCTTCTGAAAAGAATTGATAGTTTGGGAACAACGGGGGTTCTTGAGTGGGTGGTGCGAATGATGTTGTTTCCTTCAAAATCCTTCTTCTTTTAGGAGCCATTTTTCTACAACACAAAGAAACACAAGAACAATGCAATAAAATTGAAATTTAACAGCTTTAGACATAGAAAAGGAGTAGAAAAGATTGTTGTACGGAAAAGTGCATCAAATGGAATTTTATTGATCCTATAGCATACTTATCGCAACCATAATTCCTTGCATTACGAGTGCAATTCAAACGGATAGAGCCCAACAATCATTTTTTCAAATGTCTCTTTGTAACGGTCACATTGTGACTGCAATGTAGGTATCGCGACCGCAATGCATCTCCAACGAGGCCACAATGGATCCATAGGGAGCGAGTGAATTCTAATAGCTAATAATTCTTTTCTCCATTTATTTTTCATACTTTCTCTTCTTCCTTCCATTCTTCTTTCCTTTTTCTCATAACTCTTCCTCTAGCAACATACTACAAATTGAAACACTGTTAAACAAATTAACATTCAATGCATGAAATTTAAATTGAGATACAAACTAAAAAACTTTAGATGGATTGCCTTCCATTAAGATATTTTTTAAGGTCAATAGCTTGACTCTTTCTGTCTATGGTTTTGCGAGTAATAGAGTCACCTTCACAGCTGGTATCTCGCCTCATGAGTAACTTTAACCTTTGTCCATTCATAAAGAATAATATTAGTCGAGAGTTGTATAGCAAAACCTTATGTCCTATTTGGAATTTTCTTCTTACCAGATTATTGTCATGATACCACTTGGTTCTCTCTTTATAGATCACAACATTTTCATATGCTCTTAATCTCATCTCTTCCAACTCATCTAGTTTTCACAACCTTTTCCTTCCAGTTGCTTTCTTATCAAAGTTTAAAAACTTGATTACCCAACATGATTTATGTTCCATCTCCACCGGTAAGTGACAAGATTTTCCATATACCAAATGATACAAGGAAAATCTTAGATGAGTTTTAAAAGTTGTTATGTATGCCCAGAGAGTGTTATCTAACTTCTTCTACCAATCTTTCCTGGATGCAACAACCGTCTTTTCTAAAATTTGATCCATATGCCTGTTCAACACTTCTACTTGTCCACAAGTTTGAGGATGATAAGGTGTGTATAGTTTAGGTTCAACATTGTATTTTTCTAATACACCTTCCGAATATTTGTTGCAGAAGTGCGCCCATCACTAATCAAGACTCTAGGACTCTAAACCTAGCGAAACCATTCTTTTTCAAAAAATTAGAAATAATTTAGGCATCATTAGTAACACAAGATATGGCTTCAACACATTTCATGACATAGTCTACACAAACCATAATATATACATTAAGTTAGATGATGGGAATGGACCCATAAAATAAATTCACCAACAATCAAAGGGTTTAACCTCTGTCATACTTTTAATCGAAATCTCATCTCGTTTTGAAATGTTACATGTTTTTTGGCAGTCGAGACATTATTCCACATAAGACTTACAATATTAGAATAAGGTTGGCCACCAGAAGCCACTTTGAAGTACCTTCATTTCTGTTCGTTCACTACCGTGGTGGCCTCCACAAGTTGAGCTATGACAACGCCATATAATGTTTCTAGCTTATTTACCTGCAATACATCTGTAAATCAAACCATCAACACTAATTCTAAACAGATAAGGCTCGTCCCACATATAATGGTTAACCTTTTTGTAGAATTGTTTCTTCTATTTCAAAGTGTAGTCTTTTGGAACATTTTTTTTTGTAGCTTTATAGTTGGCCATGTCACTAAACCAAGTTCATTCTCTAACTTCCATTAAGTGTTCATTAGGAAAATATTCAGTGATTCTATTTTCTTTCTGAGTCACTTCCTTATTCTCCTGGCTAATACGTGATCAGCCACAACATTTTCAACACCATATTTATCTTTTATTTCTAAGTCGAACTCTTAGAGCAACACTATCCATCAGAGTAACCTTGACTTAGAATCTCCCTTATTGAAATGGTATTTCAATGCTGCATGATCTGTAAAACACCACGGCTAGAAACTCTTTTTCTTAACAAGTGTACTAATTTAGTCATACTAATAAAATAATTTGTCTCCATAAGGATTGCGAATTTAAGCAATCAGATGATTGTGTGGTTTAAAATTAACAAATGGGGGTTTTAAAATATGATAAGTGCAGACAAATAAGTACAAGAAGAGATTCAGATAAAAGTTGGAATAAAGAAAAGTGATTAGATATTTATTGGAATCCCTTAATTATAACTACTTATGAATATGTATCACTTGAATAAAAATTATGCTATAATTATACGAAAAATTAACAAGACCACTTCTCCTAATTCCTTGGTGTAAAACTCATTAATTTAGACGATATATCCCTAATTCCTTAGGCGAGTTTAAAGTAAACCTAGGTGTTTCTATGTTGGTTAATTATACAACCACAACTTATAATTACCTATTCATAGTTAATTAATAAGTTGAACAATTACCTAATTCAGTTTTGAAGACTTACAATCAATAATCTATACTTATCTAAAATTACTTCATGCACTCGTCAACATACAAAGATTAGTAAGAACAAGAACAATTGAATAATAATTATAACATAAAAGTATTCAAATAATATCAAACATTCATATGATCCAACAGAGTACAATTAGGTTCATCTCTAAAGGCCTAATAAAAATATCTTAGCTACTCATAATTAAACAGATAATTACTATGAATTGATTATAAGAAATCAAGAAAATCAATGGAAAATAAGCTCTTCAATGGCTCTAGTGCTCTCCAAAGTTGGAGTCAAATGCCCCTTTCTCCTAGAAATCATAACCTCTCAAAAAGTAGCCAAAATCCTCTTTTGAAGTTGAATTCGCGTGTTAGGAAAAGATGCTTCACAACTACGTTACTTATTATCGCGATCGCAGTACTTTATCATCACACCCACTGTGACAACATCGAAGTCACGATAATCCCTGGGGTGAAATCACTATTTTTTATTCCTTTTTCTTCTGAATTTTTCTAAGCTCCCATTTTCCCCCCTTTTCTAACTTTGCTAAATTCTTCATCATATTTATTTGGCTTTTGCTCATAATTCTACGGATTTTGTCAAAAATACTTGACAATATTATGTAATGGTAGAGTGTCATCAATAGATGCTCCAGGAAAACTCTAACTCCATGAAGCCCTGACAAGAGAACTATCCAAAGAATGATCGTTTCAAGTTCCTCATTGGAAAATCCAAATTTTGATATTAAAGTGTTTAAAGGTACCCTTCCCCGTCGTAGACCAGAGCTTGAAGACCACTAACACCTTTCGTTGAATATGTCATAAAATTATAATTTGTTTTCTTCAAGGGAACCAGAAAGAGATATGCATGATCACTTAGCACCATCTATGGGAATCATTCTTTAGTGTTTCCAATCTCTTCATTTTTGGGTAAATTAAAATAATACACTAGCCGAAGGGTTACAATTTTGGGAAAACATTGGTAGTTCTTCATAGAATCTAATCCACCCTTAGACGATTAAGATCAAGCTACTCAAATATGAGATCAACATTAAATGGCCAGGGATAAATAAGAGGAAAACAACAACATCTTGAAAAACACACATTCTGATGGGATAATCAACAAGTGGGACATTACCAACACAACAAAAATGCATTGCGGGACTAATTTGCATGTATTAGGAAGCTCTTGAGTCATCATGTATGGAATTGTGTACAATACATAGGGACTTGAAGATAATTTTTCAACCTTAACGCAACTGCAACCTCCATGGGTTTGATGGTACCAACATTGGGCCTTCGGGTGTGTGGAATTACTAGTTGCATTTGGTCATAAGAGTCATGTTTTTGGTTTCATATGTGAATCCTTCTACAAATGCAATATGGGAAGACCAATTCCAGCAAAGCCATTGAAATTTCATCTATAATTCCCCACAAGTTAAAGTTTCACGCCCATGCTGATAAGGTAACCATGCTTGAAACATACTTAGAAGTATATCACACTTGTGTTTTAGCCTTGCTAGTGAAGTATCAACTGTCAAAGGAGCTTAAGACCGTGGAACCTGTCAGTAAGCAACCACTTAAACTAGACGCCCTCCTAGATAAACCATCCCTCGGAGATGAAGATGATGAAGAAATGCTACCATTGGAGGCAAGGAAAAATTTCCAGAGGCTAGAGCCTAGTGGAGTGTCTGTAGAGATTTGTGTAAGGATAATCCCTATAGAGTTTATCAAGATAGTGTCGTTTTACCTAAAGTCATACATGACCATCTTATCAAGTGTTTGCAGACCAATGAGGGTTTTATTTATTAGTATGTTAAGGAAATTTATGGAATAAACCCTGAGGTTACATGCCATTCATTGGATATATTTCAGAACATTCCAAACATGGTTAAACATCATCACATCCTGAACGGCATGACCTTATAGAAGAAGGTCCCCCACTATGTGACAAAAGTAGTTTTTTCCATGTCTTCAGGCGCCATTTTGATTTGGTTGTACCCGGAGAAGTCATTCATGAAGGAGAACACCTTGTGTTAAGCCATGTTGTCAACTAAGACATCAATATGCGATAGTGGGAAGTCGTCTTTGGGGCTTGCCCTATTTAAATACCCGTAGTCTACACACATACGAACCTTACCGTCTTTCTTCGGCACTATAACCACATTTGAAACTCACTGGGGATACGACTTCACTGCCAAGAAACCTGCATTGAACTATTTCATTACCTCCGCCTTGATTTTCTCGGACATATCAGGGTGCATGCAACGAACCTTTCATTTGATCGGAGAACAACCTTCTTTCATTGGCAGACGATGAACCACGATATCAGTATCGAGTCCTGGCATGTCTTCATATGACCAAGCGAATACCTTAATGTAGTCATGCAACATTCGAACCAATCTGCTCTTGACACTATCTTCCAGGTTAGCGCCAATCTTGACTTCTTTCTTATCTGCCTCAGTACCCATGTTTATCACTTCAACCGGTTCTTCGTGTGGTTGGATAGCCTTTTCCTCTTGTATCAGGAGTCTGGCGAGTTCTTCAGGTATCTCACAATCTTCTTCACCTTCGTCTTCGGCTTGATAGATTGGATTTTCAAAGTCATAAACGGAAATAGCAGAATTGTTGTCAATGAGATCAGGAGTGGATGTGGATTTGCAAATGTGTGTGTGCATGTAAGGTCACATAGCTATTTGAAAATGCAGTAAAGTAAAAGAAAGACAAGGAGCACAAAATTTGAATGCAAAAGCGTCAAATATTTTCATTAAATAAGCATATGATATATCAAATGACAACCCTTAAAAAATGGACCATTGTGCCCCGGGAAAGGCACACGGTGTAAAGTCATTGTTCTTAAAGAAATTACAGATAAACTTATTAAAGCAATAAAAATAAGAAATAGCAATTACTCCTGGCTGAAGGAGATTGAGAAAAAGTCTTTGTCCTTCTAGTTGTTGAGTCCACCGTCAGCAGTTGGGAATATCCAGTCGTCAAAATCATCATCACTATCACTGTCTTCCAGAGCACTGACTTCATTGTTGCTAATACGGAGAGGTGGTCCACCAACACGAGCACGTCAAACCTCTTTCTGAGCTTTTGAAGTGAAATCTAACCCAAATTTGTCAGATTTGTAGGGGATGTCAGGAATTTGTCCCCAGATAGTGTAACCTCCATCTTCTACAACAGCCCGAGCATCCTTCAGGGAGGCCATTCTTGGTGTATCTTTGAAAACTTTGGGAGCAGCAGGAGTATCATTAGCAACAACAATCGTTAGAGGGATTACTTCAAATGCTTTCCAGAGGGTTTCAATGAATTTTCCATCCATTTCAACATATTTGAAAGAATTCAAATGACTGACCATATATTCTTCATATTCGCAGACTGTGACTATCTTCCCTTTTACTAGGTACTTCAGCTTTTGATGTAGAGTAGACGTAACCGCACCTGTCCTATGAATCTATGGGAGTCCGAGCAAGCATGAATAGGCCAGGCGAATATCCATTACGTAAAAAGTTGTATTGAAAACTTGAGATCCCACCTTGGTCAGGAGATCAACCTCTCTGTGGACCATTCTTTTCGAACCATTGAAGGCTCTTACCATAATATCGCTGGGTTTCAGCACCATCCCTTCACAGTCCAATCTATCCAAAGCACCTTTGGTTAAAACATTGAGGGAAGATCCAGTATCTACTAACATATGCGCCAGAGTGGTGCCTTTGCATTCAATAGAGATGTGTAAAGCTTTGTTATGATTCTTCCCTACCGGAGTTAAATCTTTGCATCAGAAAATCCTAAGCCATTATCAGCAGTTAGGCTTGTCATACAATTCTTAAATTGATCAGCAGTGGTCTGTTGTGGTACATGGGCATTCTTCAGGAATTTCAACAAAGCTTGAGCATGTGCTTTAGAGCATAACAACAAGGACAACATGGATATCTTTGAGGGTGTCTTCCCCAATTGCTCAACTATTTTGTAGTCACTTTTTCAGATGTTCTTCAGAATTTCTTCCATCTCTTGTGTAGATGGGTGTTCAATTGTCACTTCTTTTGAGGGTGCCTCCGTCAGGGCAGGCTCAGTAACTTTATCTTTACCTCAGACATTGGCAGTTGGCCTAGCATCAGGAATGCGAACAGGTGTTGTTGTAGTTGTTGGAGGAGAGATCTCTGGAGAGAAGACCATTCCTGTCCTAGTGACCTTACTAGTTCCAACAATGTTTGTAATTTCAGGCTCTTCATTTTCAATAATGCATGGCTCTTTCTTGACACCATGATAATAAACTTCTGCCCCATAGTTCCAAGGCATATCTTTGTCGGAGGAATAGGGGACTGGCCCTAGTGTAGTGATAATCAGGGGAGCCACTCTTGGCTCAGCATGAATCCTTATAGGGCCTTTTGAGGTGATCCTAATAGGAGTATTGGAAATTATGATTATGGAAACATCTTGAGGTATACTTTCAGGTAAACTCTTCATGGACGGAGTTTTCTCAAACATAATTTCGTGGCTTTCAATCAGGCGTTTGATACCTTTCTTCAGCCACATACAACCATTAGTTTGGGAAGCACAATGGTAACAATTTTCAAGACAGCCAGAAAATAAACCGGCTCTCAGCAGATTCTTCTTAACAGTCAGTAATGGAGTAGTCAAATCATCAAAGGTGGTGTTGTACCCCAAAATTTTCCCTCTCATTTTATTCAAAACATACCCCTAGAGGTCCTCAAGTGCTCAAGGTTGACCAAGAATTGACCAGACAAATTCTACTCCTAAGCAATGGACTTTCAACTAGGGTTTCACTTTTCACAAATAAATTTGGGTTTCACAGGTCTCAAGTGATTTCTATGGTTCCTAATATATCCTCAAGAATGTTCATGCCAATTTTCATGCCTTGCATTACAAGTTTGCCCAATCAATTGTTCAAATGACTAGAAATCAACTATATTAGGTCAAAACTCAATTGTGGTTAATATACAGTCAAACTTCAAGATTTTTGGTCAACATCAACATTTTGAAGTGATATCCATCATTTTATCAAGGGTTGATCATGATTCCTCAAGGAATGCTCTCAAATCATCAAGAATCAAAACTTGCTTAATTAGGGTTTCCTAAAGAAAGTCAACTAAACTTTGACCATGCATAACTTTCACATGCTTCATCCATTTTTCCCCAACCAAATCTCATTGTGAAGAAATTCAATTCCCTACAACTTTTATTTTGTCCTAAAGTTCAAAAAATGCATCATTGGAAAGATATGAGCCAATACATTATAGGTCTTTTTGAAAGTCAACAAAAAGGCATTTTTTGTCATTGCAAGTTACATCAAGATAAATTCTCCAAATGCAAAAATGGTCAACATAGAGATTGTAGGAGACACCTTTAGCTTTATAAAAAGTCAAAGATCATCTTCAAAAGATAACAATTGAGCAAGTTATGGTTTACACAAGTTGGGAAATTTTGAGGAATTTCAAGAAAGGCACATTGAGCAAAATGATATTTTTAGACTAATTGGCCTACTTTTTTTACTTCAAGCATGTCCATAATGTCTTAAAGGACCCCTATGTCCATTTTTACATGACCTTGATTTTATTTGCATTTTATTTTGACTTTTATTTAATTTAAAATTAAATAAATGAAAATAAAATGCAAGAATTAAGGGCCATGACATTTGGGCCTGACTTGACCTATCAAGAGGACCCAAAATTCGTGCAAACCATGTGGAAAAAGGACCAGGTTCATCATGTTTCAAAAATGGCAAGAAAATTAAAAAAAGGCATATTTTCAATTTGTGATTTTTGTATTCAAAGCATGGTTAATGGTAATGATTCTTGCCATGTTTGCTTGTCCTCACACCCCTCTATAAATATAGAGCAAAAGTGCAAGCAAGGGACACACATACATAGCCTGAGAAGAGCTCCACAAAATTTCAAAAAATATATCAAAGTTATGAAATTCGAAACTCAGTTTCCAGCCACCCTCGATCAAAACCAAGGATCGAAACATTCTCCTAAGGTCTTCGGGATTCATTTCCAGCCCTTACACTAGCTTAAGGCTCGCTTGAATCACACACACGAGTTGCACCATTTTGGTATATTTTCTCTAAATCCAATCTTGTTTAATATGCACTGTTAACCAATTTAACGTTTGCATACATGTTTATAATCATATTTAGAACATGTCGAACGTGGGACATGTAAGATTTAGGGCAAAAACTGTGAGATGCCATTTTTGAGTCAAATCTGGTACCTTGCTTCGAAACACATGATCCAATGGTCTTTTGCCAAAAATAAGGCCAGATTTGGATTCAGGGCATCGTTTTGAGGGGGGTAGGGTTGTTTTGATCTATTAATTTTTTCTATTTTGCAGATTAGGGTTTGGAACCCACGGGAGAAGACAACCGGAAGGTTGACTCCGGTGACCCATGCGTCGTGTCCCTATTGGTCCATTTGAATATTCGCGCGCGCGTTTTGAAAATATGGGAATGACATTGTTTTCATATTTTATTATTTTTGTTTCATTATATTAACAGATGAGTTAAATGGCCCAGCGGTAGTGAGCAAGCGTTCAAGTTACTCGCTCTCCTAGAACCTGGGTTCGAGTCCCAGGTTTTGTCATTTTGAGTCCTAACTTCTTTTTTGGCAAATTTTTTGAGCGCCTGGGCCTTTGTGGATTGGGCTTGGCAAATTCAAATTACACCCCCCATTTCTGCTTCTAATACCAGACCCATGCTACTTTCTTTTTTGTTTTAACTTATTTATTCCTTTTTAATCTTTTTTTTAATTATAATCATAAAATCAGAAAAATCATAAAAAATGTAGATTTAGTTTTTTTAATTAAATTTTAATAAATAAATAAATTTAATTATTTTAACTTTTTAATTCATTTTAAAATCAATTAGATTTAGGTTGCAAATATTTTTCTTAGTAAATACAAAAACATGTAGAATTAACTTTCTTTTATTAGTTTTTATTTTCATTAATAATCAATCATTTTGTTAATTAATTAAGATTAGGTTTAGTTATTTAATTAAGTTTAATTCAAATATTTTCTTAAAAAAAAAAAACAACCAAAAAAAGAATTTTCTTAATTTGCGTAGATTTTTAAACAAACGTTATTTTTAATCCTCGCACGTTCATTTTACTTCCTGCATTATTACTTTTTTATTATTGTATCTATCCATGGATTGTAATAGACTAATTAGTTTTTCTTTACTGTTTTTACCCCCAGTTTTGGACTTGTAATTTTCCCCTCCCCGAAGCCATTTAATAGTTAGCTTAAATTCCACACTTTAATTTCCTGCACTGATATTGAACTGTTAGATGTATGCCTAATAGGATTGCATGACAAGAATTAAAAACAAAACATTAGCAAACTTAACATCAAAGATAAATAACTGAAACACAACACACACGCACATGCGCACCTCTAGGGTACTCTCACTTTGGTTGCCTTCGGAATAAAACAGTCACAACTCTCGAACGTAAGGGGTTTTAGTGGCAACCCTCTAGTTCAAAGATCATAAAAATGACCCTTTCGATGTTGCCTCAGTACATGATCTTAATACCTTAGGGGTGTTACTAAAGTATCTTGCAAAGTTGTCTTTGTTACTATACAATGACCCTTGATTGTCCCTCAAACATTCGACGATAGGGCTACCTACTCACTAACAGTAGGATAGCACCGTCTAAAGGAAAAGAGGAAAAGAACAAACATTTTCGAGTAGGTAGTTCTTAGATGCTTGCTCAAGTAAAACAATTTTCCACACATACACTCCTTTCTAAAAATATTTTCAAAGATATTTTGTATACGTTCTCAACACTATGAGAAACATTATAAAGTGTGTCGTACCAAGGCATCTTTTCAGAATACTTTTTTTCAAACACACAAACGCAAGGTATTTTCAAATGAGCTAGCATCTAAGAGCCCGTAGATAACTAAAGATGAAAAGGGTGTTAACACTTTCCCTTTCCATAATCTACCCCCTTACTCAAAAATAATCTCGAAAGGTCTTTTTCTGTTCTTTTCACCCTTTCCTTTGTTGGATAAAAGAAAAGTCGGTTGCTAACTGCAACATTTATGAATAAAAACACAAATCTAGGAAAGTCAGTTCTCCCACCGTATTACAAAAATGGCGACTCTGCTGGGAATATAAAAAGTGGGGTTACCTTAGAGTTAGATCATTTTAATTTATTTCATTATGTGTTTCATATGCTTTATTTTTAAAGGGTTGCTTGGGTTATTGTTAAAGATCCTACACCCGGATCTGGGGCACCTTTTAGGTAAGTAGCATAAATCATGGAGGATGTACGATGTAGACCGATACGAACGAAGTGATGGCTACATTAGCGTGATACTTTGGCTTGTACTAATGTTCCTTGAGTTAGTTAAGGATAACATTAGGCTTTCTTATAGTGTCATTAAACATTAACTGGCCTTTAGAACCTTTAATTGACTCATCTTAGCCATTAGAAAGTAGTGAGATAGCCGACTTTGGTTCTGACCAAAGATTTGTTGATACTCAATGCTACACTCATTGAGATTAGACTTTTGGGATATTTTGGCTGCAATATTTCGATGCTTGAGCTGAAACAATGCTTGAGAGAAAGGTCAATGATATGAGACTCCTTAGAACCCGATTACTATTACTAGGATAGGTTAAGCCAACTGAAACTTCAGGAGGGTACTTACCTTTAAAACTTCATGCAAGACTTTAAATCTAAGGTCTTTGTGTGACTTGTTTGTGTCTGCTATCTGTGTTTTTAAGTATAACCATAACATCATGAACATCATAACATATCATTCGCACTAACCATTTCACGGACCTGGGGATTTATCTCTTCTCTGTTTTGTAGGTTATGGATTTTGCTCACAGAAAAACCATCTGGATCTACTTCGTAGAAATTCCTTCCAAACTTAGGTATTTAGTCTTAAAAGTTCCTAAAAGCTCACCATTCAACAAAAAATATGGCCACTTGCTCAATTTGGTTACTACTGGTTTTGACAAAGGTTTGATGAGCATCATATTCCAGTTCTTTGATCCTAAGCACCATTGCTTCACATTTCCAGATTATCAGTTGGTGTCCATGCTGGAAGAATTCTCTAAGCTGCTGGGGTTGCCTATATTGGAGAAGATACCTTTCACCGGTTTAGAACAAGATCTAACTGCTGAAGTTGTTGCCATAGCCTTGCACTTGAAGCCATCTGACATTGAACCCAAGTGGGAAAGAAGAAGTGGAGTTAAAGGTCTTCTTGCAAAGTTTCTGATGGAGAAAGCTCAGGTATTCCTAGATGCCATGAGTTACCATGCTTTTGAAGATATATTGGCACTCTTGATCTATGGCATGGTTTTGTTCCCTAATTCAGACCAACTTATAGACGTAAATGCCATCAACATTTTCCTTACTCACAATCCAGTACCTACATTGCTTGGGGATATTATGAATTCACTCCACACCCGTACTATGAAGAAACGAGGAACTCTTATGTGTTGTATGCCTTTGCTCTATAGGTGGTTTATTTTGAACCTTCCTCAATCAGTAATGAAGAATTAGTTAGGCTTAAGATGGAATCAAAGATTAATGTCTCTTTCTCACTCTGATATCTATTGGTATCCTCTCTCTCAAGAAGACATCTCTTTTATTGATCGTTGTGGAGAATTTCCTAATGTGCCACTCCTTGGCATCAAAGGAGGCATCACCTATAACCCTTCTTTTAGCCCTACGTCAATTTGGTTACGTATGGAGAGATGGTCCTCCTGATATGCTCATCCAGGGTATTGTCTTCGACTACTCAAATGATCTGCAAGGTTATCGTTAGAGGTTCATCCGTGCTTGGGGCATGATTAAGAAGACTGATAGTAAGACTTTGGGGCACAAGAACTCCATCCCTTTGGAACCTAACCTCAAATGGGTACGCTCATGCTCAAAGTCTTATGATGCCATATACTTCCATCTTACCAGTCATCTTAGAGCCTATTGTTCAAGGGGACGAGTCTCGCATCATTCTTCATCCTGATATGCCAACAAACTTTGAAGAATTGAAAAGGTCTTGGATCCAACTCAAAGAAGAATGGGACACCTTTGAGACCCAGTTCTATGCCAGTGAGAAGAAATTGTTGGAACTGACGAAGCAGCTTCACGAAGAGAAGAATCTTAATGCCTATATCAGTACCAAAAGGAAGCCTACATGGGAGACTTAGGAGTTTTAGAATTTTCTTTTAATTGTTATTTCTTTGTAAACTTTTGTTTCACTTGAAATTACTAATAAAAAACCTTTATTTCTGTTTTGGTTAAAAGAGTTTAAATCCCACGAGGTCCTTGAAAACATTGCATAAGCATATCATGCATATCATCACATAAGTAGGTATTTCAACACAGGTTTCTTATCTTTTCGCTGTTTATTTCAACAAAAAGAAATGGCTCTTGAGCAAAAATTTAAGGATCTTCAAGCATAGAACGCTCAATTCTAACATATGTTCCTGGCTCTGGCTAAAGGACAAGAAGATTTAAAAGCTCTCATTGTCAAAGAGAAGACAAAGAAGACAAAGAAACAAGTTGGCGTCCTGAATATGGTAAAAATATTTAGAGGACCAGCCAAGCGAGCTCTAGAATTCACAACTCCATCAAATGAGGGGGATAATCAGGAAGAGGATGACAAGAAGACAAAAGAAGAAGATAACAACCCAAGTGTGATACGGTGGGAGAACTGACTTGAGGGTTTTGCGTTTTATCGCAAATGTTGCGGTTAGCAAGAGTCGCCACCGACTTTTCTTTTATCCAAAAGGAAAGGTGAAAAACCACAGGAAAGACCTTTGAGACATTTTCTTGAGTTCGGGGTGTAGATTATGAAAAGGGAAGGTATTAGCACCCTTTTCATCCATGGTTTTCCATGGGCTCTTAGTTACTTGCTTAAATCACTTGCTTTTGTTGTTTGAAATTGTGCTTGGTGTGGTTTTGAAATTATTTTGTAAAAGAGGCCATTTGTATAGGAAATCTTTGTAATGATTCTCGTTCGTAAGAAAGTATAAAAAGATGTTTGTATTTTGAAAATGTTTTCAATGATTGTAAGATGTTTTGAAATGTGTGTGTTTGTTTTGAAAATAGCAAGGATAGTTGTTTTGAAATAGAGCAAGTAACTAGAAGTAATCTACCTACTCAAATGTCTTTCTTGTGCATTTTATATTCCTTTGACATTGTTGTCTTACCATTGATTTGGTAAGCAACCCTATCTTTGGATGTAAATGGGACGAACGTGGGTCATCGTATAACCATGATTAGCAATGTTTGCAAAATATCTTAGCATTTGGAGGGACCAGGATCATTTTATAAGGCAAATTTTTGAATAGCGTCATCGAGGGACTATGATCTTTATGTTTGTTTGTTTTGCCAAGATACTTCGCATGCATAATATGGCCATTTTTGTTTTAGGAAACCGAGTGGAGAAACCCTAAGGATGCTTGTGTGCAAGTGTATCATTTTCATGCTTTGATTTTGTCTTGTATTTAGGGTTTTCTATTTTGCTTTGTTTTGTTCTTGTCATACAAACCCTAATTACTAATCATGGTATATAAAGCGATAAATTGCGTAATGTAAATATTTCTAAGCTATTACAACAAATAACGGGAGGGGGGAATACAAATTTGAATGGGGATTTGCAAAAATATAAACCTAAATAAATTATTACAACCAAATCGAATTTGTACGAATTAGAATAAATACAATACAATATTTAAAAATTCAATGCAATGTACATGTAAGAAAAGATTTTTTGTATCTTGTTTTTTATGTAAAAGAAAATTTAAATCTAAGCCTAGAAATGTAAGGAAAAGAAATTAATTTTTAAAAGGGAGGCTTAACCCTAATTATTATTTTAAAAGAAAATAAAGTTTTTATATGTATTATTTTATGTATTTTCTTGTATAAAAATAATAAATAATATTGTATAAAAATATAAAATTTTTATATATGCAAAAATAAATGTTTATAGATATGAAATGAGAAATAAATAAGTAAATTAAACTAAATATATTTTTGATTATATTTACAAGTTTATTAAGAAAATAAATGATATCTTATTAAAATAAAATATATTTTTATGTGAGAAATAAACTAAAAAATAAAACAAAAGTGCAATATTATTAATTTATATTTTTTGGGATTTTTATGTATTAAAGAAATATTATATATATTAAATATGAAAATAAAACAAATAAAAAAATAAAAAAATAAAAAGTTGGCAAGGGGGTGATGTAGCAGATTGGTAGTAATGTTAGTAGCAAAAAATCCTAGCCCAAAAGACCAAGCCCAACCTGCAAAAATAGAAAAATGGAAAAGGGAGAAAATGTAAAAAATACAAAAGTAGCGCCCAGGTTCGAACCCAGGACATGGGTCTCACCAGCGCGCTACTTTGCCACTGGGGTGGCTATACATCCATTGTCTTATGGAAAGCAAAAATAATATAACCCAAAACATGTCCTTTCCCTGTACTTCATCTTCTTCCTCAAGCTTGGCCAGACATCCTGTAACTCTCTCATACTTCCATGAAAATGAAAACTCATAACATGAAAGTTGTAGTACTTGAACTCACGATTCCAACCATATAAGTTATGTGAACTATTAATCAAAGATTAAAGATAATTTTAACAACCCTAAATTTTAACCTAATATTTTCAGAAATTTCAAGTTCCAAATTCTCTCAACTTAAGTAAAATCAATGCAAGATAAAGATATGTACAGTTTCATTATGATGAGGACTACACTTTTTATTCACAAATCATGGACTATGGTTGCCTATAAAATGAGATAGTGTTTAAGATTTTACCTCCTTCAGTTGGAATCGTGGATGGGATGAGTTTGATGGAGGCTTGATGCTTGCTTGAGCTTCCTTGAACTTCCATGAATGTATTCCAACCCTTGCCTTGCTCTAAAAGTATCTGAAACTCCCTGGCCAAGTCAAACTGCAATCTCTAAAATCAACAATGGAAGATGATGGAAAAGTTATTACAGAACAGGGATGAAGGTCTGGATTGGTTTGATATCAAGTATGTAAGATGTTTGAATGATCAAAACTCAAAACGCACGAGCCAAATGGGAGATGGGTATGCTTATGCAAAAACTACAGGTTTGGACAGATTTTTGGTGTTTTTCTGGTTGGGAGTATTTCAGGCCTTTGCTAATCGTCTTTTGTGTTGTGTTATGTTTGTATATTAGTATAGAATTGGTCTCATGTCAACCCTCTAACAGTTGTGCCAGTTCTAGCCTTTTTGCAACTTTTCTTGTATTTGAAGTAAAGTGAAGGGACAATGCTTGACATGCTTGTACTTGATCTCTTAGGGTTAGTATCTCTTCTCTACAAGTTGCCTTAGGTCTGTGGTACTTGTATGTGCCAAGGGGACAAGTCCAATGCTCAAGATTGTAAAGTTTGCAAAAGTTGATCTTTTTCAAAATGGCAATGGTCACTTTTTGCCATAAATGGAATTGCAAGTTGGATAATGGTTCTAAGGCATGGGTCAAAGCTTTTTCAACTGAGTAAGCATTTAATTAAATAGTGAGGAACAAGTTTGGGACCTGTAAAGCATGGATTAGGCAGCATAGGTACTGATTGCAACTTTGTTCTTCATGAAATGGCTCGGACAAAAAGTGAGAAATTTCCAATTTCATCTCTTCGATTCTCCCTACTAAAAAATGACCTCGAGGAGTTCTTGGACATTTTGGAAAGCTTGCAATTTTCTCTATAACTCATCTTTGAAATGCATTTTGAGATACCTCTTGGAACTAGGTGAAAAATGGCCATGAAGTTAGGTCCAAAACCTGCCTAAATTAGGGCAAAATTTCACTAAGTTATTTAGTTCATGACCATGTATTCACAAATTTATATCTTGAGATCCAAGCATATTTATGGAAAAGTGTGTGAATAAAAGTTGTTTATTTCATCGAGGTCTACAACTTTCATGTTGGGAACTTTCCTTGAATCATTATACGTCATGGTGAAAAAGTTGCCTAAAGTTGAGAAAAAATAAGAATTTTTCTATACTTAGAAAAATTTCTAAGTTAGGAAAAATTTCAAATTCAAACCCTAATCTTCAAACTTGGATTTCTTGATGAACAAGTTTCACATTTTGACATGTTTTGATGAATTATGACCCTTGGTACTTTATTTTGACCAAAAAGTCAAAGTTTGACTTTTCAGTGCACAATTGACTTTTGATCAGTTGACTGCAAATTTCATCTGTCAATCTAATGAGTTTGAGATGTTTTGAGCCATGTAATAAGGTCAAGATGATGCCATTGAATCCTTTAAATCATGCTTTAACTCAATTGGTCATTTGCTAGGTTAAAAATCAGAAATTGCCCTTCCTTAGTTAAAACCCTAATTTTGACCATTTTGTCCTTTTGATGATTTGATCAAATTTCTTGAGGAATTGTGATCCAAACTTGATAAAATGATACATATGAGTCTAAAATGTTGATGTTGATAAAAAATTATGAAGTTTGACTGTAAATTGGCCATGGTTGACTTTTTCCCCAATACAACTGATTTTTAGGTCAACTATCCAATTGACTGATCAAAAATATGGTTCAAGGTTTGAAACTTGTCATGAATGATCTTAGGGGTCCATAATGATGTTTGAAAGTCATATGAAGCATTGATAGTCCAAAAATCCTCGTGCAAACTCAAACCCTAATTTTGGGTTATCAGTGCAAGATGAGATGTCTTGAACTGACCAAACCCTAATCCAGTCCTGAGTCAAAGAAATCCTGTGAGAAAAGTCTTGATAAATGAGAGGGAAAATTTTGGGGTACAACACCAAGGACTGATGAAGAGGAAGAAGACTATGCTGAAGAACAATATCCTCCTGCTGATGACAAGTAGAAACAGCTAGAGGATTGTCTCAATGCTATGGAGATTCAAAGGGTACCTGGTTTGGATTTTGAAGAGCTAGGGTTAGTCTCGGGAGTGGTCACCCCACAAAAATTCAAAGTTCCCATTTTTTCAAAGTATGACGGGGTTTCATGTCCCAAACTGCATCTGAGGTCTTACGTTAGGAAGATCCAACCCCATACAGCTGATAGGAAAATTATGGATCCACTTCTTTCAAGAGAGTTTGTCGTGGACGCAGTTAGAATGGTTCTATCAGTTGGAAGGAACCAATATCCGCATTTGGGAAGATTTGGATGCTGCTTTTTACAAGCAGTATCAATACAATGCTGACCTCGCTCCAACCCATACACAACTCCAAAGCATGTGTATGGTTTCTAATGAGGGTTTCAAAGATTATGCCCAAAAGTGGAGGGATCTCACCGGTAGAGTCCAGCCTCCCCTATCTGATAGGGAGTTGGTGGACATGTTCTTGGGTACTCTAACAGGCCCAGTTTCAACCATTTGATTGGAAGCTCTTCAGCTGGATTCACCAAGTTGATACTGATAGGAGAACGAGTGGAAGCTGGTATCAAGAGTGGTAAAATCCAAGGGGATGCTTCTTCAAGTATTGCGAGTAAGCCGTTCAGTGGAAAGAAGGAGGTTAGTGCTGCCTATGGTCAGAGAAATCATGGTAAAGATGAACGTCGTCCAACGGTAGGAGTTGTAATGATCTCCAACCCTGCACCAACTCAACAAAAAATAATCAGCGTGGGCAGGATGCACCTAGAAGACAATTCACAAGAATCAATATGCCTTTGTCTCAGGCATTGCAACATTTGTTGAAGGCTGACCTGGTCACTCTGAAAGATCCTCCCCAAAACCCAAACACCTCCTCTCCCCGCTACAATTCGAATGCACAATGCGCTTACCACTCCAACAGCCCGAGGCATGATACAAATGCTTATTGGGCGTTGAAGAATAAATTTCAAGACCTTATTGATGCAAAGGATATTAAATTTGACCCTCCTGAGACCCCCAATGTAATAACTGGACAGATACCCAAACATGACAAGGGTATCAATGTTGTTGATAATATTCTGTTTATTTCTTCTATGGGTGAATTTACTACTCCTCTTCCAGTTGTTAAGGAGAATCTCTTACGAGCGAGTTTATTTTCTGGCTATGGTGAAAATTTCCACCATTGTGCGTCTCTGCCCAATGGTTGTTTGTTGTTGAAGATATGTGTTCAGCGTTTGATAGGTGATCGGGAGATCCTCTTTGAGAAAGCTCCCTCTGAGAAAAGTTTGTGTGAATATGTATCAATTATTACCATCTCTAATAATCCTACAAGGGTCTCCTCCAAAATCCTTATAAGGATTATTGGCAGCCCTAAAATTGCTCCCCTGGTCATTACCACTCCAGGGCCCATACCATATTCCTCTAACAAAGCTGTTCCTCTGAATTATGGAGCTGACGTTTATTATCATGGCGTCAAGCAAGACCTATTGGCCATCAAGAATGAAGTTATTGAAGATACTTATCCTAACATTGACAACATTGTTAGGACCAATAAAGTTACCAGAAGCGGAAGGATTTTCTCTCCTGAAATCTCTCCAAAGACTGTTGCCACTCCTGTTGTTACTCCTGTTGCTACTCCTATTGTTACTCCTATTGTTACTCCTACTCCTATTGTTATTCCCACTATTGAGTCAGCTAAGACTCAGGGCAAAGAAGTATCAGTTGAGCCTTCCTGGACGGAGGCACCTAAAGAAGCCATTCCTGAGGCCTCCAAGCAAGAAATGGAGGAAATTTTAAAAATCATATGGAAAAGTGATTATAATGTTGTGGAACAATTGGGGAAAACCCCTTCAAAGATTTCAATGATAGATTTGTTGTTGTGCTCTAAGGCCCATGTTAAGGCTTTGGTGATGTTTCTGAAGTCTGCTCATGTGCCACAAGAGACTTCTGTCGACCAATTTGATAGCTGCGTTGCCAGTCTGACTACTGATAATGGACTAGGTTTCTATGATGCTGATCTGACTCCTAAGGGAAGAAAACATAACAATGCCCTGCATGTCTCTATTGAATGTAGAGGAACTACTCTAGCTCATGTGTTGGTGGACACTGGCTCATCTCTGAATGTTCTACCCAAGGGTGCCTTAGACAAATTGGGCTGTGAAGGACTTACATTGAAGCCCAATAACAATGTGGTGAGGGCTTTTGATGGCTCCAAAAGGATGGTACATGGGGAGGTGGATATCCCGATTAAAGTGGGTTCCCAAACATTCGAATCCACTTTCTATGTGATGGACATTTGCCCGTCTTACTCCTGATTAATAGGACTCCCTTGGATTCATGGGGCTGGCACTGTCACTTCCACCTTGCATCAGTCGTTAAAATATCCAGTTAATGGAAAGATTGTTACAGTCCGTGGCGAAGAAGAGTATATGGTAAGCCACTTGAAATCTTTCAGATATGTCGAAATGGACGGTGAGTTCATTGAAACCCCCTGTCAGAATTTTGAAGAGGTTCCTCAGACGATCGCTATTACCAAAGCTGCTGCAGTTGTTCCAAAGATTACCAGACCTCCACTAAAAACAGCTTCTCTAAAAGATGCTAAGCCTGTAGTTGAAGAAGGTGGTTGTACTATTTAGGGCCAACTTCCTGACATCCCCTACAAGTCGGACAAATTTGGTTTGGGTTTCACTTCAGGAGCTCAAAAAGATGTTCGTTGTGCTCGCACTGGAGGACCACCACTACACATCAACAACCATTGAGTCAATGCTGTAGAAAACACTGACAATGACCGTGACCTGGATAATTGTATCTTCCCTAATATCAACGGTGGACTCAATAATTGGACGACTAGAGACTTTGTGCCTATTTCTTTTATCTAGGAGTAATTATTTTTCTATTTTTCAGGATATGTAATTTTTGAACAAATTTAAATTCTAAAACCTTGTGTCTTACTCGAGGCACAATGGTCTATTTGTGAGGGTTATCACATTTCATTTTCATATGTCATTAATAAATCATTGGATGTTTTTTTCATTTAAGTTTTACGCTCTCTGTTTTTCTTTTACTTTATTTTGTCAAAATAGCTATGTGCTCTTACGCACACCCACATATCAAATTGCAGATCCACATCCACACTGGATCCCATTGATAACGATTCTGTTATTGCAAGTTATGACTTTGAAAATCCGATCTATCAAGCCGAGGACCAAGGTGAGGAAGATTGTGAAGTACTAGGAGAACTTGCTAGACTATTACAGCAAGAGGAAAGAGAAATACAGCCTCATGAAGAGCCGGTCGAGACAGTAAACTTGGGTACTGAGGAAAATAAAAAGGAAGTCAAGATAGGTGCCAAATAGGAAAATGGTGTCAAAGAACGATTAATTCATATGTTGCGCGACTATGTTGAGATCTTTTCCTGGTCATACGAAGACATGTCGGGGCTGGACACTGATATTGTGATTTATCATCTGCCAACGAAAGAAGACTGCCCTCCAGTGAAGCAAAAGGTTCGTCGTATGCGTCTTAAGATGTCAAAAAATATCAAGACTGAAGTCATGAAACAATTCAATACCGGATTCTTAGATTTTACTTCTTATCCATAATGGGTTGCGAACATGGTACCCGTACCTAAAGAGGACAATAAGGTGCATATGTCTATGGATTACAGAGATTTGAATAGGGCAAGCCCCAAGGATGACTTTCCACTTCCCCATATTGATGTTCTGGTTGACAACACTGAAAAACACAAGATCTTCTCTTTCATGGATGGTTTCTCCGGTTATAATCAGATCAAAATGGCGCCTGAAGACATGGAGAAAACAAATTTTGTCACAAAGTAGGGCACTCTCTGCTACAAGGTTATGCCATTTGGGTTGAAGAACGTTGGGGAAACCTATTAGCATGCTATGGGAGCTTTGTTTCATGATATGATCCATCACGAGATATAGGTCTACGTCGACGATATGATAGCCAAGTCTCAGACTGAAGAAGAGCACCTTGATCACCTGTAAAAAGTATTTGAAAGCCTGAAGAAGTACAAGCTAAGACTGAACCTGAACAAATGCACCTTTGGAGTAAGATCTGGCAAGCTCCCAGGTTTCGTTGTCAGTGGTAAAGGTATTGAGATGGATCCTGTAAAGGTTAAAGCTATTCAAGAGATGCCTACTCCCCGCACCTAGAAGGAGGTTAGAGGTTTCTTGGGACGTCTAAACTACATTTCCAGATTCATTTCCTACCTGTTGTACCCCAATTTTTGCCCCTAAGAACCCTTCATCATACCATGTTGGTTCCATCACAACAAGATCACATTAGGATTCTTTATTCCCCTCCCTATATTTAGCTTTGCTCCTTGAAGAATCACCAAGCATCTTGACTTATGTTCTTTTGTGATCATGAATATTTCTGTCTTGATTTCTTCTTTTAATTAATAAAATGCATTGTTGGTTTGTCTTGCTTGTTATCCATGTAGGTAAAGGCAATAAGATTCAGCAAGTTGTTCCATGGGTTCATGAGTTTATTTCCATGCCCTAGTTAATAAATCTTGAGAAGTTAAAGCCCCAACATTGAATTTGTTTGGGAAGGAATGGCATGTCAAGGTTATTTTGGTTCACCACATTTCAAGGTTATAAAATTTGGTTCAAAAGCACAAGGGATTGATTGGAGAAGTTGGCTTGCTTGGACAAGGATTTGTTCCCATTGGTCACAAGTGTTCTCACAATTCTCAAGATATGGAAGTGGTTGTGGTTGCTATGAGTTCTAATTATCATCCTCAACAACTTATATTTCCAAAGCATTTGTGTTGGTACAAGAAGTTTGTTCAAAATTGTCAAAGTTCCTCAAGGCATGTTTCTTGATCTAGGAGCTAGGGTTTTGAACTTCAAAGGGGTATATCTTGCTCATATTTTGCTATTTTTGAGTGATTACAAAGACATCATTCTCTTCAAAGGGTTATTAACAAATCACTTTAAAGGTTCCAAGGAGTTTTCATGTGGAAGAAACTTGATGAAGAAGAAAGATTGCAAGTCCTCCAGATGAATCCCCAATTTTCCATGTGTGACTTCAAATGATCATAACTTGGTCAATTTTTATCACCTTGAGCCCATTATTTTCTCACAATTATCTTGAGGATGTTAACTTTAAGCCTTCTTTCATGTGCAAAGTGAGAAAATGGATGGAAGTTGCCTTAAGGGTACAAAAGATTATAGGTCATTTCATGCTTTTTTGCCAACTTCAACAATTCATAACTCTCTCAATTTTTTGAGATTTTGAATGGTTCAAGTCTCAAAATGTCATTCAAGAGATCTATTTCATGCCATATTTTTTGGTTAAGAGCAAATTCCAAGTGGAAGGCTATGTTTGGATACAAGGCATTATAAGTCATTTTTGAAGAAAAAACTTGAAATATTTCTAAGTATGGAAAGTCAACATTTTTTTCCAACTTTGACTCGTTATAACTTTCAGCTCAAGAATCCATTTGTCTCCATTCTTTTCACATTGCAAAGCTTGTAACCTCATCTTTCTAAAGCATCTAGAATCATGCCCTAAGACCCCTTGAGCTGAGAATGCCATTGGTCAGAAGTTGGCACTTTGAAACTGAATTTTTCACCAAGTCAGAGTTTGAAATCCTTGATTTGGCTTCTAAACACTTTCATTATGCGCGTTTTTGCTTCTAAACGTGTTTAGTGAACTTCCAAAAGTGATTAGCATAGCAAAACACACATTTTGAATGAGTTTTGATCAAATTAGAAGTCACACTTTTCTTGTTTGCAACTTCACACGATTTCCCTCCAAATTTCATCATTTCACACGCTTGGACATTCCATTTGATTCCCTATAAATAGAGGGTCATTCCCCATTCATTTCCTCAAGCTTGGATAGCCAGAATCACCCTACCAAACTTGTTCCATAACTCAAAATTCAGCAAGTTCGAAATCCATTCTCAAGCCTTTTTCAATCCAATTTTTCCATCAACTCACCTTCCTTGATCTTCCCTGAAGCTAACCATATAATTACATTTAAGAATCGTGCCTTATATTGTTCCATAGAAGTCCAATTTCAGAGCTCTGCAACTCAACTTCAATAGGTAGATTCCTTCATCAATTCTTCAAAACTTTGATATCATTGTGATGCTCTCATTGCCTTGGTTCTAGTCGCAACACTTGCTTTTTACTAGAAACACGTTTTGACCATGAAATTTCAAATCCCTTTTCAAAACTTTCCTGCTAAATTGCTTGAGCTACGGTTTATATAAATTTGGCGCGAGGGTGTGGTTATCTTCGTCTTGAAGAGACGAAGTGAATGACATAGGTCTGAGCTTCTGATTTTATAGTTTGAGAGACCTGCAATTCACATTGGCTGGAGGTTGAAGATGACCAATGTGTCATCTTCCAACCAATGATGGCGTGCCACTTGTTTTTTTGAATTCTGATTTTATTTTTGATTCTATGCTTTATTCACTAATGACCATGATGTGCACAGCGCGCCAGATCCCTTGGATCTGATTACTAACGCGTTTTGACTCTCATCCAATGATCCACATATTTTTGACTTTTATTTTATTTTCTGATTTTTATATTTAAGTGTTTTAAACTTCAAAAAATCATAGAAAATTCATTTTAAGTCCAAAAATTCTGAAAAAATTTTGAAAAGTATTTTTGATAGCTCTCTTTCTGATTTTTAATTTTTCACAATTTAATTTTGTGCTTTGGTATTTTTTTACAAATTTTCACTTTATTTAAATTGTTTTAAATGGTTTAAAATACTTTTATGCATTTTTAAATTCTAAAAAATTATGGAATGATCCAATGATATTGCGACAAATATTGGTGACCTCACTTATTTTTTATTTCTGACTTTTGTATTTTTTTAAATCATTTTTAGTTTATTTTACTCATTTCTTTTAATTTTAAAAATAGTTTCTGACTTTAAAAAATTACCAAAAAATTTATGAGATCATTTGAGTCCTTTTCTGATTTTTCTATGGACTTACTTTTTATTTCTTGATCAATTTGAACATAGTTGATATTTTTCTCTTTTATTTTTATTTTAAAACATTTTTTAAACCTTTTTTGTATATATTAAATGTAATATTATTTTGTGACTATTTTCTGGCTGATCTTGGGTTAAATTTTTGATCATGAACTTTATTAACATCATTGGATCCATGGTGTTGAGTCTATCTCCACAAAAAATTGATGACTGATTTTAATAATAGTTTGATTAAATTTAATTCAAAAGTGGTTTGTGTATTCTCTCCCACCCCTCTTTATCTCATCCCTTTTCTTATTGCACTAAATGTTATTGGAGCATGATCTCTATACCATGTCTAAAAAAAAATGGTGCATAGACTGCTATTGACCGGCCTCAAAATAGGTGTGACTTCTATATAAGTCCACTTACGATTGCTTAACATAGCGCTAAATTTTGTCCCGATTCGAATAATGATCATTCATGGCCCAAACTTATGTTTGCAAGCCCAAGTATGTTAATTTGATCTCTTTGATCCAATAACCTTGAGATTTATTGTGTGGAGGCTTTGGTTCTACCAATCCTCTAATGGATCTACAACACCTTTGGTCAACGTGAATCACTTAAACACCGTTGATCATTAAATGGTACTCATGAGGATTCCAAATGGATGATATACTTGACAAAAAGCAAATGCAACTTGTTGTGTGGAGGCTTTGGTTCTACCAATCCTCTAATGAGTTCCAAATGAAAGTTTCAAGATGATCATCCAACTAACCACTAATCACTAATAATTGACTTTATCTATTATTTTTATTATATGCCCCTTTATTTTTATGCACTATTTACTTTTAGCATTTACATTTCATGCCATTTTCATCTTTGCTCATTTGAGTATTTACTTTCTTGTCATTTTATGTTTGCTCACTTGAGCTTTACTTTTTGTTGTACCCCAAAATTTTCCCTCCCATATTTCTCAAAGCATTTCAAGAAAGATCCCCAAGTTACTCAAGGTAGTCCAAGGGTTGGCCAGACAAGCTCTCTCCCAAGGCAGTCTACCTCAAATTAGGGTTTCATGTTGCATCAAGATACTTGAGTCCAAGAGACCCCAAATGCTCAACATTGTCCTAATATGTTCTCAAGATAATCCAGGTCAAGTTACAATCCATATTCAGCTCCCAAGTTCAAAATATGCACTCACAAGAAGTTATGAATTTGGACATTATAGGTCATTTTGAAAAGTCAACAAGAACACCTTTTTTTTGTCAAAGCTTCATACATGAGAATGGAATATCAAATTGAGATGAGACCAAAAGGGTTGATTAGAGGACATCTCAAGCTTTATAAAAAAGTCCAAGAACACCTCCAAAGAGTAAAAATTGAGGAAGTTATGCGTTGGTGAAGTTGACCTTTTTTGCAAAATTGCCAAAAGTCAATTATCCCCAAAACTTCAAATTTTGCCAAATGGGCCCAATCTTTTTCACTTGTTTTGAGTTGGAAACATAGCCCACGTGCTCTAGTCTTTGCCACTTGTCCATATCTTATTTTTATTATTTGTTTTGATTTTTATTTGAATTAATTTGATTTAAATCAAATAAAATCAAATAAAATCCAAAACATTGATAACAAGAGATTTTTGTGATTGTTTCAGGTTCCAATTACAGCTAGCAAAGCATTCAAACTCGTGTAAAGGCTTGTATGCACAAAAAGATTGAAAATAAGCCAAATTTGGAAGGTTTTCAAAGTAAATCAAATCATATATCAAAAGCATTGAAGGAAGAAGATTTGGACACAATCATCAACCCTAACTCAGTCCATGGTACATAAGGAGGCGAGGCAGACCTAAAAGGAGGTTGGAGACAGGCGTGAGAGAAAGAACAAAATCTGAAAAATCAAGGAAAAAGTGTGAGATCGAAATCCCACTTAGATGCATCCTCAAGGCTTGTTACCTATCCCAATCGCTTCCTGGCACTCTCAGCAATCTAAAGCAATCAAGAACCAAGCCATTCCAGTCCCCAATCGCTTTGTAAGCCGTTCACGGCATACCCCTGTTCTTGAATTCACATCTGGTAATTTAAGCATTCTTAACATGAATTAATGGCATATTGTTGATCTATGAGACATTTGCAAACTTTCTGCATTATTTGATTTCATTTATATGGCCTACACTGTGAATTACCATTGCTAGGTTTTCGAGCTTGGTTTTAGGGTTTTTGTTTTCAGGAACAATTGGCTTTCATAAGTGGTATGGTTGTGATCAGGAGGATGAAACGAACACAACCATGGCATTGGATGTTATTTCTATGGCCTGTGGAGGATCTTGGGGAAGCTCAGGCCTGTAGCAACGGACGTTTGTCCGTAGGTATAGGTGAACGAGTTTTTAGCCACGGAGAGAGGAAGAAGACAATGAGTTGTCATTCAACAATTGGCCCATTCAAACGATCAGTGCGCGTTTTGTTTTAGTTTTCCAATATTTCTTTGTTTCATATATTATTATTATTTCCTATTACATGTATAACAAAAGCAACTAGCCCAGTGGTTTCCATATAGACGCTTAAGGCATTAGGAGGCTGGAGGTCAGGGGTTCGATCCCTGCCTCCAACATTAGCCATTTTATTATTTTCTTTCAGGAGATCCAGTACACGCGCAAGCTAAGAGACCACCATAGGTCTTCATCATCAACGTGTTAGATGGCCAGATGGCCAAATCTGATGGCCACCATTGAAGGTGCATCATGAGTCCAGTCAAACGCAATGCATTGGATCCTCAAAGTCAACATGGACCTCCACAAATGGGCCCAGATTCTTGCTATTCACACCTCCAAAAATGCTTAACTCAGGCCCATTTTCTCATCCTTTTTCTTTTTTACATTTTTATTAATTATTTCATTTAATTATTTTTACTAACAAATTAAATTTTTCTTTTTATCAAAAAATCACCCAAAAAATATATTTTATGTCCAATTAAAATTAGAATATTATTTTTAGCAATAAATTAATTAATTTAATTATGTTTGATTAATTAGACAACTTTGATTTATTTTTGCAAATAATTAAAATTAATTAGAATAAATAGGAGTTATGCTAATTTAATTGTATTTATTTTTTACCTAAAATAACACAAAACTCAAAAATAGGTCTTATAATTATTTTCATTAATTAAATTTAATAACTAATTGATTTAGCATTTAATTCTAAAAACCTAACCTCTTTTCATTTAAAAATATTAAAAACAACAAAAAAAACATTTTTTTTAATTAAGATGGAAGGGTCAAAACCCTAGCTTCGCGTTCAATCTAATTTTACCGCGCATTTTATTATTATTTTGCCCAATTATTGTATCTGCTCCCGGTTTGTAATAATTTAATTAGGACATTTATCTATTTTTACCGCTTTTAATTTCAAAGAGTTTGTTTTTGGCTATGTAAATACCCGAAGCCTTGTAATAGCTTAGTTTAAAATTCCGCACTTTAATTTATGCAAATACTTAACTGTTAGATGTTTGATAATAAGGCTTGCATAACAAGAATGTATGTCTAAATTTAAAACAATTAGATCACCCTAAATGTGTAAAGATAAAATAAACTGAAACTGAATCATTCGCACTTGCGCACTCTTAGGGTACACTCCCACTTGGTTGCCTTCGTTAAAACGATCATTGAGTATAGGATGTTTTAATGGTCATCCTTTTGTCCAAAGATCATAGTTGCCCTGGAATGGTTGCCTCGGATATTGTTGCCTCGGGTAAATGATCTAAGACATTAGGGTTACTACTAAGACGTCCTAACATTGCTTTAGTGACCGTACGTCCCTTTCGAATTGACCCTTAAAACTCCAACGACGATGCTACCTACTCACTAATAGTGGGATAGCGTTGTCTAAAGGAAACGAATACATAACGATTCTTTTTTCGAGTAGGTAGATTAGTTCTTAGATACTTGCTCATTCAAAACAAAATTTTCACACTTACACTCCTTTTCAAGCAAGTTTTCAAAAACACTTCATTACACTCTTGAAGACAGAAGCAAGAGTTAAATCGAAGTTAAAATAAAAACTTTTCAAAACCCCCAAACACAAAGAAAACAATTTTTGAAAATGATGAGCAAGTACCTAAGAGCCTGTAGATAACTACGGATAAAATGGGTGCTAATAGCTTCCCTTTCTATAATCTACCCCCCGTACTCAGAAATATCTCGAAAAAGGAATTTTTCTGTGCTTTTTTCCTTTCCTTGTTGGATAAAATAAAAGACGGTAGCGACTCTTGCTTACCACGACACTTTGCGAAAACAAACGCAAAACGCAAACCAACAATTACTTAAAAAATAGGGAAACACGTCCCGGTTCTGGCCACCGTATCACAGAACTGGCGACTCTGCTGGGGAGAAATATAAGTGGGGTGTACCTTACGATTATTTCATCATATTGTTTTCCATTGTTTGATTTGATTGCTTTATCTTTGTGGGCTTTGAATCGGAGTTACTATAGATCCTAACCCGAATCTGGGGGATACCTTTTAGGTAAGTAGAAATAGACTGTGAGGGAACTGTACGGTGTAGACCGATACGGTTGAAGTAGTAGCTACGTTGGTGTGACACAATAGTTGGTACCGATATCCCTTGTGGAGGAACAATGAGAGTATGGGGCTGCTAATGGGTCATTAAGCATCAACTGACCTTAGAACCTATAATTGACCAACTTGGCCATAGAAAAGTAGCAGTATGCTACACTCATTGAGACCATACTCTCGCGATGATTCCGGCCGCAAGAAAAGGTTGCTAAACTGGAATTATGACCGATCGAGGATGGTCAGTGATATTGAGAACCTCTAGAACCCGGTTACTATTATTAGGACAGGTTGAACCAACTAAACTGAAAGAGGGTAATACCTAAACTCCATGCCAGCCTGAAATTTAAGGGCTATTGTGTGACTTGTTTTCCCTTACCATGTTTGCTATCTGTGAATACTTGTGGTGTGTTTCTATCATGACATCATGCATCATGAAATTGCATGCATACTTCATTAGACTAACCCATTTCAAAGACCGAGGGGATTCATCTTTGTTCTGTTTTGTAGGTCATGGCATCTATGCGCAGAAATACCATCCGGACCAATTTCATGCAAATCACTACTCAGCTTAGAGAGTTGGTTTCAAAGGTTCCTGATATTTCTTCCTTTGTCAGAAAACATGGTCAACTACTTGGTTTGGTCACTTCTAAGTTGGATAAGCAAATTATGAGCGTCTTGTTCCAATTCTTTGACCCGTTGTATCACTGTTTCACATTCCCGGACTATCAGCTGGTCCCTACTTTGGAGGAGTTCTCTGATTTACTTGGCATATCTATTCTAGAGCAGACACCCTTTACAGGTTGGGAGATAGGTCTTAGGCTAGAGGATGTTGCTACAGCCCTACATCTGACAAAGGCTGATGTAATGTCTAACTGGGAGACATGGAGCGGGGTTAACCGTTTCCTAGCTAAGTTCTTGATTGATCAAGCTCAACAGTTCTGGGACAGTTTGGACTTTCAAGCATTTGAAGACATCCTCGCACTTCTCATATATGGCTTGGTTCTGTTCCCTAATCCAGATTCTTTCGTCGATGTGAACACAGTCAAGATCTTCATGTCTCGTAATCCAGTGCCTACTCTCTTAGGTGATATTCTACATGCTCTTTATGCCCGTACTGCTCAGAAAAGGGGAACCCTTATGTGTTGTGCACCGCTACTGGAGAGGTGGTTTATTTCTAATCTCCCCAAATTTATACTGAAGAATAAGGAAGGTATGGGTTGGGCCTACAGAATCATGTCCCTTGCTCACACGGACATCATTTGGAGTACTAAAGATATGGAAGAGGTAGCTGTCATTGATCGGTGTGGGGAATACCCCAATGTTCCATTACTTGGAATTAGAGGAGGGATAACCTATAATCCTTGCTTGGCCTTACGACAGTTTGGACGAGCTCGAAGGGACGGTCCTCATGAGTTACTGCTTCCGGACATTGTCTTTGACTTCAAGGGGGATGTTGAGGGACATCACCGCAGATTAATACGAGCTTGGAATAGGGTTAACAGGTCTGATCCGCATGATCTAGGAATGAAGACTTCTCTCCCGATGGAACCATATCTCCGGTGGGTTCGAGCCCGTGCTCAAAAGCTGGGGATGCCATACGAAGCTGTCTTACCGGTAATTATAGAGCATGCTAATGAAGAAGGGGTTCCTCATAATGTCCTTCATCCATACATGCCTACTGACATTGGGGCATTAAAAAGGTCTTGGATCCAGCTAAAGGAAGAACGGGATACTTACAGAGAGAAGTATCATGAGCAGGAGCGGAAGATCCTGAAGCTTACAAGGTAGTTGGAGAATGAGAAGGTCCTCAACGACTATGTCAGCACGGGAGGAAAACGACCATGGGAGAACTGATGTCTTTTGTTATTTCTAGTTTTGATTTACTTTCCAGTTTTTATTTTGTAACGCCTCTAAAGGAATTTGTTAAACATTGTTTCAAGTTTTTAATCTAATAAAAGTGTGTTTCATTTTGGTTTACAAATTTGAATCTCCCTAAATTCTTTGAAATCATATCATACGCATTCCATTCCCATGCACCTCATTACAGGTACCCTTACAGGTCTCTCATCTTCTTCGCTGTTTATTTCAGTAATCATGTCTGCTGAAACATCCACTGATCAAGCCATCAAGGCTCTGCAAGCTCAGAATGCTCAGTTCCAGGAAATGTTCATGAACTTGGCCAAGAGTCAACAAGATTTGAAGACTCTTATCTTGAAGGACAACAAGAAGAAGAAGAAGAAGAAGACGGTTCTCTTGAATATGGGTCACAGATTTAGGAATCGGTTGAGACAAGAAGCTGATTTATCTCACTCATCTGGAGGGGGAGAGAATCAAGAGGAAAGGAGGGCTCCTAGCCCTGTTGTTTCTGACAATGAAACTGACTTTGATGAAGACCAGTATCCTCCTGCCGAGGATAAATATAAGCAACTCGAAGACCGACTAAGTGCAATGGAGATCCAGAAGATACCTGGGTTAGACTTTGGAGATTTGGGTTTGGCATCTTGGGTTGTGATCCCGCACAAGTTCAAAGCTCCTGTCTTTGCTAAGTACGACGGGATCTCTTGTCCAAAGTTACACCTCCGCTCATATGTCAGAAAGATTCAACCATATACTGCTGATAAGAACCTCTGGGTTAATTTCTTTCAAGATAGTCTATCAGGGACTCAACTTAAATGGTTTTATCAACTAGAAGGAGCTAACATCTGTAACTGGGAGGACCTTGCTGCTGCTTTTTACAAGCAGTACCAATATGATACCGACCTTTCTCCCATGCGTACCCAACTTCAGGGTATGTCTATGGGTGCGAGCGAAGGTTTTAAGGAGTACGCTCAGAAGTGGAGAGATCTTGCTGGAAGAGTACAACCCCCTCTGGCTGATAAGGAATTGGTAGATATGTTTCTTGGGACTTTGTCTGGTCCATATTTCAATCATTTGATCGGTAGTTATCGTCTGGGTTCACTGAATTGATTATGACTGGAGAGAGGGTTGAAGCCGGTATTAAGAGCGGCAAGATACAGAAGGGTGCTTCGTCAAGTACAGAGAAGAAGCCTTTCAAGAAGGAAGCTAGTGCAATTTACAGCTCGAAGAACCAAAACCGTCCTGAACTCCGCCAAGCAGTTAATGCGATAGTTATATCAAGACCAACTGTTGCCCCACAACGCAACAATCAGCAAAGAGTAGAGAGACCGCAAAGACAGTTTACTCGGCTCAGTATGACTCTATCTCAAATTCTGCCGCAACTGTTGAAAACCAACTTGGTGATTCCGAAGGAGGCTCCAAAGAATTCCAACACCACATCACCGTTATATAATCCGAACGCCCGTTTTGCTTATCACTCTGATAGCCCGGGGCATGATACCAATAATTGCTGGGCTTTGAAGAATAAAGTGCAGGATTTGATTGATGCTAAAGCGATTGAGTTTTAGGCGCCGAAAAAGCCTAATGTCATGACTGCTCCTATGACCAAGCATGGAGTGAATGCTGTGGATGATGACTCGTTCGTGACTTCCGTGAAAGACATTTCTACTCCATTAATGACAGTGAAGAAGAACTTATTATTGGCCGGTTTATTTCCGAGCCGTGGAGAAAGTTTCCACCTATGTTCCATCCTACCTACTGGTTGCCATCTATTGAAGTCAGGTGTCCAACGCCTGATGGATAACAAATAAATCTTGTTCGAGAAGACTTTGGTTCCTTTGATTCCTGTTGAAGATGTTCCTATAATCACCATTTCCTCCAATTCTTCCAAGGCTTCCTCGAGAAAGCCTGTTAGAATTACATCTGTTCTGAGAATTGCTCCTTTGATCATCACTGTTCCTGGACCTATCCCTTACGCGTATGATAAGGCTGTCCCATGGCACTATGGGGCCGATGTGTATTATCATGGGATTAAACAAGACTTGAAGGATGAAGAGGCTGATACTGATGTCAGCAATATTGTTGGGTCTAGTAAAGTCACCCGAAGCGGAAGACTTTTCTCTCCTGAGATCTCCCCACCAATTGTTCAGAAGCCTGTTGTTACTACACCTGTCAATACGTCTGCTACTGTTCTTGTTCATGTTCTAATCATTACCCCTATAGCCGAGTCATCTGACGCTCGGGGCAAAGGGATCACCGGTGAGCCTGCCCAGACGGAGGCACGAAAAAGATTACTGTTGAAGCCTCTAGACAGGAGATAGAGGAAATTCTAAAGATCATCAAGAAGAGCGACTACAATGTAGTCGAATAGCTGGGGCAAACCCCGTCGAAGATCTCTATGTTGTCTTTATTACTATGCTCGGAAGCCCATGCTAAGGCTCTGATTGCTTTCTTGAAAACTGCGTATGTGCCGCAGGAGACATCAACTGATCAGTTCAAGGACTGTGTGGCTAGTTTGACTGCTGATAATAGGTTGGGTTTCTCCGACGCAGATTTGACTGCCAAAGGGAAGAATAATAATGACGCTCTGCATGTTTCAATCGAGTGCATGGGCACTACCCTAGCTCATGTATTGGTGGATACTCGGTCCTCGTTGAATGTTTTACCCAAGAAAGCGTTAGACCGGTTAGACTATGAAGGGTTGGTGCTGAAGCCGAGTAACATTGTGGTTAGGGCCTTTGACGGGTCCAAGAGGATGGTACATGGAGAGGTGGATATTCCAGTTAAGGTTGGTTCTCAGATTTTCGCATCTACATTCTATGTGATGGACATTCGACCATCTTATTCTTGTTTGCTGGGTCGCCCGTGGATCCATAAAGCTGAGGCAGTAACTTCCACGCTCCACCAGATGCTGAAATACCCGGTGAAAGGAAACATTGTTACAGTACGAGGAGAAGAGGAGTACATGGTAAGCCACCTCAATTCTTTCTGGTATATGGAGATGGACGGGGAGTTCATTGAAACCCCGTGTCAACATTTTGAAGAAGTCCCCCAGACACTGGCGTCGACTGAAACTATTGCTGAAGATCCTCCAATGAAGATGGCTTCCCTCAAGGATGCTCGGGCTGTTGTTGAAAAAGGTGGGTGTGCGAATTGGGGCCAACTCCCTAACTTTGCACACAAGACTGACAAGTTTGGTTTGGGTTTTACTGCAGAAGCTCAAAGGGCTGTTCGGCGTGCGCGGATTGGAAGACCTCCCCTGCATATCATAAATCCGGAAGTGAATGCCATTGAAGATGATGATGAAGAGTCTGAGTTTGAAAGATGGATTTACCCGACTACCGACGACGGATTAAGCAATTGGGCGGCAAAGGACTTCGTGCCAATTTCTTTTATTACACAGTAATAGACTTTTGTTTTGGATTTGTAACAGACAATTTTAAACTTTACGGCCCGGTGCCTTACCCGAGACACCGTGGTTTTGTTTGAGGGCTTATTATGTGTCATTTCCATATATCATCAATAAAAGCATTGGACGTTTTCTTGCATTACGAATTTTGCGCTCTTTGTTTTTCTTTTTCTATATTGCAAAACAACTATTTGTTTTACACACACTCACATATACAGGTCTACATCCATTTTGGTTCCCACTGATAACGACTCTGCTACTGCCAGTTATGACTTTGAAAGTCCGATCAACCAAGCCAAGGACGAAGGTGAGGATGATTGCGAAGTGCCTGGGGAACTTGCTAGACTGCTACTCCAGGAAGAGAGGGCCATACAGCCGCATGAAGAGCCAGTGGAAACAGTAAATCTGGGTACAGAGGTAGACAAGAAAGAGGTCAAGATCGGTGCAAATCTTGAGTCTAGTGTCAAACAACGGTTGATTCAGATGCTGCGTGACTATGTTGAGATCTTTTCCTGGTCTTATGAAGATATGCCTGGGTTGGATACCGATATTATGGTTCACCGCTTTCCCACCAAGGAAGACTGTCCTCCAGTGAAACAGAAAGTTCACCGAATGCGCCCAGAGATGTATGAGAAAATCAAGGCTGAAGTTATGAAACAGTTTGATACCGTTTTTCTAGCAGTTACTTCTTACCCACAGTGGGTGGCCAACGTGGTTCCGGTGCCGAAGAAAGATGGTAAGGCTTAGATGTGTGTTGACTACAGGGATCTGAACAGGGCAAGCCCCAAGGATGATTTCCCTCTACCTCATATCGATGTTCTGGTTGACAACACCGCGCAACATAAGGTCTTTTCCTTTATGGATGGTTTCTCCTGTTATAATCAGATTAAGATGGCTCCCGAGGATATGGAGAAGACAACCTGCGTTACTCAATGGGGTACCTTTTACTACAAGGTCATGCCTTTCGGATTGAAGAATGCTGGGGCAACGTATCAGCGCGCCATGGTCGCTCTGTTCCACGACATGATCCATCATGAGATTTAGGTATACGTTGACGACATGATTGCAAGATCCCAGACTGAGGAAGAACATCTTGACCACCTTCAAAAGCTATTTGACAGGTTGAAGTTGTACAGACTAAGATTAAACCCGAACAAGTGCACCTTCAGAGTGAGGTCTGGTAAGCTACTGAGTTTCGTTGTAAGTGATAAAGGTATTCAAGTGGATCCTGCAAAGGTGAAGGCTACACAGGAAATGCCGGCTCCATGAACTGAAAAAGAAGTCAGAGGCTTTCTGGGACGTCTGAACTATATTGCCCGATTCATCTCGCACCTAACTGCTACTTGTGAGCCAATCTTCAAGTTATTGAAGAAAGATCAAGTGGTAAAATGGAATGATGAATGTCAGGCCGCTTTCGAAAGGATCAAAGAATATCTCCAAGAGCCACCTATTCTGATGCCTCTAGTTGAAGGGAGACCTTTGATCTTATACTTGACAGTACTCGAAAATTCAATGGGGTGCGTGCTGGGACAGCATGACGAGTCTGGCCTAAAAGAGGATGCTATTTATTACTGTGATCGGTGGATCTGGAACTGACTGTTTAACGCTGGTTCGCGAAATGTCGCGGAAGCAAGAGTCGCCATCGTCTTTTATTTTCTCCAAATGGAAAGGACAAAAGCACAGAAAAATTCCTTATAGAGATTGCTCTTGGTTCGGGAGGTAGATTTATAGAAAGGGAAGGTGTTAGCACCCTTTCTATCCATGGTTATCCATGGGCTCTTAGATACTTGCTCATTTGTGTTTTCAAAAATGTTTGTTTGCTTTTCAACTGTGGGTTTAAAAAGTTTCTTTGGAAATTTCAGTTCGACTCTTGTATCAGTCCTCGAGAGTGTTTGAAAAGTTTTTTTTGAAAGCTTTTTGCAAAGTGTCGGTGTGAAAAGAAGTTTTGATTTGTTTTGAATTAGAGCAAGTATCTACGAGTCGTCTACCTACCCTAAGGAATTCGTCTGTGTAAATGTCCTTAAAGTAGTGCCATCCCACCATTGAGAGGTAGGTAGCACCACCGTTGGAGGTGTTCGGGTCAATTCGAGGGTTCGGGACATTGTGGTCACCAGAGCAATAGGAAGATACCTTAGAAGCTACTCCCATGCCATGTTCATGGACATGAGGACTTACTAAAACATCCTCTACTCGACGACCACTTTTCGAGGGGCAAGGCAACAGTGAGGCGTACCCTAGGGGTGGTGTGTGATTTGTGTGTCATTTTCAATTATTTTTATCTTGTCATGCATTTGTGATCTACGCTTTGTTTTTATTTTTGGCATTCATTCTTTCATGCAAATTATTAACAGTTGTAAGATGCGAGAATTAAGAGTCCTATGCTATTACAAAGGCACGGGTCTACATAGCCAAATTAATCCAAGACCCGATTTGAAATAAATAAAATGCGGAAAGATAAACGTCCTAACTAATTTATTACAAGGCTTTGGAGTAATTACATGAAATTTATAAAAAAGAAGTAAAATAAGCGCGCGAAACGAAATTATAATCGAAAGCAAGGGCGTTGGACCCTTTTAAGAAATTAAATTGGAATTATGAAATTAATTAAGTTAAATAAAGGAAAAAGACTTATTTTTTGATATTTTTTGTATTTTATGAAATTAAGAAAATTAATGGAATTAAAAAACCTAATTCTAAACTATTTGTAATTTGTTAAAAAAAAGTTTAAGTTGTAACCTAATTTACATTAATTATTTACATGACAATTTTATTTAAAAAATAATTAATATTTAATAATGGCAAAAGAAAAGAAAAAGAATAAAAGTATTTAAAACCCTAATTCTACATTTTTTAGTTTATTAAGAAAAAAACATTAAAATTAAACCTAGAATTAAAACTAAATTAATTGTTAAATTTATTTACAAAATAAACATTAATGAATTAAATAATAAAATATATTTTTATTTTTTGTCTTTTCTGATTTTTTTTTATATTTTATGAAAATTAATTTTGATGAATTAACTAAAATAAATAAAACAAATAAATAAATAAAAAAATGAAAAGAAAGGAAATAGAAGGCAAACCAATGGGGGGTGTTGACCCCAATTTTGGAGGTATGATCAACAATCAGGCCCAATGAATTCAAGCCCTTGGTTGACTTTTCTGGGATACGTGTGGATCTGCTGACCAAGGTGCATGGTGGAGATCCTATATTGGCCTTTGGATTCATCTTCTGAGACGCGTGGCAAGCTCCAGCGCTGGGTGCATGGTAGAATTCTGGGCGTGTACTGCATGGAATCAGGTTAAAACAAAATATATTGAGAAAGGGAGGGGACCTGGGAATCGAACCCAGGTCCCAAGGCTTTCCAACAATGCTTTCCACCAACTGAGCTGTTTGGCCACTTTGTAATAATAATGGATAACAATTAATATGATAAAAAATAAGGGTTAGTGATGTCCAACGAAAAAACGCGCTGGAAATTTGAATGGCCCTATCACGTTGAGACAACTCAGCGTCTCCTTCATGGTGGCTTCGTTTTACCTGCAAATATGAGATAGATAGCGGGGGTTTTAAACCCCCACTAAATGAAGAACATAAAAATAGCGATTAGAAATTGGCCAATGATAAATTGAGCGCGACTAGTGGTTCTGAATCGTCATGAGCTTCCTGTTTCAGTGGTATAGGTCTTGTGTCTCAATTTTTCCAGAGGAACAAAGCCCTCTTTTAAAGTCTCTGCAACCCTAAAGGGCTCCCATGGCAAGTTTGCATATAGGCGATGAAAATTCAATTAAATAGTATCAATAGATTCAGAAGGTCCATGTTAGTATATATGATACGGTGGGAGAACTGACTAGTGTTTTGCGTTCGTATTCGCACTTGTGCGGTTGAGCAAGAGTCGCCACCGACTTTTTATTTTATCCTAAAGGAAAGGTTAAAAAAAGCACAGCAAAAACCTTTTGAGATATTTCGTGGGTTCGGGGGGTAGATTATGAAAATGGAAGGTATTAGCACCCTTTTCATCCATGGTTATCCATAGGCTCTTAGTTACTTGGTTTTTTAGATCACTTGCCTTGATTTTCGATTGCTTGAAAATGGTGTGTGTGTGAGTGCTTTTGAAAATGTTTTGGAAGAAGATGCCTTGTCTTAGGCTAACCTTGTAACAATTCTTTACTCGAATATTTTACAAAGGCGTGTATCTTTTCGAAAAGATGTTTCTAATGTTTTTGAGAGTTTGTTTGAAAATGTTGTGGATTGTGGTTTTTGAAAAGAAGGCAAGTGTTTTTGCAAATTGATCTCAAGTAACTAAGAGTTTTGTCTACCCTATTGTACTCAAAGGTTTTTGTTATGTTTTAACCCTTTTTAACAATTTTGTTCCACCATTGAATTTGATGGACAATCTTGCGTTTAGGATGTTTATTCGGGACGGGCATGGGTCGTCGTATGGACCATGAATGCAATGGTGCCAAGTGTCTTTAGCAATTTGTTTTGAAGGGGCTTGATCATTCCGTTTAGGCAACACTTTGAGGGACTTATGATCATTTGAATTCGTTTTGCCAAAGATACTCGACGTGCAAGCATGGCCCATTTTGGAAGGCAATATGTGGGATTACCCTAGAGGGTGCAAGTGTGATTGTGTATTGATTTCATGTATTTGTCTTGTATTAGGTTATCTAGCGTTTGATTTTATGTACATGCAAACCCTAGGTCTAACCATGGTATAATTGAAAGCGGTAAATTGCGAAAATGTAAAATCTACGCTATTACAGAATAAGTATCCGAGAGTGGGGGTATAAGTGTACGAATGGGGATGAGACTTATAGTATCCAATAAATTACAACCAAATCGAATTTGCGATCAAATGTAAATGACGAATATCAATGTATAAGCAAATGGCAATTGTATATGTGTCAAGTGTATAATGTGAAGTGTATTGTAAGTGTACAAGTATATGCGTATGTGATTATTTACGGGTGCGGAATGTGACATTAATGTGTATTAGGGTATTTGTTTTGACCTAAAATTAAATGCTTATTTAATTAACTAGTGATCTTGTATTTCTTTTAATATGTACAGAAGAAAAATGTCTTAATTAAATGCTAGGAATTTAAATCGTGTAAAAAAGGAGTATTGTTTTTTATTATGTACAAAAGAAAATTTTTTAATTGAATGTTTAAGTTCTAATTAAATTATGTATAAAATGATGTTTTAAGAAAAGAAAATATTTCTAAGATTTAATTATGTCTGAAAAGTATATTTTCATGTGTTATGTACGAAAAGAATATTTAAAAGAAAAAGGTATTTTCAATTTTAATTAATATTGTATGATATGTACAAATTGAACGAAAAGTATTTTCAATATTCATTATAAACAAATTAAATGACAATTAATTTCAATATTTATTATGGTGCAATAAAATGTATTTTATTATTTGTGTGTTTAATATTTCAAAATGTATTAAAATGTTTTCAAATTAATTGAATTAAGTATATAGAAAAGTGTTTTAATTATATGCTTAAAGAAAAGATGTATTTTTAATTAAATGATATATATTAATCAAGAGTGTATTTTTATTAAAAATATATTAAGTTAGAAAATAAATATATTGTTCATATAAAAAAGAAGAAGTTAATATTAATGTTTTGTTAAAAAAAAAGAAGCATTTTAATGGGCTTTGGACGTGCAGAATGGGCAAGGCCCACGTTGAACTCAGAACATTTTTAGGGTTGTTGAATGTTTTCATTAGGAGGCAAGGTTTTTAGGGTTTGCACAGCGGCGCGTTCATGGGTTCGTTCATCGTTCTCCTTCGTCTTCCTGAGTGATTCCTCCGTCTAGCCACCAACGCCGCCCCCCAAACCTCTCTTCCCTCTATGGCATGAGCCCGGTGGTCTTGTGATACGAGGTTTGTTTATGTTCTTTTTACGAATTGCATGCTTTATTTCAATTTGAATCTTGACCCTTAAACCTGTATTACTATGGAGGTGGTGGAAAAGAAAGAGAGAGAAAAGCTTACTACCTGATCTTGGAGAAGGAGGAGAGATAGGGTAGGTGGCGCTCAGGAGGCCGGGACGAGCGGGACGACAGTGAGGATGCTGGGCTTGCGCTTTGGTAACCTTTACTTTTTGCTACTTTAGGGTTTGATGATGATTTTCATTTGCCCTGAAAACCTTATTCTGATTTACCTCTTTCTTCTTCTCTTTCGCCTTTACTGTCTTGAGATTTCTGTATGCTTGCCTTGAGATTAATAGTTTATGTTGGCCATTGATGTGTTTACTGAGGCTTGCTTTGAGTGGCCTACTGCTTTTCCTCTTCTCTTACAGTTGCCCTGAACTTGCCTTCTTGTGTTGCTTTATTGCTTATGTGGATTGCCCAATGATGTGATTACTGAGGGCCCAGTTTACACGCTTATGTTGCCTTTGTTGCCTTGCTTTTTTCTCTTCTTCTGACTTTCTTCTGATTTGTTACCTCGAGTGTTGGTCGTATGCTTGCGTATGTTGCACCCTATGATGATGTAAATCTGAGGGTTTGGTATTTGGATGGTATTATGTCATGATGATTGCAGGTCTGAGGCTTTTATGGTTAAAGCTTATCAGTCTAAGGCTTGGTTTGGTCTTGTGGCCTTTGAGGGTAAAGCTTAATGCAGGTTCAAGTTTGACAGTAGGTTTGGTGTTTTACAGGTGAGGCTTCAGGCTGGATGAGGTCTTGAGGCTTCAACTGGTTATTATTTTTGTCTTTTGAGTTATTGACAGGTTGTGTTTTATGAGGCTCAGCAGGTGTTATGCTTAGGCCAGTTGGACTGGTTTTGTTGTTAGGCAGGTTATCTGGTTTTGGGATGGGTTTGAATGATGCAGGTTTATGCTTGTGACTGGTATATGTTTTGAGCTCTAGCAGGTTTTGGGGTTTTACAGTAGGTAATGGTAGTGCTTCAGCAGGCTATATGTTTAGCAGGGGAATGGTTGTTGGGTATTGTTTGTGCTTAGCAGTTTTGGCTTCTGGTTAGGACTTGGTTGAGTTCTTGAGGCTCAGCAGGTTCTGAGTTTGTATATTTTCTGTCCCTTTCCTTTGCTGAACTGTGTTGTTCCTTTGTATATTTTTTTCTTCCTATCTATCCTGCCTAAGCCTAAAGCCTGAACCCTGCTTCTTATCTCTCTTCTCTCTTAGTACAGTTGGATATTTTAATATGCTTCTTTCCTGTACTTTTTCTGAAAGTGGCCATTCTGATGGGAAATGATGAAAAAAAGTTTGCTTGTATATCATGTTTTCCTCTGCATATTTGATCTCTTCTTTGACAGCTTTTGTACTTTTTTGTCTTCTTTGATATCCTTGTGCAGTAACTTGACAGCTTTGGTATTTGACAGAAAGTTGTACTTTGATTTTTTAGTTTGGTTGAACTTGAACTATGCAGTTTGACATTTTGAATTTATGCATTTGACATTTTGCATTCATGATTTAAATGAATAAAATTCCTCCCTCTTTGTGAACCGGGGGAAATCCCGTGATTTGCAGAGAGGGTTAACTGATCCCAGTCAGTGGCCCTTAATGATGACTGCAAATTTTATCTGTCTTTTCGATTTAACTGCTTTTTGACTTTTCTCTTTTTCTTTTGCAGATGAAAAATGGAATACCGGAGCGAAGTGAAGAATGAAGAGATTAGGGACTTAGAAAATGTTTAGAAAAAATAGGATAGTTTTTTATTTTCAATTTAATTATTGTAAACCATTATTATTTTAAATACTTCGTAAATAAATACTTGTATCCAAATAATAATTGTAACAAATATTAAATATGAAATAAAAATTCTTATTGATTCATTTAATTCTTTTCAATTCCTTTTCAATTATTTACTTGTTATTTATAGTTCCTTAAATTAAATAAAATGAAAATTAAATTTCAAATACTTAATTCTTAGAACAATAAATAATCAGTTAAACATTGATTCTTCGTCGATCAAAATAAATGAACTTGACGTCTCCATCATTCAAAGCAACGCACAGTCGAACACAAAAACTGATCAGACGCAATCCTTTCTTATTGATTTCTTACCAAGCACTGTAAATCTAAACTGCATACTTCTTTTGACTAGATCAAACAAAACAACATGAATTCAACCCAATTACCTCTTTTACTGATTAAATCAAAACAATGCGAATTTAACCCGAATCTCGGAATAACTGCAAAGTGCTGTGGAATTTAAATCCTTCTGAGAATATGCCCATAAAACCCTTAATTCCTGATTAAATGCCAAATAACGTTCGCCTGACCAAAATTGAGCCAAAACCAACCAAAACCCTAAGCCAACTGCTTGAACTGTTCTAGGGCCATGAAAACCAGTAAAACCCTAATTTTGCTTGACTGACAAGAAAAGTCCGTTTGTCCGATTCTTGAGCCAGTTTGAAAAATCAGGAAATGCCTGAAGCTGAGATTTCTTGTGGAAAAATGCGAGGGCAAATTTTGGGGTACAACGGTATAAAACAACAATCAAAATGTATGAAAAATGTCCAGAAATTCAAACACAATTATGCATAAAGTTTGAGAAAGTTTGACTTCTATATACCAATTCCTGAGGTTAGAAGCGTGGATAAGGATTCAGAAAGTTTCCTTGATGCCTTGGAAAACTATTGGAATGGTTATCTTGCTTTGAAACGCACTGAAACCGTGTTTTCAGTTTTTGACTTTTTCACAAAAAAATGCCAAGTTTGTATTCAGGTTTGGGCGCAGCTTCCAGGTCTTGTGCATTAGGGTTGCGTTCTGTTTATGTATGGGAATGTTTTAGGGTTGAAATCTCAGTCCATTAACCTTTGCATTGATGTATCAAATATTTGATTTTCAATGAATCTTTTTTCAATCTTTTTCATGTCTTTTGATACCAATCATGGCCAAATATTTCCATCTTGAGGGAGCACGAGATCTTTAGGCCTTGATGAGAGATTATACTGCACAAAAAGATTTGAAAACCTTATTTTAGTATTTTTCTTGTAATTAATTTTGATTAAATGAATTAAATAGATTAAATATTCAATTAATTAATTAAAAATAAGAAAATAACTCCCCTTTGGGTCAATCGGTCGTGCATAGCTTTTGGATGATGATTCTTGGAAGAATTTGTGGCCCATTAGCAATTTTGAGGCATTTGAAGCAAAGTTGACTTTTCAAAATTCCCAAAAATTTCCCAACTTCCACAAGGCATATCTTGCTCAATTTTTAAGCTTTGATCATGTTCTTGGACATTTTGGAAATGTCTTGAAGTCCTATAACCAATTCCTTTGGTCCCATGTCATTTTGATTTACCAATCTCAAGTTATGGTCTTTGACTTAAAGTTCCTTTTTGTTGACTTTTGAAAATGACCTATAATGTTGAGATTGATAACTTCTTGTGAGAGCATTTCTTGGACTTGAAGTGTGAAGAGGAGTTGTAGGAAATGTCTTTCTCTTCAAAATGAGCTTTGGATGGAATTTTTCTGATAAACCATGTGGAAGTTATGCCTTGGTCAAGTTACAGTTGACTTTTTCAACTGTCCAAATATGGAAACTTTTGCATCTTGAGACTTTTTGAGCCATGCCTTGAGAATCATGATCAAGAATTGATCAAATGATGTTTATGGCTTCAAAATAAGATGTTGACCAAAAATTTGGACTTTTGACTGCCAAATGACCATTTTGCCCCTACAGTTGACTGTTGAGCAATTAGGGTTTTTGACTGTGCAATTTTGTGCTGTAAGTCTTGAAACTTGGCATATGGATGCTTGACCATGTTTATAGGCATGTGGGACTTGATTGGACCCTTGGAAACTTCAATTTCTTTGTCAGAACCAAAACCCTAATTTTTGACTGTTAGGAGGCCCTTGAACTGTGCAACCCTTAGGGAGATTTTGAAGCATGTTCTTTGAAAATCTTGAAGAATATGGGAGGGCAAATTTTGGGGTACAACAGTTGCCCCTGTTCAATCTTCTTAGACCTGAGGATGTAGATTGGCTGACATGCCTTTCGTAATCCGAAGGTGGAAGATGATTGAACACTAGAGTGCCCAGAAATTTGCGCTCACATAGTAGTGTGATGGTGGGAATGGGCTTATAGATGCCATTTGGAGATTAATGGATAGGATGATGGGCTTATAGATGCCATGCTGAGAGGTGATGGATAGGTGGATGGGCTTATAGATGCCATCTGGATGTCGATCGCATAAGAGATTCCTTAGCGAGAACTTGCGTACCTGAAAAAGAAAGATGATTACCTGGCCTGTTACAGGAGCTGGTCTTCAAACTCTTTGTGTAGATGTACCCTGACTGGTTACAGGGACTGGGTCTGGAGCTTCAAAAGGTTATGAATGAACCAGGGATGGTTACTACCTCAATGGGACGGTGAGAGAACCTTGGACGATTACTACCTCAACAGGAACGCTGAGAGAACCTGGGGCGATTACTACCTCCACAGTAACAGGGAGGGAATCGTAGGCGACTTCAACCTCAACAGTAACGATGAAAGAATCTTGGGCGACTTCAACCTCAACAGTAACGATGAGAGAATCATAGGCGACTTCAACCTCAACAGTAACAATGAGAGAATCTTGGGCGACTTCAACCTCAATAGTAACGATGAGAGAATCATAGGCGACTTCAACCTCAACAGTAACGATGAGAGAATCTTGGACGACTTCAACCTCAACAGTAACGATGAGAGAATCTTGGATGTCTTCTACTGTGATAAGAATCAGGGAGATCTTAGGGTCGATCTGACTGAACCAGAGAAGGCCTTTGACTGGATAAGAATCAGGAAAATCTTAGGGTCGATTTAACTGAACCAGGCTAGGTCTTGGAATATCTTCAACTGGATAAGAATCAGGGAGATCTTAGGGTCGATCTGACTGAACCAGAGAAGGCCTTTGACTGGATAAGAATCAGGAAAATCTTAGGTCGATTTAACTGAACCGGACAAGGTCTTGGAATCTTCAACTGGATAAGAATCAGGGGGATCTTAGGGTCGATCTGACTGAACCAGAGAAGGCCTTTGACTGGATAATAATCAGGAAAATCTTAGGGTCGATTTAACTGAACCGGGAAAGGTCTTGGAATATCTTCAACTGGATAAGAATCAGGGAGATCTTAGGGTTGATCTGACTGAACCAGAGAAGGCATTTGACTGGACAAGAATCAGAAAAATCTTAGGGTCGATTTAACTGAACCGGGCAAGGTCTTGGAATATCTTCAACTGGATAAGAATCAGGGAGATCTTAGGGTCGATCTGACTGAACCAGAGAAGGCCTTTGACTGGATAAGAATCAGGGAAATCTTAGGGTCGATTTAACTGAACCGGACAAGGTCTTGGAATCTTCAACTGGATAAGAATCAGGGAGATCTTAGGGTCGATCTGACTGAACCAGAGAAGGCCTTTGACTGGATAAGAATCAGGAAAATCTTAGGGTCGATTTAACTTAACCAGACTAAAGTCTTGAAATGTAGCTGAGAACTTAACTGGATCTTTCCTGAAAGGTAAAGGTCAGTCATATGTAGTGCATGATATGAATCAAGCAATGATGTTCTCAACATAAATGAGATTCGTAAGATATGATGCGTATATGCATGCTATAATGTATGGAAGTGAGATGTTTATGAATGTATGTTTTTGTCTAGGAAAATAAATCCTTGACGGGTGCCGGGAAGTCACATCCTGGGCTGATGTTGGAGAATAGTGCTTTGTTGTCTCCGCTGGGGATGATAGTTGCAAGAATATCGGTGGGGAGAAGATAACTCCATTGGGGGATAAACTCGGCGAATGGATTACTCTGCGGGGAGAAAAGTACTCTAGCGATCTTGCTGGGAAGCAATACTCTGTGGGAAGAGAGATACTTTGCTGGGATGTTGATGGTAACTTCGCTGGGGATACCATTGTTGTGTTGGAAGTGTTAATAGACTTCACCGGGGATAGGAAGACTTCGTCGTGGACGATCTTTCCTTGGTTTTTTGGCTGAGGATAACCCAGTTATATCCTGGTAGGGAAATAACCTTTGAATAAAGCCGGGGGACGCGTTCATGCTCTGCGGAGGAGAAGCTTCCAGAATCTACTGGGGATAAGCTTACTGTTTGGGGAGATGGATTCCAACTTTCCTGGGGAAACTGGATTGGACTCTCCTGGGGAAGTTTCTGAGATGTACCGGGAAATGACTCCATTGAATGTTTGATATACCGTCGGGGAACAATCTTGGCTCAAGACTGCCGGGGATGCTTGTTTAGGAATATCTGTGCTGGGGAACATTGAGATCTGCTGGAGGATACCCAACTTCCTTAAGGCTGATTGTATAACTTTGCTTGGGGAGAGTGCACTGACTTGCTGACTCACTCTCTGGGGAATTATTTTTGCTGGTTATGTTCTTCAGCCGAACTCACCTTGGTACCTTGGTGGACGGAACAATTAGATCGCTTAGACAACTCTTTATTGCCCCTGTTTCTAATATTACCTGTAATTTAATCCTTTGTTTCGTATGCAAATATTCATGAGTTAGCAAATTATTGTCAATGCATATATCACAAATTGAACCTTGGACGTTCTTCGCAAAACAAAACAGAAAAAGGAAAAAACACTTGGCAATTTTAGCTGAAAAGTATATTTGTATTGATTTTTGAATTTGCCTGTAAATAGGCGTTTATATACAAGAGGCTGACGTCCTAGTAAGAGAACGCTGCCGAACAAAAGAGTTTATACAGATTTGTACAAAGGAAAATAAAACAGCTGTGTGAAATGAATGATCCCACTGGGTTCCAACTCTGCTATCGCCTTTATATCTTCGAGCGTCTCATCACTTGATGACCTAGTTGACGATGAAGCTGATTGATCGATGCCATCTGAAGTTGATGTAGATACCGGATTCTGGATGCAAGGTGATCCAATAAGACATAGTATTACGCTTTATCCCTAACTTTTGCCTGGACCGCCCTTTCGGGTTTTCAGTCCACCGGGATACCCATTTTTGCCCAAGCCGCCTTTTCAGGTTTTCGACTTGCCGGGTGTACAGATTCTTTTTCATTTCATCCCTTCATTTTGCCCGAACCCTTTTGGTTCGCCGGGAAGCCCTAATATTTTCCTAGGTATGTCAACCTAGCGGGTCTTTTTCATGCGTAGTATATTTTTACTATGTCTGCATTGGCGGGGTGAGGAAGGTCGTCACCATCCATGGTAGTTAGAATCATGGCTCCTCCTGAGAACACATGCTTAACTACAAATGGCCCTTCATACGTAGGGGTCCATTTGCCCCTTGGATCACTCTGAGGAAGGATGATACGCTTGATTACCAGATCCCCAACTTGATACTCTTGTGGTCTGACCTTTTTGTTAAATGCTCTGATCATCCGTTTCTGATACGTCTGACCGTGACAGATAGCAGCAAATCTTTTTTCATCAATAAGGTTTAGCTAATCAAGTCGTGTCTGGATCCAATCATCTTCACTCAGATCTGCATCCTTCATTATCTGGAGGGAGGGTATCTGCACTTCGATCGGTAAGACTGCCTCCATACCGTAGACCAAGGAGAAGGGAGTTGCCCCGGTTGACGTCCTGGCTGAGGTGCGGTACCCATGTAGAGCGAACGGTAGCATCTCGTGCCAATCTTTATAAGTCACTGTCATCTTCTGCACGATTTTCTTGATATTTTTATTTGCTGCTTCTACAGCCCCATTCATCTTCGGTCGATAAGGAGAAGAGTTGTGGTGCTGTATCTTAAACTGCTCGCAGAGCTCAGTGATCATCTTGTTATTAAGATTGGTACCGTTGTCTGTAATGATTCTTTCAGGGACACCGTATCGACAAATCAGATTGTGCCGAATGAACCGTGCCACAACATTCTTGGTTACTGTGGCGTAGGAAGCCGCTTCAACCCACTTCGTGAAGTAATCAATCGCCACCAGAATGAAGCGATGCCCATTGGATACTGTAGGTTTAATCTCGCCGATCATATCTATGCCCCACATTGCAAACGGCCAAGGCGCAGTCAGAACATTTAGAGGAACTGGAGGAACATGCACCTTGTCTGCATATATCTGGCACTTATGGCATGTCCGAGAGTGTTGGTAACAGTCGGCTTCCATTGTGGACCAGAAATACCCTGCCCGAAGGATCTTCTTTGCCATAGTGTGTCCACTGGAATGTGTTCCGAAGGTCCCTTCATGTAGCTCTTCCATGATCCTTTCTGCTTCTGTCTTATCCACACAACGCAGTAAGGTCAAATCATGGTTTCGCTTGTACATAATGCCGTTGCTAAGGAAGAACTTCGCTGCGAATCTTCTTAGAAACTTTTTATCGTTGACAGATGCACCTTCTGGGTACTCCTGAGCTTCCAAATATCTCTTCACCTCATGGTACCAAGGTTTCTCAGTCACCAACTCAGTCTCGAGATCACAACAGTATGCCGGTTCGTCCAGTTTCCAGATAGTGACCTGGGGAGCCTCATTGTCCCATTTGACTTTGAAATGGAAGACATCGTAGCTAACGCGTCCGCTAATTGATTCTCCTCTCTCGGAAAGTGTTCAAAGGTTATCTCTGTGAAGTGAGGGATCAATGTCAACACACATTCTCTATAAGGAATAAGATTCGGATGTTTCGTATCCCACTCTCCTTTGATCTGATTGATCACAAGAGCGGAATCTCCGAAGACACTCAGATACTTGATCCTTAAGTCGATCGCAGCTTGGAGACCCAGGATGCATGCCTCATACTCCGCCATGTTGTTGGTGCAGTTGAAACATAGCCGGGCAGTGAGTGGAGTATGAGTGCCTTGGGGGGATATGATTACAACGCGGATACCGTTACCCAAAGCATTGGAGGCTCCGTCAAAGTGCATAGACCATCGGGATCCTTCCTCAGGTCTTTCATCCGGTCCAGGTACTTCACAATCAGTCACTATCATGATGCTCTCATCTGGAAACTCGAAGTTCATTGACTGATAGTCGTCTACTGCCTGATGTGCCAAGTGGTCTGCCAATACACTTCCTTTGATGGCTTTCTGGGTCGTGTACTGGATGTCGTATTCTGTCAAGATCATTTGCCATCTTGCTATTCTCCCAGACAGAGCCGGCTTTTCAAATATGTACTTTATAGGATCCATTTTTGAGATCAACAAGGTAGTGTGAGTCAGCATATACTGTCTCAGCCGGCGAGCAGCCCATACCAAAGCACAACAAGTTTTCTCAAGCAGTGAGTATCGGGTCTCACAGTCGGTAAACTTTTTTCTAAGGTAATAAATGGCATGCTCTTTTCGACCAGACTTGTCATGCTGCCCCAGCACACACCCCATTGAGTTGTCAAGTACTATCAAGTATAGTATTAGAGGTCTCCCTTCAACCGGTGGCATAAGGATGGGTGGTTCTTGGAGATACTCTTTGATTCTATCAAAAGCGGCCTGGCATTCATCATTCCAACGTACTACCTGATCTTTCTTCAGCAGCTTGAAGATTGGTTCACAAGTAGCAGTTAGGTGTGAGATGAACCGGGCGATGTAATTCAGGTGTCCTAAAAAGCCTCTGACTTCTTTCTCTGTCTTGGGCACTGGCATCTCTTGAATAGCTTTAACCTTAGCAGGGTCCACTTGAATACCCTTATCACTTACAACGAAGCCTAGCAACTTTCCAGATCTTACCCCGAAGGTGCACTTGTTCGGGTTCAACCTCAGCTTGTACAACTTCAGTCGGTCAAACAATTTCTGCAGATGATCTAGGTGTTCTTCCTCAGTCTGGGACCTTGCGATCATGTCGTCAACATACACTTCTATCTCATGATGGATCATGTCATGAAATAAAGCAACCATGGCACGTTGGTAGGTTGCCCCAGCGTTCTTCAGTCCAAAAGGCATGACCTTGTAGCAGAAGGTTCCCCACTGAGTAACAAAGGTAGTCTTTTCCATATCTTTAGGAGCCATCTTGATCTGATTATAGCCTGAAAAACCATCCATGAAAGAGAACACCTTATGCTGAGCAGTATTGTCAACAAGGACATCAATGTGAGGTAGGGGGAAGTCATCTTTGGGGCTGGCCCTGTTCAGATCCCTGTAGTCGACACACATTCTGACCTTACCATCCTTCTTAGGTACCGGCACCACATTAGCAACCCACTGAGGGTAAAAAGTCACTGCAAGAAACCCGGCATCAAACTGCTTCATAATCTCAGCTTTGATCTTCTCAAACATCTCTGGACGCATACGGCGGACCTTTTGCTTGACCGGAGGGCAGTCTTCCTTGGTAGGCAAGTGATGGACCACGATGTCGGTATCCAACCCGGGCATGTCTTCGTAGGACCAGGCAAAGATCTCCATGTAATCATGTAACATTTGAGTCAACCATTGCTTCACGCTGAGCTCTAGGTTGGCACCAATCTTTACCTCCTTTCTGTCTGTATCAGTACCCAGATTTATTGTTTCCACCGGCTATTCGTGTGGTTGAATTGCCCTCTCTTCCTGGAGTAACAGTCTTGCAAGCTCGCCAGGCACTTCGCAATCATCTTCACCTTCGTCTTCGGCTAAGTTGATCGGATTTTAGAAGTCATAACTGGCAGTAGCAGAGTCGTTACCAGTGAGATCCAGAGTGGATTGAAACCTGTATGAGTGAGTGTGTGTAAATACAGCTGTTTTGCAATATATAAAGAAAGGAAAGAAAGAAAAGGAGAATAAGATTTGAAATGCGAGAAAACGTCCAAGGTCTTTATTCATGATATATGAAATGATAATTAATATACCCTCACAAATGAAGCCACGGTGCCCCGGGTAAGACACCGGGCCATAGAGTTTTAATTCATTGTTCATTACAAATAACAAAAGAATTCATTACTCAGTAACAAAATTAACAGGTAGGTTGTCCTTTGCGGTCCAATTGCTAGGTCCACTATCAGCCGTCGGATAAATCCAGCTGTCGAACTCAACTTCATCCACTTCATCATCCTCCCTGATAGCATTCACTCCATGGTTAGGCATGGGAGCAGTCACCACATTTGGCCTCTCAGGCGCTTCAAATTGTATCTCTTTTGCATCAATAAGGTCTTGCACCTTATTCCTTAAGGCCCAACAATCATCAGTGGAATGCCCCGGGCTATCAGAGTGATAAGCACAGCGGGCATTTGGATTGTATTTGGGGGAGGCAGTATTCACAACCTTCGGGGCCTCCCTGACAGTCACCAAATTGGTGGATAGCAACTGCGGCAAGATTTGCGATAAGGTCATACTTAGACGGGTAAACTCTCTTCTGAGTCTTTCAGCCCTGGGTGGATTGGTTTGCCGAGGAGCGGCAGCAGGCTTAGCAATCATCACCGCATTGACAGATTGGCGGCGCTCAGGTTTATCATGCCTTCTAGGCCCATATACAGCATTGTCCTCCTTCTGAAAGGGCTTCTTCTCAGAACTTGCAGATGCACCCTTCTGAATTTTTCCGGACTTCATTCCAGCCTCTATTCTCTCCCCAGTCAGAATAAGATCAGTAAACCCTGCAGACAAATTACCGATAAGATGATTGAAAAATGGCCCAGATAGGGTCCCCAAGAACATATCCACCAGCTCACGGTCAGTTAACGGAGGCTGCACCCTGCCAGCCAGATCCCTCCACTTCTGTGCATACTCTTTAAAACCTTCGCTTGATCCTAGCGACATACCCTGGAGTTGGGTACGTGTAGGAGCAAGGTCGGCATTATATTGATACTGCTTGTAAAAAGCAGTAGCCAACTCCTCCCAGTTACGAACCTTGGTCCCATCCAGCTGATAGAACCATTCGAGATGAGTCCCTGAAAGACTCTCCTGGAAGAAGTGGATCCACAAGTTCTTGTCCACTGAGTACGGTTGAATCTTCCGCACATAAGATCTGAGATGTAGCTTGGGACAAGACGCCCCGTCATACTTGGTGAAAGATGGTGCCTTAAACTTGTGAGGAATAATCACACCAGTAGATAAGCCCAAGTCTCCGAAATCCAGCCCAGGCACTTGTTGGATCTCCATTGCATTCAGTCTGTCTTCCAACTACTTATACCGATCTTCAGCGGGAGGATACTGTTCCTCATTAAAGTCAGTCTCGTTGTCAGAGACTACTGAACTTGAAGCCTTTCCCCCCTGGGGACTGCCTTTGCCTACAGAAGAACCAGCCTCTTCATTCTGCAGAGTGTTGCCAAACCTTCGGCCCGAGTTGAAAAGAACAGTTCTCTTCTTCTTCTTCTTCTTCTCCTTCTTCAGGAGTAAAGCCTTCATCTCTTCTTGGCCTTGAGCCAAACCCATGATCAGCTCCTGAAATTACGCGTTCTGCGCCTGAAGAGCCTTGATAGACATCTCGGTTGACAATGAGTCAGGGTTCATGATGCTGAAATAAACAGCGAAGAACAGTAAGCAACCTGAAAAGAAGAACGGAATGCGTATGATTTATGTTTTCAAAGACAATCGGGAATCAACTTTGTAAACAAAAAGGAACACACTTCATTAGATTCAACTTTGAAACTTAATTTGTTCAACAGATTACCCTTAGGCGTTACATAAAAGGGAAATACTGAAAAGGGAAATAAAACTGTAAAAGAACATCCAGAGCTCCTTATTGATCCCATGGTCTCCTCTTCTCAGTACGGATGTAGTCATTCAGAGCTCGCTCATTCTCCACGTGCTTTGTCAGCTTCTGGATCTTCAATTCCTGCTCGTTGAACTTTTCCCGATACGAATCCCGTTCTTCTCGCAGTTGCGACCAAGACCTCTTTAATGTCTCATAATCAGTAGGTATCTGAGGAGGGAGGACAGTTGGAGGAGCCCTATCTTTGTCAGGATACTCAAGAATGACGGGTCTGACAGCTTCGTATGGCATACCTAGCTTCTGAGCACGGATGCGAACCCATTTGTAGTAGGCTTCCATAGGTAGAGAAGTCTTTGGCCCCAACTCTTGTGGGTCAGCTTTATGAACTCTGTCCCAAGCCTTGATGAACCTATGACGCAGCTCGTCACTATCCATCTGAAACTCAAAACTGATGTGAGGCACCAACATCTCATGAGGTCCTGCTCTTCTGGCTCTTCCAAACTGACGGGGAGCTAGACATGGATTGTAAGAGATCCCTCCTTGGGTACCAATCAAAGGAACGTTAGGGTATTCTCCACAACGATCAATAACAGCTATCTCATCCAAACCTCTGAAAGTCCAAATGATGTCCTTGTCAGTAAGAGACATTAACCTATGAGCCCAACCTCTTCCTTCTTGGTTCTTCAGCACGAACTTAGGGAGGTGCGAAATAAACCACCTCACCAACAAAGGGATACAACACCACAGAGTTCCTCGTCTTAGGGCAGTACGAGCATAAAGTTGTTGCAGGATGTCACCCAAGAGAGTGGGCACAGGGTTCTAAGACATGAAGATCCTTATGGCAGTGACATTGATGAAGTTGTCAGGATTAGGAAACAAGACTAGCCCATAGATTAAGAGAGCCAAGATGTCTTCATATGACCTAAAGTCCAAGTCATTCCAGAAACTGTTAGCTTTACCAACTAGAAACTTGGCCAAGAAACCCTTAACCCCGCTTCTAGTCACCCAATTATCCATTACTTCTTGATGTGTCAAGGGAAGAGCTGCAGCAACCTCCTCAAACCTGAGGGTCTTTTCCCAACCAGTGAAGGGAGTCTGATCAAAGATAGGGATGCCAAGCAAATCAGAGAACTCTTCCAGGGTAGGGACCAGCTGGAAGTCTTGAAAGGTGAAGCACTGGTACAGAGGGTCATAGAACTGGGTCAGGACACTCATCAACTATTGATCCCGCTTTGCAGTGACTAAACTGAGAAGAGAACCATGCCTCTGGATGAAGGAAGTGGTATTTGGAATCCTGCTAACCAACTCTTCAAGCAACTCAGGTGAGTGAACAAAGTTGAGCCGGATAGTATTCCTTCGCACAGGCATCATGGTGTCCTACAAAACAGAGCAAAGGTGAAACCCTCTTGTCTTTGAAATGGTCAGCCCTTATGCAGGATGCATGCAATGCTCATGATGTTATGATAAAGCACACCACAAATATTTACAAAGGCACACATGTAAGGCACACAAGTCACACAAGGCAAGCCCTTAAAGTTTAGGCCAGCATGAGGTCTAGGTATTACCCTCTTTCAGTTTGTTGGTTCATACCTGTCCTATCAAAGTAACCGGGTTCTTAGAGGATCCCAATATCATTGACTACCCTCAATCGGTCATAACTCCAGCATCACAATCTTTTCTTGCAGCCAGAACCATCACGAGAGTTTAACCTCAATGGGCGTAGCATACCGCTACTGTTCTAATGGCCAAGTTGTGTCATTTAAGGTTCTAAGGTCTGTTGGTGTTTAACGACTCCTTGGAAGACCCATATTCTCCTCGTTGCGACACAAGGGATATCGGTACAGACCAAGGTGCCACACCAACGTAGCCACTGCTTCACCCATGTCGGTCTACGCCGGACAGGTCCCTCACAGCTTATGCTACCTAAACAGGGTATCCCCAGATCCGGGTTAGGATCTATGAAACTCCGATGCAAAGCCCGCAAATATAAATCAAACAAAACATTCAATTGAAAACATAAGGGTGATCTAATCCTAAGGTACACCTCACTTTTAAAAGTCCCCAGCAGAGTCGCCAGTTCTGTGATCGGTGGATCTGGAACTGACTGTTTAACGCTGGTTCGCGAAATGTCGTGGAAGCAAGAGTCGCCACCGTCTTTTATTTTCTCCAAATGGAAAGGACAAAAGCACAGAAAAATTCCTTATAGAGATTGCTCTTGGTTCGGGAGGTAGATTTATAGAAAGGGAAGGTGTTAGCACCCTTTCTATCCATGGTTATCCATGGGCTCTTAGATACTTGCTCATTTGTGTTTTCAAAAATGTTTGTTTGCTTTTCAACTGTGGTTTTAAAAAGTTTCTTTGGAAATTTCAGTTTGACTCTTGTATCAGTCCTCGAGAGTGTTTGAAAAGTTGTTTTTGAAAGCTTTTTGCAAAGTGTCGGTGTGAAAAGAAGTTTTGATTTGTTTTGAATTAGAGCAAGTATCTACGAGTCGTCTACCTACCCTAAGGAATTCGTCTGTGTAAATGTCCTTAAAGTAGTGCCATCCCACCATTGAGAGGTAGGTAGCACCACCGTTGGAGGTGTTCGGGTCAATTCGAGGGTTCGGGACATTGTGGTCACCAGAGCAATAGGAAGATACCTTAGAAGCTACCCTCATGCCATGTTCATGGACATGAGGACTTACTAAAACATCCTCTACTCGACGACCACTTTTCGAGGGGCAAGGCAACAGTGAGGCGTACCCTAGGGGTGGCGTGTGATTTGTGTGTCATTTTCAATTATTTTTATCTTGTCATGCATTTGTGATCTACGCTTTGTTTTTATTTTTGGCATTCATTCTTTCATGCAAATTATTAACAGTTAAAAGATGCGAGAATTAAGAGTCCTATGCTATTACAAAGGCGCGGGTCTACATCGCCAAATTAATCCAAGACCCGATTTGAAATAAATAAAATGCGGAAAGATAAACGTCCTAATTAATTTATTACAAGGCTTTGGAGTAATTACATGAAATTTATAAAAAAGAAGTAAAATAAGCGCGCGAAACGAAATTATAATCGAAAGCAAGGGCGTTGGACCCTTTTAAGAAATTAAATTGGAATTATGAAATTAATTAAGTTAAATAAAGGAAAAAGACTTATTTTTTGATATTTTTTGTATTTTATGAAATTAAGAAAATTAATGGAATCAAAAAACCTAATTCTAAACTATTTGTAATTTGTTAAAAAAAAGTTTAAGTTGTAACCTAATTTACATTAATTATTTACATGACAATTTTATTTAAAAAATAATTAATATTTAATAATGGCAAAAGAAAAGAAAAAGAATAAAAGTATTTAAAACCCTAATTCTACATTTTTTAGTTTATTAAGAAAAAAACATTAAAATTAAACCTAGAATTAAAACTAAATTAATTGTTAAATTTATTTACAAAATAAACATTAATGAATTAAATAATAAAATATATTTTTATTTTTTGTCTTTTCTGATTTTTTTTTTATATTTTATGAAAATTAATTTTGATGAATTAACTAAAATAAATAAAACAAATAAATAAACAAAAAAAATGAAAAGAAAGGAAATAGAAGGCAAACCAATGGGGGGTGTTGACCCCAATTTTGGAGGTATGATCAGCAATCAGGCCCAATGAATTCAAGCCCTTGGTTGACTTTTCTGGGATACGTGTGGATCTGCTGACCAAGGTGCATGGTGGAGATCCTATATTGGCCTTTGGATTCATCTTCTGAGACGCGTGGCAAGCTCCAGCGCTGGGTGCATGGTAGAATTCTGGGCGTGTACTGCATGGAATCAGGTTAAAACAAAATATATTGAGAAAGGGAGGGGACCTGGGAATCGAACCCAGGTCCCAAGGCTTGCCAACAATGCTTTCCACCAACTGAGCTGTTTGGCCACTTTGTAATAATAATGGATAACAATTAATATGATAAAAAATAAGGGTTAGTGATGTCCAACGAAAAAACGCGCTGGAAATTTGAATGGCCCTATCACGTTGAGACAACTCAGCGTCTCCTTCATGGTGGTTTCGTTTTACCTGCAAATATGAGATAGATAGCGGGGGTTTTAAACCCCCACTAAATGAAGAACATAAAAATAGCGATTAGAAATTGGCCAATGATAAATTGAGCGCGACTAGTGGTTCTGAATCGTCATGAGCTTCCTGTTTCAGTGGTATAGGTCTTGTGTCTCAATTTTTCCAGAGGAACAAAGCCCTCTTTTAAAGTCTCTACAACCCTAAAGGGCTCCCATGGCAAGTTTGCATATAGGCGATGAAAATTCAATTAAATAGTATCAATAGATTCAGAAGGTCCATGTTAGTATAAAACAACAATCAAAATGTATGAAAAATGTCCAGAAATTCAAACACGATTATGCATAAAGTTTGAGAAAGTTTGACTTCTATATACCAATTCCTGAGGTTAGAAGCGTGGATAAGGATTCAGAAAGTTTCCTTGATGCCTTGGCAAGCTATTGGAATGGTTATCTTGCTTTGAAACGCACTGAAACCGTGTTTTCAGTTTTTGACTTTTTCACAAAAAAATGCCAAGTTTGTATTCAGGTTTGGGCGCAACTTCCAGGTCTTGTGCATTAGGGTTGCATTCTGTTTATGTATGGGAATGTTTTAGGGTTGAAATCTTAGTCCATTAACCTTTGCATTGATGTATCAAATATTTGATTTTCAATGAATCTTTTTTCAATCTTTTTCATGTCTTTTGATACCAATCATGGCCAAATCTTTCCATCTTGAGGGAGCACGAGATCTTTAGGCCTTGATGAGAGATTATACTGCACAAAAAGATTTGAAAACCTTATTTTAGTATTTTTCTTGTAATTAATTTTGATTAAATGAATTAAATAGATTAAATATTCAATTAATTAATTAAAAATAATAAAATAACTCCCCTTTGGGTCAATGGGTCGTGCATAGCTTTTGGATGATGATTCTTGGAAGAATTTGTGGCCCATTAGCAATTTTGAGGCATTTGAAGCAAAGTTGACTTTTCAAAATTCCCAAAAATTTCCCAACTTCCACAAGGCATATCTTGCTCAATTTTTAAGCTTTGATCATGTTCTTGGACATTTTGGAAAGGTCTTGAAGTTATGGTCTTTGACTTAAAGTTCCTTTTTGTTGACTTTTGAAAATGACCTATAATGTTGAGATTGATAACTTTTTGTGAGAGCATTTCTTGGACTTGAAGTGTGAAGAGGAGTTGTAGGAAATGTCTTTCTCTTCAAAATGAGCTTTGGATGGAATTTTTCTGATAAACCATGTGGAAGTTATGCCTTGGTCAAGTTACAGTTGACTTTTTCAACTGTCCAAATATGGAAACTTTTGTATCTTGAGACTTTTTGAGCCATGCCTTGAGAATCATGATCAAGAACTGATCAAATTATGTTTGTGGCTTCAAAATAAGATGTTGACCAAAAATTTGGACTTTTGACTGCCAAATGACCATTTTGCCCCTACAGTTGACTGTTGAGCAATTAGGGTTTTTGACTGTGCAATTTTGTGCTGTAAGTCTTGAAACTTGGCATATGGATGCTTGACCATGTTTATAGGCATGTGGGACTTGATTGGACCCTTGGAAACTTCAATTTCTTTGTCAGAACCAAAACCCTAATTTTTGACTGTTAGGAGGCCCTTGAACTGTGCAACCCTTAGGGAGATTTTGAAGCATGTTCTTTGAAAATCTTGAAGAATATGGGAGGGAAAATTTTGGGGTACAACAATTACCTTAGCAAAAAGTTTACCGACTGCGAGACCCGATACTCGTTGCTTGAGAAAACTTGTTGCGCTTTGGCATGAGCTGCTCGCCGGCTGAGACAGTATATGCTGACCCACACTACCCTATTTATATCAAAGATGGATCAAATCAAGTATATCTTTGAAAAGCCTGCCTTGTCCAAAAGAATAGCAAGATGGTAGATGATCTTGACTGAGTATGACATTTAATACACGACCCAAAAAGCAATTAAGGGAAGTGTGTTGGCAGATCATTTGGCACATAAGGCAGTGGACGATTACCAGTCTTTGAACTTTGAATTCCCGGATGAGAACATTATGTTGGTGACTTACTGTGAAACACCTGGACTAGATGAAGGACCTGAGGAAGGATCCCAATGGTCTATGTACTTTGATGGAGCTTCAAACGCTTTGGGTAATGGCATTGGTGCCGTGATCATATCTCCTGAAGGCTTTCATACTCTGTTCACCGCCCGACTATGTTTCAACTGCACCAACAACATGGCGGAGTATGAAGCATGCATTATGGGTCTTCGAGCAGCTATTGACCTAAGGATTAAGTTGTTGAGTGTATTCAGAGATTCCGCTCTCGTGATCAGTCAGATCAAAGGCGAGTGGGATACGAAACACCAAAATCTTATTCCTTACAAGGAGTATGTGTTGACTTTGCTTCCACACTTCGAGGAGATAACCTTTGAACACTTCCCTAGAGAGGAGAATCAGTTGGCGGACGTGCTAGCTACGATGTCTTCTATGGTCAAAGTCAGGTGGGACAATGAGGCTCCCTAGATTACCATTGAGAGGTTGGACGAGCCTGCACATTGCTGTGACATTGAGACTGGAGAGTTAATAGAAAAACCCTGGTTTTACGAGGTGAAGAGGTATCTTGAAGCTCAAAAGTACCCCGAGGGTGCATCCGTTAATGATAAGAAGTTTCTGAGGAGGTTCACGACGAAGTTCTTCATCAACAATGGTATTATGTACAAGCGTAACCATGACTCAACGTTGCTGTGATGTGTGGATAAGAACAAAGCAGAAAGGATTATGGCAGAGCTACATGAAGGTACTTTCGGGACTCATTCCAGTGGACACACCATGGAAAAGAAAATCCTACGGGCAAGATATTATTGGTCCACCATGGAAGCCGACTGCTATCAGCATTCTCGGACCTGTCATAAGTGCCAAGTTTATGCTGACAAGGTGCACATACCTCCAGTACCTCTGAATGTTTTGACAACTCCTTAGCCTTTTGCAATGTGGGGCATCGACATGATCGGCGAGATCAGACCTACTGCGTCCAACGGGCATCATTTCATCCTGGTATCTATTGATTACTTTACGAAATGGGTTGAACCAGCTTCCTTTGCTACTGTAACCAAGAACGTCGTGGCACGATTTATTCGGCACAACCTGCTCTGTCGATATGGTGTACCAGAGAGGATCATTACGGACAATGGTACGAATCTCAACAATAAGATGATCACCGAGCTCTGCAAACAGTTCAATATACAGCATCATAACTCTTCTCCTTACCGACCGAAGATGAATGGGGCTGTTGAAGCGGCTAATAAGAACATTAAGAAGATTGTGCAGAAGATGACAGTGACATACAAAGATTGGAACGAGATGTTACCGTTTGCTCTTCATGGGTACCGTACCTCAGCGCGGACATCAACAGGGGCAACACCCTATTCCTTGGTATATGGCATGGAGGACGTCTTGCCCATTGAAGTTCAAATACCCTCTCTTCGGATTATGAAGGATGCAGGTTTGAGCAAAGATGACTGGATTCAGACCCGACTTGATCAGCTGAACTTAATCGATGAAAAGAGACTTACTGCTATTTGTTATGGTCAGACGTATCAAAAACGGATGATCAAGGCATTTAACAAGAAAGTTAAACGACAAGAGTATCAAGTCGGGGATCTGGTAATCAAGCGCATCATATTACCTCAAGGTGATCCCAGGGGCAAATGGACCCCTACATACGAAGGGCCATTTGTGGTTAAGAACATTTTCTCAGGAGGAGCAATGATTCTAACCACCATGGATGGTGATGACCTTCCTCACCTCGTTAATGCAGACATAGTGAAAAGATACTACACATTATCAAAGACCCGCTAGGTTGACTGGCCTAGGAAAAAATAAGGGTTTCCCGGCGAACCAAAAGGGTTCGGGCAAAAATAAGGGATGAAAATGAAAAAAAACTGTACACCCGACAAGTCGAAAACCTGAAAAGGAAGCTTGGGCAAAAAAGGGTATCCCGGTGGACTGAAAACCCGAAAGGGCGGTCTAGGCAAAAATTAGGGATTAAAGCGTAACACTATGTCTCATTGGATCACCTTGCAACCAGACTTCAGTATCGACTATCAAGCTCAGACAGCGCTAATCAGTCTGATCCACCTTCAACCGAGTAGCAAAGTGATGAGATGCTCGAGGACATAAAGGCAATAGCAGATTTGGAACCCAGTGGGATTGTTCATATAGCTATTTTTCTTTGTTTTTCACAAATTGTATAAACTCTATTGTTTGACGGCGTTCTCTTACTAGGACGTCAGCCTCTTGTACAAAAACGCCTATTTACAGGCTAACTTCAAAATCAATACAAGTCATTTTTACAAAGGAATTTCAAACTGTTTTCCTTTTTCTGTTTTGTTTTGCAAGAACGTCCAATGATTCATTTTTGATATATGCATTTGACATTGATTGTTGCTCATAAAAATTTACAATACAAAACAAAAGACGATTGGTTGTAATATCAGAAACAGGGGAAAACGAGAAATGTCCAAACCATACAATTGCTCTGTCCACCAAGTATAGGGATAAACCTAGCTGGAGGAAATGATTGAAAGTACATTCATTCCCCGCAGAGTAAAGAGAATGATAGTGGTGTTAGCTCTCCCCAGTTGAGACTCGCAACTGTGAATGAATCAGTAATATTCTCCCCAAGCAGAGCTTATCTACAATCTGTTGTGAAAATATATCCCCAGCGGAGTATAAAAAATATCCTCAGTGGAGTTTGAAAAACTTCCCCCAGTAGACTCTAGACGATTGTCCCCAGTAGAGTCTAAAAGGCTATCCCCAGTAAGGTCGCTATTGGAAAATCATCCCCAGCGGAGTTCATTCCTTTCACAAGCAGAAATTCAATCCCCGACAGGTTTCATCATCACCAGCAACGGTAATTCATCCCCAACTGAATTTGTCGACGAAATTCTCAGTAGAGCATCTCCTCCCCATAGAGTCATTCTCTCGTCAGCTTATTCCCCAGCGGAGTTATCCTCTCCTGCAGGTTTATTCTCATGATCACCTTCATTCACTATCCCCAACGGAAACGAAGAATTCAACTCTTTTCTCCAGCAGCAATCCGGGATTTATTTTCCCCAGTTAAAAAATATCACATTTCCATACATTACACATGCATATACGCATCATAAAACATAATCTCATTTATTATGAGAACATCATTTGCTTGATACATATCATGCATTACATACAACTAACCTTTACCTTTCAGGAAGGATACGGTTAAATTCTCACGAAATTCAAGCTATGAAGCTTTTACCTCAGTTGAATTACGGACGAGTTCCTAAATCTCAGCAGAGATATTTTCTCAATTGAATTATGGACGAGTTCCTAAATCTCAGCAGAGATGTTTTCTCAGTTGAATTACAGACGAGTTCCTAAATCTCAACAGAGATGTTTTCTCAGTTGAATTACGGATGAGTTCCTAAATCTCAGCATAGATGTTTCTTCAGTTGAATTACGAACGAGCTCCTAAATATCAGCAGAGATGTTTTCTCAGTTGAATTACGGACGAGTTCCTAAATCTCAGCATAGATGTTTCTTCAGTTGAATTATGGACGAGTTCCTAAATCTCAGCATAGATGTTTCTTCAGTTGAATTATGGATGAGCTCCTAAATCTCAGCAGAGATGTTTTCTCAGTTGAATTATGGACGAGTTCCTAAATCTCAGCATAGATGTTTCTTCAGTTGAATTACGGACGAGTTCCTAAATCTCAGTAGAGATGTTTTCTCAGTTGAATTACGGACGAGGTCCTAAATCTCAGCAAAGATGTTTCCTCAGTTGAATTATGGACAAGCTCCTAAATCTAAGCAGAGATGTTTCCTCAGTTGAATTATGGACGAGTTCCTAAATCTCAGCAGAGATGTTTCCTCAGTTGAATTACGGACGAGTTCCTAAATCTCAACAGAGATGATTCCCCAGTTGAGTACGGACAACCAAAATTCCTAAATGTCAACAGAGACGACTCACCAGCAGAATAACGGACGACCGAAGCTCCTAAAATTCTACTTCTCTCAACAAAGATCAGCCTTCCCCAGCGGAATCTTCCTCAACAACAGGTACACAAGCTCTCGCTAAGGAATCTCTTATGCGATCGACACTCCTTCAGATGGCATCTTTAAGCCCATCCCCTCGTCAGCAATTTCCAAATGGCATCTGTAAGCCCATTCCTGACGTCACAAGACAATTGCCGCTTCATGCGAGTGCAAATTTCTAGGCACTCTAGTGTTCAATCCTCTTCCACCTTCAGATCACGAAAGGCACGAAAGCCAATCTATATCCTCAGGTTTAAGAAGAATGAACAGGGGCAGCTGTTGTACCCCAAAATTTGCCCTCCCATATTTCTCAAAGCATTTCAAGAAAGATCCCCAAGTTGCTCAAGGTAGTCCAAGGGTTGGCCAGACAAGCTCTCTCCTAAGGCAGTCTACCTCAAATTAGGGTTTCATGTTGCATCAAGATACTTGAGTCGAAGAGACCCCAAATGCTCAAAATTGTCCTAATATGTTCTCAAGATCATCCAGGTCATGTTTCAAGCCTTGCAGAGGATGTTTGCTTAGTCAATTGCTCAAAAGTCCAAAAATCAACTGTGCTAGGGCAAAAGTCAACTGTGGCCCATATAGAGTCAAACTTCAAGATTTTTGGTCAACATCCTCATTTTGAAGTATATTTCATCATTTGATCAAGGGTTGATCATGATTCATCAAGAATTTCTCATAATTCATCAAGACTCAAAAGTTGCTAAATTAGGGTTTTGCAGGAAAAGTCAACTCAACTTTGACCAAGCATAACTTTCTCATACTTTATGAGAAATGACCCATCCAAAGCTCATTTTGAAGAGGATTCAATTCCATACAATCCATCTTCACCTCCTAATTTCAAAATATGCACTCACAAGAAGTTATGAATTTGGACATTATAGGTCATTTTGAAAAGTCAACAAAAACACCTTTTTTGTCAAAGCTTCATACATGAGCATGTAATATCAAATTGAGATAAGACCAAAAGGGTTGATTATAGGACATTTCAAGATTTCTAAAAAAGTCCAAGAACACCTCCAAAGAGTAAAAATTGAGGAAGTTATGCATTGGTGAAGTTGACCTTTTTTGCAAAATTGCCAAAAGTCAACTATCCCCAAAACTTCAAATTTTGCCAAATGGGCCCAATATTTTTCACTTGTTTTGAGTTGGAAACATAGCCCACGTGCTCTAGCCTTTGCCACTTGTCCATATCTTATTTTTATTATTTGTTTTGATTTTTATTTGAATTAATTTGATTTAAATCAAATAAAATCCAAAACATTGATTACAAGAGATTTTTGTGATTGCTTCAGGTTCCAATTACAGCTAGCAAAGCATTCAAACTCGTGTAAAGGCTTGTATGCACAAAAAGATTGAAACTAAGCCAAATTTGGAAGGTTTTCAAAGTAAATCAAATCAAATATCAAAAGCATTGAAGGAAGAAGATTTGGACACAATTATCAACCCTAACTCAGTCCATGGTACATAAGGAGGCGAGGCAGACCTAAAAGGAGGTTGGAGACAGGCGTCAGAGAAAGAACAAAATCTGAAAAATCAAGGAAAAAGTCTGAGATCGAAATCCCACTAAGAGACATTCTCAAGGCTTGTTACCTATCCCAATCGCTTACTGGCACTCTCAGCAATCTAAAGCAATCAAGAACCAAGCCATTCCAGTCCCCAATCGCTCTATAAATCGTTCACGACATACCCCTGTTCTTGAATTCGCATCTTGTAATTTAAGCATTGTTAACATGAATTAATGGCATATTGTTGATTTATGAGACATTTGCAAACTTTTTGCATTATTTGATTTCATTTATATGGCCTACACTGTGAATCACCATTGCTAGGTTTTCGAGCTTGGTTTTAGGGTTTTTGTTTTCAGGAACAATTGGCTTTCATAAGTGGTATGGTTGTGATCAGGAGGATGAAACAAACACAACCATGGCATTGGATGTTATTTCTATGGCCTGTGGAGGATCTTGGGGAAGCTCAAGCCTGTAGCAACGAACGTTTGTCCGTAGGTATAGGTGAACGATTTTTTAGCTACGGAGAGAGGAAGAAGACAATGAGTTGTCATTCAACCATTGGCCCATTCAAACGATCAACGCGCGTTTTGTTTTAGTTTTCCAATATTTCTTTGTTTCATATATTATTATTATTTTCTGTTACATGTATAACAAAAGCAACTAGCCCAGTGGTTGCCATATAGACGCTTAAGGCATTTGGAGGCTGGAGGTTAGGGGTTCGATCCCTGCCTCAAGCATTTGCCATTTTATTATTTTCTTTCAGGAGATCCAGTACATGTGCAAGTTAAGAGACCACCATAGATCTTCATCATCAACGCGCCAGATGGCCAGATGGCCAAATCTGATGGCCACCATTGAAGGTGCATCATGAGTCCAGTCAAACGCAATACATTAGATCCTCAAAGTCAACATGGACCTCCACAAATGGGCCCAGATTCTTGCTATTCACACCTTAAAAAATGCTTAACTCAGGCCCATTTTCTCATCCTTTTTCTTTTTTACATTTTTATTAATTATTTCATTTAATTATTTTTACTAACAAATTAAATTTTTCTTTTTATCAAAAAATCACCAAAATTTTTTTTTTATGTCCAATTAAAATTACAATATTATTTTTAGCAATAAATTAATTATTTTAATTAGGTTTGATTAATTAGACAACTTTGATTTATTTTTGCAAATAATTAAAATTAATTAGAATAAATAGGAGTTATACTAATTTAATTGTATTTATTTTCTACCTAAAATAACACAAAACTCAAAAATAGGTCTTATAATTATTTTCATTAATTAAATTTAATAACTAATTGATTTAGCATTTAATTCTAAAAACCTAACCTCTTTTCTTTTAAAAATATTAAAAACAAAAAAAAAACATTTTTTTTAATTAAGATGGAAGGGTCAAAACCCTAGCTTCGCGTTCAATCTAATTTCCCGCGCATTTTATTATTATTTTGCCCAATTATTGTATCTGCTCCCGGTTTGTAATAATTTAATTAGGACATTTATCTATTTTTATCGCTTTTAATTTCAAAGGGTTTGTTTTTGGCTATGTAAATACCCGAAGCCTTTTAATAGCTTAGTTTAAAATTCCGCATTTTAATTTCTGCAAATACTTAACTGTTAGATGTTTGATAATAGGGTCTGCATGACAAGAATGTATGTCTAAATTTAGAACAGTTAGATCACCCTAAATGTGCAAAGATAAAATAAACTAAAATTGAATCATTCGCACATGCACACTCTTAGGGTACACTCCCACTTGGTTGCCTTCATTAAAACAGTCATTGAGTATAGGATGTTTTAGTGGTCGTCCTTTTGTCCAAAGATCATAATTGCCTCGGAATGGTTGCCTCAGATATTGTTGCCTCGGATAAATGATCTAAGACATTAGGGATACTACTAAGACGCCCTAACATTGCTTTAGTGACCGTACGTCCCTTTCGAATTGACCCTCAAAACTCCAACGACGATGCTACCTACTCACTAATAGTGGGATAGCATTGTCTAAAGGAAACGAATATAAAACGATTCTTTTTTCGAGTAGGTAGATTAGTTCTTAGATACTTGCTCATTCAAAACAAATTTTTCACACTTACACTCCTTTTCAAGCAAGTTTTCAAAAACACTTCATTACACTCTTGAAGACAGAAGCAAGAGTTAAATCGAAGTTAAAATAAAAACTTTTCAAAACCCACAAAAACAAAGAAAACAATTTTTGAAAATGATGAGCAAGTACCTAAGAGCCCGTAGATAACTACGGATAGAAAGGATGCTAATACCTTCCCTTTCTATAATCTACCCCCCGTACTCAGAAATATCTCGAAAAAGGAATTTTTCTGTGCTTTTTTCCTTTCCTTGTTGGGTAAAATAAAAGACGGTGGCGACTCTCGCTTACCGCGACACTTTGCAAAAACAAACGCAAAATGCAAACCAGCATTTCCTTAAAAAAATAGGGAAATATGTCTGAAACGACCGACTAAAAATCATCGAACAATGAAGTCGCCATCGAACGTATTTTATCCCATCGAGAGGGAAAGGTAAACATCGAGAAAACTTGGAAAGAGAGAAATCACGGTCTTTCGACCGAGAGATCGGGTACGAGAGTCTATTATGCGGGGGGAAGGTGTTAGCACCCCACACGCCCGTAGTACTCTACGGTGTCCATTCTTGTTGTCTAATCTAAATGGGTGTGGTCAAATCCTATGTCTATGGCTTAAAACTGAAAAGGGAATGTATGCAAAAGAAAAGAAAATAATGTAGGGAAAATAAAATAAGTGCTCGGTTGGGCCCTACCCCAATGCCTACGTATCCCTTTTAAAGAATCAGAGCAGCCGTAGTTCGGCTTAAGTGTTTTGGTTAGTTTGTGTTTTTTAGTTAAGACGAACAAAGATAGTCAAGATGGCAAAACATCAAATAAAACAACAAACAAATGAGATGGTAAAACATCGGCTAAATGATAACAAGATAACATGTCAAAGATTGTGAAACATCAAATGAAACAAACGACAAAACAATCACACCTAACAATGATATTGCGAATCAATGTAGGATAACAAACATGTGCGATGGAGAAACATCGGCTTCAAGGTAAACAAAGATATCATGGCAAAAGATGACGAAACATCGATAAAATAGATGGCAAAACATCACACCTAACAATGATATTGAGAATCAAAGTAGGATAACAAACATGTGCGATGGCGAAACATCGGCTTCAAGATAAAAAGATTTCATGGCAAAAGATGGCGAAACATCGATAAAATAGATGACAAAACATCACACCTAACAATGATATTGAGAATCAAAATAGGATAACAAACATGTGCGATGGCGAAACATCGGCTTCAAGATAAAAAGATTTCATGGAAAAAGATGGCGAAACATCGATAAAATAGATGACAAAACATCACACCTAACAATGATATTGAGAATCAAAGTAGGATAACAAACATGTGTGATGGCGAAACATCGGCTTCAAGATAACAAGATTTCATGGCAAAAGATGGCGAAACATCGATAAAATAGATGACAAAACATCACACCTAACAATGATATTGAGAATCAAAGTAGGATAACAAACATGTGCGATGGCGAAACATCGACTTCAAGATAAAAAGATTTCATGGCAAAAGATGGCGAAACATCGTTAAAATAGATGACAAAACATCACACCTAAAAATGATATTGAGAATCAAAGTAGGATAACAAACATGTGCGATGGCGAAACATCGGCTTCAAGATAACAAGATTTCATGGAAAAAGATGGCGAAACATCGATAAAATAGATGATAAAACATCACACCTAACAATGATATTGAGAATCAAAGTAGGATAACAAACATGTGCGATGGCAAAACATCGGCTTCAAGATAACAAGATATCATGACAAAGATTGGTTTGTATCTTTTACTTTGAAGAAGGGTTTGGGTTCATTAGAGGTGTCTTATAATTTGCCAAGAAAACAAGCTTTGGTTTTAAGAAGCAAAATGCAAAGAAAGGAAAAAAACAACTAAGGGGAACTAGCCTAGCACTATCCTTAGTGTTATCATACAATGGTTGATCCTAAGGTTGAGGATAAAGGAGAACCCTACCTTAATTATCATGTTAAAGGAAGCTTAACAAAACTATCCTATAGGGAACATGCAATGAGAGCGAAGTCGTGATCTCAATATCTAAATTGAGTGACTCATCGATCAACAATTAAAGAAGAAAATCAATAAACATCCTATAGGGAGCATGCAATAAGAGCGAAGTCGTGATCTCAATGTCTAAATTGAGTGACTCATCGATCAACACAACATAGGTATTAAACAAAAATAAAAAAGAAAAAAAAACAGAGGGCCTCCTGACATATATCAGCAACAGAGGTCCCATCATGCAATCAGAGAACTATGCAAAATGAAAATGAAAGAAGGGAGATAATGCAATACCAAATGAATAACTATCCGTAGCAACCGAGCAAGAATAAAAAGAAACCCAGAGAACTTCAAGAAAGCTGGCATCAGTAGACGAATCAAGTCAAAAATTACGCCATAAGGATGTAAGTAATGAGATTATCAGATATGAACAGATCCCCATGGGCAATGTATATTATTCACAATATCATGTATATATCCTGCATGGAATATCAAACATGCCAAATACAAAAGCAGTTTCAGTGTAATAAGTTGTGTTCCACAAATAAAGTGGAACACAGTAGCCTCAGCCAAAAGTGGGATGTTATACATTGTCACAAAGTCTCCAAGATATGCCGAGGTCTCTAATCCTAAGTCCAAGAAAAAGTCTCATGCTCCATAATGCAAAGGATAGTAACCAAATAGTCCAAGTATTATTAAAGCTTTTTATGGTTCATGTTGATTATTAGGTGTTTTTAAAAAGAAAGAAAAGCTCAAGTGAGCAAAATAAAAATGACATAAAAGTAAATGCTCAAGTGAGCAAAGATGAAAAATAGCATGAAATGTAAAATGCTAAAAGTAAATGGTACATAAAGCATGAAAATAAAAGCATAAAGTAAAGTTAATTGTTAGTAATTAGTGGTTAGTTGGATGACCATCTTGAAACTTGCATTTGGAACTCATTAGAGGATTGGTAGAATCAAAGCCTCCACACAACAAGTTGCATTTGCTTTTTGTCAAGTATATCATCCATTTTGGAATTCTCACAAGGCAACATGTAATGATCCACGATGTTTAAGTGATCTGCGTTGACCAAAGGTGTTGTAGATCCATTAGAGGATTGGTAGAACCAAAGCCTCCACACAATGAATCTCAAGGTTATTGGATCAAAGAGATCAAATTAACATACTTGGGCTTGCAATCATAAGTTTGGGCCACGAATGATCATTTATTCGGATCGGGACAAAATTTAGCGCTATGTTAAGCAATCGTAAGTGGACTTATGTAGAAGTCGCACCTATTTTGAGGTCGGTCAATAGCAATCTATGTACTTCATGTTTGGATAAATGATATAGAGATCATCGTCCCTTAACATGTAGCACAATAAAAAAAAGAAAGGGATAAGATGAAGAGGGAGGGGAATGATAAGTTAATTTGGATTACCATTTCAAAATTCTTTCATCTTTATATTCAACCACTCCTCTAGATGGATTAAAGTACTAAACATATCATTAATCCAAAGCACCAAGAATGAATTAAATAATTCACTCTTTGATAGATTTGAATTGATGAACATTTATCCAACTTCATCTACATCAGAAAGTTCATTGAGTTTAAAAACAAATTGGACATTTAAAATTGCAATCCAAACCAACAATCAAAAGGAGCGAGTAGAAAAAGCATTTTGGATCAAAGCTGCCCCAAAACAAGGAAAAAAAGTGAATTCTGTCCCTGTGCAGTCGATTGCAGTAACTGTGTAATCGATTGCACACAGTGTTATTTTAAAAAAAATTGTGTGAAACGCTTCTGTGCAATCGATTGCACAGTTACTGCAATCGATTGCACACTGTTACAGTAGCAAAAACAACATTTTAAAAGGGCAATTTCTTGTTCAAACTTTCCATCAAACACCTTATGATCATGGATCCAATTGAGAACGAAAATTCCATCAAATTATAAGAAAATAACACCATTGGAATCACAAAATAATGCTCAAAGAATCGAACCCAGAGATCAACAAGAGATCACATTGTGAAAGATGAATTATCCAACTTACCAAAGGTAGATCTAGAGAATTATCAAAACAACTTCAAGAATTTGCTTCAATTCAACCACAAGAATCAATTAACAAAGCTTGGATGTAGAGAATTGATGGAGAAAAAGTGTTTGGATGAAGGTTTAGCTCAAAGGTTAGTAAGCTTCAATGCAAAGCTTACTAACTTTTTAAAAATGGAGCTTTGAGTGAATTTGGTAGATGGAGAGAATTGAGAGATTTTTTAGCAAGGTGGATCTGGCTATCAAAAGCTTGAAATTTGAATGAAATGAGGGATCTATTTATAGAGTTTAAGGATTGGGATTAGTTGTAATTTGGTAATTGATTCTTCGAGCCAAAATTTGAATTAATGATAATTCTTTCAAATATTAGAGCCAAAATTTGAATTAATGATAATTCTTTTTAAAAATGAAATATTGGCACTAAAATTTGAATTAATGATACATATTTCAAAAATGAAGGAAAATTGGAGCCAAAATTTGACAAGTTTAAAATGCTGATTTTTTTTCAAATTTTCACACTGTGCAATCGATTGCACAATGTTTTTTTTCAAAAATTGCGCAAAATGCACTATGTGCAATCGATTGCATCAGTGGAAAAAAATAAAAAAATTTAATTCTTTTTCTTTGCAAATAGAGATTTTAGGAAAATAATACCAGGAATCTTTATTTGTCAGATGCTTCGACTTGGTACCTACAAAACACAAATATGCAAAGACAAAGACAAATATTTTTTTTTGTATTTTGATTAGAAGTTAGTCAACAACACATATACAAAATACACAACTAAAGTGCTTGGAGATAACTGATCAAGCTTCAAAACCCTAATTTGACTGGTGAATCAAGGAGTGATTCCATCTTATAATCGAACACAAACTCTAATCCTCTGAAGATCCAAAGAGATGGATGAAACATCTTGAGATATGCAATTAATTCTGAGCTTGAAAGATCCAGAGGTTCAAATGAAAAGGTTCCACTTGAGCAACTTGTCAAAGCAACCAACCTTCAAAGCTTAAGGAAGACTTGATAACCAAAGTGCTTTGATCCCATCATAATGTATGAATGCAATGCAATATGATATTCATGATAAAACATAAGCCAAAATCAAGAGGGTAAATTTTGGGGTACAACAGCTGCCCCTATTCAAATATCTTCAACATGATAAGTGAGAAAAGTGACAATTTTCGAGCGTACAAGGTTGAAGATGTTTGAATACGAAAGAACTCGAAAATTTACACTCTTGAAGAAAAAAGAAACAGAAACAGAAAACTCCCAAGATGTGCGTCAGAATGAAGCTGTAACGCAGGTTGAAACAGAACAAAAAACAAAGAAGAGTAGACGCGACTAAACCTCCAGACAGATGTGTCAGGGCAAAACTGGGCTTCAAAAAGGGACGAGACAAAACTCAAACCACAGAGTATAGGCGAAACTAAGCTCTAAGAAAGAAAACGTACACGGGTGAGGAGATGAAACTCTGAGCTCGACCCAAAGAAAAAGTGGCTAGAGTGCGCGATTCTAGGAGCACTTGCTAATCTCAACTAAGATAGACAGTATGAAGGAGCTGAAATAATCTCAGAAATGAGGAACAAAAGCGAGACGAAACTCGACTCAATAACTAGTTAGACGAAACTAAACCAGATGAGTACCAGGACGAAACTGGATTTCACGCACGGGTAACGAGGCGAAACTCGACCCATAGCAAAGTGATGAGAGTGCACGTTTCTCAGAGCACCTTCTAGTCTCAGATTGATGGATAAACAGTGACGAAAACTGATAGAAGAATCCAAGGAACAAAAGAGACTGATTTCAAACCAGGGACGCAGTATGAACACTGCACTCGGTAAACGAACACCGTCAAAGGGTCCAAGGTATGAAAGCAAAAACGAGACGAAACTCGACTCAATAACTAGTTAGGCGAAACTAAACTAGATGAGTAACAGGACGAAACTTGATTTCATGCACAGGCGACGAGGCGAAACTCGACCCAAAGCGAGAGTGATGAGAGCGCATGTTTCTCAGAGCACCTGCTGGTCTCAGGTCAATGGATAAACAGTGACGAAAACTGATAGAAGAACCCAAGGAACAAAAGAGACTGATTTCAAACCAGGGACGCAGTACGAACACTGCACTCGGTAAACGAACACCATCAAAGGGTCCAAGGTATGAAAGCAAAAACGAGACGAAACTTGATTCGATAACTAGTTATGCGAAACTAAACTAGATGAGTACCAGGCCGAAACTGGATTTCATGTGCAGGGTGAGGAGGCGAAACTCTGAGCTCAACCCAAAGCAAGGAGATTAGGGCGTACACCTAAAAACCCGCTGAAAGTGAATATCAGGATGAAACTGGTATTCAAAAAGTGCTTCAATAGACATTGGAATGAACCGGAGAGGGTAGTGAAGACTAAACCCGATAAAGATCGTGTTAGGGCGAAACTGAACTACGGTCAAGAGTAGACACTCAAACAAACAAAATATTGACATCAAAAGGATACTGGTATGGGGAGGAAACTGAGATAATGAGGTCAAAGACCTCGCTGGGGATTTAATCCGAAGTATTAGCAGAATCACTGGGGATGACGGAAATAAAAATGGCTTATGTTCCGATGCATGTTTGAATTCTTTTTTATAGCGCAATGCTCCATATAATGGAAATGCTGCGCCTTTTGGTAGATGCAAATGTAATGATGCATGTTTAAAAGTTCCACTGGGGAATGGCCAATTGAGAAGCCAATAACCAAGAAGTCAGGATCTGACATGACTTGCAAAAATAAATTGCAAAATCCAAAGGAGAGGAGAAAATATGGGGAACCACTAGAGAGGGAACCTTGAAGAGATGAAGCTTCGCGGGGAATAACAAACGAGAAACCAGCAGAAACAGGCCACAAACATTGAGGGGAGCTGGAAAAATAAATTGCAAACTCCGGGGAAAATCAGGTCAACATTGTAGCTTCTGGAGAAGATTAGACATTGAGGGAGAAGATCATGGCAAGAGTGTAATCTCTGGAAAAGACGGCGTGCGTCCGTGTTGACGACGACACCAAGACAACAAACCCGATGTGAGGGGTGAAAACCTTTGTTGGGGGAACAAAGTTCTACTGAGTATACGGGACTCCACCGGGGATATAGAACCTCGTGGAAGATTATCTTGTTGGAGAGATATTCTCTTGGAATGCAACCGAAGGAAGAATCCTGTAGATAGTCACATGGTAACAAGACCTTACTGGGGAATAAAAGCAGACCCTTAACAAAGGATGCCCCGGTCAACAGATCGGCTGGGAAATGAGAGGTCGAAGCGAGGGCTCCCGGCTTAACGACTCCATTGAGGATAGGCGACACATCCAAACTTGAAGTCTTGGAGCAAGGCTTTTAAAAGAAGATTCCTGGGGTAACAAAATTTGCTGTAGAAACGAAACTTCACCGGGGATAGGAAATCTCACTGGGGAAACGAAACTTCACTGGGAATACGAAACTCCATTGGGATAAGAAACTTCCCTGGGGATAAGAAACTCCACTGGGAATACGAAACTCCACTGGGGATAAGAAAAATCCTGAACATACATGGGTCCTGTCTAGCAGAAAAAAAATCGAATTTCCCTTCTTGACAATCATTAAGCTCTTTACAGGTGTTCAATGTGTAAACTCTCTTTTGATGTCAAACAAATGTTTTGCATGTAGGAAGATGTTTTTTTGAGAACGACAGACCTGATGCGATGATTATTTAAGCCTAGAAGTTGAAAATTTTAACAAAAATGTCGCATCTCCGTTGTGAACGAATCACTGGCTAGAGTGCAAAAAGGTTTTAAAACTTTTCTTCTTCTTTTGAAAAACAAGTCAAGATACGAGTGACAAGATACCAACACAGCCATGCAACACATATTCAAAGAGTTTAGGAAATACTATCCCGTTGCAGTATGCTTTCGAGTTAAACCCTCGTTTCAGTTAGGACTTTCAAAGGTTGTAATGTGGCCTGGTTCAAGGTTCTTTTGAAAAAAAAAGTTTTCATGGCTCAAGTTATTTGGTGCCCACCCCCTTCGTGATATTATCCTGTCCTAAGTTCAGCTGACTTATCACAAGCATTCATCTTTCAAAAGGTTTTGTAACGGTTGAGTGGTCACGACAAATTCTCCAACATGATTGTCGCTTAACTTTTGCTGCTTTTGTTTTGGATATTATTGTTCCTCTTATTTTGATGAAAATTTTATTGGATAATCTTTTGGCCTTTTAGGCTCTTTTCCCTGATTTTTCCTGGAAAAAAATCTCTTGAATTTCCCTTTTTGGGAGTCCAGCGGGATGCCCTAACTTTTGCCTAAGCGACTTGTTTTCAAGTTTCGACTTAGCGGGGCTTTTTGTTTCCTTCTTTTTTTTTATTCATGCTTTTCACCTTAAACAAGTCAGCATGACTTTTGGACTTTTTTTTTCCGAAAACAGATGCCTCATTCCTTGGTCGGTGAGGGATAGCCATTATTGTATCGGTTCGATCTCGACCTTAGGATTTTGTGAGGAGATGAACATCGTGTTTCAGACACACATCTTTTTTTTTTATCTCATGATGTGAAATATGAAATGTAGTGATCCTCAGATGGGACATTCCTTCTGAAATTTGAATGCTTGGGCAAATCAACTGAACATCTACCCTGCCCCTGGTTAAAAGGTTTTGTTTTATTAGTTTTTTGAACGAAAAAGAAACTCCTACTTCAAAGGCTCAGAGGGGTTAACGAGGGTCTAACTCCCTTATATCTCCGGTGTTTGGGGATTGAAACAATGCTTGTACATCGTTAACAGGGTTCTACTCAAAAGCATACCACTACAGTCATTGTTTTTTAGCTAAACTCCTTCCTCCAAACTTTTGGCTAAGCAAAAGAATTGGCACAACTGGTATCAAAATGCCCGAAAAACAATTGAAAAGTGATTTTGTATGAAAAATTCTTTCAAGGCAAAAACATTCAATGCAACAAGGCTGACATTCAACTATAAACAAAATCCTATATGCAGACAATGCTAAAACAATCAATCAAGATGACACATGAAAGTGCAGCAAAGAAACGTAATAAAAGCCATTATGGGGAAGCAGTATCTCCATCCCAGTTCACCGGTCCTGCCGACCTTGATATTTTCCCTGACTCATGACCTTTACCGACAACACGGAATTGTGAAACAAAACGGCACGACACCCACCAGTAAAGTGAAAGAGAAGTCCATCAAACAGAGAAACAAACATGCCCCTTGCGCAGTGGTTATTGCATTTGTTATCCGTATTTCAAGCGATCAACCAATCGTGACTTAGATTATCATATCTATGTAAGGGCCACGAAGTTTATATGCACATGTTTATCAAAAATATTGGATGTTTTTTCAAACAAAATAGTAAAAGGGAGCAAAGAAATGCATACGCATACTTGAAAGAAGATATTTTATTGATTTTGAGAGATCAACCTGTGAAAAAGGCATTTACATTTGGAAGCAAATAATTTCAAAATTAAAACAAGCAAGTGTTTACAAATGGCAATGTGAATGTGAATATCCATCGAGTCCCCACTTTGCTATGACTCTAATGAATCTCATCTTCCTGCTTTCGGATAGATCAAACTTAGATTATCCTCGAGCTTATGCCAGGTGAAAGAGTGGAGGAAAGAAACAAAGGATCCCATTCTGAGCGTAGTTATTTGCTTTAAGTCCCTAACTTTTGCCTGAATCGCCCTTTCGGATTTTCAGTTTAGTGGGTTTTTATTATTTTTATGCAGTATTTTTTAACTACGTCAGCATTCACAGGGAGAGGGAAGTACTCTCCATCCATAGTCGTGAGCATCATCGCCCCTCCAGAGAAAACTTTTCGGACAACGAAAGGACCTTCATAAGTCGGAACCCACTTGCCCCTGGGATCTCCCTGGGGAAGAATTATCCTTTTGAGCACAAGGTCACCTGGTTTATAACACTGAGGTCGCACCCTTTTATCGAAAGCTTTTCTCATCCTTTGCTGATATACCTGACCGTGGCAAACGACTGTCAATCTATTTTCATCAATGAGTTCCAGCTGATCCAGCCGATTCTGCACCCATTCACTTTCATCCAGCTCAACATCTCTCATGACCCTAAGAGAGGGGATCTCGACTTCTACCGGAAATACCTCTTCCATGCCGTAGACCAATGAAAATGGGGTTGCCCCAGTCGAAGTACGCACCGTGGTGCAATAACCATGCAAGGCGAAAGGAAGCATCTCATGCCAATCTTTATAGGTCACCACCATTTTCTGCATAATTTTCTTGATATTTTTATTGGCCGCTTCGACAACGCCGTTCATCTTTGGTCTATATGGGGAAGAATTATGATGCTTAATTTTGAAGGAATCACAAAGCTCCTTCATCATATTGTTGTTCAAGTTAGACCCATTATCAGTAATGATCTTTTCAGGCACCCCTTAGCGACAAATAATGTTATGCTTAATGAACCAAGTTACCACTTGCTTGGTGACATTGGCATAGGATGTTGCTTCGACCCATTTGGTAAAATAATCGATGGCAACCAGAATGAAACGGTTCCCATTGGACGCATTCGGTTCAATCTTGCCGATCATATCAATTCCCCACATTGCAAACGGCCAAGGGGAGGTCAAGACATTCAAAGGCACTGGCGGCACATGCACCTTATCAGCGTAGACTTGACATTTGTGACAAACCCGTGCATGATTGTAACAGTCAGTCTCCATGGTGGACCAATAATAACCTGCTCTCAAGATCCTTTTAGCCATGGTGTGCCTGTTGGAATGGGTCCCGAAATCACCTTCATGTATCTCTTCAATGATTCTAGCCGCTTCTTTCTTGTCAACACATCTGAGCAGTAGACCATCATGATGCCTTCTGTACAACACACCACTACTGAGAAAGATCTTGGATGAAAACCTTCTCAAGAACTTCTTATCTGTGACGGATGCCCCTTCAGGGTACTCTTGCCTCTCCAGATATCGCTTAACATCATAAAACCAAGGATTACCGTCTGGATCCAAACTGGCCTCAAAACAGAAAGCTGGCTCGCTCAAACTCCTGATAGTAATGGAAGGTGCCTCATTATCCCACTTAACCTTGAACATGGAGGACAAAGTTGCTAGTGCATCAGCTAGATTGTTTTCTTCTCTGGGAATGTGTTCAAACGTTATCTCTTCGAAGTACGGAATCAGCTTCATAACATGTTCACGATATGGAATTAAGTTCTGATGGCGAGTCTCCCAATCTCCATTGATCTGGATGATAACGAGATTGGAATCCCCGTAAACTTTCAAGAATTTGATGCGCAGGTCGATTGCTGCTTCAATGCCATAAATGCAAGCCTCATATTCGGCCATGTTGTTAGTGCAATCGAAACAAATACGATTCGTGAAAGGAATATGGTATCCCTCAAGGGAAGTGATAACATCCCCGACGCCGTTGCCCATGGAATTAGAGGCACCATCAAAAACAAGCGTCCAACGTGATCCCGGCTCGGGTCCTTCGTCTGGGTCTGGTATGTTACAATCCCGAATATACACAATTTCCTCATCTGGAAAATCAAACCTCATCGGTTCGTAATCATGCATGGGCTGATGAGCAAGATGGTCAGCCAATACACTACCCTTAATTGCTTTTTGAGTAGTGTATTGGATATAATATTCAGTGAGTATCATCTGCCAACGGGCTACCCTGCCTATAAAAGCTGGCTTCTCAAAAATGTACTTGATAGGATCCATTTTGGATATCAAGTAGGTGGTGTGAGTTAACATATATTGCCTCAAACGTTTAGCGGCCCAGGTGAGTGCACAACAAGTCTTTTCTAGCAATGAGTACCTTGACTCGCATTCCGTAAACTTCTTACTCAAGTAGTAAATGACCTGCTCTTTCTTCCCTGTCTCGTCGTGTTGATCGAGGACACAACCCATTGAGGTCTCCAACACAGTTAAGTACATGATTAGTGGCCTTCCTTCCACTGGCGGCATGAGTATCGGAGGTTCTTGCAAATATTCCTTTATCTTGTCAAAGGCCTTCTGGCAATCCTCATTCCATTTCACTGTCTGACTTTTCTTCAACAACTTGAACATAGGTTCACAGGTGGCTGTGAGATGAGAAATAAATCTGGAAATATAGTTTAACCTCCCCAAGAAACCACGTACTTCCTTCTCTGTCCTAGGTTCAGGCATTTCCTGTATCGCTTTGAATTTGGCCGGGTCCACCTCGATACCTTTCTCACTTATAATAAAGCCCAAAAGCTTGCTGGATCTCACCCTGAAGGTGCACTTATTCGAATTCAACCTTAGCAAGAACTGCCTTAGTCTCTCGAACAATTTCTCCAGATGAACAAGATGTTCCTCTTCCGTGTCGGACTTAGCAATCATATCGTCTACATATACCTCAATCTCTTTGTGAATCAAATCATGAAAGAGAGTAACCATGGCACGCTGATATGTTGCCCCGACATTTTTCAAACCAAATGGAATCACTTTATAATACAAGGCTCCCCAAAGCGTGATGAATGTTGTCTTCTCCATATCCTCTGGAGCCATCTTAATTTGGTTATAACTCGAAAAACCATCCATGAACGAGAACACCTTGGAATGAGCAGTATTATCAACCAACACATCAATATGCAGAAGAGGGAAATCGTCTTTAGGGCTGGCCCTGTTCAAATCCCTATAATCCATGCACATCCTGACTTTACCATCTTTCTTGGGCACAGGAACAATATTTGCGATCCATGGTGAATAATTGACAACCTTTAAGAAATTTGCGTCCAACTGCTTCTGGACCTCTTCCTTGATCTTCTTGGACATCTCAGGATGAGTTCTTCGGAGCTTCTGCTTGACAGGAGAACAACCTTCTTTGAGCAGTAGTCGATGCATCACTATGTCTGTATCCAATCCAGGCATATCCTCATAAGACCAGGCGAAGATATCAGAATACTTACGGAGTAGCTCAATCAATCTGGCTTTTACACTGTCTTCGAGATCGGCCCCTATCTTGACTTCTCTTCTTACCTCTTCTGTACCAATATTCACCACCTCAACTGAATCCTGATTTGGCTGGATAACCCTCTCCTCTTGTTTCAACAATCTTGCTAATTCCTCAGGAAGATCACAATCCTCATATGCTTCCTCTTCAGCTTGATAAATAGGAGTATCAAAGTCATAATGAGCCATAGCAAAGTCGTTATCAATAGAATCTGGGGTGGAAGTGCATCTGCATGAATGACATTTTTTGCGTTTTTAGTGACTGTGTGTGGAAAGAGACACATTGCCATTTTAAAAAGAAAAAATAAAAATGAAACAAGATTTTGAATGCAAAAACGTCCTTTATTTCATGATAAACTTGCAAAATAAACATGGTGGCCCTACACAAATGATTCACTACGCCTTGGGCAAAGCGTAGGAATTATGATATGATAATAAAAGAAACAAGAAAATTACTCCTCAGCGCTTGAAACTTGGATAACATCCACAGAAGTCCAATTGTTAAGTGTCTGGCCTGGAATACTCGGACGAATCCAATCTTCAACATTGTAGCCATCAGCCCTATCATCGCCAACTGCATTGGTGTGTCCTTCTTGAGTAGCACAAGGACGGGAAAACTTCACAGGAGTAGATAAACCGGATGCTCTGGGAGCTGAACTTTGCTGACCTGGGCTAAAACCAAGACAAAATCTATCAAGCTTCGGAGTAACGTCTAGCACCTGACCCCAACCCTCAGGGTTACCACCTTCCACCACAGCTCTCGCATCCTTGAGAGAAGACATAACAGTTTTCGATTTCTTTTTCTGCTCTGGAGGAGGAATATTGACAACATGAACTGTCTCAAATGCCTGAAATGGAGTTTCATGAATTTCTCCTTCAACTTCAACATAGCGGAATGATGTCAAATGACTCACGATGTACTCTTCTTCACCGCATACGGTTATCACCTTTCCCTTTGCAGGATACTTGAGTTTTTGATGAAGAGTAGAAGTGACTGCTCTTGCTCTATGAATCCACGGCCTTCCCAACAAGAAACAGTATGCTGGCTGTATATCCATCACAAAAAATGTGGCCGTGAAGGTACGAGGACCAACCTTAATTGGTAACTCAACTTCCCCAAACGCTGATCTTCGAGACCCATCAAACGCCTTCACCATCAAGTCGCTTGGGCGCAAATCCAGCCCAGAATAATCAATCTTCATCAATGCTGACTTGGGCAATACATTTAAAGAAGATCCTGTGTCTACCAAAACCCGAGATAGTGCCTCTGCACTCCATCGAAATATGTAACGCTTTATTAGTGTCTGGTCCCTCTGGAGGAAAATCAAAATCGGTGAAGCCCAAACCATTCCCGGAAGATATATTGGCACAAACATTTTCAAACTGATTGACTGTTATCTCATGTGGTACAAACGCATTCTTCAACAACTTCATCAAAGCATTTATGTGAGGTTCTGAATAAATTAACAGGGATAAGATAGACATCTTGGATGGAGTATGGCTCAAATGATCAATTATGCTATAATCACTCTTTCTGATAATTCGCATCAACTCTTCAACCTCATCGGGAACTGAAGAAGCTTCTGGTATCGGAATTGGTTGAGTCACATTGGCTGGCATAACCCTTGGATTGCCAATCATTACCTGTTGTTTCCCTTTTTCTCTTGCAGAAGCATCTGCCGCATCTTGCACATTGGAAGGACCAAATACTCTCCCGCTTCTAGTCATTCGACCCACACCAGAAAAGTTATGGACTTCCTCTTCATCACCTTCAGCATGTTCTTTCTCAGACAAACAAGCATTAACCTCCTGCTTTACCCCATAGTAATAAACATTGGCACCGTAATGCCACATGACAGCCTTCTCACTAGTATACGACATAGGACCAGGTACCGTAATCATCAGAGGGGGTGCCCTCGAAGGGGCAGGAATGCGTGCAGGGGTGTAATGAATAGATATCACAATAACATCTTCTTCAATAATCTTGCGGTAGCTCGGTCTTCTATCAAATTGCAGGGAGCCCTCACTTATCAACAACTGGATACCTGCTTTCAAATCATCACAGCCCTTCAGTTGCTTTTTACACTTGACACACTCAAAAGTACAACCCGGGAAAACAGAATAGTCAAGCAAATACCTCTTAACACATTTCAACGGAGTAGTTACTTGTTCCACATCCATGACTAAATTTAACATTTCACCATTATCATCAATCATGTTAACAACACCCCCCCATGCCTTGGCATTGGGTTTTGAGTAACATTTGGACCGGTCACTGGAGTAAACTCAATCGCCTTTGCATCCAACAAATCTTGTACTTTACACTTCAACGTAAAACAATTGTCAGTAGAATGACCAACTCCGCCTGAATGGAATTTGCATCTTGCATTAGCATCATAATTAACAGGGAGTCTCGCAGGTGGCGGTGGCATATTTCTCAAACCGATCAACTTTAAATCAAGCAGATGGTGGAGCGCTTCAGTAAGAGTCACCGGCAAGGGGTCGAATTTTCTGGGTTGTCTCTGCTGCTGGTTATTATACTGACGGGGAGCATCTTGCTGCCTTCCTTGTTGAGGCACTGCATTTGGTCTCTGCTGTAGAGGAGCATTAACAGGAATAGAAACAGCATTGACTTGTTGATGCTGACGGTCCTCTCTTTGTCCTCTATGGGAGTAAACCGCGCTTGCGTCACCTTCCCTTTTCTTAGGGTAATTGTTGAATGGTTTCTTACTTCCCCCTGACGAGCTGCTAGAACCTCCAACCTGAATCCTTCCCAGTTTCAAACCTACTTCAATTCTTTCACCAGCCGTGACCAAGTCTGCAAATCCTGCCGAAGTGCTTCCTATCATGTGCTCATAGAAAGGCCCTTTCAGGGTACTCATAAACATATCAATGAGTTCTCTCTCCATTAGTGGAGGTTGAACTCTCGCAACCAACTCACGCCAACTCACGCCACCTCTTAGCGTATTGCTTGAAAGATTCTTTTGGTCCTTGCAACATATTTTGTAACTGAGTGTGATTAGGTGCCATATCCATATTGTACTGATAATGTTTGACAAAAGCCCGGGCAATATCATTCCAGCAGCAAACATGAGCTTTTTCCAGCTTTATGTACCATTCCAAGGATTCCCCAGACAGGCTATCCTGGAAAAAGTGAATCAAAAGCCCTTAATCCTCAGTATGTACTGACATCTTCCAGAAATAAGAAGTTGCATGGGTAATAGGACATGATGCTCCGTTGTACTTTTCAAAAGTAGGAGGCTTGAATTTCGGAGGGACCTTCACCCCAGACACCAACCCAAGATCATTAGCATCCATACCAAGGATTCCTTTCCCTTCTACATCCTTCAGACGCTATTCCAACAAACGATACTTCATATCCTCAATCTGAATCCCCGGCTCTGAACGCCGCACAGAAAACCGATCTTCATCCTGGTCAAAGTCAAAATCCTGATCCTGATAATTCCTTACACCACCCTGATTAGCTCTCCTGTTCCCCACAAGACGGGGTCCAGGAGATGGAGGAAACTGCCCTACGTTGCGCACAAAAGGATTTCCCGGCATCCCGTGAAAATTTGAAGCTGGATGATCTTATACGTCCCCCATTCCTACAGAGATATCCTAATAAAGCCCTTGATTTCCAATATCCCCTGGATGGCGGCGTTGGTTGTTGACAATAGCAGCGAGCTCTTCCTGTTGGCTATTCACATTGGTGATGACCTCCATGAACTGAGTCATCTGAGTAGCCATCTGAGCCCTCATTTCAGCGAGTTCAGCTTGAACCTGTTCCATTTGTCTTGGCAAGTTGGTTCTGGTGGAATATCGATGAGTAGTCGTCTTGAATTCTGAATAAGAAAAGCAGCAGAATAAGAAAACCGTCTTGAGATAACCTGTAATGTTATGAAATGCATGATGTGCATGATATGTTTGTCATTTCCAAGTATCCAAGAGTCCTTTTATTCATCAGTCACGACGTGCAACCATACAATCAAAAAAATAGAAAGGATAAAAAGATGAACACTTCAATTATTTACAAACAAAGAAACGACGTCTAAATGTCTTCGGACAATTAAGAGTAAAAATGACAAACGACTAAATACATGTCTTAACAATAAAGAAAAGAGAACTGAATAATAACAACAATCAATTGGCCCCTTCCAACAATTCTGGGGGTGACCAAATACACCAAAAGTAAATAACGGAACTAAATCTCCGGAACTAAGCGCGCTTCAAGGTGTTGACAGTACTCTTCCAGTTAGGCTTTCTCCTTCAAGAGTTGAGATGCAACTATTTTACCTTCTTGGAACTGATCTTCCGCGACTCACTTCTGGGCCATTTCCTTCTCAAGCTGAGCGTCTTTGTCCTTGAGCTGTTTTTCCAAGTTCTGAATCTTCTTCTTGTAGCTATTTTCTGAGGCCTGAAGCTTCCAACACTCTCGCTGAATCTTGCTCAATTCTTCTTCCATTTCAGCATGAGACCTCTTCCTAGAACCGGTTGCATCAGAAGTTTCCCTTTGAGCTTCCTTGAGTTTACGAGCTAAGTCGGCCCTTTCTTGATCTGCCCAATAAAGTTTCATCCCCGCCTCACGGTCTTTTGCACGAAGCTGAATATTCTTAACATGAATCTGGGTAAACATCTCAGTAGGCACCGTGCTACTTAGAACAGCAGGAGGTTGCTCGTATAGAGGAGCTGACCTTGCAAATGGTAATCGTAAGATCTTAACCCTAGCTTTAACCCACTCCAAGTAAGAAATTCTAGCAACAGGAACCTTCTTGCCCAAAGTAGTTCTATTCTTCCTGTGAATGCCTTTCAAAGCACTTGTCACTTTTCTCAACATCTCAGGATCACTTCCCCTAGCGAAATATACTGATTCAGACACCTCTTTAAACTTTGGCGGTCCATCCATTGCATATCCCAATTGATGATAAGCAAGCACCGAATTATAGTTGATGCACCCCTTAATTCCTATGAGGGAGACATTAGGGAAATCTCCGCAACTAGTGACAACACTTCACACTTCCCCCATATCATAATTCCATCGGATATCAAAAGAAGTAAGGTTAACAAGCCTTGATGACCATCGGAGAGAAAGCCTGGTATCCACGAAAGGGCCGCTCACTGGTAGATGCAACTTAAGCCATTGATACAGCATCGAATGGCATAAACTTACATTACCACCTTTTCCGTGCCGGGAATGAATGGTGTAAAGAGTGTCTGCCAGGAGTGTCGGTATCGGGTTCTTGTTTCTGAAAACACAGATAGCCATCAAATCCACAAAATTTCTCTTGTAAGGGAAGAGGACAATCCCGTATATCATGAGAGAGAACAAAGAGCTGAAGTCACTCCAATTGCCTTTCTTTGCCCAATCTTCAGCTTTCTTCACTAAGAAGCCCAAATAAAATCCTACAATACCCTCACTGGACTTCCAATTGTCTTTCACCTCTTTCAAACTCAAACGAAGAATCTCAGCGACAACTTCAAACTTTGGCTTTTCCGGCACTTGGACAAAAGGAACTTCATTGGTCAATCTGATATTAAGCAAGTACGCATACTCTTCTAGGGTAGGAACCAATTGGTAATCTTGGAAAGTAAAGCACCTTAATTCTTTATCATAGAACTGGAAGAGAGTGATCAAAGCCATCGGGTCAACTGGAGTGTTAAGGACTAGTAACAGGTTGCCATAATTTTTGTTGAAGTTGCTCAGAACATCACCCTTCAGATAAGAACTCAACCTCTTCAACTCGGCCACATCAACAGTAGGAATCTGATAAGAGAAAGTATGCCTGGTAAGCTCTTTAACCTGAACTGAAGCGGACTCAACTGTAGGGAAATCAGCCATTCTGACGGAAAGAAAACTCTTGAATGTCCCTGGAAAATGACATGCGTATGCTAGTTATATTTTTTTTACATTATTTTTTTCAGAAATAAATATGCTATGATGTAGTATGACAGGATCAAAGTTCACACTGGATCGTGGCTGGACCAATACAGAACAACACCCATCAAGATCAAAGGAGAATCTTGAAGCTTCAAAACTAACATGGGAACCTGAATCATCTTCACAACACAAAGTCACCAACAATACATGTACCTGTAATGAAAAATTTTCCCGCCCCTCTCACGGGTGTAGTCTAGGTCAAGGTAAGGTTAAAAGCCAAATCAGAGTACGAGAGCTCGAATGTCGGTATTATCATCCGATAACACCTATCTGAACTACCTCTGAAGTCATGGATCTCATGGTCAGGTCTACAAAGCATCTGCTTCATAGCTGCCATGTCCACTCTATTCCTAGCTCCTATGGAATTCACCCATAGCCTGGGTATGAGGCCTTTTACCTCATGGAATAACCCACCCACCAAGAAAATCCAGAAACCAAACAGCCCAGCCAAAACCAGTATGCAGAAAATAAAGCGCACATAGGATGCAATGCAAACAGATAAATATGCAAAGCGGTAAATAAACACCCAAAGAGAAAACAAACAAGATCTAGGATCGACTCCGGGATGGACCAGCAAAAGGTCAATCTGTCCCCAGTGAAGTCGCCAGCTGAAACGATCGGCTAAAAATCATCGAACAATGAAGTCGCCATCGAACGTCTTTTATCCCGTCGAGAGGGAAAGGTAAACATCGAGAAAACCTGGAAAGGGAGAAATCACGGTCTTTCGACCGAGAGATTGGGTAAGGGAGTCTGTTACGCAAGGGGAATGTGTTAGCACCCCACACGCCCGTAGTACTCTACGGTATCCACTCTTGTTGTCTAATCTAAATGGGTGTGGTCAAATCCTATGTCTATGGCTTAAAACTGAAAAGGGAATGTATGCAAAAGAAAAGAAAATAATGTAGGGAAAATAAAATAAGTGCTCGGTTGGGCCCTACCCCAATGCCTACGTATACCTTTTAAGGAATCAGAGTAGCCGTAGTTCGGCTTAAGTGTTTTGGTTGGTTTGTGTTTTTTAGTTAAGACGAACAAAGATAGTCAAGATGGAAAAACATAAAATAAAACAACAAACAAATGAGATGGTAAAACATCGGCTAAATGATAACAAGATAACATGTCAAAGATGGCGAAACATCAAATGAAACAAACGAAAAAGCAATCACACCTAACAATGATATTGTGAATCAAAGTAGGATAACAAACATGTGCAATGGCGAAACATCGGCTTCAAGGTAAACAAAGATATCATGGCAAAAGATGACGAAACATCGATAAAATAGATGGCAAAACATCACACCTAACAATGATATTGAGAATCAAAGTAGGATAACAAACATGTGCGATGGCGAAACATCAGCTTCAAGATAAAAGATTTCATGGCAAAAGATGGCGAAACATCGATAAAAGAGATGACAAAACATCACATCTAACAATGATATTGAGAATCAAAGTAGGATAACAAACATGTGCGATGGCGAAACATCGGCTTCAAGATAAAAAGATTTCATGGCAAAAGATGGCGAAACATCGATAAAATAGATGACAAAACATCACACCTAACAATGATATTGAGAATCAAAGTAGGATAACAAACATGTGCGATGGTGAAACATCGGCTTCAAGATAGCAAGATTTCATGGCAAAAGATGGCAAAACATCGATAAAATAAATGACAAAACATCACACCTAACAATGATATTGAGAATCAAAGTAGGATAACAAACATGTGCAATGGCGAAATATTGGCTTCAAGATAAAAAGATTTCATGGCAAAAGATGGCGAAACATCGATAAAATAGATGACAAAACATCACACCTAACAATGATATTGAGAATCAAAGTAGGATAACAAACATGTGCGATGGCGAAACATCGGCTTCAAGATAACAATATTTCATGGCAAAAGATGGGGAAACATCGATAAAATAGATGACAAAACATCACACCTAACAATGATATTGAGAATCAAAGTAGGATAACAAACATGTGCGATGGCGAAAAATCGGCTTCAAGATAACAAGATATCATGGCAAAGATTGGTTTGTATCTTTTACTTTGAAGAAGGGTTTGGGTTCATTAGAGGTGTCTTATGATTTGCTAGGAAAACGAGCTTTTGTTTTAAGATGCAAAATGCAAAGAAAGGAAAAAAACAACTAAAGGGAACTAGCCTAGCACTATCCCTAGTGTTATCATACAATGGTTGATCCTAAGGTTGAGGATAAAGGAGAACCCTACCTTAATTATCATGCTAAAGGAAGCTTAACAAAACTATCCTATAGGGAACATGCAATGAGAGCGAAGTCGTGATCTCAATATCTAAATTGAGTGACTTATCGATCAACAATTAAAGAAGAAAAGCAATAAACATCCTATAGGGAGCATGCAATGAGAGCGAAGTCGTGATCTCAATGTCTAAATTGAGTGACTCATCGATCAACACAACATAGGTATTAAACAAAAAGAAAAAAGAAAAAAAAACAGAGGGCCTCCTGACTTATATCAGCAACGGAGGTCCCATCATGCAATCAGAGAACTATGCAAAATGAAAATGAAAGAAGGGAGATAGTGCAATACCAAACGAATAATTATCCGTAGCAACCGAGCAAGAATAAAAAGAAACCCATAGAACTTCAAGCAAGCTGGCATCAGTAGACGAATCAAGTCAATAATTACGCCATAAGGATGTAAGTAATGAGATTATCAGATATGAACAGATCCCCATGGGCAATGTATAGTATTCATAATATCATGTATATATCCTGCATGGAATATCAAACATGCCAAATACAAAAGCAGTGTCAGTGTAATAAGTTGTGTTCCACAAATAAAGTGGAACACAATAGCCTCAGGCCAAAAGTGGGATGTTATACATTGTCACAAAGTCTCCAAGATATGCCGAGGTCTCTAATCCTAAGTCCAAGAAAAAGTCTCATGCTCCATAATGCAAAGGATAGTAACGAAATAGTCCAAGTATTATTAAAGATTTTTATGGTTCATGTTGATTATTAGGTGGTTTTAAAAAGAAAGAAAAGCTCAAGTGAGCAAAATAAAAATGACATAAAAGTAAATGCTCAAGTGAGCAAAGATGAAAAGTAGCATGAAATGTAAAATGCTAAAAGTAAATGGTACATAAAGCATGAAAATAAAAGCATAAAGTAAAGTTAATTATTAGTAATTAGTGGTTAGTTGGATGACCATCTTGAAACTTGCATTTGGAACTCATTAGAGGATTGGTAGAACCAAAGCCTCCACACAACAAGTTGCATTTGCTTTTTGTCATGTATATCATCCATTTTGGAATTCTCACAAGGCAACATGTAATGATCAACGATGTTTAAGTGATCTGCGTTGACCAAAGGTGTTGTAGATCCATTAGAGGATTGGTAGAACCAAAGCCTCCACACAATGAATCTCAAGGTTATTGGATCAAAGAGATCAAATTAACATACTGTTGGCTGAAGATTTTGATAATGTTATTTAGAATATAAAAGAGCTAGAAGTTCTGATCGAAATGGAATTAAAACACCACGCTTCGAAATTGCAGAAGCAGTGTTTCGAATGAGTGTGTCAAAGCTTGCAGCTTCGAACGGTGATCTTGGGAGCGTATCCAAAGGGGTCTCGAAACAGCAGCGAAGCTAAGTCTGAGAAGAGCGTTCGAAGCAGAGAAACACCAAAGCGTTTGAAATTTAAATGAAAGCGGGACTTTCAAAGTTTGAAAGTTATGTGTTGGAGCATTTGAGGACACGTGGAAAGATGAAAGGAGCATTGTCTTGCATGTTCGAAACGTGGCATGATCTTGTAGCGAGACCGTTAGGGTCGAATTAGTATAAATAGAAGTCTTAGTGTTAGGATTTCGGTGTGTCATATCTGTTATACAAAATACTCAATAACATTCAAACTACCACATGGCAAGGGAAACGAATGCAAGAGAGATGTATGTATGATAGCACCATGTATTTCTAATTTAATAAAAGCCCTTTTTTACTATTTCCAGCACTTTCCTTCTTTTTCTTTCTGTCGAATAAAATTTACAAGTTTCTTTATCTACTGTCTTTTCATTTCAAAGTCTTTTCTTCAAAGTTTTACATTTTTATTGCATTCTTTATATTTCGAAGCACTTCATATTTCAGAGAACTTTTACGCTTTCAATGTCTTTACTTTCAAGTATTATTCTTCAAACATTTACTTTCACTTAAAGTCATTTCTAGATTTCTTGCATTAAACGCTTTCTTCACATTTTAAAACTTCCACATTCCAGAAACCTTTTGTGTTAAATGTTTTATGGATCGAAACCAGTTACTTCATTTTCCATACAGTTTCATATGTCTTTTCAATCAGCATTACAATTAGCAATCATTCGTATAACTTAGTTTCACATACATCTTGACCACATTCTTAAACTCTTAGAGAGAGGGATCGAATCAAACCAAACATTTATACAATAGCACCCATGAATAATTGTTCGATTGTGAGAGTAACCTTGATATCCAAGGAGTCCTAGGATCAATCTAGTCGATCCTGTGAGTTACCAAAGAGATTGAGTAGCGTTAATAAAGATTATTCGATAGTTTGGAAGACTAGCGGTTGTTTACCAGAAATCACTGGAAACAAATTGGCACGCCCAGTGGGACCAATAGTTGGATATCAGAATTAAGGATTGTCAAGACATAGCCATCCTAGAAACGTAGGAACATAAGAACTTTGCTGTTTTATGAACCTGAGAAGTGGTAAGATAACCAACAGCAACCAACCTTTATCCAGAAGAAAACGTTTGGACAAAATGTCCAATTCAGACAATCAACAGGGAGACCAAGGTGGCCCACAGGCAACAGGCACTAACGCGTCCATTTCGAGCGGAGCATCTAATGTAATCCCTTCGAATGCACAGGCTGTTGCGTCTTCAACCAGTAACATGGCCACCAACGGAGTAAGTGGCGTATCAACCAACAGTTCGATCTTAGGAAATACTGGAACCATGGGCTACCCTGGGGGATTCGTTCCGCCACCTGGGACACAATCCCATTTCGCATCTCCATCAACTAGACCACCCGGCTTCGATGGGAATAGAATTAGAAGTTCTTCTTACGGAATGCCAACATCTTTTATGGCAGGATTACACAATTCCATATCAAATTCATCCCCACAACTAGGATCTGGGTCTGGGGCAAACCAATTTATGTCAAATAACCAAGGGTCAGTGGGTTATAGCACGTTGCCTACCCTAACCACAGATAACCAGTTGGCTTTTAGGCAATTGATGGATGAAAGCAACCACAATATGATAGGGGTGTTAGCGCAAACCATGCAGGAAATATTCGCCCCAATAGTTCAGAATGTGACTGTGACGAACAGGGAAAACGCTGACAATATGAGTCGAATAGCAGATTTCTTTGCTCCCACAGAAAGGCGTAGGCAGAACCAGGCGGGATTTCGAACAAACGTGCCTGTTATAGAACAAATTGCCAACGACCAAATTCATAGACCACCCAGAGAAGAGGTTAACTTAGGGGCCAGAGCACCAAGGTTAGAAGCCCCAATAATTCCAGGCCCACAAAGGGAAGTTATGGAACCAGGGGCAAGGATCGAAAGACCAGAAGCCCCAGAATTTCGAGGAGAACAACCTAGGGGAGTCGTTTTGGTCGGTCGAAACCAAGATGCCGATGCTGTCGTTCATAGGGTTCGAAACGATAACGTCTTGGCAGAAAATAATCTCACCACCATGATAGAGAGGATCATGACCCAAAACGGCCTCAATATGGGAATGAGGAGGCCAAATTACGCTTCTCCTATATTAGATTGTATAATGCATACTGATTTACCAAGGGGATACAAAGTCCCTAAATTTACAAAGTTCGCTGGGGATACCAACGAGTCTACAGTCGAACACATAGCGAGATATTTAACCGAAGCGGGGGATATAGCCAATAATGAAGATCTTAGAATCAAATATTTCCCAAGTTCCTTGACAAAAAATGCTTTCACTTGGTTTACCACGTTGCCTCCTGGGTCTGTCGATACTTGGACCCTTTTAGAGAGATTATTCCATGAACAATTTTACATGGGACAATCGAAAATAAGTCTGAAGGAATTGGCCAGTGTTAAGAGAAAGTTCACTGAACCCATTGATGACTATTTGAATAGATTTAGGCTGTTAAAATCCAGATGTTACACAGTAGTGCCTGAGCATGAGTTAGTCGAAATGGCCGCTGGGGGATTGGATTACTCTATTCGAAAGAAATTAGATACTCAGCATTTGAGGGATATGGCTCAGTTAGCCGATAGGGTTCGACAGGTCGAAAGACTAAAAGCCGAAAAAGCCCGAGTCTTTAAGAATAGTAAGAAAGAAAGAATTTCCTATGTTGGAACTGAGGAAGTAGAAGAATATCCTGAATTCGAATTCGAAGAGGTCGAAATCGACCTCGCTGAATTAAAACAGGCCCCGCCTTACTCCTGCAAAATGTTAGTTCCTACGAAAGGGAAAGATATTGTTGAAAATGAGAAAAGTGATAAGTTTCCAAAGAAGGTTTACACCTTCGATGTCACTAAATGTGACGAAATCTTTGACTTGCTTGTCAAAGATGGCCAATTAATTGTGCCATCAAATGTCAAAATACCCCCTTTGGACCAAAGGAAGAAAAGGGGATTTTGCAAATATCATAGTTTCCTAGGCCACAAGACCTCACAATGTTTTCTTTTCAGGGATTTGATTCAAAACGCGATCAAAGATGGCAGATTAAAGTTTGCTGATAAGATGAAGATGAAAGTGGACGAAGATCCTTTGGACGTCGCAGACACCAACTACTCCGAGCCTGCGTGCATTGGAGAAGTCAACATGGTGGAAATTGATCGAAGCGACACCCTAACTAGAGAGAAGGACATTGAAGTCGAAAACTGGGTGATGGTCGAAGTCAGCGAGGAAGTCACTGAAGGCATCCAGAATACACCAGACACTTCGATTGCTGGACCTGTGGCTGTTGCAGAAGAAACCCAGGCTACTGAAGGCCAAGGGGATCACAACGAAGGATTTACACAAGTCACTGAGGGCTTGAGTTTGGAATTAGAAAAAGTACAAATTACGCAGCCAGTCCCCTCTCAGAAGGAAATATGCGACACTCTAGGGGAACCCAGTGGAAAATATGACTATCTGGTCAAATATTCTGCCCCAGAAAGTTCGAAGGTCCAGATCGAAGATATAAAGCCCACAGGATGGGGCGATGACGAAACAAAAGAGGGGGATTTGGAAATAAATATGGTGGACATGGAAAGACCCCGTTCTGAGATGAAGGAAGTGGAAAAATACTTAGAAAAAGAAAAGCATAGAATGGGGGACAATCACACTGGAGATGATACTCTCAAAGACTATCTCATGTCATGCCACAAAGGAGATCCAGGCATGATACTGTGCCCTAGGTGCAGCATCCTCTGCAACCAAAGAATTGCTGCAAATTTCGAAAGGGTACAGAGGGCTCGAACTGGCAACAATTGGCGCCAGGATAACCAACTCTTTAGATGCTACCCCAAGGCTGGAGAGAGTTTATTGGAGTTTATTTTTCGCTGCTACAAGGGGGCAACTAAGTGCTTGGTGTGCCCAAGATGTTCTGCTGTATATGACCAAAGCATGGCTAGGGCCTTCGAAACGATCCCCTTCGCCCCTTGCTGGAGCCATCAAGAAACTGCCCAGATGGGTCCGCGTTTCGACAGCATATACAAACAGCGAAGACCTGATAGCCCTCACCCCAAAGTTGCTCGAAGAGTGACTTTCAAACTCCCTGCTGAAGTGCCAACCGATAGATGGCTGCAAGCCAGAAATGACAAAGGCAAAGACAAATGGAGGAATGCTGAACGAAATGCACGCCATGCTGTGACATACAGGAGGCAATTCAACACACAGAAAAGGGAGGAAGTCAGATTAGAAAATTACAAAGGAAGGAACCCCATGTCAAGATCCCAGTGGCGCAGACAGCAAAGGATTCGAAAGGCTGAAAGAGAAGCTGGGGCAAACAAAGGGGATACTTCAACAAAGATACAAGGTGAATCGAGCACCAACAAACCAAAAAGTCAGACGGAAGAGAAACCTCCAGTCAACAGAAGGCTTTTTTCTGAAGTCCAACAAGACGGACCAAAGGAATACACTCCAGGCCCGGAAGAGGACGAAGATATGATAACAGATAACTTCGAATCGGAGGGGGAGTCTTCATTTAACCTGAACTGTAACGTAGTGTCTGTGCTTCCCTGCGAATTCGGGCAAGAAACCGAAATAAATGAATATGAGGAAGAAGACGCCACAGATTTAATGAAACATAGGCCCGTATGTTACTACGTGATGGACAATGGGGCTGTTGAAGAACAGAATGCGTTCTTCGAACGTCCAGAGCCTACAATGAAGAATCATCTCAAACCACTTTTCATTCGGGCGAAAGTGGGTGTCCATGGGGTGAACAAAGTTCTAGTGGATGGGGGTGCTGCAGTCAATCTGATTCCCCATTTCATGCTAAAAAGGTTGGAAATCCGCGAAGGGGATATCAAGCCCCATAATATGGTTCTATCCAATTATGAAGGAAAAGTGGGTAAAACACTGGGGGTGGTCCAGTTGGAATTAACAATAGGCTCAAGTTGCAGGCCCACCATGTTTATGGTTGTCGAAGCCAAGGCCAACTATAACCTACTGCTAGGAAGAGAGTGGATCCATGGCGTGGGAGCAGTTCCTTCGTCAATGCATCAACGACTAGTCCTGTGGAGAGATGACGGAATCGTGGAAAATATCGAAGCAGACCAGAGTTACTTTATGTCAACTGTCAATCTAGTTGACAAAAGGGATTATGATAAAAATCTGGCAAAGATTGCTCCATGTGTTCCAAATGATGAGATAAATGAAACTAGAAATGCCCACTACTACATGACACTTCGTCATGATGGACTCTACTGGGATAGAACAATAATTAGTGAAGAAGAGGAAGTTGAAGGTGCTATACCAAAACGGCCAGCAGGCTGGGACTTCGACAACCTTAACCATGACTGAGTCTACCTTTTTCGAAAGGATTTCGGCCTATATGGCTGAGAATGAATCAAAAGCGGCCTTAGAGGCTGAAATAAATGAATCATTTGAAAAAACGAATGAAGTTAGTGGGGGGGGGTTCGAAATGCTCACCCAGCGAAGAGTTAGAGATGGATCAAAGGTTGGATGCCATCTATGACAAAGAACCCTTAGGCTTCGAAAGAGATCCCATAAACTCAGGTGTCAAAATGTTGGCACAGGACCCACTCGAAGAAGTCAACTTAGGGGATGACAAAACAAAAAGAGTAACTTACGTAAGTGCCAAACTTAGCCCAGGCCTCAAGGAAAAAGTGATCGAAATCCTTAAGGAGAACAAAGATTGTTTCGCATGGGATTATGATGAGATGCCTGGTTTAAAGAGGGAGTTGGTCGAACATAGGCTGCCAATCAAAGATGGCAAGAGGCCCATCAAACAAACTCCCAGAAGATTCGCGCCAGCGGTTCTCACAAAAATTAAAGCTGAGATCGAAAGATTGCTGCGTTGCAAATTCATCAGAACAACAAGGTACGTCGAATGGTTAGCAAACATAGTACCTGTTATCAAGAAAAATGGTTCTTTAAGGATTTGCATAGATTTCAGGGATTTAAATACTGCAACCCCTAAAGATCAATATTCCATGCCCGTGGCAGAAATGCTAGTAGATTCTGCTGCAGGATTCGAATACTTGAGCATGTTAGATGGATACTCTGGATATAACCAGATTTTCATTGCTGAAGAAGATGTTGCAAAGACAGCATTTCGTTGCCCAGGAGCCTTAGGCACCTACGAATGGGTGGTGATGCCTTTTGGTTTAAAAAATGCTGGGGCAACTTATCAAAGGGCGATGAATTCAATCTTTCATGACTTTATCGAAACCTTCATGCAGGTGTATATTGATGATATAGTCATCAAATCTATATCTGCAGAAGCACATTTGCATCATTTAAGCCAATCATTCGAGCGAATGAGAAAGCATGGCTTAAAAATGAATCCCCTTAAATGTGCATTTTTTGTGCAGGCTGGAGATTTTCTTGGTTTTGTGGTCCACAAGAAAGGAATTGAAATCAACCAGAACAAAACCAAAGCCATAATGGAGACGAAAGCACCTGCGTCAAAAAGGGAGTTGCAATCTCTGCTAGGGAAAGTTAACTTCCTCAGAAGATTCATTTCGAACCTGAGTGGAAGGACTCAAGCTTTCTCTCCGTTACTTCGTCTGAAGCAAGGTCAAGCCTTCGAATGGAACGAAGCTCACCAGGAGGCGTTTGACAAAATAAAAGAATATCTTTCTCAGCCTCCTATCTTGTCTCCACCATCATGGGGGAAGCCCATGAGATTGTACATATCTGCCTCTGAAGTTAGCATAGGTAGTATGTTAGCACAAGAAGATAACAATGGCGTCGAAAGAGCCATATACTATCTAAGTAGAGTGCTGAATGATGCAGAGACCAGATATAGCAATTTAGAAAAGCTATGTCTCTGTTTGTATTTCTCTTGTATGAAACTCAAGTATTATATAAAACCTGTTGATGTTTATGTTTCTTCTCACTTCGATGTCATTAAACACATGCTTTCAAAGCCAATAATGCATAGTAGAGTTGGAAAGTGGGCTCTGGCCTTAACAGAATATTCATTGACGTTCATGCCCTTAAAAGCTATGAAAGGTCAAGTGATTTCTGATTTCATTGTGGATCATTCGTTGGTTGAGCAGTCAAGCATGAGTTACGTCGAAATGCAACCATGGAAATTGTACTTTGATGGTTCAACCCACAAGAATGGAAGTGGTGTTGGAATCCTTCTAATTTCTCCTGAAGGAATTCCAACAAAATTCAAGTATAAATTGGATGGTCCTCGTTGTTCGAACAACGAAGCTGAGTATGAAGCGCTCATTGTTGGACTTGAAGCTTTGTTGGAATTGGGGGCAACCAGAGTCGAAATTAAAGGAGATTCTGAGTTGGTGGTCAAACAAATTACAAAAGAGTATAAGTGCATAAAGGAAAATCTAATGGTATACTTCGTCATAGTCAATAGGCTATTGAGAAAGTTTGAATACATGGATATTCAACACATACCAAGATCAGAAAACCAAGAAGCAAATGACTTAGCGCAGTTGGCTTCAGGTTATAGAGTATCCACCAAGAATTTTAAGGATTTGGTCGAAATAAGGGGAAGAGTTATGGCTACTAGATTCACACCATCGGATCTGGAAAATATGAGATTGGGATATGCCGAGAAACAGGGATTCGAAATTCTAGCCATAAATACTTTGTCAGATACAGATTGGCGAAGTCCATTAAAGAGTTATTTAGCAGACCCAACTCTAAAAGTAGATAGAAAAACAAAATATAGAGCATTGTCATATCTCCTCATGGGGAACGAATTGTTCAAAAAGACCCAAGAAGGTGTTTTATTGAAATGCCTAGGAGAGAGTGAGGCATATTTAGCATTGTCTGAAGTCCATAATGGGGCATGTGGGGCACACCAAGCAGGCCATAAAATGAAATGGTTGCTATTTCGATATGGTTTGTATTGGCCTAGCATGCTTAAAGATTGCATAGACTTCGCGAAAGGATGTGAGGAATGTCAGAAACACGCAGGAATTCAACACGCCCCTGCAAGTGAGCTGCATTCGATCATCAAACCATGGCCATTCAGAGGATGGGCATTAGATCTGATAGGCGAAATAAATCCTGCTTCGTCCAAAGGTCAGAAATATATCTTGGTAGGAGTAGATTATTTTACCAAATGGATAGAAGCTATACCTTTGATAGTTGCTGATCAAGAGGCAATTATCGAATTTATACAAAAGCACATTATCTATAGGTTTGGATTACCAGAAAGTATAACTACAGACCAAGGTTCTGTATTTACTGGTAGAAAGATGCAAGGATTTGCCCAAGAAATGGGGTTTAGATTGCTAACATCAACCCCATATTATGCTCAAGCAAACGGACAGGTCGAAGCGGCAAACAAAGTAATAATAGGATTAATCAAGAAGCATATTGGCAAGAAGCCAAGAAATTGGCACAAAACTCTGGACCAAGTGTTATGGGCTTGTAGAACATCTCCAAAGGAAGCCACTAACACTACTCCTTTCCAACTTACATTCGGCCATGATGCAGTGTTACCAGTAGAAATTCATCTGCAATCAGTTCGAATACAGAAACAAAACGAAATCCCAGCCGCGTTATATTGGGAAATGATGATGAATGAATTAGTTGAATTGGACGAAATTAGATTACATGCGTTGGATATTTTGATGAGGCAAAAAGAAAGAGTGGCCAGAACATACAATAAGAGGGTGAAGAAAAAAGTATTCGTTATTAATGACTTGGTTTGGAGAGTCATGTTGCCTATGGATAAAAAGAACAAAGCATTAGGTAAATGGTCACCTCATTGGGAAGGACCTTTTCGAGTACTAAAAGTTTTCTCTAACAATGCCTACGAAGTCGAAGAACTCTTAGATGATAAACGTGTCCTAAAGGTTAATGGGAAATATTTAAAGAAATATAAACCAAGCCTGCGGGAAATTCGAATAGTAACAACGTAAACAAAGTATTATAAAAAAAGCCAAGATGGCAAGATAAGAATGCCAAAATGGCGTTGTTCGAATATTACATTGAAAGAACCAAAGTTATGGTCAGATAAACAAAAAATCTAGAAATAAACATTATTTTTCAATCGAGTAAAGGTACTTCGAAATGTTTCAAGTCTCTGCTGAGCAAACCGCCTGGCACCTTCCAAGGTTGCCACTTCTCCTTTAAGTTGTTCTGCAGTCTCCATTTCTGCAAGCCCCCGGTTGAGAAGCTCTTCGAATTGGTTACCTGCAGGATTAGTTTCGAAGGCTAGTTGTTGTTCCTTAGCCTCCTTAACTTTCTGTTGAAGTTCCAGAATCTGCCTTTCCCAAGCAAGAATGGACTCAGCTCGAGCCTCATATTCAGTTTTTGCCTGCTTCAGATGCATAGCCTGATCTTCAGCTTCTTGAGAAAGCTTCGAAGCTTGTTCATAGGCGGCATCCATAGCAATGCGCTTCTCGTGAACCTTCTTGGCAGCAGATTCATCTTGGAGAAGATAGCCAGTTACGTTGTCCAGCAGATTTTGAAGATCAAACAAGAGAGTACTAACTGGAAAAGAGCAGCTGGAAAGATTAACCTTTGTAAGCAGCTCCTTCATAGTGTAGCAAGCAGTACTATCTTGCTTAAGCACTTCGAAGATATCCACATTGAGAATAGTTCTCCTAATTTTGTTGAGAAGAACAACTCTTTCATCTGTGGGAAGAGGATAGCTGGTTGAACTTGTACCAGCCCTAGCGAGTGGAATGTCCCTCTGGGCCAATTTTGCCTTCATGTACCCAATAGGGTCATTTCGCCTCAGAAGTGCCAGTTCCTCATCAGTCATTCGAGACGGAGAGGATTGGGGGAATTCCACGCGTAGGGGAACCTCGTTTGTTTCAACCTTTGGGTTTTCATTGATTGTATCACCATCCCCTTCATTTGCTTCGTGCTCTTGGTCTTCTTCATCCTCGACCAAATCTACCACTTCGATACCATCCTTTTCACCGCTATGTGCATTAGACTCCGTCCCGGCAGTCGAACCATCATTGTCATTTTCCCCATCATTGGCGTTTTCCTCCTCAGATTCTTCGTCTGCAGATTCTTCGAATCCTTGCCCAGAATCAGCTTTTTCCTCTTCAGTCTGAGCATCCTTTGGATCCTCTTGAAGAGTTTCAAGGGGGGACTTTTGAAGAACCCTTTGCGAATCCTCTGCAGACGTTTGAGGTATGGTTTCGTTCACCTCTTTCAGAGGAATGGAGGTACCTTGGTCATCTGGCTGCTCGGAAGTTCCAGCCAAAACCGCCACGTTGGAAGAACCTTTGTTTTGGACCAAATTGCTGGAGTCTCCTTGAGGAGAGGAGTTAAGCGGAACAGCAGCCCTGGATGGTGAGGTCGAAATAGTAGAAGTGGGATTCAGGATGTTCTGCAAAGGGCAGCAAAGTGTTAAAAGGATGACACTCACCAAGGTAATAAGAAGTTAAACATTTTTAGAAGAAGTTCGATTTACCTGTGGCCCCTCAGAAGAGAGGTTACTAGCTATGCGTTCCAACTGTGGGTTGGAGGTCGAAGGTGGATTTTTGGATTGTGGTAAGGGAGCAGCATCCCTGGAGTCGAGTCCAGAGACACTAGTAGGAGCAGTACTTTTTAGTGTAGCTTTCTTTAGCTTCTTCTTCGAAGCAATGTTTGAGTTTCCTCCAGCAGTCAGATCCTCCCCAGTGGTGCTTGGTTTCCGTTTCTTGGGAGTAGTGGGAGGAAGCTTATCGGTCTGAACGAATTTTAACGAAGTTAGATATAAAAGGATTGAGTGAATTCGAAGCATAAAAAACTAAGTGATTACCGTTGGAATTGGGGCACTTGTTGTTGTTGGCGTTGTTGTTGTTGGTGTAGTTGCAGCAGCAGTAGTCGTTTCGGGTGGATTAGTCTTTTCGGTAGTTTCGATGGAGGCTTGTGAGGCACTCCCTTCCTTCGATTTCGAGGCAGTGGTCTTTATCCTGATAGCTGAAAATCAAAACATTTAAAGCAAAGGTTAAAGATTTGGAAAATAAAAGATATTTGGGAGTTTTTCCCAAGCATTCGCACCTGTGCCTTGATCAGATTTAATTGACATGGCAGAAAGGTCATATCGAAGATGTCCCGGGAAATCATGAAGCCAGTGTCGAGCCCATGTCACAGTCTCAGATGGCTTTGGTTTCCTTTGAAGATATTTGAACATCTCTTTGCAAGTAAACCACCATGGATATGGGGGAAACCAAGCCAGAGCCAGTTCTGAGGTAGGTAATCTGGGAAATTTAGGTGGATGCATTTCGAATGCCAACCTATACCTATCCTCAGGTGACAGCCCTGAAGGAAGTTTTAACTTGGAAACTTTTTGTTTAAATTTTTCCTTCAAGGTCTCAGCCGCTTGATGCACAGTGGAGTCCAAGCGTGTGGGGTCGTAAGTAGTTTCGAAGTAATTTTGAAAAGCTTTTATTTCTTTGGCATGAGTAAACATACCTTTCTTTGCTGGTACCTGCACATCGAAGGCATCAATTAGTTTCTGTCGAATAGTAAGCGTATCGAACATACAAGTTTGATAAAACTTAATCCACCACTCCAGAAATCCTTTGGCCGCGAGATGAGTAGGTTCGAAGGCTATCAGTTCAAATTGGGCAAAGCCCTGGTATTGTTCTTGTTGGATCTTGGCTTCCCTTGCCTTGAAAGTTCGACCAGATGTGATGGCACTCTCAGTCTGGAACAAAGGTTCAGGAATCAGTTGGCATAGGCCAAACTGCCTCGAAACGAAGTTTGGCTGGTAGGCAAAGAGAAGAATTTGGTTCTTAGCTGGGGTTATCCTTGAAGAGATAAGTCTAGGGAGCAAGAAAGCTCTCCACACATCTTGGATTTCCTTACTCTTGATGGCTTCTGAGAGAGCCATGGTGAACCAAGAAGGTCCATGAGCCCTCGAAGCAAAGGGCGCCATGCTCTCTTCGAACTTGTGTCTTTTTGAGAGTATCAAGATGTACTTCGAAAATTGAACCTTGAAGTCATCCTTGTCATCATTAGGGGTTAGTCTTCGAAGCCTAGTGCCTTCGACTATCCTACCATTTATTTCTGCATCTTGTTCGTCTATGGTGTTGGCGGTTGATAAAGAAGGTTCGAACATGGCATTGAGCCATAATTGAAGTAACCAAAATGGGCCAGCTAAAAGAATGTTTTTGGAATTGTGGGATTTGAGGCTCGAAACAGCCGACCTCAGGCTCTCATAGAGGTCAACTAAGAGTAATTCGCTTAGGCACACTTTGCGATTTTCGTGTAAATCCCTAGCTAAAGGAATGAACCTACTAGCTGCCTGCAGGGATCTACTGCAGAAAACGTACCTAGACAGCCACAGAGTTAAGAAAGCAATGTGCTCTGTGTCAGACACATTATCCCCTTCAGCATGATAATGGCCGATAAATTTGGAGAAGCTGGCTAACTTGACTTCGAAGTCAATTATGCTTGAGTGCTCTTCATTGTCAGGAACATAAGTTTCCCCCACTGGCGACAGCCCAGTGATGGCTGCTATATCGAAGAAGGTTGGGGTAATCATTCCACCTGGAAGATGGAAAGTGTTGTAGGTACTATCCCAGAAGTAGAGGGACGCAAATAGCAGAGGATGACTATAGGTGAATCCAGGTTTCGACAGCTTAATAAGGTTATAAATGCCTAGTTCTTCCCATTGCTGGGATTTTTTGGCTTCTACTTTCGTAAACCAGTTTTGATAAGCAACATCAGCAGTAGGGCAAGATCGGAATGGTTTAAAATTGCTTTTTACATAATCCAAGATAAATGGGTCCTTGGGATGAACAGTTGAGGTTTCTGTGGTTTTCGGATTAAGAAATTCTACTGCCCTAGGGGCATCCATTTTGTTGAATAAAGGTTTGAAGTTATAACACACGGGAAAAATGGTCCTGGTGTCCTTTAGTATTTCAAAAACTGTAAGAGGGCCATTTAAGGCTAACCTCTTACCAGCAACATGGGTAGGGATGAGTACCTGTGATGCGTACAGCATTTCTTTTTCTTTGGAGATCATTTGAGGAGCAAGAGCAGATTGGCCTTGAATGGTGACGATTTTACTCTCCATAGTTGCTCCTGTAGTTTTTCCCTTCTTCTTGGAAGCTTTCTTGAGTTGAGATGATGTGGAGGAAGACATTTTTGTTGTTTGAAAGTTTAGAGTGTTTATGAGAGAAGAAGAGTAAAATTCCAGAGTTTGAAAGGTTTAGAGTGTGAAGAAGGAAAAAGGAAGGTTAAATTGACGTTTTATAATAAGAAGATGAAACATCCACCGAGTGAAAGTATGATACGTGGAGATCATGGATTGGTGTGATGAAGAGGTGGCGAGAAGTTGATATAGGTAATAGGCGTGATTTTAAAAACAATCATTACTTATAACTGCACCATGCTGTGAAGTGACTTTGGGCGGTTAAGGTACCCAAAGGGTGCTATGATTGATGTGACTAGGGTCAAACGCATTTAATGCTATGATGATTCGAAGATCCTATCAAAATCTTGTATAAATGTTTAAAATAGGTATTTCTCAGAGAGATCGAAATACATATTTTAAAGGGGCAATTTGTTGGCTGAAGATTTTGATAATGTTATTTAGAATATAAAAGAGCTAGAAGTTCTGATCGAAATGGAATTAAAACACCACGCTTCGAAATTGCAGAAGCAGTGTTTCGAATGAGTGTGTCAAAGCTTGCAGCTTCGAACGGTGATCTTGGGAGCGTATCCAAAGGGGTCTCGAAACAGCAGCGAAGCTAAGTCTGAGAAGAGCGTTCGAAGCAGAGAAACACCAAAGCGTTTGAAATTTAAATGAAAGCGGGACTTTCAAAGTTTGAAAGTTATGTGTTGGAGCATTTGAGGACACGTGGAAAGATGAAAGGAGCATTGTCTTGCATGTTCGAAACGTGGCATGATCTTGTAGCGAGACCGTTAGGGTCGAATTAGTATAAATAGAAGTCTTAGTGTTAGGATTTCGGTGTGTCATATCTGTTATACAAAATACTCAATAACATTCAAACTACCACATGGCAAGGGAAACGAATGCAAGAGAGATGTATGTATGATAGCACCATGTATTTCTAATTTAATAAAAGCCCTTTTTTACTATTTCCAGCACTTTCCTTCTTTTTCTTTCTGTCGAATAACATTTACAAGTTTCTTTATCTACTGTCTTTTCATTTCAAAGTCTTTTCTTCAAAGTTTTACATTTTTATTGCATTCTTTATATTTCGAAGCACTTCATATTTCAGAGAACTTTTACGCTTTCAATGTCTTTACTTTCAAGTATTATTCTTCAAACATTTACTTTCACTTAAAGTCATTTCTAGATTTCTTGCATTAAACGCTTTCTTCACATTTTAAAACTTCCACATTCCAGAAACCTTTTGTGTTAAATGTTTTATGGATCGAAACCAGTTACTTCATTTTCCATACAGTTTCATATGTCTTTTCAATCAGCATTACAATTAGCAATCATTCGTATAACTTAGTTTCACATACATCTTGACCACATTCTTAAACTCTTAGAGAGAGGGATCGAATCAAACCAAACATTTATACAATAGCACCCATGAATAATTGTTCGATTGTGAGAGTAACCTTGATATCCAAGGAGTCCTAGGATCAATCTAGTCGATCCTGTGAGTTACCAAAGAGATTGAGTAGCGTTAATAAAGATTATTCGATAGTTTGGAAGACTAGCGGTTGTTTACCAGAAATCACTGGAAACACATACTTGGGCTTGCAATCATAAGTTTGGGCCACGAATGATCATTTATTCGGTTCGGGACAAAATTTAGCGCTATGTTAAGCAATCGTAAGTGGACTTATGTAGAAGTCGCACCTATTTTGAGGCCGGTCAATAGCAATCTATGTACTTTATTTTTGGATAAATGAAATAGAGATCATCATCCCTTAACATGTAGCACAATAAAAAAAAGAAAGAAAGGGATAAGATGAAGAGGGAGGAGAATGATAAGTTAATTTGGATTACCATTTCAAAATTCTTTCATCTTTAAATTCAACCACTCCTCTAGATGGATTAAAGTACTAAACATATCATTAATCCAAAGCACCAAGAATGAATTAAATAATTCACTCTTTGATAGATTTGAATTGATGAACATTTATCCAACTTCATCTACATCACAAAGTTCATTGAGTTTAAAAACAAATTGGACATTTAAAATTGCAATCCAAACCAACAATCAAAAGGAGTGAGTAGAAAAAGCATTTTGGATCAAAGCTGCCCCAAAACAAGGCAAAAAAGTGCATTATGTCCCTGTGCAGTCGATTGTAGTAACTGTGCAATCGATTACACACAGTGTTATTTTAAAAAAAATTGTGTGAAACGCTTCTGTGCAATCGATTGCACAGTTACTGCAATTGATTGCACACTGTTACAGTAGCAAAAACAACATTTTAAAAGGCCAATTTCTTGTTCAAACTTTCCATCAAACACCTTATGATCATGGATCCAATTGAGCACGAAAATTCCATCAAATTATGAGAAAATAACACCATTGGAATCACAAAATAATGCTTAAAGAATCGAACCCAAAGATCAACAAGAGATCACATTGTGAAACATGAATTATCCAACTTACCAAAGGTAGATCTAGAGAATTATCAAAACAACTTCAAGAATTTGCTTCAATTCAACCACAAGAATCAATTAACCAAGCATGGATTTAGAGAATTGATGGAGAAAAAGTGTTTGGATGAAGGTTTAGCTCAAAGATTAGTAAGCTTCAATGCAAAGCTTACTAACTTTTTGAAAATGGAGCTTTGAGTGAATTTGGTAGATGGAGAGAATTGAGAGATTTTTTAGCAAGGTGGATTTGGCTATCAAAAGCTTGAAATTTGAATGAAATGAGGGCTCTATTTATAGAGTTTAAGGATTGGGATTAGTGGTAATTTGGTAATTGATTCTTGGAGCCAAAATTGGAATTAATGATAATTCTTTCAAATATTAGAGCCAAAATTTGAATTAATGATAATTCTTTCAAATATTAGAGCCAAAATTTGAATTAATGATAATTTTTTCAAATATTAGAGCCAAAATTTGAATTAATGATAATTCTTTTTAAAACTGAAATATTGGCACTAAAATTTGAATTAAAGATACATATTTCAAAAATGAAGGGAAATTGGAGCCAAAATTTGACAAGTTTAAAATGCTGATTTTTTTCAAATTTTCACGCTGTGCAATCGATTGCACTACAGTGCAAATCGATTGCAAAATGTTTTTTTCAAAAATGGCGCAAAATGCACTATGTGCAATTGATTGCACTCTAAGAGCAATCGATTGCATCAGTGGAAAAAAAGTGAAATTTTTTAATTCTTTTTCTTTGCAAATAGAGATTTTAGGAAAATAATACCAGGAATCTTTATTTGTCAGATGCTTCGACTTGGTATCTACAAAACACAAATATGCAAAGACAAAGACAAATATTTTTTTTGTATTTTGATTAGAAGTTAGTCAACAACACATATACAAAATACACAACTAAAGTGCTTGGATATAACTGATCAAGCTTCAAAACCCTAATTTGACTGGTGAATCAAGGAGTGATTCCCTCTTATAATCGAACACAAACTCCAATCCTCTGAAGATCCAAAGAGATGGATGAAACATCTTGAGATATGCAATTAATTCTGAGCTTGAAAGATCCAGAGGTTCAAATGAAAAGGTTCCACTTGAGAAACTTGTCAAAGCAACCAACCTTCAAAGCTTAAGGAAGACTTGATAACTAAAGTGCTTTGATCCCATCACAATGTATGAATGCAATGCAATATGATATTCATGATGAAACATAAGCCAAAATCAAGAGGGTAAATTTTGGGGTACAACAACGTCCCGGTTCTGGCCACTGTATCACACTTTTCTTTTTCAAAACACCTAATAATCAACATAAACCCTAAAAATATTTAATGATACTTGGACTATTTGGTTACTATCCTTGGCATTATGGAGCATTGGACGTTTTGGACTTAGGATTAGAAACCTTAGCCTATGATTGGAGACCTTGTGACCTTATTTTAGTATTTTAGTCTGGAGCTCTTGAGGTTTACCTTAAGACATTGGGTTGTTTGTTTGTTTTGTGTGCAGGTTATTGTGATTACACTCTTTGTCTGTAATCTGGAATTCACCCGTATACAGCCGTTACTCTGCCCAATTTTTGTGTGAAGACATAATACACTTGAAGTTTGGTTCTCTAAAGAGGTCTAGTATCTTTGCTTGCTTGGTTTTAATCCAAAGAATGGGAATTCTATATTGACTCATAATGTCAAGTATTGGCTTCTTGTTGGTTAGATGGTTCCTATCCCTAGCTTTTACCTTATGCTTTAGGATAGTCCCTTCTTCTCCTCCCATCTTCTTTAATTTCAAAAATCTTCTACCTCCTTTTGAAAACTCTTCTTGCTTTTAAACTTGAACCACTTTCATAATAAACTTGGACTTAGGTCCATGCATTTTCAAAAAAATTTCATAAATAAACTTAATAATACTTTGACATCTTTTTTTGTGAGAAGATTAAAAGTCAATAAATCTCATTTCAAACCATTTTTTCCACTTTGGCTTTCATCTTTAAACTTTTCCCAAAAAAGATTGGACTCTTGTCAATCCTTGTAGTGATGCAAACAACTATACTTCTATAATATGTAGTGAAGAGAGATATTTTCCACTTGGGTGTTGAGTGAGGCATTGTTGATTTTGAAATCTAAGCCATATCCTCCACTTTGAGATGATGCAAATTCTCCTTTCTCATGATTGTGGGTGGTAGGTATGTTTTCCAAAACACTTGTGTTTTAATTTTTTTTTAAAGAGGAACTACGTGTACCATGATCCCCTATTGCACGAAAGATGGTACGTAGGCCATAAAGGTTCACAACCGCGGCGGGTGCAAAAATCATAAAAAATATATTTCTTTTCTCACCTCCACCATCTATTTTACATACAACATTTTTATAGCCAAAATATACAGATTTTACAAAGAGGTTCCTGCGGAGTACCGTAGATGCTTAGGGTGCTAATACCTTCCCTTTTCATAACCAACCCCCTTACCTTGAATCTTTCCCCCCTCTTTTGGGTTATTCGCTCTTTTCCCATTCCTTTGGAAACAATAAAGTGCAGTGGCGATTTTATTTTGATTTGTACAAGTCTAGTCAATCCAATGGCTTAGTCTTAAACATTTCTACCGCTACACTACCTAACCGCTACTTGTGAACCAATCTTCAAATTGATGAAGAAAGATCAAGTAGTTAAGTGGAACGATGATTGCCAAACAACCTTTGACAGAATCAAAGTATCTTCATGAACCTCCAATTTTGATGCCGCCAATTGAAGGAAGACCCCTGATTATGTACTTGGCTGTGTTAGAGAATTCAATGGGGGAGTGTGTATGGCCAACATGACGAGTCTGGCCGAAAAGAGCATGAAATATACTACATGAGCAAAAAGTTTACCGTCTGTGAAACCAGATATTCACTGCTCAAGAAAACTTGTCGTGCTCTGGCATGGGCTGCTCGCCCGCTAAGACAGTATATGTTGACTCATACCACTTTGTTGATTTCTAAGATGGACCCTATCAAATATATTATCGAAAATCCCGCTCTCTCTGGAAGAATAGCAAGATGGAAAATTGTCCTGACCAAATACGACATTCAATACACTACCCAAAAAGCAATCAAAGGGAGTGTACTAGCTGATCATTTAGCTCATCAGGCTATAGACGACTACCAGTCAATGAATTATGAGTTCCCGGATGAGAACATTATGTTAATAACTAATTGTGAAGAACCTGGACCGGATGAAGGACCTGAAAAAGAATCCTGATGGACCATGGTCTTTGATGGAGCTTTCAACGCACTCGGAAATGGAATTGGTGTTGTGATTATCTCTCCAGAAGGCTGCCATAGACCCTTCACTTCCAGACTATGCTTTAACTGTACCAACAATATGGCCGAATATGAAGCATGCATCATGGGTATTAAAGCTGCAATTGACTTGAGAATCAAATTATTGAGCGCATATGGAGATTCGACTCTGGTAGTCAGTCAAATCAAAAGAGAATGGTACATGAAGCATCCTAATCTCATCCCCTACCGAGAGCATGTGTTGACATTGATTCCATATTTTGAAGAAGTTACTTTTGAGCAGATTCCACGAGAAGAAAACCAGTTAGCGGACGCGCTAGCTACCATGTCATCCATGTTTAAGGTCAGATGGGATAACGAGGCCCCTCAGATCACTATTGAAAGATTAGATGAACGGGCCCACTGTTATGAGATTGATGCTGAGGGAGTAGAAGAAAAGCCTTGGTTCCACAAGGTGAAAAGGTATCTCAAAGCTCAAGAGTACCCTGAAGAAGCATCCATCAATGACAAAAAGTTCTTAAGGTTCTCTTCCAAGTTCTTCCTGAGTAACATAATTCTCTACAAGTGTAACCATGATTCTACCTTACTGTGGTGTGTGGACAAGAGAGAAGCTGAGAAGATTATGGAAGACATGCACGAAGGTACCTTTGGCACCCATTCTAGTGGGTATACAATGGCTAAGAAGATTCTATGGGAAGGATACTACTGGTCCACTATGGAAGCAGATTGTCATCATCACTCCCGAACTTGTCACAAATACCATGTCCATGTGCCTCCGGTTCCGTTAAATGTCTTGACTGCTCCTTCGCCATTCTCAATGTGGGGCATTGATATGATTGTAGAGATTAGACCTACCTCTTCCAATGGACACCGTTTCATCCTTGTTGCCATTGATTACTTCACGAAGTGGGTGGTGGAAGCCTCATTTACTTCTGTTACCAAGAACACCGTGGCTCGGTTCACCAGACACAATCATATCTGTAGGTATGGTATCCCAGAAATAATTATCATAGATAATGGTACCAACCTCAATAATACTATGATCACCGAGCTCTGCACGCAATTTAAAATCCAGCATCATAACTCTTCTCCTTATCGGCCGAAGATGAATGGCACTGTGGAGGCCTCCAATAAGAATATAAAGAAGATCATACAGAAAATAACAGTAACATATAAAGACTGGCACGAGATGTTACCCTTTACTCTTCATGGCTATCGTACCTCAGTGCGCACGTCAACAGGGGCAACCCCTTTTTCTCTCGTATACAGATGGAAGTTGTTTTACCTGTCGAAGTCCAGATCCCTTCCTTGAGAATCATGAAGGATGCAGGTTTAAACGAAGAAGAATGGATTCAGACTCGACTTGACCAATTGATATGGATTGACGAGAAGAGGCTCGCGGCTATTTGTCATGGTCATATGTACCAAAAACGCATCATTAAAGCTTTTAACAAGAAGTTCAGACGTCAAGTATATCAGGTTGGTGACCTAGTAATCAAGCGTATAATCCTGCCACAAGGTGATCCCAGGGGAAAGTGGAGTCCTACATACGAAGGATCATTTGTGATCAAGAGTGTATTTTCTGGTGGAGCTATGATATTAACCACCATGGATGGTGACGACCTGCCACACCCTGTAAACACGAAAATAGTTAAAAGATATTACGCATGAAAAGAGACCCGCTAGGTCGACTGACATAGGCAAAAATAAGGGCATCCCAACGAACCAAAAGGGTTCAGGAAAAAAATTAGGGATATATATATATATATATATATATATATATATATATATATATATATATATATATATGGAAAATCCATACACCCGGCAAGTCGAAAACTTAAAAGGCAGTTTGGGCAAAAAAGGGTATCCTGATGGACTGAAAAAACCCGAAAGGGCGGTCCAGGAAAAAGTTAGGGATTAAAAGCGTATGACTGTGTCCCGTTGGATCACCTTACAGCCAGACTTCATTATCAAATTGACAAGTTCGAATGGTACGGATCAATCTAGTCAGTTTCTGCCAAGCAGCAAAGTGATGAGACGTTCAAAGATATAAAGGCAATAGCAGAATTGAAACCTAATGGGATTATTTCACATAGCTGTTTTCTCTTTGTGTACCACTTTGTATATTTCTCATTTTTTACGAAGGCACTTCTCCTATTAGGATGTTCGTCTCCTTGTACAAAGACACCTGTTATTGGCATACTTTCTTAAATTAATACAAGATCACCTCTTTCCAAGTTCAAAACTATTTGTTTTTTACTTTTCTATTTTGTTTGCAAAAAACATCCAGTGATTATTTTAAATGAACATATGAATTTGAGTATGATTAACCTTTATATATATATATATATATATATATATATATATATATATATATATATATATATATATATATATATATATATATATATATATATATATATATATATATATATATATATATATATATATATATATATATATATATATATATATATATATATATATATATATATATATATATATATATGCATAAAAACAAAAAGACAGTTACTAAAGGCTCTAAGAGTTGGGACAATGTCGAAAAGTCGTCTGTAAATCCCCACAGGACACCCCTAGGAGACCATTTTCACAAAATTCATCATCGACAAGGGTACATTCCTCAGTAGGTATAGAAACAGGGGCATATTCCCGCAGTTCACCGCCATCTCTTCAGCATATAGTCTAATGATTTCAGATATTCCGGCATTTCTCGACAGAATAGGATTTTCAATTGTCTCCCTAGCATCTTGGAGTCTTCCCTAGCATGGTCTATGGACCTCTTGGATTCCCCAACAGATTTTCATAAATTCCCCAAGCATTTTATGAAATTTCTTTCCCCAATAGAGTTTATTTCTCTAGCTACGGAAGATCATCCCCTAGCAGAACTTATTTCTCCAAGTTGAAAAAATCTTCCAACAGAACACTTTTCTCCAACAGCAGTCAGGGATTTATTTTTCCCAATTCCATGACAGTACAAAGAGCAAATGATACGCTCACATTCATACATCATTTACAAACGTCATAGCATATACATATAACACAATCTCAATTATTTTGAGAACATCATTCCGTAATGCATTTCACACATCATTGTATACAGCTAATCCTTTACCTTTTCAAGAAAAGATATATCAACAGACCAACATCATCAATTACTGATAGGACCAGGAAGTATTATCAGAAACAACATCTTCTAGCTCTGATTAAATCGACCAATGATTTATTCTGATACTTATTCCAGCTGAAGACGGTCGTAGACATTTTCTGGCAGATGAATCAACAAAAGATTTATTCTAATACTTCTTCCAGATAAAAATAAACATAAATATCTGCTGGGCTCAGATTAAATCGACCAATGATTTATTTTGATACATCTTCCAGTAGATCATTTTATGGCTCAGTTTAAATCGACCAATGATTTATTATGATGCTTCCTCCAGTAAAAGACAATAGAGACCTCTTCTAGCTCAAATTAAATCGACCAATGATTTATTCTGATACTTCTTCCAGTTGAAGACGGTCGTAGACATCTTCTGCTCAGATGAATCAACCAAAGATTTATTCTGATACTTCTTCCAGATAAAATAAGCATAAAATATCCGCTAGCTCAGATTAAATCGACCAATGATTTATTCTGATACATCTACTAGTAGATCTTTTTTTGGCTCAGTTAAAATCGACCAATGATTTATTCTGATACTTCCTCCAGTAAAAGACAACAAAGACCTCTTTTGGCTCAGATTAAATCGACCAATGATTTATTCTGATACTTCTTCCAGTTGAAGACAGTCGTAGACATCTTCTAGCTCAGATAAATCAGAACGTGGAGAGTAGCTGGAGGATGATCTTTAGTCGGGCATAAGAGATAGGGGTTGTACTTGCAAGGTACTCCAACAATCAAGTAAGAGTGATAGAAAGAAGGTACTAGCAAAATATCAGGTAGTGAGTAATGAATATGTGATACCTGGCCCTCACAGGTGTGAGGGTTTATATACTGCCCATGGCGCGTGGCCATTGGTTCCTAATTTCCTTCCTAGATACGCGGGTCTGAAAAATCAGGTAACTGCCAGGACTTGGTCAAACCGGGCAGATGTGCTTGTAACTAGCCGTTGGTTCCGGGGAGGAGGCTAGTTGCGGGCATCTCTCTGGTTGGTCCCTGGTGGTCTGCACGACACTGGAGTCGGGCAGGCTGAGAAGATGCTTGACATGCATCTTGGATCAGAGCTGGATCAGAAGAGCAAGAGGGTGATATTGCCCGACAGGTGCGGGCAGTCTGGGTCACGGTCAGTAGGTGGCCCCTATGAGATGTCTTAAATTGGGCCCACTTAAGCTTTCGGGCCAGTCCAGAACAGTATCCCCCCAAGTCGTTGCTTTTGGGCACATGAGTGAAGACTTTGATGTTTGCTCGAAGGACGGGGAAATTAGCGTTTGCCCGTTATACTTCTCTGTCGGGGAGGCGAAACATTTTCTGTTGGGAACTTTGAATTTGGAGAGGTAGCCTGTTTTGGGAAACGCGCCGGTCGAGCGGTGCAAATGATAGCCTAGGGCTAGGGTGTCATAATGACGACCCTGGGGTTCCCAAGGCGCATGTTTTATACGTGCGGGCTGTTTCAGCTATAAATACGAGAGGAACAAGGCGATTAGTATTTTTTGCCTTCTCCTTTAATTGCTCGTATTTGCTCAATAGTCGACCACCAGCATTTTCTAAGTTTTTTCATTAGCGGTCATCCAGCTTCATATCTTCATCTTCTATTGGTGAGTTTCCGTTCCTCCATTGTTGCATGTTTTAGTGTTTTCGTTTTTTGCCTCTTAGATATGCATGAGGTTAGGATTTAGGGTTCTGTTAGGGAGGAGGTCTTTAGCGACTCTAGGTGGCGGACATTATTCCTGCAACGCATGGCTGCTGGAGCCGCTGTGGGGCTACATCGGGGGCCTGGCGCTGTGTTATAGGTGATTCATTAGGGTTTGATTTTTTCTGCAACTTGTGCCTGTTAGAGTACCTCAAGGGACTTCTGGGCTTTTTATGCAATTTCAGACCGTTAGTGTGCCTTGGTGAGGGATTAGGACTTTCTCCCGTGTTTTGTTCCCGTCAGCGTACCTCAGTGAGGGTTTTGGTCGGTGATACGATCCTCGTCTCCCAACACCCTTTCACTTGTTTAGCGGTGGAAAGGTGGTTCTGGCATTAATGTCGAGCTCATCCTTTTCCTCTTCTTTTCAGGTGCTATGGCTGACAACACACAGGTTGTCATTTCGAGTGAGTCTACAAAATCCTCTAGGAGCTCTTCGAGCGAGACTAGTGGTAGCTCGTCGAGCATATTGGAAATCTCTAGGGAACAGCAAAACCAGACGGATCAACAGATGGGGGAGCCCGACATGGGGTCGACCTCTTCGGCTCGGGGCGGCTTGTTTCCTCCTCTAGATGACGAGGATCCTCGAGATTGGGTAGTGAAAGACCCTTGGGAGTGGTGGTCATATTTTTATGAGCACGGGGAGGACGTTTTCACCGATGTTTACATCCACGAGGAGGGAGCCCGGGAGGAGTGGTCGTTGTATATCCCTGGGAAAGACAGCAGGATCTGCTCAAGATATGATAAGAGGAGGATTCCTATGTATGATATAGTCTTCTGGGAGATGGGTCTCCGCCTTCCATTTTCTGACTTTGAAGTGGCCATTTTCCGTCATCTGCACGTGGCTCCCTCCCAGTTTCACCCGAACGAGATTGTGTTCGTGCAGGCGTTCTAGATAGTGTGCGACTATCTGAAGATAGAGGCCACTATCCTTTTGTTTTTCAATTGTTTCAATATCCAGAGGAGCAAGACTGACGGACGGTGGGGATGGGTCTCCCTCAAACAGGGCAACGGGAAGTTGTTCAAGGCCTACTTGGAGTCTGTGCGCCATTTTAAGGACAAGTACATCTTGGTGCAACCCACCTCGACGAAGGCGTTGCTGAATGTTTTTAGGTGCTGGCCGTCGCTCAACGAGGATGGGACTCATCGTATAAATGAGCTGGGGGAGCCTACCATGACGCTGGTCTCCAAGTTCCCATTCCAATGGACCAACAAACATTTCGAGAAGGAGTTGGGATCCTATGTCTAGAGAGAGGGGGAGCTTGGGGATGAGGACCTGTCGAGCTTCACCACTTTAACCTCGTTTGTAAATCAAATTCCTCCGGTCCAACGGGTCGGCCGGGGAGGTAGGCCAGTGCTGGATAGAAACGGGGAGCGCGTGTTCGAGCCGGGTCTCATAAACGTCTGTCAGGCCCTACTCGATTATCGCCTATCGTCGAAGGAGAAGTGGAGGGGTGATTGTGCATTTGTTTTAGCCTGCATGTCATTTTTGTAATATTTGTTATTTCCTGGGCTATTTCCCGTTTATGTAATATTCTCACAATTTCGGCCCAAGTAGTCGCTTTATTTATTTTCCGACCATTGGTCATTTTGCTTTGAATATTTAATTTGTGTTATTTGCATGATCCTTAACAATTTAGTCCGATTAGGAATTTTATATTTTGCAGAGTTTGTATCGGGGATATGCTCGTTTTGTATGTTCGTCGGTTAGGGGAAACCAATCAAATCGCCAGGGGGAATGCTGGGCGAGGGCTGGAATCTGGGTCTCAATTTCGAGGGACCCGGGTTCGGTAGCGTGAACTTCCCGTCGCAATTCGGGCATTCTACCGTCGTGGCACAAAGACTGTGGAGCTCGGTCGAGTTATCCACGTTGGGCTGAGGGTACCCTCGTCAACAAAGCGGAGCCTCGCCCCTTCTAAATACTTTGGGTGCTATGCTTGTGCCTAGGCGCGCACACATGGTCGAGCTCAAGCGAGTCATTCTTGTCGATCGAACTTGCCGAATGCTCAGTGTTTTAAACTGTAGTATTGTTTTAGCTTTTCAGCGTTCCATGATTGAATGAGTTGTTCCCCATGTAAGTTCTCCAAGTAATACGCTCCGGTTCCCGTTTTGGCGTAGATGTGATAAGGAGCTTCCCAGTTCACCACGAGCTTGCCTTTGCGAGATTCTTTGCGATTTTTCTTCAAGACAAGGCTTCTGACCTTGAACTCTTGATGTATCACCTTGGCGTCGTATCGCATGGCTATTTTTTGTTTGAGCAATGCCTCTCGCAGGGCCACTCCTGTTCTGATTTCTTCCACCAGATCGAGTTCTTCTTTGAGGGCGACATCATCCATCTACTCGTCGAGAGGTGCCTCGGTTCGTCTGAAAGGTTCCTCGATTTCTATGGGGATAACGACCTCTGTCCCGTATGCCAACCGGAATGGAGACTCCCCGGTAGACGAGTGAGTGGTTGTTCGATACGCCCAGGGCATGATGTGTAGCTCTTCAACCCATCATTTCTTGGTTTCGTCCAACCTTCGCTTGAGACCTCTGAGTATCACCCTGTTGGAAGCCTCGTCCTGGCCGTTGGTATGGGGGTATTCGACAGAGGCGAAATGTTGGGTCGTGCCAAGCTTTGTGACAAATTCATGGAAGGTGTGGTCCGTGAATTGAGTTCTGTTGTTGGTGACTATGGTTTGTGGGATGCCAAAACGAGCCAGAATATTTCTTTTGTAGAAGAGAAGGACGTTCTGGGCAGTGATTTTGGCCAAGGCTTTGGCTTCTATCCATTTGGTGAAGTAGTCGACCTCTACTATCAGATATTTGTTCTGATTGGTTCCAACCACGAACGGGTCGAGGAGGTCTAGTCCCCACCAGGCGAACGACCAGGGAGAGGAGAGGGATTTGAGCTCACTAGGAAGAGATAAATGAATCTCCCCGTATCTTTGGCATTTATCGTATTTCTTCATGTGTTCTCTTGCATCGTGCTGCATGGTGGGTCAGTAGTATCCCGCCTGTAAGGCTTTCCTTGCGAGAGATCTTCTGCCCAGATGCTGACTACCGATGCCTTCGTGGATTTCGAGCAATATGAATTCCGCCGTGCTTCGATCGACACACTTGAGGAGTGGGATGGAAAATCCTCTTCTGTAAAGTTTTCCCTCGACTAATACGTATGAGCATGCCCTTCGTCTGATGATGATCAACTCTTTCGGGTCGTCGGGGAGTTTTCCTTTAGTGAGGTAGTCATGTACGGGGGTCATCCAGCAATCGCTGTCCCCGATGGCGAATACTCCTAGGGTGGTAGATGGTTTCTGGGTTCTCGGCCGAGGAAGTACCTCTTGTATTATAGATTTATTTCCTCCCTTCTTTTTTGTGCTCGCCAATTTGGATAAAACAATTGCGCGAGCATTGTGCTCGCGGGGAACATGTTGAACATCCACAAACCTGCATTTCTTCTTTGCCTCCTAAACCACGGCCCATTATTTGGCGAGTTGGTCATTTTTGACCTGATATTCACCTCAGACTTGCGAGGCGACGAGCTGAGAATCGGTGAAGATTTTTACTTCCTCGGCTCCTAGATCTCCGGCTAGCCATAAGCCCGCGAGGAATGCCTCGTATTCGGCTTGAATGTTGGAGGTCAGAAAAGACAGGGAGAGGGAAACCTCGACCAGGGTCCCTTCCTTGTTCTCTAGTATGATGCATGTGCCGCTTCCGGTCGCACTGGAGACGCCGTCGACGAAGATCGGCCAGTGGCACGAGCCTTCTGGATCTCCGGGCAAGGTCATTTCCGCTACAAAGTCGGGCAAGGCTTGATCCTTAAGGGCTTTCCTGTTTTCGTATTAGATATATAATTTAGAGAGTTCCTGAGACCATTTTAGCATTCTACCGGCTATGTATGGCCTTCCGAGCAGCTGTTTTATTGGTTGATCCATCTGGACTATTATGGTATGGGCCAGGAAGTAGTGTCTTAGCCTCCTCGCAACATTAACGAGGCCCATGGCTACTTTCTCGATTTGTTGATATCTTGCTTTTGGGCCTTGCTCGTGAAATAAATTGGCCTTTGTCCCTCCGGGGTTTCCCTTATTAGTGGCGCGCTTATTGCCTCAGAGGCGACAACTAGATAAAGGTAGAGGACTTCATCTTTCCTGGGCCGAGATAACACGGGCGGCTGTGAGAGTTCTCTTTATAAATGGGCGAGAGCTCGCTCGCATTCGGGCGTCCACTCGAAGGTGGCTTCCTTGCGCAGGAGTTTGAAAATGGGGAGCGCGTGCTAGGAAGATTTTGCCACGAATCGGGAAAGAGAAGTGAGCATGTCATTTAAGATCTGGACGGATTTCTTCGAGGTGGGCATCGGGAATTCGGAGAAGGCCTGACATTTGTTGGGGTTTTCCTAGATGCCTCGTTCTGTCAGATAGAACCCGAGGAACTTTCCTTCCCGTACGTCGAAGGTGCATTTTTCCGGGTTGAATCACATCCCGCACTTTTGGGCTTGCTCGAACACCTTTTTCAAATGGGCGGCATGGTCAAGCTCTTCGGTGGACTTGACGATCATGTCTTCCATATAGAATTCGAGCATGTCGCCTATTTTGTTGCAAAAGACTTTGTTCATCATGTGCTGGTAGGTAGCGCCTGTGTTTTTCCGGCTGAAGGGTATTACGTTATAGTAATGATTGCCCAACTCGGTCGTGAAAGCCGTATTTCTTGTCCATTTTTGCCATGGGAATTTGGTTGTAACCAGAGTATGCGTCCATGAAAGATAACAGTTTAAAATCGTCTGAATTGTCGACCAGTTTGTCAATATTGGGGAGGGGATAAGCATCTTTTGGGCAATCCCGGTTGAGATCAGTGTAGTCAATGCATATTCTCCATTTCCATTAGATTTTTTAACGAGGACTACATTTGAGATCCAGGTTGTGTACTGGGCTTCAGAAATAAAATGTGCCTCTAGGAGGTCTTTTACATCTAATTCAGTAGCCTTTGACTTCTCGGTCGACTGCTTTCTTTTATGTTGCACGACCGCCTTGATGTTGGGATCAATGGTCAGGTGATTGCATGTAACCTCAGGGTCTAAACCGGGCATCTCGGCTGCACTCCAGGCAAAGTGATCAGCATTTTCCCGCAGGCAAGCTTTGAGTTGCCTTTTTGCTAGGTCAGGGAGGTCCGCTCCGATCTTTACTCCCCTGGTAGGGTCTTCTCCAAGGGGAACCTGCTCGAAGTCACTGTTCGGGATAGGCCGTGCGTGACTTGAGAGCTCGTTGTGGCTAACAGAGGAGGTTGACCCTTCATCTTCGACCATAAGCTCCTTCCCTTTCTTCCTCTACTCGATCCTGTCCTCCATGGAGAAGAAATTGTCGAGGTCAATGATGTTTACCCTCGACAAGAGCCTGGATTCCTCAGAGCTGAAGGATAGTATGGCTCCAGTGGTCGTCCGAGGTTGGGCGTTGATGGAGCTGAGGCCCTTCGCAGAGGCTACGAAGCACCTCCTGGCTGCTTGGATGTCCCCGTGAAGAGTGGCAACCAAACCTTCGGCCGTGTAGTATTTCATCTTGATATGAACGGTGGAGGGGACCATGATGAGCTCGGTGAGAGTGGGTCTCCCGAAGATGCATTGGTAGAGAGATGGACAGTCCACCACCAAGAATTGGGTCTTGATTTCTATGGCCGTTATCCCCCTCCACGTACCCTCATGGCATCGTGCTGATCCCGTTGAAACCTTAAAGATCAGAACCCACGTAGGGGGTTAGGTGGCTCTCGTTCAGTTTCAGAGTGTTGAACAGTTGGGCATACATGATGTCCACCGAACTTCCCTGGTCGACCAAAATGCGACACACATCAAAGTTAGCCATCCGAGCTCTCACGAGGAGTGGGATGCTCGAATTCGAGGCTCCTCCCGGTAACTCTTCCCTGTACAATGCGAGGGGGTGAGATACTCCTCAAAACTTGTCGAGCGTGGCGTCCATCTAAGAGTTGGCCTCGATGAGGTGGTCGAACCTTCTCTTCACTGATCCGACCGTATGCCTGTTGAACCCTCCGCTGGAAATGACCATGGTTGTGGGGAAGGATTCCCATGGACTATGGGTGGAGAAGTACAGGGGGACGTCCTCCATGTCCGGAAAGTAGAAGTCTTCTGGTCGAGAGATGCTCAAGGCGACTAGAATGGTGTCGAGGTCGGGGGATTTCTTCCCTTCTTCGACATTCTTTGTCTCTGGTGATTCATCACGAACAACCTCTTTTTTCTTATATTGCTTGAGGTGCACGTCTCTTATTAGTATTTCGATTGCATCCTTGAGGTTAATGAAATCCTCTGTGTTGTGGTTGTGACTCTTGTGGAACCTCCAATACTTGCTCTTGTCGGTTCCTAGCTTCGACGGTGTTTATAGGGGGAAGCGCACCCCAACTTGCTTGAACTCAGAATTAGCATATTCGGAAAGAATACGCTCCCTTGAGGTTGTCAGGGGGGTGTAGTCTTGGAAACGATTGAACGACCTTTTGTAGTCTTTAGGATCACGAGACTTGTCCTCCCGTTTCTTCTCCCCCCCGACAAGATGTCGAGGGTTCATCATTTTTTGAGGGTCTGGAACTCTCTCTTTTCCTGGATTCCTGGGTGTTGTTAGCCGCTTCCTTCTCCTTGTACTGTATGTACGCCTGGGCCTTTAGGAGAAGGGAGTCGAGCGTGGCTGGTGTTTCTATGCCCACAGCCTTGGAAAATTTGCTGCAGGAATAGAGCCCGCGCTCGAGCAGGTATTTCTTCATGATGTCTGTTTTCGGGACCTGGACCACTTTTTGTTGAAGCGTTCAATGTATGCTCGCAGAGATTCGTCTCTTCCCTATATGACCGCTTTGAGCAAAGCTTCTGATTTAGGGTGTCGACGGGAGGCAGTGAAATACCTTGAAAACATTCTCCCAAGCTATTTCCACGAGGCAATGGATTCGTCGGGAAAACTTTTATACCATGCCATCACCCCCTTCCTGAGAGTGGTCGAGAAGAGTCTGCATTTGATGGCGCCTCTGACCCCTCTATAGTCGAGGAGCGCATCGATGTTCTCGATGTGCTCGTCAGGATCTGTCGTGCCATCGTAGGTACCTAGAGTGGGCGGCTTCTCTAGGCCGACAGAGAGTGAAGCTCTGGTGATCTGCCTCGATAGTGGGCCATGGGGTTCGTCATCTTCACTATTGACGAGAGATGGAGAAGGAGAGTGATAGTTTCTCCCCCGTCGATCGTCGCGGTCCCGTCGAGGGGATGGGCTCCTTCGTTTTTTCTTTGGCTCGGGAGAGGGCATTCGAGCGCGATCGATCTGACTGTTGTCCCACCTCTTCTTGAGTGAAGGGGAGTCCTGATCTCGGGTGGGAGGCATGCGATTGCGTTTCTTTAAGAAAGAAACGCTGCACCTTTCCTTTTTGGGCGGTGGACCACGCCTGGGTGGTGATGCACTGGGGGAACTTTGTCTTCGGGCTCTCTAAGGAGGAGATGTTGAACTCCTGTTCTCCAAGGCCCTTATCCTATGATTTTGTTGAAGGATGAGGGCGTTGGTCTGATTTAAGGCAGCGAGTAGTGCTGCCGTGGTCGGGTCAGCTTTGAGAGGGATAGGAACTGGCTACAAGATTTCACGTAGTTCCTCAGCTTGATTCTTGGAATATCCTTCGTCCAAGAGTTGGTCGTCACCATGTCGAGCATCAGCAGAATCAGGGGATGCGGTTTGTCCGTCGCGGAAGCCCAGGCTGTCCTCAAGGAGAAGGTTTTCCTGGCTTCCATCAGTCTTGCGAGCAGGGGAAATGATGGTCTTTTCGAGCAGGTAAAGATCATTATGATCGGCCATGATAAGAGAGATGGATCTTGAAAGAAAAGTTGCTTTGATCTTAGGTTCCAAGGGAAGAAAGATGGGGATAGAAGATTCCCACAGACAGCGCCACTGATCTTGCAGTTGATCAGAACCTGGAGAGTGGCCGGAGGATGATCTTCAGTCGGGAAGAGGAGAGATGGGGTTGTACCTGCAAGGTACTCCAACGATCAAGTAAGAGTGGGAGCAAGAAGGTACTAGAAAAATATCAGGTAGTGAGTAGTGAATATGTGATACCTGGCCCTCACATGTGTGAGGGTTTATATACTGCCCCTAGCGCGTGGCCATTGGTTCCTGATTTCCCGCCTAGATATGCAGGTTCGGAAAATCAGGTAACTGCCAGGACATGGTCAAATCGGGAAGATGTGCTCATAACTAGCCATTGGTTCTGGGGAGGAGGCTGGTTGTAGGCATCTCTCTGGTCGGTCCCTGGTGGTTTGCACGACGCCGGAGTCGGGTAGACTGAGAAGATGTTCGACAACCATCTTGGATCGAAGCTGGATCAGAAGGGAAAGAGGGTGGTATTTCCCGACAGGTGCGGGCAGTCTGGGTCACGGTCAGTGTGTGGCACCTATGAGATGTCCTAAATTGGGCCTACTTAAGCTTTCTGGCCAGTCCATAACATATTTTCAATCATCTCCCTAGCATCTTGGAGACTTCCCTAGCATGGTCTATGGACCTCTTTGATTCCCAAACAAATTTTCATAAAGTCCCCAAGCAGTTTCTGAAATTTCTTTCCCCAATAAAGTTTATTTCTCTAGCTACAGAAGATCATCCCCCAGTAGAGCTTATTTCTCCAAGTTGACAAAACCTTCCAACATAACACTTTTCTCCAGCAGCAGTCAGAGATTTTTTTTTCCCAGTTCAATGACACTACAAAGAGCAATTGATACGCTCATATTCATACATCATTTACAAACGTCATAGCATATACATATAACACAATCTCATTTATTTTGAGAACATCATTCCGTAATGCATTTCACACATCATTATGTACAACTAATCCTTTACCTTTTCAGGAAAAGATATATCAACAGACCAACATCATCAATTACTGGTAGGACCAGGAAGTCTTATCAGAAACAACTTCTTCTAGCTCAGATTAAATCGACCAATGATTTATTCTGATACTTCTTCCAGTTGAAGACGGTCGTAGAAATTTTCTGGCTCAGATGAATCAACTAAAGATTTATTCTGATACTTCTTCCAGATAAAAATATACATAAATATCTACTGGGCTCATATTAAATTGACCAGTAATTTATTCTGATACATCTTCCAGTAGATCTTTTTCTGGCTTAGTTTAATTTGACCAATGATTTATTCTGATACTTCCTCCAGTAAAAGACAACAGAGATCTCTTCTGGCTTAGATTAAATCGACCAATGATTTATTTTGATACTTCTTCCAGTTGAAGATGGTCGTAGATATATTTTGGCTTAGATGAACCAACCAAAGATTTATTCTGATACATCTTCCAGATAAAAAAAGCATAAAATATCCGCTGGCTCAGATTAAATCGACCAATGATTTATTCTGATACATCTTCCAGTAGGTATTTTTCTGGCTCAGTTTAAATCGACCAATGATTTATTCTGATACTTCCTCCAGTAAAAGGCAATAGAGACCTCTTCTGGCTCAGATTAAATCAACCAAAGCTTTATTCTGATACTTCTTCTAGATAAAATAAGCATAAATATCTGTTGGCTCATATTAAATCGACCAATGATTTATTCTGATGCATCTTCCAGTAGATCTTTTTCTGGCTCAGATTAAATCGACCAATAATTTATTCTGATACTCCTTCCAGTTAAAGACACAGAGACCTATTCTGGCTCAGATTAAATCAACTGAATATTTATTTTGATACTTCTTCCAGTTAAAGACACAGAGACCTCTTTTGGCTCATATTAAACCAACCGTAGGTTTATTCTGATTCTTATTCCAGTTTACAGTCAACGTTTACTTCGGATGGCATCTATAAGCCCATCTCCTATGACTCTCAGTAATCTCTCCGTATGGCATCTTCTAAGCCCATTCAAGCATACGATCAGTTGACAATGTTACTCTGTGCACTGGCGAGCATAAATTTCTGGGCACTTTAGTGTTCAATCATCTTCCACCTTCCGATCACGAAAGGTAGACAAGCCAATCAAAACTCCTCAGGTTTAAGATGATTGAACAGGGGCAGCTGTTGTACCCCAAAATTTTCCCTCTCATTTTATTCAAAACATACCCCAGGAGGTCCTCAAGTGCTCAAGGTTGACCAAGAATTGACTAGACAAATTCTCGTCCTAAGCAATGGACTTTCAACTAGGGTTTCACTTTTCACAAAGAAATTTTGGTTTCAAAGGCCTCAAGTGATTTCTATGTTTCCTAATATGTCCTCAAGAATGCGCATGCCAATTTTCATGCCTTACATTACAAGTTTGCTCAATTAATTGCTCAAATGACTAGAAATTAACTATATTAGGTCAAAAGTCAACCGTGGTCAATATACAGTCAAACTTCAATATTTTTGGTCAACATCAACATTTTGAAATCCTCAAGGAATGCTCTCAAATCATCAAGAATCAAAACTTGCTAAATTAGGGTTTCCTAGAGAAAGTCAACTAAACTTTGACCAGGCATAACTTTCACATGCTTCATCAATTTCCCCCCAACCAAAGCTCATTATGAAGAAAATTCAATTCCCAACAACTTTTCTTTTTTCCTCAAGTTCAAAAAATGCATCATTGGAAAGATATGAGCCAATACATTACAGGTCTTTTTGAAAGTCAACAAAAAGACATTTTTTGTCAAGGCAAGTTACATCAAGATAAACTCTCCAAATGTAAAAATGGTCAACATAGAGATTGTAGGGGACATCTTGAGATATATAAAAAGTTTAAGATCATCTTCAAAATATAAAAATTGTGAAAGTTATGGTTTACACAAGTTGGGAAATTTTGAGGAATTTTAAGAAAGGCACATTGAGCAAAATGGCATTTGTAGACTAATGGGCCTACTTTTTTGACTTCAAGCATGTCTATAATGTCTTAAAGGACCCCTAAGTCCATTTTTACATGGCCTTGATTTTATTTGTATTTTATTTTTACTTTTATTTAATTTAAAATTAAATAAATGAAAATAAAATGCAAGAATTAAGGGCCATGAAGTTTGGGCCTGACTTGACCCATCGAGAGGGCCCAAAATTCGTGCAAAGCATGTGGAAAAAGGACCAGGTTCATCATGTTTCAAAAATGGCAAGAAAATTCAAAAAAATGGCATATTTTCAATTTGTGATTTTTGTATTCAAAGCATGGTTAATGGTAATGATTCTTGTCATGTTTGCTTGTCCTCACATGCCTCTATAAATATAGAGAAAAAGTGCAAGCAAGGTACACGCATACATAGCCTGAGAAGAGCTCCACAAGATTTTAAAAAATATATCAAAGTTGTGAAATTCGAAACTCAATTTCCAGCCACCCTCGATTAAAACCAAGGATCCAAACGTTCTCCTGTGGTCTCCCGGATTCATTTCAACTCCTTACACAAGCTTAACGCACGCCTGAATCGCACACACGAGTTGCACCATTTTAGTATATTTTCTCTAAACCCAATATTGTTTAATATGAATTATTAACCAATTTAACGTTTGCATACATGTTTATAATCATATTTATCTAGGTTGAATGTGGGACATGTAAGATTTAGGGCCAAAACTATGAGATGCCATTTTTGATTCGAATCTGGTACCTTGCTTCGAAACGCATGATCCAGTGGTCTTTTGCCAAAAATAAGGCCAAATTCGGATTCAAGGCATCGTTTTAAGGGGGGGGGGGTATGGTTGTTTTGATCTATTAATTTTTGCTATTTTGCAGATTAGGGTTTGGAACCCACCGGAGAAGACAACAAGAAGGTTGACTCTGGTGGGTTGACTCCGGTGTCCCAGGCGTCGTGTCCCTATTGGTCTATATGAATATTCGTGTGCGCATTTTGAAAATCTGGGAATGGCATTGTTTTTATATTTTATTATTTTTGTTTCATTATATTAACAGATGAGTTAAATGGCCCAACGGTAGCGAGCAAGTGTTCAAGTTACTCCCTCTCCTAGAACCTGGGTTCGAGTCCCAGGTTTTGTCATTTTGAGTCCTAACTTCTTTTTTTGGCAGAGTTTTTGAGCGCCTGGGCCTTTGTGGATTGGGCTTGGCAAGTTCAAATTACACCCCCCATTTCTTCTTCTAATACCAGGCCCATGCTACTTTCTTTTTTGTTTTAATTTATTTATTCCTTTTTAATCTTTTTTTAATTATAATCAGAAAATCAGAAAAATCATAAAAAATATAGATTTAGTTTTTTTAATTAAATTTTAATAAATTAATTAATTTAATTATGTTGACTTTTTATTTCATTTTAAAATCAATTAGATTTAGGTTGCAAATCTTTTTCTTAGTAAATACAAAAACATGTAGAATTAACTTTCTTTTATTAGTTTTTATTTTCATTAATAATCAATCATTTTGTTAATTAATTAAGATTAGGTTTAGTTATTTAATTAAGTTTAATTCAAATATTTTCTTAAAATAAACAAAAACAACCAAAAAAAGAATTTTCTTAATTTGCATAGATTTCCTTAGAGTTTTAAACAAACGTTTTTTTTAATCCTCGCATGTTCATTTTACTTCCCGCATTATTACTTTCTTATTATTGTATCTGCCCATAGATTGTAATAGACTAATCAGTTTTTCTTTACTGTTTTTACCCCCAATTTTGGACTTGTAATTTTCCCCCTTCCCAAAGCCATGTAATAGTTAGCTTAAATTCCGAACTTTAATTTCTCGCACTGTTATTGAACTGTTAGATGTATGCTTAATAGGAATGCATGACAAGAATTAAAAACAAAATGTTAGCAAACTTAACATCAAAGATAAATAATTGAAACACAACGCACTCGCACATGCACACCTCTAGGGTACTGCCACTTCGGTTGCCTTCGGAATAAAACAATCACAACTCTTGAACATAAGGGGTTTTAGTGGAAATCCTCTGGTTCAAAGATCATAAAAATGACCCTTTTGATGTTGCCTCGGTACATGATCTTAAAACATTAGGGGTGTTACTAAAGTATCTTGCTAAGTTATCTTTGTGACTGTACGATGACCATTGATTGTCTCTCAAACATTCGACGATAGGGCTAGCTACTCACTAATAGTAGGATAGCATCGTCTAAAGGAAAAGAGGAAAAGAACAAACCTTTTCGAGTAGGTAGATAGTTCTTAGATGCTTGCTCAAGTAAAACAATTTTCCACACATACACTCCTTACTAAAAATATTTTCAAAGATACTTTGTATACGTTCTCAACACTACGAGAAACATTATAAAGTGTGTCATACCAAGGCGTTTTTTCAGAATACTCTTTTTCAAACACACAAACGCAAGGTATTTTCAAATGATCTAGCATCTAAGAGCGTGCATATAACTGCGGATGAAAAGGGTGTTAACACCTTCCCTTTCCATAATCTACCCCCTTACTCAGAAATAATCTCGAAAGGTCTTTTTCTATTATTTTCACCCTTTCCATTGTTGGATAAAAGAAAATTCAGTGACGACTCTTGCTAACCGCAACATTTACGAATAAAAATGCAAATCTATTAAAGTCAGTTCTCCCATCGTGTTACAGGTGGAGATAAAGGAGGCATTGTTAATAACATTGACACCTTTACCATGACTGGGCATGGGAGCAGTAATAATATTAGGGGTTTGTGGAGGGTCAAACTTAATCACATTGTTATCAATCAAATCTTGGATCTTGCTCTTTAAGGCCTAACAATCATTGGTATCGTGCCCATAGCTATTGGAATGATAGGCGCATTTTGCATTCGGGTTGTATTTTGGAGATGAAGTATTGGGGTTTTGAGGAGGATTCCTCAGTTTTACTAAATCTTCCTTTAATAGATGTTGTAAAGCTTGAGAAAGTGGCATGCTGATTCTAGTGAATTGCCTCCTTGGGGTATCATGCCTTTGTTGATTTTTTGATTGTTGTGGTCGTTGAACTGGAGTCGGGTTTGAAATTAATATTTCTCCTACCGACTGATGACGATCACTCTTGATACGACTTCTTTATCCATAAACAACATTAGTTTCCTTCTTACCAATGAATGGTTTTTTCATTGCATTAGAGGTTGAGGCCATTGGGATATTTCTGCTTTTAATTCCCCTTTCAACTCGCTCGCCAGTCAAAATTAACTCAGTAAACCCTGAAGAAGAACTCCCGATCAACAAATTAAAGAATGGACCAGTCAAGGTGTCCATGAACATGTCCACTAATTCCCTGTCAGTTAAAGGGAGTTGCACCCTTCCAGCCAGGTCCCTCCACTTTTGAGCATACTCTTTAAAACCTTCATTTGAACCCACAGTCATATTCTACAACTGCACACGAGTTGGTGCTAAGTTAGCATTGTATTGGTATTGTCTATAGAATGCAGCAGCCAAATCCTCTCGTGTGTGATTATTAGTCCCTTCTAGTTGATAGAACCATTCCAACTGTGTGCCAGATAAGCTTTCTTGGAAGAAGTGCACCCATAACTTCCTATCGGCGATGTGTGGTGAATCTTGCAGACGTAAGACCTCAGATGCATCTTGGGGCAGGAGATTCTATCATAATTGGCGAAGACAGGAACCTTAAATTTTTGGGGAATGACCACCCCAGGGACCAAACCTAAGTCTCCAAAGTCCAAACCAGGCACTGTTTGGATCTCTACAGCCTTAAGTCGGTCTTCCAGCTGTTTGTATTTCTCGTCTGTCAGTGGATACTACTCTTCGGAATAGTCTTCGTCCTCAGTAATCTGGTTATTTCTACCCCTATCTCTGGTGCTTCTAACTTCCTCTTCTTGATTGTCTTCTTCCTCAGAAGAATCCTCTTATATTTGAGCCAGTCGGGCGGGCCCCTAGAACCTTCTTCCCATGTTGAGGATAACAACCCGTTTCTTGGTCTTCTTTTTGGTGGCAAGGAGTGCCATCATTTCTTGATGTCCTTTAGCTAAGTTGAGAAGATTCTCTTGGAATTGTGCGTGTTGAGTTTGCAGATATTTGACGGTTTTATCTAGAGCCATCTTATACTGAAATAAATAGTAAAAAGATGAGGAAACCTATATCAGAAAACCTGCTTATGATATGATGCATGCTATGTGGATGAAATGTTTTCAAGGACCTCAAGAGATTTAAATTTGCTATCTAAAAAGGAAACAAACACAACAATTATATTAATAAATTCAAGATTACAACTTCCCATTGGGCTTACAATGAAAGAGCAAAAAAGGGTGTCAAAAGACAAAAAAATAGACTTATAAAACAAATGAATCAAGTCTCCCACGGACGCTTCCTCTTTGGTGCAATATATGCATTTAGGCTTCGCTCCTCATGAAGTTGCCTTGTGAACTCCAACACTTTCTTCTCGCTTTCATAGAATCAAGATTTAAAGGTGTCTCATTCCCCCTTGAGTTGAATCCATGATCTCTGCAACTCTTTGATGTCGGTAGGCATGTCAGGATGGAGAATGGTATAAGGAATATCTCCCTCAGTAACAGGCTCCACAACTGTTGGTAGGATAGCTGAATATGGCATCATAAGAATTTGAGCACGAGCTCGTTCCCATTTGAGATAAGGCTCAATAGTGATGTAATTCTTATGCCCTAAAGTATTGATATAAACCTTTCTTACCATGCCCCAAGCATGTACAAACATTCGATGATAACCTTGAACATTGTTCTCGTAGTCGAATGCAATACCTTGAATGAGTGCAGCGTGGGGACCATCTCTTCGAGCATAGCCAAATTGTCATACAGCTAGAGAAGGGTTGTAATTAATACCTCCCCTAATGCCCAAGAGTGGAAAATTAGGGAACTCCCACAATGGTCAATGATAGTAATGTCCTCTTGAGATCTAGAGCACCAATGGATATCTGTATGAGAAAGCGATGTTGACCACCTTAAACCTTGCTCATTCTTCAATACAGATCGGGGAAGGTGAAAAATAAACCACCTAGATAGCAAAGTAAAGCAACACATAACAGTCCCTCGTTTCTTCATAGTGCGAGTATGAAGAGAGTGCAAAACGTCTCCAAGCAATGTAGGCACAAGGTTACGAGTAAGGAAATTTTGACAACATTCATATCTATGAGTTGGTCAGGGTTAGGAAAAAGCACCAACCCATAGATTAGAAGATCCAAGATCTCCTAAAAATCTTGTAAGTGCATAGCATCCCAAAAGAGTAGAGCCTTATCCATCAGGAATTTAGCCAAAAAGCCTTTGACCCCACTTCTTGTCTCCCAATTAGCTACAATGTCATAACTTTTTAAATGTAAGGCCTTGGAAATAACTTTAGGATTTAGAGTTTCCTCTAAACCGGTGAATGGTATATGATCAAGGACTGGTACTCCCAATAGTTGATAGAATTCTTCCATTGTGGGCACTAATTGATGATCAGAAAAGGTGAAACAATGATGTACAAGGTCAAAGAACTGAAAGAGCACTCTCATCATGTTTTCTTCAAAGCTCGAGGTAACTAGATTGAGAAGTATACCATATCTTTTGGTGAGTTGAGGAGGCACCCTTAAGAAGTTGATTCAGATGTATTTATGCGAGCGGAAGCTATATCCTACAAAACAGAACAAAGGTAAATCCCTAGGTCCTTGATATGGTTAGTGAAAATGCTATGGCATGATGTCATGATGTTTTTGATGTCATGAACAAATAATCATATACATACAAAGCACACAAGGCCTTAGGTTTAGGATTGAATGAGGTTTATAGGTAAGTACCCTCTTGAAGTTTAGTTGGTTCAACCCATCCTAAAAGAAAGTAACCAGATTCTAAGGAATCTCAATATCATTGATCTTTCTTCATTGGGCATTGTTTTAGCTCAAGCAGCCAAACTACGGCCAAAATATCCCAAAAGTCCGATCTCAATGAGTGTAGTATCGAGTATCAACCAACTTTAGTCTTGCATAAAATCCATCTATCTCACTACTTTCTAATGGCCAAGTTGTTCAACTAAGGTTCTACGGTCAGTTAGTGCTTCATGACACCACACAACAACCTCATATTCTCCTTGACTGGGCTCAAGAGACACCGGTACCAACAAATGTGTCACACTAACATAGCCATCGCTTCAACCATGTCGGTATTACACCACATAGTCCCCACGATCTATTGCTACTTACCTAATATGTCCCATATCCGGGTATTGGATCTATATAAGAAATAAATCCAAGCATAACCCGCAAATGTAAAGCAAACAAGGCAAATAAGAAAAAGCAATAAAGGTGATCTATCTCTTAAGGTAACCCCAGTTTTAGTATTTTTCTCCCCAGCAGAGTTTCCAGTTATGTAATACGGTGGGAGAACTGACATGGTGTTTTACGTTTTATCGCAAATGTTGCGGATAGCAAGAGTCGCCATCAACTTTTCTTTTATCCAATAAAGGAAAGGGTGAAAAGAACATGAAAGTACTTTTGAGAATTTTCTTGAGTTTGGGGGATAGGTTATGAAAATGGAAGGTGTTAGCACCCTTTTCATCCATAGTTATCTACGGTCTCTTAATTGCTAGCTCGCTTTGAAATGCTCTGTGTTTGTGTAAGTTTGAAAACATTTTGAATACGCCTAAGTTTGGAAAACTTTGCAATGATTCTCACATCGTTGAGAATGTATACAAAGTGTTGGTTTTGAAAATATTTGTTAAAAAATAGTGTTTGAAAGATGTTTTGAAAATGCCAATGTAAGGCCATTTTGTAGTGATTCTCGTAACGTTGAGAATGTATACAAAATGTTTGTTTTGGAAAGTATTTTGAAAGTGTGAGCTTTGGAATGGTTTTGTTTGTAAGCAAGCAATTATGAGAAATCTACCTACTCAAAAAGTCTTTGTTCTTCTCATCCTCATTTAAATAGTTCTATTTTACCATTGATTGGTAGAGAGCCATATCATTGGATGTGAGGGACGAGCGCGGGTCATCGTACAGTCATATAAGGCAACTTGTAAGATGTTTTAGAAATTTTCATAAGGGACTAAGATCATTTACCGAAGGCAACATTAAAGGGTAATTGAGGGACTATGATATTTTAATCGAGGGTCTTTTGCTAAAACATCTCACATTCGAGGGACATGACTGTTTTTATCCGAGGAAACAAGTGTGGGTTACCCTAGGGGTGCATGTGTGCAAAGTGTTTTGTTTTCAAGTATTTTATCTTTTGAATTAGGGTTTTTCTAGGTTTTATTTTAGTCTTGTTATGCAACCCCTAATTACTAGCAATAATAAGGAAATCGATAAATTGTGGAATTTAAAGGTCCTACACTATTACAATGCTTTGGGAATGGGGAGTACAAGTTTTTGAATAGGGGGAAGAAAGCAGTAAAGCCCTAATTACTATTACAAACTGTTGGATATGAATTACAATAATAATACACAAAAATGTAAAGATGAAGAAGAAAAGAATTTTTTTTTTAGGGTTTTTCATGGAAAAGGTTTTAGAGATTAACCTAATTAAACCAATTAATTTACAAGAAAAGTTAATTAATTCAATCAATTTAAAAGGGAAATTAAATGAGAAAACCTAAATCTAATTTAATTGGAATTAAGAAGAAAATAAACCTAAGTCTAATAAACCATTTATGAAATAGTTTAATTGTTAATATTAATTTAGAAAAAATATTTTAAAGTATAGAAAACAAGCAAAATTTGATTCTAAATATTAACAAAAATAAAACAAATGTTTAAATTAAAATGTTTTTAACTTAATTATTTAAGAAAATACATTTTTATACTTTTTTGGGTTAAATAAAAATAAATAAATAAATGAAATATAGAAAATATAAAAGAAAATAAAAATAATTGGGCTGGGTGTTAAAAAAGTAGAATGGGTGTGAAAAAGCAATTTTGGCAGGCCTAACATAAGCCCTTTTTTGAAATTAGAAAAAAAAGGAAAATGTTTGTAATTAAAAAAACATTGGGCCTGCGCTATTAGCAAGTAAAGAGGGAGGTATAAGAAAGCAGAAACAAAAAAGAATAAGGCCCAAATTCTAGGAAGCCCAGCGCCTGTATGGATCCCATGTGACTGACTTTTGAAGGTGCATCATGGTCTTGCTTTGTAGTGTGTTGGATCTGGTTGCATGATGATTATGTGGTGTTGATATGAAGTCCATGGTAGGCGCCTTGTACATGATTGCATTGGATATGAAATAAGAAAATTTGAAAAAACAAAAGGGTGCCGTTGGGGATCAAACCCAGGCTCGTATAATTCAATGTCTTACGCGCGCTTCCTCTGCCACTGGGGTGGCTGTTTCATCCGTGTATAAAATATGTTGCAATAAACTTAAACTAAAACCAATCCTAATGGCACTTCATCCCCAACCTCGCGCCAGCATCTCCAACACCATTTTTGAATTTTTTAACTTCCTCATTTCTCAACCATTTGCAAAAGTATAAACATGAAACTTGCTCCATTTTTCAATACGAACTCAACCATGTAAACAACTTAAACTATAAATCAAAGATAAACATTAATTTCTGTTGGTACTAAATAAAACCTAATTTTTTTAGAAAGTTCAAACTCAAAATTCGCATCACTCAGGCAACATAAATGAAAACTAAAGGCATGGTTAGCTTCAGGGCTATGATGTCTACATTTTTTATTAACAAAGTAACCATTAATGATGCTTGTAGAGAGAGTTTAAAATTGAGAAAACTTACCTCAAAACTGGAAATCGTGTATGGAGTTTGAGCACTTCTGGAGATGTTGTGATGATCTGAATAGCTTCACTGCAGTCCTAGAAAGCTAATACAAATCTTACTTTATGCTGAAAGTGTCTGAATCATTTTGGAGAAGTCAATGTGCAAGGTTCTGTTTTTGAGTTTGAATAATGAGGAACATGATGGTACAGTTGTAAAACAATGGTGGGGATGAGTTGTTTATGATTTATAGATACTTTGTAAATTATTAGAAGTGAAAACTCACGAGGGATTTGAGTGTTTGAAGTTTTTGGTCAGAAATGCCAATAATGGAGGCTTGTGTGCAATTTTGAGTTTTAGGGAGTTTGAGTGAGTTTGAGGGCTATTGAATTCGTGTATTGGCTTGCAAATAGTGTCTCTATTTATAGAGAAGAAGTTTGGAATGCTCAAATTGATCAGAATTCAAAATCACATGTTAAGCTTAACATGTGATTTTCTTGAAAAATCAAGTTTCAATGCCTTGTACCTTTGATCATAGAGTGGTTAAACACTTTAATCACAATGCTTCTAACCTTTAAGATGGAGTGTGATCTGAGGGAATAAGTGAGAGGCACAAGAATTGACTTTGTGCATAAAGCTTGCTTTTCAAGAATGGCAATGTTAACTTTCTCCCCAAAATGGCAAATTGACTTGGACAATGATTAAACCACTTGGATCATAACTCAAAGTTTGTGTAATCCATTAATTATGGGTAGATACACAAGTTATAAGTCCTGCAAAGCAAGATTATGCAGCATAACATTGAGATTGGATTTTGTGTTCATCAAGAAAATGACTTGTAATTCAAGAATGGATGCCCAACTTCATCTCTTCGAATATCCTAGATAAAAAATGATCTATTCAAGTTCTTGGACATCTTAGAAAGCTTGAAACATTGTCTACAACCTTCATGTGGAACACTTTTGCCAAATCATCTTAGAACTAGGTGAAAATTGGTCAAGAAGTTAGGTCAAAAATCTGCCTAAACTTGAAAAATTCACCGTGTTTTATGAAAAATGTCACGACTTCATGAGGCTATATCTTCAAATCTAAGCATTTTTTGGACATCAAACCTAAGGTACAAAGTTGTAGAATTCATATATATCTACAACTTTCATGTTGACAATTTTCCTTGAATCATCTTGCATTTTAGTGAAAAATTGTCATGAAGTATTGAAATTATCAAGGTTAAAAACACTTATTATTTTTCTAAGTCTTTGAAATCTTGACATTTTTGTTGAATTTTTGAATTTCTTGATTCTTGATGATCAAGCTTGATATTTCTGAGTATATTGATGAATTTGATCTTTGAAATGAAATGTTGACCAAAAAGTCAAAGTTTGACTTTTTGTGTATCAGTTGACTTTTCATCAGTTGATCAAATTTCAACTATCAATCCATTGATCTTGAGAAATTATTTGAGCCATGAAATTAAGTCAATATGTTGTGTTTGAGTCCTTGAGATCATGTTTCAAGCCATTAGGTCATGTACTAGGTCAAAAGTCACTGATCCGTCCTTCTCTGTCAAAACCCTAATTTTGACAAATTTGCCCCTTTGATGATTTGAGTGCTTTTCTTGAGGCATTGTGATCAACCCTTGGTTAATTGATAAATATCACTTAAAATGTTGATGTTGGCCAAAAACCATAATTGAGTTTTTATCCAATATAGCTGATTTTTAGTCATTTGAGCAATTGATTGAGTAAATTTGTGATGCAAGGCTTGAAACTTGGTATGAGCAATCTTGAAGACATATAATGAACCATGAAATTCATTTGAGGCATCAAAAGTCAACTTGTCCTTGAAAAAATCAAAACCCTAATTTGGAGGCTCAATACTTAGGAGGTGAGCTTATCTGATCAAACCCTTGAGAACCCTTGAGCATTTGAGATATATGGTGAGAAATGTATTGAGAAAAGAGAGGGAAAATTTTGGGGTACAACATGTGGCTATTGATAAGGCTCTTTATCTAAACCTTAACGATGTGATAAGTAATTGGGCGATAAGAGATGACACGCCTGGTTTTGGTGAAAACTTGTCATGAAGTATTGAAATTATCAAGGTTAAAAACACTTAGTATTTTTATAAGTCTTTGAAATCTTGACTTTTTTGTTGAATTTTTGAATTTCTTGATTCTTGATGATCAAGTTTAATATTTTTGATTATCTTGATGAATTTGATCTTTGAAATGTAATGTTGACCAAAAAGTCAAAGTTTAACTTTTTGTGTATCAATTGACTTTTTATCAGTTGATCAAATTTCAACTATCAATCCATTGATCTTGAGAAATGATTTGAGCCGTGAAATTAGGTCAACATGTTGTGTTTGATTCCTTGAGATCATGTTTCAAGACATTAGGTCATGTACTAGGTCAAAAGTCATTGATCCGTCCTTCTCAGTCAAAACCCTAATTTTGACAAATTTGCCCCTTTGATGATTTGAGTTCTTTTCTTGAGGCATTATGATAAACCCCTTGTAAATTGATAAATATCACTTCAAAATGTTGATGTTGGCCAAAAATCATGAAGTTTGACTGTATATTGACCACAATTGAGTTTTTATCCAATATAGCTGATTTTTAATCATTTGAGCAATTGACTGAGCAAATTTGTGATGCAAGGCTTGAAACTTGGTATGAGCAATCTTGAAGACCTATAATGAACCATGAAATTCATTTGAGGCATAAAAAGTCAAACTGTCCTTGAAAAAATCAAAACCCTAATTTGGAGGCTCAGTACTTAGGAGGTGAGCTTATCTGATCAAACCCTTGAGAACCCTTGAGCATTTGAGATCTTTGGTGAGAAATGTATTGAAAAAAGAGAGGGAAAATTTTGGGGTAAAATATGTGGCTATCGATAAGGCTCTTTATCTGAACCTTAATGATGTGAGAATTAATTGGGCGATAAGAGATGACACGCCTGATTTTGATTTGGATTTTTTGATGGCCAAAGCTAGAGAGTTTGCAAGAAACAATGGTTGCATCGTTTTCAATGCTTTATTAGCCATCATGATCTATGGCATAACCCTTTTGTATAATATGGAGGACTTTGTGGATTTCTCAGCCGTATGTGTGTTCATGAATGGAAATCCGGTGCCGACAATTCTTGCCAATACTTACTATGCTATTCATTCTCGGCATGGCAAGAAAGGATATGCCCTTTGTTGCATCCCTCTTCTTTACAAATGGTTCATGTCGTATATGCCTATCAAGGGACCATTTTTTGACACTGCAAATATTTTTTTCTGGTCACGAAGGATTTTGGCTCTTACTTCTTATGATATCGTCTGGAATAACATAAGAGGTGTTAAGGAGATCATTGTAAGATGCGAAAGTTTTCCTAATGTGCCGCTCGTGGGGACCAAGGGTTGTATCAATTATAATCCTATCTTAGCACGACGTCAGCTAGGATATGTCATGACGGATAAACCAACCAATTGTGAAGTGTAAACCTTTTATTTTGGCAAAGGCAAAGACCTTATCTTGTTAGAGAGGATGAAAAGAGTATGGAATCATGTTCATCAGCATGGAACAACTCTTTTTGGTAAAAGGGGATGTTTATATCTTGATCCCTATGTATGGTGGGTCAAAGATCAAGTGAAGATGATATTGTTACCTTACAGGAGAGAAGTGTCGTTGTACCCATAACTTACTTTAAGATTACCACCCGATGGTTCGTTAGCATCAGGAACCACAATTGGTCAGTCACATCCACATGAATAGTCCATTTTACAACCCTTTTCAAGTGAAACCAAGCTTGTGTTGGGGGAACTCATTAGGAAGGCTAAAGCAGATAACCTCAAGTTAGTGGCGGACAAGCAGGATTTAAATTTGGAGCTTGCTTTTGTTGCGCAAGAAAAACAAAAGTTGCTTCATGAGGCTAAACAGAAAGATAGGGTGTTAAAAGAGTATGGTTTGCTTGAACAATCGAAAAGGCCAAGAGTCAAAATTTCTCGTGTCCCAATTCATACGGAAGCAATAAGAAAGATTCAAAGTGATCTTGTGAAGAGCCAGCAGAAGTTTGAAAGTCTTCGAGTGTCCAAAGACCATATGCAAATTGAACATAAAGCGAAAGTCAAAGCTTTGAGGAAACAAATTCATGAGGAAGGGTCCAAATCTCACGAAGTTGTCAAACGACAAGAAAGCTTAGAGAAACAGGTCCAAAGTCAACAGGTGCAGATTAATGAGCTCCAGGCGCAAGTTAGAAAGAAGGATGCCCAATTGGCCCGAGTGACCGAAGAATTAGCTCAACTCAAAGTTTAGTGGGGAGTTTGATTTTATCTTTTACCTATGATGATCTTTGTATTTGATTGGTTCACCGCCAGTTTTCTTGGACGAGTTCCTTTGATTTTATTTGTATGAACTCATTTTGAGATGTATTTTGTATGGATGATTTTTTCCTTTGATATATTCAATCTCTTTCTTTAATGATGATTTATCCATATCACATTATTTATATTATTGATGAAGATCTAAGGTTTCCCTGGAAATGGTAAAACATTGCATTCGCATATCATTCATTCATACATTTTGCATCATGACATGTTTCTGGACGGTACCCTTATCTTGATTATGCTTTTCTTATCAGAGTTCAAGACGAGTACTCATTGCTACTCTACCAGGAAAAACCTTCCATGTAAGATGGAAGTTATACAAGTAGAGCTTGCAGAACTCAGGGCTTAGATGTCCACCTAGATGACCCAGTTCATGGAGGTCATCACCAATATGAACCACAAACAACAAGAATTAAGGGCTCTTGTGGAGAGACCTCACGTTGAAATGGAACGCCCGGAAGTCGAAGACTTCTCAGTGGGACAGTCGTGTCCTCAGTTGGTTATGAACTTGAATATTAATGGCCATGCTCGTGACCAGGGTATGTAGTTCAATCATGGTTGTTTTTTGCCGATCCCTCCACCACACCTCCTTGATGGGAATCTTCATGGACAGGGTCCAGATATGGGTTTTCATGATGACATGCTGTCTGTGCATGGTAGTGAGGATAATTTCTTGGGTGATGATCAGAATTTTCGTCAGCTCGAAGAAAGGTTGAAGGTTGTTGAAGGAGTAAAGATGTACGGTCTGGATATCAATAATTTGGGTTTGGTGCCAGGGGTAAGGATTCCTCCAAAGTTTAAGATTTTGGTTTTGGACAAGTATACTGGTGTCACTTGTCCCAAAACACATGTTATGTCCTACTACAGAAAGGTGTCTGTGCATTCAGAAGATGAGAGGTTGTTGATGAATTTCTTCCAGGACAAACTGTCTGGGGCACCTTTGGAATAGTATATGCAGCTAGAAAGCTCTCGTATCAGACGCTGAAGAGATTTGGTGGAAGCTTTCCTTAAACAATATAAATTCAATATCAATCTGGCGCCAAATAGAACTCAATTACAGAGTTTGACACAAAAGTCTGGTGAAAGTTTCAAAGAATATTCTCAGAAGTGGTGTGAGCTTGCCGCTAGGGTTCAACCACCTATGATGGAGAGGGAGATGATTGAACTTTTCACCAATACTCTTCAAAACCATTACTTTGTAGCTTGCAGTTTGTCTGTTAGCTTTGCTCAGATAGTGACTGTTGTCGAGTGTACAGAAAGTGGATTGAAGTTCGGGAAGATTCAGTCTGTTAATACTGGTGCTTCTACTAGTGGTGGTGGAAAGAAAGTATTCGACAATTACCCTAAGAAAAAGGAAGGGGAGACCGGTGCTGTGTACGTTCGAAAGGACTAGACAAAATAAGAACTACATGTCAATGCTATAATCATCTTTGCTGCTCAAACAACACCTCAGCAACAGCGTCAAGGCCAGTATCAAAGGCAGCAGAATGCTACCAGGAAACTGAGAAAGTTTGATCCTGTGCCTATTCCTTATTCTGAAATACTCAGGTGCCTTCTCGATAACAAGTTGGTTGAGAAAAGGACTCTGCCTACTTATACCGGGAAAATCCATCATAATTATGATGCCAATTCTAGACGCGAATTCCATTATGGAGGAGTGGGAAACACAGTGGAAAACTATTTGGCATTGAAGTATAAAGTGCAAGATTTGCTAGATACAAAGGCCATTCAGTTCAATCCAATACCAAGGCCTAATATTATCCAGAATCCAATTACGCCACTTGTTGGGGAAACCGTCAGTGTTATCTTTGAGGTTGAGGATGTTGATTTGGTTTTGAATATGAATAGGGTGGTTACTCCTATGCCTTTTGTCAAAGAACAAATGTTCAAGAGAGGTGTTTATCCAGGATGCAATTCAGACTATTTTTATTATGTGTTTCAACCTGAGGGTTGTGCCAAGTTGAAAGCAGGTATTCAGAAATTGATTAATGAAGTTGAGCTTCATTTTGATAATATTGTCAAAAGGGGGAAAAGCAAAAAGGATATTGTTGTGATTTCTATCTCATTTACCCCTACTTATCTGTATGCTCCCATCAAGTCGATACCTCTTCTAATTACTACGTTGGGTCCTATCCCTTATACAAGTGATAAGGCTGTAGGGTGGCATTATGGAGGAGATATGTATTGCCAAGGAGTGAAACAGGAGAGTGGTCCTTCATAAGAGATACTCTTGGGGAAAGATCAGTCAGATATTGATAACGTTGTTAACACCAAAAGGGCAACTAGAAGTTGGAGATTAATTTCACCACATGACGTATAGGATAAGGCAGGTGCCTTAGCTAGAGATAATGGAAAGCAAAAAGTGGTGTCCGATTCCCTGATCCAAGACTTGGATGCTGGTATGACGAAGGATGTTGAAGAGATTATGAGGTATATATGGAAGAGTGATTACCGGGTTATTGATCAACTTGGTAAGACTCCAACTAAGATCTCTATCTTATATTTGCTTCATGATTCTGAAGCACATATGAATGTGTTGGTGAAGTTATTGAGTATGGCGTTTATCCCACAAGAGATCTCAGTCAACCAGTTTGAAAGTGTGTGTGCAAGTATAACTGCTAGTAACGGTCTTGGTTTTACAGATTTCGACTTTCCTCCATAAGGAAGAAATCACAAAAAAGCATTGCACATTTCTATGGATTGCAAGGGGACTACTTTATCCTGTGTATTGGTTGATACCGGTTCCTCTCTAAATGTTATCCCAAAAACTGCTTTGATGAAGATTGAGTATTCTGGACTCGATTTGCATCCAAGTGATTTGGTGGTCAAGGCATTTGATGCATCAAGGTGCACAGTGTTCGGCGAAGTATATCTTCCTGTCAAGATTGGTCCTTAGATATTCACCTCTACTTTTTTCGTAAAGAATATTCAACCCGCTTATTGTTGTTTGCTAGATCGTCCGTGGATTCACAAGGTTGGGGCAGTAACGTCCACCCTCCATCAGAAGATATAGTATCCAGTTAATGGCAAGACCATTACTATGTGTGGTGAAGAGGAGTATGTGGTGAGTCACCTATCATCTTTAAGATATGTTGAAAATAGAGGGTGAGGTGCATGAGACACCTCTTCAGGGCTTTGAAAATGTTCAGATGATCAAGACTCCTCGTTCCTAGAAGAGGAAGAAGCTAGAAACATCCATGTCATATTTTAAAGATGCTCAAGCTATGGTTAAAGAAGGTAGCCCTGAAGGTTGGGGCATTTTAGTGGAGGTTATCCCAAAATTTAACAAGTTTGGTTTGGGATTCAAACCTGGTAATCAAGGTGTGGCTCCCTAAGCTCCAAGTTTATCAACTCCCATAAGGTTTTCTAGTGGTGGTATCTTCAAGAATGGGTAGGTCAATGTTGTTAAAGATATCGACAGTGATTGAGATATCGATAGCTGGATTTGACCAAGTGTGCCAGGGGTTGAGCTCAACAACTGGACTTCCGAGGATGCTATTCCAGTTACACTTGTCAAAGAGTAATTTTATTTTATTTTCTTATCATACAATAATTCTTGCGCTATGCCCAAGGCGTCAGTGAATAATATGTAGGGCCCCCATATTTTCATTTGCAATCTTTATCATGAAATAAAAGATGTCTTTTTTGCATTCAAATATTTTGCTCTCTGTCTTTCCTTTTATACTTCAAAAAATAAAATGGCAATGCATTTGTTTTTATCTCTATCATCCTGTGTCCAAAAGAAACATAAAATCGATCATGCAGATTTAATCCCACTGTCATAACGGATACCTTCGATAACGATTTTGCTATCACTCGTTATGATTTTGATAATCCGATCAACAAGTCGAAGAAGAAGATGAACAAGATTGTGAACTCCCTGAAGAGTTATCCAGATTGTTAAAGCAAGAGGAAATGGTCATTCAGCCGCATGAAGAGTCGATTGAGGTAGTGAACTTGGGAAATGAAGATGCCAAGAGAGAAGTCAAGATATGGGCTTTGTTAGAAGACAATATAAAGCAAAGATTGATTGGTATTCTCTGAGAGTGTTCAGACATCTTTGACTGGTCTTACAAAGATATTCCCGGGTTATATACCGATATTATGGTCCATAAGTTGCCTTTGAAAGAAGGATGTCCTCCTGTGAAATAGAAGCTTCGAAGAAATCATCCTGAGAAATCTCCTTCCACCTTATCACTCGAAAGGTTGTCGTTGCCAATCTCGCTTCAGGTTTAAGAAGTTTGAATAGGGGCACCTGTTGTACCTCAAAATTTACCCTACTCATTTTGATTTAATTTGGCTTATATTACATCATCATATGCATGCATATCATTGTTTCTATGGTTAAGGGATCAAATTATTTCAGACGAGCCTTGATAAGTTGCAAGAGACATTTATTTTGTCAATAGATGCTCTTAGGATATTTGTATGCTAAATAATTGGTCCGCCGTTTCCAACGGTTCGGGTAATCGGAAATTCACGGGGCCAATTTGGTTCATCATATTCAGGTGTTTTCTTTTTCCAAGATATCCATTTGTATGTATTATCAAATTCATGTGCATCTCGAGAGTCAATTCTTTGAAGAAGAGCTCCGAATGTGCGAGTTGTTTCGAAGAAATACAAGGGAAAAGTGTATTGGAAGGGCATTTTTTGAATACTAAAAAATTCATAACTCAGAGCCCGTGGCTTGTTTTGAACTTGTTTTGGTGGCCAAAATACCGTCTCGATATCCTCTACATTTCATCTTTCATGATCTTAAGCTAATCCTGCTCATAAGGTCTCCAACATTGTGGATTTATCAAGTGTGTTTGCACGGGAAAATTGTGGCAAATGTTTATCTGCATCATATTCAAAAAATCATAACTTAGTCAATTTTTATCGTATCCAGATGACTCTAGTGGTGTTGAGTAAAAAATCTTATCTACTTCAACTTATCTTCAGATGCTAAAAGCAAACAGTGGCCCGGAGGTTCTCGTTTTTTGTCCAAACTACGTACAACGTATTGAAAATCCTGAACCGAGAATTATTTTCATTTGAGACAAAACTTCGGAAATTCATAACTTTCTCATTTTTTATCTGATTGAGCCCATCTTTGGACACAAGGTCATTCTCGACATGGGCTACATTTTGTCCTCATATTTCAATTTCAGAAATCACACCTAGGTTCCCGTGAATTTGCCCGGAACGTTTCGCTTTCAAGTGATTCAAAAATATGCATTTTTGGATTATGGTTATTTGAGGTCCATTAATCAAATCCACTCACATAATTCAACACTATATATTCCTCCAATTTTCAAGAAAGAGGATCTCATAATTTAAAAACCTCACAAACACTCTAAACTTTTTTTCCAATTCTCTCAAGGATAAAATCAAAAGTTCTACAACTTTTTCATCAAGAACACAACAACAATCACATCAAGATCCAAAAGTCAAGATCAAGATAAATTCTTCTTCTATTGTTGATCCATTGATTGCAATATCTATATTTAAGTCTCATCTTCATTTCTATCGGTGAATTTTCTTGAATTAAGCACTTTTAGAAACAAGTGATTATTTGTGAAGCACTTTTTGATCAAGCATGAATTGAATCTAGGTTAAATTTTAAATTGAGAAGATAGATCTAAGCCTAGAATTGTGAATTGATTTGATTATTATGCATAAATCCGGAATTGGATAGTTGAATTAAGTGTTTTTTGAATTAAGTTGATTTACATGAAAATGCTTAATTATTGAAATAAATTGTTGATGTTGCATGAAGCTTAATTGTTGATCCTTAATTCATCATGTATAGTGTGAATCTGGACTTTGAATTATGCAAAATCATGTGTTTGATATGAGAGGATCTTGTGTTTGAACAATTTCCTAAACCATTTGAAAATGCTCAAAAATCTATTAAAACTGCCTCTGACACGAGGATAACCGGTCACCTGGATATGGTAACCGGTTACCATTAATTTTGCTTACAAAAACTTCAAAACACTCATGAGGTAACCGGTCACCCAGATTTGGTAACTGGTTACCCCAAGTCACTATTCAATTTCCAACTTTTGGTAACCGGTTACCCAGTTATGGTAACTGGTTACCCAGACAAAAATGCCAATTTTTGCTTTGTTTTCATTGCATGTTTGCAACATTGCCTTGTTACTTCTTAATCTTTTTGTGAATGCTTTGCAAGTTACATTGTTAGGCCTTCAACCTTTAATTAGCGCAAGATTATTGGTTGAAAGGACACCTTATGCAATCACTTGTTAAGTGAAATTTACGTACGATACACAAATGATATCAATATTGCATAAATCTTGTTTTCGTGTAGGTACCCTGGTATCACGTGGATGTGTCTTCTATACATTTCTCCATGTGATTATTATTATTATTCTATATCTTGTATGGATTGCAATTCATGTAGGTACTTTGTTAATGGAGCGAGAATGTCCGATACATATTTCATGCCATGTGCTCACATTTATTGTGCACCGTGTTATTATACTTGTGTGTGGATCGATATCTGGTGCATGCGTATTTTGGTACTTTGGTGCGTCTGCTACATATTCCAATTTTTTATTGGTGATACTTTGACGCATATGTTGATGGTATTTTCTTTATTGGTGATTACAGCTCGCGAAGTTTTCTGGGTTTCTTTGCTTTTGCTCGCCACTTACAGATTGATATTCGTTTGGTATATTTCCCTTCTATTTTCCTTTTCGCATCTTAATGCTTTCTAGAGACCATGAGAAGTAGATATTTTACCGTTTTCCTTGCCATGTCAAGTAGGAATAGAGATGTATGACAGGGATCTCCATTGCTGATATATGTCAGGAATCACTCTGGTTTATTTAAAGACCTGTTTAAGGTAATTCTGCATATGTGATTTGTATGCTATTTGTGATTGTCTAAAATCCTACCTTTGAAGTAGGCATTCCGCATATGTGTTTACATTTGTGCTTGCATATTTCACCACCCCAATAAGTCTTCAAAAGGAGGCGAGCGGAGAGGGTTCAAAATCGACCCCCGCATTTCGTTTGTGTCATCCTTAGCTCATGTTGTATGTTGATGCTTTGGTTTTATGCAAATCATATGTATCGATTCAGTCAAGTGAAAAAGTGTTTTGCAATCAATCCTCCATATTTTTTCAGGAGTTTGCAATGGCCATTGCTGACACTTCGCTACCCGCTTGTTTGCTTCGGGTGATCCGATCCCCTTAGCTAAAGTAATGCTTTTCTTTTTTATTTCATCTCAGTCTCCAGCTTGTTTGCTTTGGGTGATCCGCTCCCCTTAGCTAAATCATTTCTCTTGTTACCCCCATCCCCCGATTCAGTACACCCTGATCATGTGCTTTTTACGATGCACTTGTTTGCTTATATGTTTGCTATACCTGCTCCCCTTAGGATCGCTCGATTAGAGTATCTTTCTAGCTATACTTTAGGATAGTTATCCATATATGCTAATATAGGATAAAGATTTCCCTTTTCATCCTTAACCTTAGGATCAATCATTGTATGATAACATTAGGGATAAAACTAAATAGTCTCCCTTAGATGTTTTTCTTTCTTTTGCATCCTTGCATTAAGATTAAATTTTTTTTTTCTTAAAAATGCATAAAACATCTAACAAACTCTCAAATCCTTCTTTAAGGTAAAAGATGTCAACCAATACAATTTTTTTCCGCCTTCGGTACTTTCTTCATAACTTTTAAACTGGATGTGTTATTTTCCCTCTCTATGAAATACGACATGTAATTCCCCAAAGGTCGGGTTGCACCATGTCTACTTGCTACGAGTTGCGACTTTAGCATTATTCGCCTCCGGGCACTCTTTGAACACATTAATTCCTTTCTACTCCCGAATGAGCATAACTTTATTTTCCCTAAACTTTATTTTCTCTTTTCTTTTACATGCATTCCCTCTTTTCATTTTTCTTTAAACCTTAGCATTAGATTTTACCACACCCACTAGATTAGAATATCAAGTATGGATACCGTAAGGTACTATGGGCACGTGTGGTGCTAATACCTTCCCCTCGAGTAACAGACTCCCTTACCCAATCTCTCGGTCGTTTGGTCGTGATTTCACCCTTCTCAGGTTTACTCGATGTTTGCCTTTTCCTTCCCGTGGGATAAAAAAAGTTTGATGGCAACTTAATTGATTTCATTATCAGTTGATTGTTCAGCCGATTGTTTCACTGTTATCTGAAGAATCATTATAAAGCAAGCATCTCAATGGCTATTGCATCCGCTTCTGAAGAACATCAGTAGTTTTGAAGAATGTTGAATGTTTTCTAGAAAGAGGATCTCAACGTGTAATTCTCAATAAGTTGTTGCTTCAGAAGTCACAACTATTCAAGAAGAAAGATTTATGTTAGAGCTACTGCTCAAAGATCAGAAAACAAGATTGCACCAGAAACAAGCTTTTGTGTCAAAGATTAGAAGTCAAGATTTGTTCATTAGAAAAGCTACTGCTTATAAATTGGAAGAAAAAGTCAAGATAATGATCAGAAACAAAAAGCTCAGTAATTTGGATATCAAAAATCAAGATGTGGCTGATAAAGAACAAGATCCAAAATCAAGATATCAGACATCAAATATGCATATCATAAGTCAAGACTCAAAGACCAAATATCAAGACTTGTGAATTAGAAAAGCTTTAACCTATAGATAAAGATGTGTTTCTCAGATAAGCTATCAGATATCATATAAGCCTTCCAGATAAAGTTTAGTTCCAGATCAGAAGTCAAGCTTGGAAATTGAGAAAAGCTGGTACCACCATTTCTAAAAGACAAGGTTCTGATTTTCACTACTCTGATGTTCTTATGCTATCCTAACAAAGTAGTTTATGAACTACTCATCAGATAATTCATCAGAAGAACAAAGACAGGAAGTTGATCTCTTCCGAGCCTACTAATCCAGATCATAAGTACATCATTTGAAAATAAGATCAAGAAACTTGCTCAAGAATAATACAGTACAAAACTACGATACAAATTCCACTATAACGAAGATGTATGTACTATTCATAAAAGTTATCTCCCATGATCTCATGATAACGTTGCAAGCTGCATGCAAAGGAAAATGGCATTTCGTACTATCCAACACCTATGCTCAATACTATCCGTTGGGAACTAAGCATTGAAATTGGAAAGGACCTTCTCATCCTTACAACGTCTCTTTTGAAGGATATAAAAAGAAGATCAAAGGATTCAATTAAGTTTGTTGATGTTGAATACGCTGAAGCCAAACACAATTAAAAAAAGATAAAGAGAGAAAGAAGAGAAAGAAGAAAAAGGATAAAAAGAAGAACTCTACAAGATGATGCATAATTTCTGATCAAATTCATCTTTGTAGAAATATGTTAAAACACAAGAGTTGTTGCTCATTATTGTGTTGAGATTGTCATTTGCTAGAACACAATATTTGTTGCTCGTTATTATGTTATTATTTTAAATTGTTTGAACACAAGAGTTGTTGCTAATATTTGTGTTAAATAATTTGTACTTAAATATTTGTGTAATCCACTTGTAAGAAGTATCTTGTAAGCACATTAGAGAAATCTCCTTCAAGGGACCGGGTAGGTCAGATGCCTTAAGGAGTCAATGATCATTATATCTTTTAGGGGACCATGTAGGTCAGAATTCTTAAGGGATTACTAACAGGTTATCATTGCTTTATAGAAATCTCCTTCAAGGGACTGGGTATGTCAGAAGCCTTAAGAAGTCAGTGATCGTTATATCTCTTAGTGGACCAGGTAAGTTAGAATTATTAAGGGATCACTAACAGGGAATTGTTGTTGTTGTTAGTCACTGACGGGTAGCCCGTGCAATTGTAATCAATTTGGTTATAATGGATTAAGTCATTTTCTAAGGAAAAATCACCTTGGTGGGTGGACAGGATTACCCTTGTTGAAGGTGAACCTGTATAAAATGAACATGTTACTTTTATCTTCACAGTACTCCATATATTTCATCATTTGAGTGAATAATATTTCTTAAGACAAAATTCGAACGAAAAGATTTATAACCCAATTCAAACTCCCCATTTCTTGTGTTTTTTTCAACCTTCATGGACTTCCCTAACTATTTTAGTTGGTTGGAGGTTCTCTATTATCTCAATTTTTCTCTATCCACCTTGATCCCTCTTTCTAATACTATGTGGCCTAGGACTATGCCTTATTTTACCATGAAGCGACATTTCTCCCAATTTAGAACTAGATTGACTTGTACACATCTTTCAATAATCATTTCTAGGTTTTATCAAGGCAATTCTTGAAACTGGATTCATATACCGAGAAATTATCTATGAATACCTCTACTATCTCATTTAGGAAGTAAGAGAATATGGCTATCATACATCGTTGGAAAGTCACAGGGGAATTGCATAGCCCGAATGGCTTTCGTAGATAGGAGAAAGTGTCATAAGGGCATGTAAAGGTAGTTTTCTCCTGATCATCTGGATTAATAGGAATTTGGAAAAATCTTGAATATCCATCTAGATAGCAAAAATATGGGTGTTTGGCTAAACATTCTAACATTTGATCAATGAATGGAAGGGAAAATGATCCTTCTTGGTTACTTTGTTTACCTTTCTATAGTCTATACACATGCGACATCCAGTTTGTATACGTTTGTAGCGGTAGAAATGCTCAAGACTAAGCCATGGGATTGACTAGACTTTATACAAATCAAAATAAAAATCGCCACCACGCTTTATTGTTTCCAAAGGAATGGGAAAAGAGAAAATAACCCAAAAAGAGGGGGGAAAGATTCAAGGTAAGGGGGTTGGTTATCCAAAGGGAAGGTATTAGCATCCTAAACATCTACGGTACTCCGCAAGAGCCTCTTTGTAAAAATATGTATATTTTGGCTATAAAAATTGTTATATAAAATGGATGGTGGAGGTGAGAAAAGAAATATATATTTTATGATTTTTGCACCCGCCGCGGTTGTGAACCTTTAGTGCCTACGTACCATCTTTCGTGCAATAGGGGATCAGGGCACATACAGTTCTTCTTTTTTTTAATTTAAAACCCGAATGTGTTGGTTAATTTTATAAGATGAAACATCATCGTCATTGTCCGTGTGGAAAACATACCTACCACCCACAATCATGAGAAAGGAGAATTTGCATCATCTCAAAGTGGAGGATATGGCTTGGATTTCAAAATCTACAATGCCTCACTCAACACCCAAGTGGAAAATATCTCTCTTCACTATATATTGTAGAAGTATAGTTGTTTGCATCACTACAAGAATTGACAAGAGTTTAATCTTTTTTCAGAAAAAGTTTTATAGGTAAAAAGCCAAAGTGGCAAAATGGTTTGAAATGAGATTGATTGACTTTTAGTCTTCTCAAAAAAATGTGAAGTTATTATTAAGTTGATTGGATTTTATTTATGAAAATGTTTTGAAAATACATGGACATAAGTCCAAGTTTATTATGAAAATGGTTCAAATTTTAAAACAAGAAGAGTTTTCAAAAGGAGGGAGAAGATTTTTAAAATTAAAGAAGATGGGAGGAGAAGAAGAGGCTATCTTAAAGCATAAGGTAAAAGCTAGGGATAAGAACCATCTAACCAACAAGAAGCCAATACTTGGCATTATGAGCCAAGATAGAATTCCCATTCTTTGGATTAAAACCAAGCAAGCAAAAATACTAGACCTCTTAAGAGAATCAAACTTCAAGTGTATTAAGTCTTCACAAAAATTGGGCAGAGTAACGCCTGTATACGGGTGAATTCCAGATTACAAACAAAGAATGTAATCACAAAAACCTGCACACAAAAACAAATAAGCAACCCAATGTCTTGAGGTAAACCTCAAGAGCTCCAGACAAAAATAATCAGATAAGATCATAAGGTTTCCAAGATAAGCCAGGATTTCTAATCCTAAGTCCAAGGAAAGTCCCATGCTCCATAATGCCGAGGATAGTAGCCAAATATTGCAAGTATCATTAAATATTTTTAGGGTTTATGTTGATTATTAAGTATCTTAAGAAAGGAAAAGAAAATCTCAAGTGAGCAAAGTACAAAGTGGCAAGAAAATAAATGCTCAAATGAGAAAAGATGAAAATGGCATGAAATGTAAATGCTAAAAGTAAATAGTACATAAAGCATAAAAAAGAATAAAAGCATAAGGTAAAAACAAGTAAATAATTAGTGGTTAGTTGGATGACCATCTTGAAACTTGAATTTGGAACTCATTAGAGGATTGGTAGAACCAAAGCCTCCACACAACAAGTTTCATTTGCTTTTTGTCAAGTATATCATCCATTTGAAATTCTCATAAGTACCATTTAATGATCAACGATGTTTAAGTGATTCACGTTGACCAAAGATGTTGTAGATCCATTAGAGGATTGGTAGAACCAAAGCCTCCATACAATGAATCTCAAGGTTATTAGATCAAAGAGATCAAATTAACATACTTGGGCTTGCAATTATAAGTTTGGGCCACGAATGATCATTTATTAGAATTGGGACAAAATTTAGCGCTATGTTAAGCAATCGTAAGTGGACTTATATAGAAGTCACACCTATTTTGAGGCCGGTCAATAGCAATTTATGCACCATTTGTTTTGAGACATGATATAGAGATCATGCTCCAATAACACCTAGTGAAATAAGAAGGGGATGAGATGAAGAGGGATGGGGAAAAAATACTCAAACCATATTTGAATTAAATTTTAATCAAACTATTATTAAAATCATTCATCCATTTTTGTGGAGTTAAACTCAACACCATGGATCCAATGATGTTTATAAAGTTCATGATCCAAAATCTAACCCAAGATCAACCAGAAAATAGTCACAAAATAATATCACATTTTAATATATACAAAAGGGCAAAAAATAATGTTTAAATTAATCAAAAAATAAAAAGTGAGACCATAGGAAAATCAGAAATGGATCCAAATATTTTTATAAAACTTTTGGTAATTTTTAAAAGTCAGAAACTACTTTTAAACTATTTAAAATTGCTCAAAGAAACAGAAAATAGCTCAAAAATAGTAAACTTCAATATAAAATTCCATAAAATTTTCAGAGTCAAAAATATGCAAAATAATATTTATGAGTTTTTTCAGAATTAAAAAATGTCAGAAAGTATTTTTTAAGTAATTGAAAGAAAGAAAATCATTCAAAAAAAATACAAAAATATCAAATGTCAAAATAAAAATGTGAAAAAATAATCATGAGATCAGAAATAATTCAAAGTAATTTTGTGAATTTTTTTCATAATTTTTGGATAAAAAATAAAAGAGTTATGAATTTTGGAAATTTAATCAATAAAAATATAAAATCAGAAAATAAAATAAAACCAAAAAGATGTGGACCATCAGATCAAAGTCAAAACGCGTTAGTAAGCTGATCCAGTGGACCAGATGCATTGTGCTTGATATGGACCTTAGTAAGATACACATAGGATCAGAAAAAGGGAAACCAATGAAATTAAAATGTTTGGCACGCTATCATTGGCTGAGACGAGACATGTCATCGTCTTCAACCTCTTGACACCCTGCAATAGGGATTTTGTGAGATCCTGCAAATGGAAAAATTAGAATCCCAGGCTAGTATCGTTGAACTCGTCTCTTCAAGACGATTCTAACACCACCATCGCGCCAAATTTATATAAGGTATGGAGAGAGATATGAATCAAAAACCCAGAAAATAGAGAGCACCTTCAATTTGAGATTTCTCTCTCAATTCTCAATGGATTTAAAAATTGTAAGCAACATTAGAATCAGGAGAAGGAGTAGAATAGATTAGTGCTTGATTTGGATCCAAATGGTGGATAATTCTACCTTTTCGAAGTTCAAGGAAGAAGCTCTGAAACTGGACTTATGTAGCTTGAATTATGGCTCGTTTTGATTGGTTTAAGTGCTAGAGAGTTTGTATGATGCTTAAGGATGATGAATGCGCAAAGAATTTTGGAAAAGGGAGCTTAAATCTCTGAATCTGAATTAAAAAAAGATGGGTTCGTGTGAGGTTTTGGCAGGGTGTTTTTGACTCTCAAAGCTTGAAGAAATGAATGGGGGATGATCCTCTATTTATAGGTAAGTGAATGGGAATGAAAATTGGAAGAAACAAGGAAGTTTGGAGGGAAATTGGATGAAGGTCGAGCACGAGTGAAGTGTGACTTCATTTTCATCAAAACTCAACCAAATCTTGCGTTTTAGGGTGCTAATCATTTCTGGAAAGTTTTCTAATCATGTTTAAATCAAAAACATGCACAAATCTTGTTTTTAGAAGTCACATTATGGATTTCAAAATTCTGACTTTGTCGAAAATTCAGTTTCAAGTTACCAAATTCAAATCCATGGCATTTCCAACTCAAGGGGTCTTAGGGCATGATTCTTGATGCTTTAGAAAGATGAGGTTACAAGCTTTGCAATGGAAAAATAATGGGATAAAATGGATGCTTGAGCTGAAAGTTGCATTGAGTCAAAGTTGAAGAAAAAGGGTTGACTTTCCATACTTAGAAATATTTCAAATTCTTCTTTAAAAATGACCTATAATCTTTTTCATCCAAACATGGCCTTCCACTTGAAATTTTCTCTTGACCAAAAAAGATTGAATAAAGTAGATCTCTTGAATGACATTTTGAAACTTGAACCACTCAAAATATCCAAAAATTGAGCAAGTTATGACTTGTTGAAGTTGGCCAAAAATCATGAAATGATCTATAATCTTTTTCATATTTAAGGAAACCTCCATCAATTTTCCCACTTTGCACATAAAATGAGGAACAAAGTTCACATCTTCAAGATCATTATGGAAAAATAATGGGCTCAAGGTGATAAAAATTGACCAAGTTATGATCATTTGAAGTCACCTATGTAAAATTGTGGATTCATCTGGGTGACTTGTAATCTTTCTTCTTCACCAAGTTTCTTCCACATGAAAAATCCTTGGAACTTTTGAAGTGATTTGTTGATAACACTTTGAAGAGAAGGATGTATTTGGAATCATTCAAAAATACCAAAAGATGAGCAAGATATACTCCTTTGAAGTTCAAAACCCTAGCTTCTAGATCAAGAAAATGCCTTGAGGAACTTTGACAAGTTTGAACAAACTTCTTGTACCAATATTCTTGTTTTGTGAATAGAAGTTGTTGAGGATGATAATGATAACTCTTAGCCACAAAAACCACTTCCATATCTTGAAATTTGAGAGAACTATGCCCTTGTGGCCAATATGAACAAGGCCTTGTCCAAACATAACAGCTTCTCCAATCAACCCCTTGTACTTTTGAGTTAAATATAATAACCTTGAAATGTGATGAACCAAAACAACCTTGCCGTGCTATTTCTTTCAAAACCACTCCAATGGTGAGGTTTGAACCTCTCAAGCTTTTATTGGCTAGGTCATGGAAATAAACTCATGAACTCATGGAGTAATTTGTTAAATCTCATTGCCCTTCACCTACATGGATAACAAGCAAGACAAACCAACATTGCATTTTATTAATTAAATGAAGAAAACAAAACAATATTCATGATCACAAAAGTAACATAAGTCAAGGTGCTTTGTAATTCCTCAAAAGGAGAAAAGCTCAAAGTAGGGAGGGGAACCAAGAACCCTAGTGTGAACAGGACCAAAGAGACACAAAGATAACACTAGGGGTGTAACAATAATAAAGAAACAAGGGAGAAACCCCACCAGGAAAATAAATCACCGGTGGACCAAAAGAACTGTATCAGAGAGGATGGTAGGATGGTCAAAGGACACAACAAGTTCTACCGAAGGTGAAGCTACCGACGTTTACTGAAGGCAGCGAGAAAGATAACAAACATCGATGTTCACTGCCGACGGTCTACCAACTCTCACTGAAGGTAGAAAGAGAATATACATCGCACCACCGTTCACTGACGATGAACTACCAACGTTCACTGAGGGTAGTAAGATAACAAACATCGACGTTCATTGTCGATGGTCTACCAACTTTCACTGAAGGTAGAAAGAGAATATATCATATCACCACCGTTCACTGAAGATGAACTATCAACGTTCACTAAAGATAGAAAAAAGATAACAAGCATCGATGTTCACTGCCGATGGTCTACCAACTTTCACTGAAGGTAGAAAGAGAATATATCATATCACCGTTGTTCACTGACGATGAACTATCAACGTTCACTGAAGATAGCAAAAGGATAACAAGCATCGACGTTCACTGCCGATGGTCTACCAACTTTCACTGAAGGTAAAAAGAGAATATATCATATCACCACCATTCACTGACGATGAACTATCAACATTCACTGAAGATAGCAAAAGGATAACAAGCATCGACGGTCACTGCCGATGGTCTACCAACTTTCACTGAAGATAGCAAAAGGATAACAAGCATCGACATTCACTGTCGATGGTCTACCAACTTTCACTGATGGTAGAAAGAGAATATATCATATCACTGTCATTCACTGACGATGAACTATCAACGTTCACTGAAGATAGCAAAAAGATAACAAGTATCGACATTCACTGCCGATGGTCTACCAACTTTCACTGAAGGTAGAAAGAGAAAATAAAACATCGACGTTCACTGCCGATGGTCTACCAACTTTCACTGATGGTAGAAAGAGAATATATCATATCACCGTCGTTCACTGACAATGAACTATCAACGTTCACTGAAGATAGCAAAAAGATAACAAGTTTACCCAAGATTTTGGTGTTTCGCCTAGAACGGGTCTCAACTTCTTCTTTAACCAAGGAACTCCGCTTGCAAAGGATAATACATGAGCTGTCTCAAATAAAGAGAACTTGCTATTTGCGGTCACGGAGGATTGTAAAAATGAAATTACTTTTTTGGGAAAGAGGTATGACTTCCTGGGGAGATGCCATGATATTCTCGCCGAGGGGATAAAATCTTCTCGTGCAAAATAAATGCACCAACCAAAGCTTGGAGTTTTTTCAGAATTCCAAAGTAAATAATATTGTCGGGGGATCACAAATCCAAACCAGAAATAAACTGGAATGAAACAGTCAACCAGAATACATCCTTTGAGAAATAAACTCAAAGGGAAAGCAAGATCCTTCCAAACAAGGAACTGTATCGGAAGGTTTAAAGCAAAAACTTCTATGAGGGACAACTCAGTAGAGAAATTGAAAGAGTGTGCATTTTCTGCTTAAGGCCAACACTCTATTGAAGAGAGGGTGACGTAAATCTGCAAAACAGGGTAATATTTCAACAAATATATTAACAAATGTCAATGAACAATGATTTGTCAATTTTAACTATGCATGATACATGTATGAATGTATGAGTGTTTTCGTGTGCATGCTGACAAAACAGACACACAACATGGGGAACAACCAGGCAAAACAGCCTCAGGCACTAACAACACTCAGCCAAGCTTCAACCAAGATGATCATTCGAAGAAAGGTAAAGTCTAGTTGCGGAAACCAAACCTACTGCCTGCTTTTAACTTTACCAAGGAGAAACATAATCCAAAGGTGGACAAATAAAACAGATATCGGGGTAGAACATCCTTCTTCAGGCTTCATCGGGAAAACCAGTGCATGCCTACTGGAGATTGCAAGACCGGTCTCAAATAAAGCAGACTGACACCGAAACAATCAAACTTCACTGGGGAATTCAGACCCACTTCACTAGAGAAAAACACGGATTGAAACTTCACATCATGAAAACTCAGAAAAGAGGAGAAACAAATCCAAACTTGACCGAGGATACCGGAACCATAAATCTAATACGGAGAAAACAAATAGAGTAGCCCTTCCCAGGGGAAACAAAAACCTCTCAAATCAACTGGAGTTTGTCCATTCCTGGGATCACCATTTTTGTTGTCATTGTTTCATCACAAATCTCAAAGTAAAAGAAAATTGTAAAAATCTCTTCTTTTTTTTTAAAAATCAATTTTGTTATTTAATCTCTTTGCTTTGAAAATTATTATCAGTAATAAATGGAGTCTTTGTAAGCTAAATAACATAGGGAATACAAAGAATTGGGTAAAAGCTCGGCTTTCATTAATAGAATGGTAGTCTGCGAATGGTGAGACTCCATAGATGATTACAAAGTTTGGGAAATGGTAATACATAATGGAAAAGATACATTGAGATACAATGACCACTATCCCCCCTAACAACTTTTGAAATCCTGAGCAGCAGCTTTTGTTGAAGTATGGTGAGGATCCGAGAAGATTGTTGCTTCAACGATCAAGTCTTGTCTGACGTAATTACTTGCCAAGAAAATCCCTAACTTTTGCCTAAGATGTCCTTGCGGGTTTTCAACTTAGCGGGAAATTTATTCTGTTTATGTCTCTAATTTTTGCCTAGACCGCCCTTTTTGGTTTTCGGCTTACCGAGACTCTCCTTCATGCCTAATCCACCCTTTCAGGTTTTCAACTTAGCGAGCTGTTCTTTTATTTCTTTAGGTGAAGTATTTCTTGACTGCGTCAACATTCATGGGACGTGGGAACTCCTCGCCATCCATAGTCTCAAGAATTAATGCACCACCAGAGAAGGCTTTCTTGACAACATATGGGCCTTCAAAATTGGGAGTCCACTTGCCCCTAGAATCAGTGTTGAAAGACATGATCTTCCTGAGCACGAGGTCTCCTTCTCTGAATTCACGAGGTTTGACCTTTTTATCAAAAGCTTTCTTCATTCTTCTCTAATATAACTGGCCATGACACAAATCTATCATTCTCTTTTCCTCAATCAAATTCAATTGGTCAAACCTGTTCTGGACCCATTCAACCTCCGTCAACTTGGTTTCCATTATCACACGCAACGAGGGAATCTCTACCTCAACCGGGAGTACGACTTCCATTTCATATACTAAGGAGAACGGGGTTGCTCCTGTTGAAGTGAGGACAGATGTTTGATATCCATGCAGAGCAAAAGGAAGCATTTCATGCCAATCCTTATAAATAACGACCATCTTCTGGATAATTCTCCTGATATTCTTATTAGCAGCTTCAACAGCCCCATTCATCTTTGGCCTGTATGGAGATGAATTATGATGGACAATCTTGAATTCTTCACACAGTTCTGTCATCATCTTGTTGTTCAAATTCGAGCCATTGTGAGTGATGATTCTTCTCGGCACACCATATCGGCATATAAGATTATTCTTAATGAAGCCCACAACCACCTGCTTAGTAACATTGGCATATGAAGCAGCCTCTACCCACTTGGTGAAGTAATCAATTGCTACCAAGATAAAATGGTGCCTATTCGAAGCTTTGGATTCTATTATCCCAATCATGTCAATACCCCACATAGAGAAAGGCCACGGGGAGGAAATCACATTGAGAAGTGTCGGAGGCACATGGACCTTGTCTGCATAAATCTGGCATTTATGGCACTTCTTTGTAAATTTGTGTGATACGGTGGCAAGAACCGAGACTGTTTTTAGGAATTGCTGGTTTGCGTTTTGCGTTTGTGTTTGCAAAATGTTGCGGTAAGCAAGAGTCGCCACTGACTTTTATTTTATCCAACAAGGAAAGGAAAAAAGCACAGAAAAATTCCTTTTTTCGAGATTTTGAGTACAGGGGATAGATTATAGAAAGGGAAGGTATTAGCACCCTTTCTATCTGTGGTTTTCCACAGGCTCTTAGGTACTTGCTCATCATTTTCAAAATTGCTTCTTTGTGCGTTTGTATGATTTGAAAAGTTTTTGACTTTGATTTAACTCTTGCTTCTGTCTTCAAGAGTGTTACGAAGTGTTTTTGAAAGCTTTGTTTTAAAAGTGTAAGTTTGAAAAAGTTTGGATTGAGCAAGTACTTAAGAACTGATTTACCTACTCGAAAAGGATAATTGTTCTATGTTTATTTCCTTTAGACCGTGCTATCCCACTATTAGTGAGTATGTAGCATCATCGTCGGAGTTTTGAGGGTCAATTCAAAAGGGCCGTACGGTCGCCAAAGCAATGTTAGGACGCCTTAGTAATAACCCTAATGTCTTAGATCAATTATTCGAGGCAACCATTCCGAGGAAACTTTTCTGTACGGGACTTTGATCTTTGTTTAGACAAGAGAGCAACCACTAAAATATCCTATAACTAATGACCGTTTACCGAAGGCAGCCAAGTGGGAGTGTACCCTAGGAGTGCGCATGTGCGAGTGATTCAATTTCAGATTATTTATCTTTGCACATTTAGGGTTTGCTAACTGTTTTAAAGTTTACATACATTCTTGTCATGCAACCCTAATTATTCATACATCTAACAGTTATTATTTTGCGGAAATTAAAGTGCAGAAATTAAACTAAGCTATTACAAGGCTTCGGGTATTTACATAGCCAAAAACAAACCCTTAAAAATAAAGCGATAAATGATAGATAAAAGACCTAATTAAACTATTACAACTTGTGGGCAGTTACATCAATATGGTAAAAATAATAATAAAGCGCACGAGGAAATTAGAACGATAAAAATTAGGGTTTGACCCTTTCTAACCTAATTAAAAGAAAAAAATGTTTTTGTTTATTTTTTAAGAAAAGAATTAGGTTTTAAATTAAATACTAAATTAATTAGCTAATGAAATTAATTAATAAAAATAAATATTTAACCTAATCTTGTGTTTTTGTTATTTTTAAGAAAAGAAAATAGAATTAAATTATAAACAAAACCCTAATTGTTCTAACTATTTTTAATTTATTTATAAAAAGACTTAAAGTTATCTAAAATTAACAACCTAATTAAATTAATTTAATTTTTTTTTTGATAAAAAATAAATATCCTAAATTTAATTGGATGAAAATGTTATTTTTGTGATTTTTTTGATAAAAGAAAATTAATTTTGCGTTAGTAAATAAATAAATTAAATAGAAAAAGATAAAAAGAAAAAGAAAAGAAACTTGGGCCTGGGAAGCAATCTGAAGGGGGGTGTGAATATCCAAATCTGGGGCCAAAACATGGTGATCCACGTTGACTCTCAAGATCTGATGCTACGTGTTGACTGCAACCCATGATGGTCCCTCATTGCTGACCTTTGGATTTGGCCATCTGGCCACTTGGCAGACTGGATGATGAGGTTACATGGTGGACCTTGCCCTTGTGTACGTGCTGGATCCTGAAAAGGAAAATAATATGAAGAATAGGGGGGACCTGGGATTCGAACCCAGGTCCTGAAGCACTTTACAACCATCTGGCTACCAACTGAGCTACACGCGTTTCTTGTTCATATAATAAGCAAAAATCATAATATATAATAATATGAAAAAGGGCGCCAGGATTCAAACAAGCGAATGAAACAAAGCCACGTATGTTATCTTCTTCCTTGCACCGTTGGTAAAAGTCCCAGACTTTTACCTACGGACGTTTGTCCGTCACTACAAACTGGGCTTGTTCCAAAATCCTCCATGAGCAATATAAATGACATCTAATGCCATGGATCGAACCGTCTTGTCATCCTGAACATCATGGTACCTTTCATGAAGGCTAATTTTGCCTGCATACAAAAAACTTAAAACGGAACCAAAAAACCTAACAATGGCAATTCTTGATTCAGTCTATGAAAACGCATTTAAGTATTACAGAAAGCTTGCAAATGCTCTAAGGATCAAGAATATATGATTACATTATGCTATATGTGCCAGAATTATGCAAGCCGATTTCAAAAATAAATCAATATCACAGATGACTTACAGTGGTATTCAGGGCCTAGAAATGCTTGCTCTTGATTGGTTTTGCTTGCTGGTGATCCCAGGAAGCGATTGGGATGGTCAAAGGATCTTGAAATTGCTTCAAAGTATGAATTCTTGTTTTCACTTTTTCTTGTTTTTTTTAAGTTTTGTTCTTGTTGTTGCGCCTCTCTCTAGCCTTCTATTTGGTCTGCAAATACTCCTTATGTACTGAGGAATGAATTAGGGTTGCCAATATGATCACAATCTTCCTTCATCAATGCTTTTGATTTTGATTTGATACACTTGAAAATCATTCTAAAAATAGCCTAAAATCAATCTTTTTTTGCACTCCAAGCTTTTGCACGAATTCAATCTCATGCTAGCTGGAATTTAAGACCTGAAACATGTATCAAATCATGAGATTTCAATATTTTGGATTTTCTATGATTTGTTTTGATTTAAATTGATTTAATTCATATAAAAATCAAAACAAATAATAAAATAAGATAATGACAAGTGGAAGGGGTTGGAACTCGTGGACTATGGTGCCAACTCAAAACAAGTGTAAAAGATTGGGCCCATTAAGCAATATTTGCATTTTTAGGCATAGTTGACTTTTGGCAATTTTGCAAAAAAGGTCAACTTCACCAATGTATATCTTCCTCAATTTTGACTCTTTGAAGGTGTTCTTTGACTTTTTATAAAGCTTGATATGTCCTCTAAGCAACCCTTTTTGTATCATCTTAATTTGATATTCCATGCTCATGTGTGAAGCTTTGATAAAAAAGGTGTTTTTGTTGACTTTTCAAAATGACCTATAATGTCCAAATTCATAACTTCTTGTGAGTGCATATTTTGAACTTGGGAGATGAAGATGGATTTTAGAGCATGTCATACTCTTCAAAATGAGCTTTGGATGGGTCATTTCTCATAAAGTATGAGAAAGTTATGCTTGGTCAAAGTTGAGTTGACTTTTCCTACAAAACCCTAATTTAGCAACTTTTGATTCTTGATGAATTATGAGCAATCCTTGATGAATCATGATCAAACCTTGATTACATGATGAAATATACTTCAAAAGGAGGATGTTGACAAAAAATCTTGAAGTTTGACTGTATGTAGGCCACAGTTGACTTTTGCCCTAGCACAATCGATTCTCAGGCCTTTGAGCAATTGACTGAGCAAACTTTATCTGTAGGGCTTGAAACTTGACATGGATGATCTTGAGAACATTAGGACATTGGTGGGAATTTGGGATCCCTTGGACTTAATTATCTTGATGCAACATGAAACCCTAATTTGAGGTAGACTGCCTTAGGAGAGAGCTTGTCTGGCCAACCCTTGGACTTCCTTGAGCAACTTGAGGATCTTTCTTGAAATGTTTTGAGAAATATGGGAGGGCAAATTTTGGGGTACAATAATTTGTAACAATCAGGTTCCATTGTCAGCCAATAATAACCTTCCCTTAGCATCTTTTTAGCCATCTAATGTCCATTGGCATGAGTGCCAAATGAACCTTCATGAATCTCATGCATCAACATGTCTGATTCGTGTCTATCCACGCATCTGAGAAAGACCATGTCATAATTTCTCTTGTACAACACATTTCTTCTCAATGTCTTTCTATCTTTCCTCGACGCACTAGTCGAGTATTCTTGAGTCTGAAGAAAATGCTTGATATCATAATACCAGGGTTTTTCATCTGCTACCTCATATGCTGTAAACACATGAGCGGGCCTATCCAGCCATCGGACCGCAATTCAGGGTATATCATTCCAAGCATTCACTTGGTACGTAGAAGCCAGGGTTGCCAGAGCATCCGCCATTTGATTTTCATCTCTAGGGATGTGATGGAATTCAACTTTATTAAAGAATGGTAATAATCTTCTAGCATAATCTTTGTAAGGGATCAAGCCAGGGTGACGAGTATCCCATTCTCCTTTAATATGATTTATTACTAAAGCTGAATCACCATATACATCGAGAATTTTAATTCTGAGATCAATAGCTTCTTCGAGACCCATGATGCAAGCCTCGTATTCTGCCATATTATTAGTACAATCAAATGTTAACCTTGCGGTAAAAGGAATGTGAGATCCATGAGGAGTGACAATCACATCACCAATTCCTTTACCATAAGGATTCACAGCTCCATCAAATATCATATTCCAACGAGATCCAAGGTCTGAAACTTCCTTAGGTAATGGTTCATCACAATCTTTCACTTTCAGGAACATCACATCCTCGTCAGGGAATTCATATTCTGCAGACTTGTGATCTTCCACTGGTTGGTGAGCAAGATAATCTGCCAACACACTACTTTTAATAGCCTTTTGAGTAAGGTATTCGATATCATATTCAGATAACAACATCTGCCAACGGGCAATTCTCCCAGTAAGAGCAGGATTTTCAAAAATGTACTTGATTGGATCCATTTTGGAGATTAACCAAGTGGTGTGATTCAACATATACTGCCGCAAACGTTTTGCCGCCCAGGCCAAAACACAACATGTTTTTTCCAGCATGGAATACCGCGACTCACAATCAGTGAATTTTTTACTGAGATAATAAATGGCAAACTCCTTCTTCCCTGTTTCATCATGTTGTCCCAGAATACAACCCATGGATTTATCTAACACTGTCAGATACATATTCAACGGTCTTCCTTCTACGGGAGGGAGAAAGATAGGAGGTTCAAGCAGATATTCCTTAATACTTTCAAATGACTTTTGGCAGTACTCCGTCCACACACAACCTTGATCTTTCTTTAACAACTTAAAGATCGGTTCGCATGTTGTAGTCATGTGGGAAATGAACCTGGAAATATAATTCAAACGCCCGAGGAAACCTCTGACTTGATTTTCAGTTCTTGGTGATGGAATTTCTTGAATTGCTTTGACTTTATCAGTGTCAACTTCAATTCCTTTATGGATAAAAATGAAACCCAACAACTTCCTCGGTCGAACACCGAAGGTGCATTTATTTGGATTCAGGCGGAGACGATACTTCCTCAAACGCTGAAACAACTTCAACAAATCTTCTATATGCCCTTCTACAGTCTGGGATTTGGCAATCATATCATCAACATATACTTCAATTTCCTTGTGTATCAGATCATGGAATATGGTTGTCATAGCCCTCTGGTACGTTGCACCAGCGTTCTTCAACCCGAAGGGCATCACTTTGTAACTGAATGTTCCCCAGGGTGTGATAAACGTTGTTTTTTCCATGTCCTCTAGAGCCATTCTTATTTGATTATACCCGGAAAACCCGTCCATGAACGAGAATACTTTGAATTTTGTTGTGCTATCCACTAGCATATCAATGTGTGGAAATGGAAAATCATCTTTTGGACTAGCTTTATTTAGATCTCTGTAATCTATGCACATGCAGACTTTTCTGTCTTTTTTCGGTACTGGGACAATATTGGCAATCCATTGAGGATACACTGACGTCACAAGAAAACCAACATTAATCTGCTTTAGAACCTCCTCTTTGATCTTTACTGCCATATCTGGGTGAGTTCTTCTCAACTTTTGTTTAATTGGCGGACACTCTGGCTTCAATGGTAAACGATGCTCGGCAATATCTGTATCTAGACCAGGCATATCTTGGTAAGACCAAGTGAAAATATCTGCATACTCTTTCAACAGCTCAATAAACCTTCTCTTTACATCAGGATGCAACGATGCTCCAATCTTGACTTCCTTCGGGTCTTCTTCTGAACCCAAATTGATCACTTCCAAAGGCTCTTTATATGGTTGAATGGTATTTTCCTCGTGCTCAAGCAACCGTGAGACCTCTTCGGGAATATCATCATAATCTTCTTCTTCAGCCCCATACACAGGACATTCAAAGTTGGGAGAGGATGCAGGGTCATTGTATTCAACGAGTTTTTTAATTAATCTGCACATATGATTTATGATTGATTTTAGAAACTAACACATATAACAAGTGATCATGCACATTGAATTTCAGTTATTATTTATTTTGAAAGGGTTTTTTTATTACCATTTCCAAGAAGAAAAAAAAGAAAAACAAACACAATTTGGGAAACAAAGTCAACTTATATTAATGATCTTAACAGTCACAGCAAACAGATAAGCCCTTCAACATTAATACTTCCACCTTGGGCAGAGTGAAAGATTTAAAAAAAAAGATTAATCAAATCAAATTACTTTGAAATATGTGTGCAAGAGGGAATATCAATGGTGACCTAGTTCTGAACCCTGACTCCATGCATCACATAATTCGGCATTTCCTGCTCTGCTTCATCCTCTTCGACAACATTAATTCCAGAATCAGTTAGATGGAGGTAACCTCCACTGCAGAAAACATCATGATAGCTGCTCATAGTATACTTTGACTTCAAACCTTCGACTTTGCCATTCTTCGAAGAGAAACCCAAACCAGTTTTGTTCTTGTTCACGGGTGGATCCATAATTCGCCCTCAAACTGCATTATGACCATTGCGTACAACCTATTGCGCGTCCTTCAGCGAAACCATGGAATTCTCATTTCTCCTTATGTTGTTAACAGATAGGGCTTGGAACTGGGTTCCAACAGTAGCCTCATCTGCTTCTACAATACTGAAGGAGGACAAATGAGATATCAACAATGCATGCTCCCCACTTATGATCACTACCTTCCCTTCACGCACAAACTTTAGCTTCTGATGTAAGGTTGAAGTGACAACCCCTGCTTCGTGTATCCATGGTTGTCCTAGTAAACAACTATACGCGGGAATAATGTCCATGACCTGGAAGGTTATCTGGAAAAAATATGGTCCTATATGGATGGGTAAGTCCACTTCACCAATGACAGATTTCCTCGACCCATCAAATGCTTTCACAATGATGCCACTCGGGCGCATAGGTGTTCCTTGGTATTTCAACTTCATGAGAGTACTCCTCGGTATAAAATTCAGCGCAGATCCATTATCAATTAGCACATTGGATAGAGAATCATTCTTGCAGTTCATAGATATGTGGAGGGTCAGGTCGTGATTCCTCCCTTCATCTGGTAATTCATCATCGCAGAAACTCAAGTTATTACATGACGTAATGTTTCCAATTACGCTGCTGAATTGATCTATTGGCATGACACACTCCACAAAAGCTTGGTCCAGTACCCTCATCAGGGATTCTCTATGAGCATAGGAATTCATTAATAAAGCTAAGATAGATATCTTTGAAGGAGTCTGCAGTAGCCGATCTACAATTCTGTAGTCGCTCATCTTAATTATCTTCAAGATATCATCCACTTCTTTATCTAGCGTAGCTCTGCTAGTCTCTCCTGTAGCCTTCTTAGGTTCATCATTCTCAGCAATTTTCTTTCCAGCAGAGACATCTCTCCGAACAACCGGTGCAAACACACGACTGCTACGGGTCATCCTGCTATTTTCAGCTATATTCCCAACATCGGGCATTGGCTGGATGGGAATTTCAACCCCGTCTTCCACATTGTAGCGTTGTATTTGTAAGGCACAACCTTATCTGACTTGTAGGGGGTAGGACCTGGCAAACTAATTACCAATGGGGTAACAACTGGCTTGCTATGATACTCCACTTCAAAATGGGCGGGTGCACCAAAACAAGGCACGATGACGTTTACCCCTTCTTCAACATAATCAGTCATCAATAAGTCATTTCTAGAAAACAAATCTTCGTCTGGAGAGAAATACTCATATGCAGAGGCATACTCTTCATCTGACTCTTCTTCCGTTAAACAAACCTCAACCATATTAACCTCATGATAATCATCCCTCTAACCTGTAATCTTGATAGTTTCATTGTCTAACAACAACTGAACACCCTTATTTACGATTGAACATCCTCGGGGATCTAGACAACAAACTAGGCAAGATCCATATTGGTGTCCCACTTGACCATCCGTATGGCAGAAGGTAGCATGCAACTGCACGAGATCCTCATTCATATACTCCACATCAAAAATTCTGAATTCACCGGGACATCCAGAAACCATGTGCATTTCCACTTCATACTCTGCCCTAGGCCTGATTATGTGGATAAGGCCCTCATCCATCATCTCCTGTAAATCAACCTTTATCTTCTCGTAACCCTGTATGTTTGTACTGCAAATAGCACAACTGGTATGGTCATGCGTATAGTAGCTAAATTCGTATAGGTTTGCATGCATTTTCACCAAATCTCCTCTAACCAGATTAATGTCAAAAATCCAGAAATCACCTGGACAACCGGCCACCATATTTACAACATTTACTCCCCCATGCTTGGGTAGAGGATTATCTTTCACATTAGGTCTCATGTCCTTGAAAGATAGAACACCGGACTTTACCAATTTTGGCACCTCATTCTTCAAAGGATAATAATTATCAATACTATGCCTTGGTGCCCCCTGATGAAAAGCACATGTTTGATCTGCCTTGTAATACCAAGGCAATGGTGATGGTATGGCGGGAGGTGGTCGTGTCTGGACCAACTTTTTCTAAATCAATGTTGGTAATAACTCTGTATAGCTCATGGGAATAGGGTCATAACTTTCCCTTCTCTGATTAGACCCTTGATTCCCCTGTTGGGACGGTCTCTGATAAGCAACGGTAGTTGGAGCGACATTCATAACAGGAGTAACTAAGGCGACTTGCTGATGACGCTAATAATTCCTTCTAGGAGAGTTTACCCTCCTCTCTGGCATAACAACATTTGAATCTCCCTCTTTCTTCTTGGTAAACCCATACGATGGCTTCTTTACACCTCCAGATCCTTCACTCTTCGTCAAATGACCTTCTCTTACAGCCTCTTCCAAGCGGATACCCATTCCTACCATCTCAGTAAAGTCACTTGGTACACTTGCTACCATCCTTTCGTAGTAGAAAGCACCCAGCGTCTTTAAGAAAATCTTAGTCATCTCCTTCTCTTCCATGGGAGGAATCACTTGGGCGGTTACCTCGCACCATCTCTGCGCATACTCTTTGAACGATTCTCTGTCCTTCTAAACCATCGCCCTAAGTTGATCACGGTCAGGCGCCATGTCCATGTTGTACTTGTATTGTTTGATGATTGCTTCTCCCAAATCATTAAAAGTATGGATATTAGTGTTGTCCAAACTCATATACCACTTCAACGCAACACCGGTCAAACTATCCTGAAAAAAGTGAATCAGCAGACGCTGATCATCAGTATGGGTATAAATTCTCCTCACATACATCACCAGATGAGCATGAGGGCAAGTGTTGCCCTTGTACTTCTCAAATTCTGGGACCTTGAACTTAGCAGGTATCTTAACGTTTGGGACCAGGCATAGCTCATTCACATTCTGCCCAAATAGATCTTTTCCCCTGAGGGCCTTCATCTCTCTCTGCATCTTGTCAAACTGCTCTCGAAAATCATCCATTCTGTCATAAAGACCCAAGTCTTCACTCGGCGGAGGTAAAGGACGACACACATCATTATTAACAAACGAAACCATATTCACCGAAGGAGGCGTAGCAAGAGCAGCATGCACCACAGGAGGTGCTAGAGTAACAATAGTCTAAACCACTGGAGTATCTTGAGGACTACGATTGAAACCTTCAGGCGCAAAATTCTCTGGCATTCCCCATGGATAACCTTGAGGCATACGGTTCTGAACAACAGTTGGAGTAGCAGATACAGGAACAGTCGGAGCTTCAGTAGTTTCCCTTGTTGGTTGAGGTTAAACACTCGGTGGCTGATTCTGAGCAGCCACCAGAGCTTGCATCAGAGCGGTCAGATTGGCCATGTCGGCCTTCAAAGCAAAAACTTCTTCGCATAACTTGCGGTTCTATTGTTCTAAGTTATCCATCTTCTTTTTGAAATTAGCCCGAGTGTTGTAGTGATGAGTCAGCTTGCTGAACGGAGTAAAGGAGCTTGGTAAGACATCTGGGTATGCATAAAAAATGCAAGAAGTATGTGCAATATGATGCATGATATGCAATGCACATGATTATTTTTTACTTCATTATTTAATATTTCAAGGGATTTAAGATTTATAGACATATTGCAAACATCAAAGTAATAAGGCTTTTTTGAAATATTGAAAAATTTATTATAATAACTCCAAAATGGATTACAAGTTTCAATGATCCCAAGTACAAGATGAAAATACAATCTAAAATCTTGAGAAATAGAACTGATGGAGATCACTCTATACGCTGGCGCTTCCCTGTAAGCCTGGCAATCTGAGCCTTCAACCTTTGGTTTTCTTCTGCATGTCTGATGGCAATCTCTTTCCAATCATCTGAATCAGGAAGTAAGTGATCAGCACCTGATTGAGGCTTAGAAGAGAATAAATCCCCTTGCCTCTCCATAGACTCTACCGCCCGACTCTCAAGGATATCAATCAAGTCGACTTTCTCCTTCAAGTCTGCTCTGTAAGAACTCTCTAAAGTTTGGAACTTGTTCTTCCAAGCATCCCTTTCCTGTTGCATCCTAACCAAAGCAAGTTGCAGCTCTTCCAGATCATCTAATAAGGGATGAGTGGTCTTCACAAATATATCAGGCATGGGTGTCTCCCGGGTATACGACATCTTTAACTTAATGGCTCTCGATCGGATCCACTTAAGATATGGCGCCAAAGAAACAGCACCCCTAGGTCCCAAATCCTTCCTACCCTTCTTATAAATCTGACGCCAGGCCTTCGCAATCTGCTCCCTAGCTTCCCTATGGTCTTCCCCTTCCTTCAGAAAGAAACTACTCAAATGAATACTATTTGGTTTATCCCTCATCGGATAACTAAGTTTTCACCGTGCAAGAACAGGGTTATAGTTAATTCCTCCCTTTGTACCAAGAAGAGGTACATTGGGGAAACTACCACAACTGTCAATAATCTCTATATCCTGATAGGCTTGATGATACTAATAAATATTCGAGTGAGTAAGTTCCATGATCTTAGGAGCCCAACGGGGTTCCTTCTTGACATCCCAAAAAGCATCAGACTGAGGCATATGAGAGATAAACCACCGGTACAACAGAGGTGTGCAACAGATAATCATTTCCCCATGATAAGAATTTCGAAGATGAATAGAGTAATAAGAATCACCCAACAGTGTAGGAACTGGGTTTCCAATCATGAAAATCTTGATAGCGTTAATGTCGACAAACTTGTCCATATTAGGAAATAAGAACAACCCGTAAGCAAGTAGGGAAAAGATGGCCTCAAAAGCAACTGTACTTTTCATTCTGACAAAGTAACGAGCTTTCTCCAATAAGAACTGAGTTGGTAATCCTCTAATCCCTCCTTTAGTAGTCATATGGGCTTCCACCTCAGACTTCCCCAGATGAATCAAAGCAGCAATCTCATGTGGTTTTGGCTCACCCTCCAAACCAGTAAAAGGAACACTATTAGTAACAGGCAAATCCAATAGATAAGGATACTCCTCCAGTGTAGGCATCAACTGATAGTCGGGAAAAGTAAAGCAATGATACATCAGATCATAGAACTGGACCATAGTCGAGAGAAAACCCTCCTTCATCTTCAGCTTCATGAGAGGGATAATGGATCCATACTTCTTCCGAAAGTCTGCAGAACACTCAATCTCGGGAATTAGACTGATCAACTCATTTATCTTGGGATCCTTGAAACTATATTTTCCGGTCTTTCTCTTTCCAGAATCCATGGTTAGAAAGTACCTGAGATATTCACAAATAGTCAACCTTTAAATCCCTTGAAATATGGTTTCTTCAAAAGACGCTTATGAGTGCATGGATGCATGATGCAACAATCACACACAAGATCACACATATAGGGTCCATAGGTTCAACGTCACAAGCATGAGGTCGAAGATACTACCCGTAAGGTGTTGGTCTAAAGTTATCACCTGCCGAACAAGGTTCTAGAGGTTCCCAGAGTCTACATCCTTCCTTCGGATATTACCAACTTCCCGATTAACTTGGCAATTAGTAATATTCTCAAGAAAGACTCGTCTGAGCGTAGTATCGCGTGACAACTATTTCTGGATTACTCCGTCATAGCTTCCGCAGTACACCTAAAAGGCCAAGATGGGTTTGGTATTCTATGGTCCTCAGTTTCAGCAGGCTCCCAGGTCGAAAGCAGTACGTCTTTCTGATTACTTGGTAAACGACACTACAGTCAAAGGGGCCTCCACTGAGTGGGGGATCTCATGCCTCCTTTTTTGGGATTACTCCCTCAAAGTTAACATGACTATACCGTCCGTCCTATCTTAAAGTTTGCCCAAGTCCGGGTATAGGACTTATGAGTAATCACCAAGCACCATGAAAACCGGGAAAATCCAGACAAACATATATACAACATATAACACAAAAAAAGTAATAACACATATACAGATACAAACAAAGATAGGCTTAACCCACTTAGAGATGGACTAGCAAGTGGTCAATCTATCCCCAGTGAAGTCGCCATTTTTTGTAGCGGTAGAAATGCTTAAGACTAAGCCATTGGATTGACTAGACTTTATACAAATCAAAATAAAAATCGCCACCGCGCTTTATTATTTCCAAAGGAATGGGAAAAGAGCGAATAACCCAAAAAGAGGGGGGGGGGGGGAATTCAAGGTAAGGGGGTTGGTTATGCAAAGGGAAAGTATTAACACCCTAAACATCTACGGTACTCCGCAGGAGCCTCTTTGTAAAAATCTGTATATTTAGGCTATAAAAAATGTTATATAAAATGAATGGTAGAGGTGAGAAAAGAAATATATATTTTATGATTTTTGCACCCGCCGTGGTTGCGAACCTTTAGTGCCTACGTACCACATTTCGTGCAAAAGGGGATCAGGGCACACGTAGTTCCTTTTTTTAAAATTTAAAACCCGAATGTGTTGGTTAATTTTATAAGATAAAACATCATCGTCATTGTCCATGTGGAAAACATACCTACCACCCACAATCATGAGAAAGGAGAATTTGCATCATCTCAAAGTGGAGGATATGGCTTGGATTTCAAAATCAACAATGCCTCACTCAACACCCAAGTGGAAAATATATGTCTTCACTATATATTGTAGAAGTATAGTTGTTTACATCACTACAAGGATTGACAAGAGTTTAATTTTTTCAGAAAAAGTTTTAAAGGTAAAAAGCCAAAGTGGAAAAATGGTTTTAAATGAGATTGATTGACTTTTAGTCTTCTCAAAAAAATGTCAAGGTATTATTAAGTTGATTGGAGTTTATTTATGAAAATGTTTTGAAAATACATGGACATAAGTCCAAGTTTATTATGAAAATGGTTCAAATTTTAAAACAAGAAGAGTTTTCAAAAGGAGGGAGAAGATTTTTGAAATTAAAGAAGATGGGAGGAGAAGAAGAGGCTATCCTAAAGCATAAGGTAATAGCTAGGGATAAGAACCATCTAACCAACAAGAAGCCAATACTTGGAATTATGAGCCAAGATAGAATTCCCATTCTTTGGATTGAAACCAAGCAAGCAAAAATACTAGACCTCTTGAGATAATCAAACTTCAAGTGTATTAAGTCTTCTCAAAAATTGGGCAGAGTAACGGCTGTATATGGGTGAATTCCAGATTACAAACAAAGAATGTAATCACAAAAACCTGCACACAAAAACAAATAACCAACCCAATGTCTTGAGGTAAACCTCAAGAGCTCCAGACAAAAATAATCAGATAAGATCATAAGGTTTCCAAGATAGGCCAAGGTTTCTAATCCTAAGTCCAAGAAAAGTCCCATGCTCCATAATGCCGAGGATAGTAGCCAAATAGTCCAAGTACCATTAAAGGTTTTTTAGGGTTTATGTTGATTATTAAGTATCTTAAGAAAGGAAAAGAAAAGCTCAAGTGAGCAAAGTAGAAAATGGCAAGAAAATAAATGCTCAAATGAACAAAGATGAAAATGGCATGAAATGTAAATGCTAAAAGTAAATAGTACATAAAGCATAAAAAAGAATAAAAGCATAAGGTAAAAACAAGTCAATAATTAGTGGTTAGTTGGATGACCATCTTGAAACTTGCATTTGGAACTCATTAGAGGATTGGTAGAACCAAAACCTCCACACAACAAGTTGCATTTGCTTTTTGTCAAGTATATCATCCATTTTGGAATTCTCATAAGTACCATTTAATGATCAACGATGTTTAAGTGATCCGTGTTGACCAAAGGTGTTGTAGATCCATTAGAGGATTGGTAGAACCAAAGCCTCCATAGAATGAATCTCAAGGTTATTAGATCAAAGAGATCAAATTAACAAACTTGGGCTTGCAATCATAAGTTTGGGCCACGAATGATCATTTATTCGAATCAGGACAAAATTTAGCGCTATGTTAAGCAATCATAAGTGGACTTATATAGAAGTCGCACCTATTTTGAGGCCGGTCAATATCAATTTATGCACCATTTGTTTTGAGACATGATATAGAGATCATGCTCCAATAACACCTAGGGCAATAAGAAGGGGATGAGATGAAGAGGGATGGGGAAAAAAATACATAAACCACATTTGAATTAAATTTTAATCAAACTATTATTAAAATCATTCATCCATTTTTGTGGAGTTAAACTTAACACCATGGATCCAATGATGTTAATAAAGTTCATGATCCAAAATCTAACCCAAGATCAACCAGAAAATAGTCACAAAATAATATCACATTTTAATATATACAAAAGGGGAAAAAATAATGTTTAAAAAAATAGAAAAATAAAGAGAAAAATATCAAATATGTTCAAATTAATCAAAAAATAAAAAATAAGACCATAGAAAAATCAGAAATGGATCCAAATATTTTTATAAAATTTTTGGTAATTTTTAAAAGTCAGAAACTATTTTTAAACTATTTAAAATTTCTCACACAAATAGAAAATAGGTCAAAAATAGTACACTTCAATATAAAATTCCATTAAATTTTCATAATGTCAAAAATATGCAAAATAATATTTATGAATTTTTTCAGAATTAAAAAATGTCAGAAAGTATTTTTTAAGTAATTGAAAGAAAGAAAATCATTCAAAAAAATACAAAAATATCAAATGTCAAAATAAAAATGTGAAAATATAGTCATGAGATCAGAAATAATTCAAAGTATTTTTGTGAATTTTTTCATAATTTTTGGATAAAAAATAAAAGAGTTATGTATTTTTGGAAATTTAATCAATAAAAATATAAAATCCGAAAATAAAATAAAACCAAAATCTTGACGTACTCTACAATATCTATGTTGGTCATTTTTTCATTTAAAGAATTTATCTTGATGTAACTTGCTTTGACGAAAAGTGTCTTTTTGTTGACTTTTGAAATAACTTATAATATATTGGCCCATAACTCTCAAATGAATCATTTTTTGGACTTGATCTTAGAGAGACAAAGTTGTAGAGAATTTATTTTCATTAAATATGAGCTTTGGTTGAGAAAAATCTGATGAAGCATGTGAAAGTTGTGCTTGGCAAAGTTCAATTGACTTCTCCTTAAGAAAACCCTAATTTGGTAACTTTTGACTTTTGATGACTCTTGAGTTTTCTTGATGAATCATGATCAACCCTTGATCAAATGATGAATATGACTTCAAAATATTGATGTTGACCAAAAATCTTGAAGTTTGACTGTATGTTGACCATAATTGACTTTTTGTCCAATATAGTTGATTTTCAGTCATCTGAGCAATTGACTGAGCAAACTTGTGATGCAAGGATTGAAACTTGTCACGAGAATTCTTGGAGACATATGAGAAACCATGAAATACACTTGAGGCATTATAAATCTAGTATTCCTTGAGAAAAGTGAAACCCTAGTTGTAAGTCCATTGCTTAGCAGGAGAATTTGTCTGATCAATTCTTGAGCAAACTTGAGCATTTGAGAACCCTAGAAGAATGTCTTGGATAATGGGAGGGAACATTTTGGGGTACAAAAGTTTCCCCTATTCAATATTCTTAAGCCTGAAGAGTTAGATTGGCATGTCCATCATTTTTTATCTGAAGGTGGAAGAGAATTGAACACTTAAGTGCCCGGAAATTTGCACTCGTTGGTGCACGAAGTGATGCTGTTGGTTGATAATATTGCTTGAATGGGCTTAAATATGACATCTAGAGAGGTAATAGAGTGTCGTTTGAGACGGGCTTATAGATGCCATCCAAAGTAACTGTCGATAAGAGTATCAGAATGAGCTTATGCTTGACTCTATCTGAAGAATGCTTTTCAGAATAAATCTCTGAGGAAAATGCTTATCAGATTTAGTATTTGAGGAAAATTCTTATCAGATTTAGTCTCTAAAGGAAGTCATTTGGTCATGTAGATAGTATCCCCATCTTGTTTCAGGAATTGATCTACATTATGTTTTTGTTGGTAAACTCGTTCTGTTTGGGGAATTCATACCACTTGGTCATATAGATAGTTTCCCCGTCCTGTTTCGGGAATTAATCCTTGCCTGGTCATATAGATAGTTGCCCCGTTCTGTTTCGGGAATTAATCTAGGACCTGTTATTTGTTGGTAAACCTGTACTATTTCGAGAATTCATATTGCCTGGTCATATAGATAGTTACCCCATCCTATTTCAGGAATTAATCTCAGACCTGTTTCCTTGTTGGTAAACTCATCCTGTTTTGGGAATTCATACCGCTTGGTCATATAGATAGTTTCCCCGTCTTGTTTCGGGAATTAATCTCTGACCTATTTTAAAAGTGTTGATGGTATTCGTCTGTTAGTAGAGTAACCTGAAAGAAACAAAGTTAGTTTTATGCAATGTCAAGATATATGTAATGCATTGCGTAATGATGTTGTCAAAGTAAATGAGAGTGTCATATGCGTTTCGTATGCATATGCTATGATATTTTATAAATGATTTATGGATGTAAGATGTTGCTGACGACAGTGATAGCTTCGTATGACATCATTGGCTGGGGAAAATAATTCCCAGACTGTTGATGTGGATGAAGAATATGAATCTTCCATCTTGTTTAGAATGTCTATGCTGGGGATTCCTACTTTCTATTTGAGGACACTCCAATGGGGATGTTCGACTTCAGCTTGGGGATAGAAGATTTCCAGGAACATCGGTCATCCATCGTTGGATTCTTCCGTACCCTGACTAGGGATAAAAGAAATGGATATTCCTCTGATGCAATATCTGACCAGGTTTCAGATGTTGTGGAAACTCTCTGGGGATAGCAACCTTGACTTCACTTTACTGGAGAAGAGAACTTTTCCAGGGATTTTCAATAATCGGAGAGATGAACTTTGTTGGGGAAATAAACCCTGCTGGGGAAATAAACCATGTCGGGGAAGAGAATTCTACAGGGGATTTTACAGGGTTGGAGAAATAAACTCCGCTAGAGAATTAAATTCCTGTAAACTGTGCTGAAGGAATCATTTCCGATGGGAAATGGAATTCAGTAGGTTGTGTTGTGGAAGTTTCCATCATTTGATAGGAAATGATCAAACTTCTTTATCCACTATGGAACCTAGTGGGGGAGATAATCATGTAAACTGCTAGAAGATGCCCCAATTTCTGTCTGAGGGCACATTAGACTTGTTGGGGAATATATCTCCGTCGGGGATGAGATTGCAAAGGTAGCTCTTCTAGAGATAGTTCCATGGAGATTATTCTGTGGGGATTTGTGGACGACTTGAACGTTATCCCGACTTCTAGAGTCTTTAGTAAATGCTTATTCCTGTTTTATGCATGCATTTGTTAACATTATTCATATTCAAATGCATAATTTCATTCAATTTAGTCATTGGACATTTTTACAAACAAAGCAGAGATAGTAAAGCAATTTTGAATTTTGAATTTATATTTGTATTGAAAGTTTGCCTATAAATAGGCAATTATGTAAAAAGAGACAGAGATCTTGGTAAGAGTAAATCATCGTAAAATAAAGAAAAGTATAAAGAAAACAAATAAATAGGCATGTGGCAATGATCCCATCGAGTCTCAACTCTGATATTGCCCCTATGTCTTCAAGCATCTCATACCCCGCTGTTGGAAATTGTTGACTGAATTGATCTATACCATCTGAACTTGGTGTTGATAACAAAGCTTGTTGTGAGTAGATGATCCAATGGGCATAGTCGTACGCTTTTAAAACCTAACTTTTTCCTGGATCACCCTTTCAGGTTTTCAATCCACCGGGATACCCTATTTTGCTCAAGCCGCCTTTTTCAGGTTTTCGACTTGCCGGGTGTACAATTTTTTTTACATATATCCATAATTTTTTCCCGAACCCTTTTGGTTCTCCGGGTTGCCCTTATTTTTGCCTAGGTCAGTCAACCTAGTGGGTCTCTTTTAGGCGTAGTATTTTTTTACTATGTCCGTGTTCACAGGGTGTGGAAGATCTTCACCTCCCATGGTGGTAAGTATCATAGCCCCGCCAGAAAATATCTTTTTGATCACAAATGGCCCTTCGTATGTAGGAGTCCATTTTCCCTTGGATCACCTTGTAGTAGGATGATGCACTTTATTACCAAGTCACCAGCCTGATATACCCAATGTTTGACTTTCTTGTTGACGGCTTTGATCATACGCTTCTGGTACATTTGACCATGACAAACAGCCGCAAGCCTCTTCTCCTCCATCAAATTCATTTTCTATAGTCTATTCTGAATCTACTCCTCTTCATCTAAACATGTGTCTCTCATAATCTGTAGAGAAGAAATTTAGACTTTGATAGGTAAGACGACCTCCATACCGTAGACTAGGGAGAATGGGGTCGCCCTAGTTGATGTCCGTACTGAAATGCGATAGCAATAAAGAGAAAATGGTAACATCTCATGCCAATATTTGTATGTCACCGTCATCTTCTGTATAATCTTCTTGATGTTATTGTTGGCGGCTTCTGCTGCGCTATTCATCTTTGGTCGATACAGAGAACAATTGTGATGCTTAATCCTGAACAGCGTGTAGAGCTCTGTGATCATAGTATTGTTGAGGTTGGTTCAGTTATCCTTGATGATCCTTTCAGGGATGCCATACTGACAGATAGTGTTATGCTTAATGAATCGGGCCACAACGTTCTTGGTGACAGAGGTAAACGAGGTTGTTTCAACCCACTTCGTGAAATAATCAATAGAGACCAGGATGAAGCGATGCCCATTAGAAGCCGTAGGCTTAATCTATCCAATCATATCAATGCCCCACTTTGCAAATGGCCAAGGAGTAGTCAAGAAGTTCAGAGGAACCAGAGGCACATGTACTTTGTCAGTATAAATCTGGCATTTGTGACAAGTTTTTAAGTGGTGATGGAAATCAGTTTCCATGGTCGACCAATAGTAAAATGCTCTCAGAATTTTCTTTGCCATTGTGTACCCACTAGAATGAGTATCAAAGATACCTTCGTGCATATCTTGCATAATCTTCTCTGGTTCCTTCTTGTCTACACAAGGAAGCAAAGTTGAATCGTGATTGCGCTTGTATAAAATTCTATTGCTCATAAAGAACTTGGAAGAGAACCTCTATGGAAATTTCTTGTCATTTATAGATGCCCCCTAGGGGTACTCTTGAGCCTCGAGGTATCTTTTTACTTCATGAAACCAAGGTTTTTCCTTTACTCCATCAGTATCAACCTCGTAGCAATGTGTCAGTTCGTCTAGTCTTTCAATGGTAATTCGAGGAGCTTCATTTATCCCATCTGAATTTGAACATAGATGACATGGTAAATAAAGCATCTGCCAACTGATTCTCTTCTCGTGGGATGTGCTCAAAAGTGATTTCTTTGAAGTACGGAATTAAGGTTAACACATGCTCTCGATAAGGAATGAAATTTGGATGTTTCGTATCCCATTCTCCATTAATCTGACTGATTACCAAAGCCGAGTCCCTAGATACATTCAAGAACTTGATTCTCATATCAGTAGAAACTTTGATACCCATGATGCACGCTTCGTATTCGGCCATATTATTGGTACAATCAAAGCATAATTTAGCAGTGAAAGGCGTATGGCAACCCTCAGGAGAGATGATCACAACAACAATTCCATTACCAAGTGCGTTGCAAGCTCCATCAAAAACCATAGTCCATCGGGGTCCTGGCTCAGTTCCTTCATACGGTCCAGGTTCTTCACAATTAGTAATTAGCATAATATTCTCATACGGGAACTCAAAATTCATAGATTGATAGTCGTCTACGGCTTGATGAGCCAAATTATCTTCCAGTATACTTCCTTAGATTGCTTTTTGGGTAGTGTACTGAATTTCATATTCTTTCAAGACCATTTTCCATCTTGCTATTCTTCCGGAGAGAGCGGGTTTCTCGAATATGTACTTTATGGGATCCATTTTAGAGATCAACAAAGTGGTATGAGTTAACATATATTTTCTTAATCGACGAGCAGCCCATGCCAAAGTGCAATAAGTTTTCTCGAGCAGTGAGTATCTTGTCTCACAGTTGGTAAACTTTTTGCTAAAGTAGTATATTGCATGCTCTTTTCAACCAGACTCGTCATGTTAGCCCAATACATACCCTATTGAATTCTCTAACACTGCAAAGTACATGATAAGAGTTCTTCCTTCAAGTAGAGGCATCAGACCCAAAGGTTCTTTGAGGTACTTCTTGATCTTTTCCAAAGTTGTCTGACAGTCATTGTTCCATTTCACTACTTGATCTTTCTTCAGTAACTCGAAGATCGACTCACAAGTAGCGGTCAAATGGGAAATAAATCTGGCAATATGATTCAATTGTCCCAGGAAACCTCTGACTTCCTTCTCAGTACGGGGAGCCGACATTTCTTGGATGGCCTTAACCTTGGCAAGATCAACCTTAATACATTTACCACTGACGTCGAAACCTAGGAGCTTACCGGATCTTACCCCAAAGGTGCACTTGATTGGATTCAATCTTAGTTGGTACTTCTTCAATCTCTCAAACAACTTGTGTAGGTGGTTGAGATGTTCCTCTTCAGTTAGAGACCTAGCTATCATGTCATCAACGTAAACCTCTATCACAAGATGGATCATGTCATGGAACAAAGCTAGCATAGCACACTGATATGTCGCACCGGCATTCTTCAAACTGAAAGGCATAACCTTGTAACAAAAAGTGCCCCACTGTGTAACAAAAGTAGTCTTCCCCATGTCTTCAGGTGCCATCTTGATTTGATTATATCCTGAGAAACCGTCCGTGAAGGAGAACACTTTGTGTTGAGCGGTATTATTAACTAGAACATCAATATGTGGAAGTGGGAAGTCATCTTTGGGGCTTGCCCTATTCAGATCCATATAGTCTACACACATACGCACCTTACCATCCTTCTTCGGTACTGGAAACACATTTTTAACCCAATCAGGATAGGACGTAACAGCTAAGAAACTTGCGTTAAACTATTTCATAACCCCAACCTTGATCTTTTCTGACATCTCGGGACACATACGACGAACCTTTTTCTTTATCAGAGAGAAACCCTCTTTCATTGGCATATGGTGAACCACAGAATCAATATCAAGCCCAGGAATGTCTTTGTATGACCAAGCAAAGATCTCAACATAGTCACACAACATTTGGATTAATCTATTTTTGACATTGCCCTTTAGATTGGCACCTATCTTGACTTCTTTCTTGTCTTCTTCAGTACCCAAGTTCACAACCTCGTCTGGCTCTTCATGCGGTTGTATGGCTCTTTCGTCCTGCACTAACAGCCTAGAAAGCTCTCCAGGTACTTCAAAATTTTCCTCACCTTCGTCCTGGCTTGGTAGATCGGATTTTAAAAGTTATAAGTAGCAATAGCAGAATTGTTATCAATGGGATCCATAGTGGATGTGAATCTGCAATTTGTTGTATGGGTGTGTGTAAGAAGACATAGCCATTTTGAAAGTAAAAAAGTAAAAGAAAGAAAAATAGCGCAAAATTTGAATGCAAAACGTCCAATGTTTTTTTGAATGAAAATATGCGAGTGAAATGACAACCCTAAAAAATGGACCGTTGTGCCCCGGGTAAGGCACAAGGCTTAAAGTTATTGTTTTAAAAATTACATAGCCAAAACTTGAAAGCAAAAAGAAACAAAAAAATAGCATTTACTCCTAACTAAAAGAGATCGGTATAATTTCTTTAGTCTTCCAATTGCTAGGTCCATTGCGGGTGGTATGAAAGATCCAGTTGTCTAGATCATAATCACTGTCAGCATCTTCTAACGCGTTGACTCCATTGTTGCTGATGCGAAATGGTGGTCTTCCAGCACGAGCATGACGAATAGCTCTTTGAGCCTCTATAGTGAAACCCAAACAAAATTTATCAAATTTGTAAGGAATATCAGGAAGTTGACCCCAAGTAGTGCAACCACCTTCTTCCACCACAACTCTAACGTCTTTTAGAGACGCCCTTCTGGGAGGAACCCTAGTAACCTTTGGAATAGCATAAACGTCTTCAGTAACGGTAGTTGTCTGAGGAATAACCTCAAAGGTCTGGCAGGGAGTTTCGATGAATTCTCCGTCCATCTCAACATATTTGAATGAGTTTAAGTGGCTCACCATATACTCTTCTTCGCCACAAACTGTAATAATCTTTACTTCCACGAGATATTTTAACTTTTGATGTAATGTGGAAGTGATAGCGCCTACCCCATGAATCTAAGGACGTCCGAGTAAACATGAATAGCCCGGTCGAATATCCATTACATAGAAGGTGGAATCGAATACCTGCAAACCTACTTTGGTCGTAAGATCTACCTCTCCGTGCACCATCCTCTTCGACCCATCAAAGGCTCTGACCATAATTTCACTGGGTTTCATTATAACCCCTTCACAATCAAGTATATCTAGAGCACCCTTTGGTAAGACATTCAGCGAGGAACCCGTATCCACCTGATCGGGACTTTATGAGTCTATTGGGATACTAACTACAAGTATACAGTTTAGTCATTCTAGTTTTAAATGATTATCGAACCCACAGAGACTGACGATCAATCGCATACGATCTAATGCTACAATTTGTTTAACTAAGCGATGAATATTTGATTTTAGGGGGGAAATAGTTTAATTAAAAATAATAGTAATAGTTATACCGGTATGTGATAGTCGGACTTCGGGAATTCGGTGAATCGCTTGGTGTATAGAGTATTTCGGTAAAAACGAATTGTTTAAAAACCTGAGACATACACTCTTGTGTTCATGAAATAAGTCATGCTACTAAATCTAGTGGATGCACTTTAAATTTAATAACACTTTTTGAAAACAATTTGAGTTTAATTAATTTATTAAAACACTCTCGTGTATTTAAAAATTAATGTTTCGTTACCACTATCTGGGTTGAACCCCAGCTCTCGCATGCAGGTTCTTGCCTTAATTAATTTCCCACTCTCGTGGAAAAATCGTGTTAATTATCCTCTCACTCTCGTGACAAGGGTAGTTAAATTAAACATGGAAATTGGAAACCAGAAATTGTTTTATAAATGTTTTTAGCCAAGGTATCACTGAATTCCTTCGGTACTTATGAGTCACATACCGGTACAAATAATTTAGCCAGACATAATATATTTAATAACTATGCAATTAAAAATATAATCCATAAAAATAATTGTCATAATACAAGAATGAATAAATATTAATTGCATAAAAAACCTGGAAATAACGTTGCTATGGTAATCTTGAATGTTACAATATTCCTTGCAGCTCGATCGAAATCGATAAATTGTATTAATTCTTAAATCAAGAATTAACACCCTAAAACTAATGTTGGAAATAGAAATTACAGTAATGTAGGAAAAAAACTCTAAAACAAGGAAATAGGAATAATTGCAAAAAGTAGAAATTTTGTTCTGGGAGAATTTCTTCGACCCTCATCCCTTTGCACTACCACATATATATAGGAGAAAATATTGCAGTTGAGAAAAATCTTCGAAAAGGCTTGAGTGGAGTAAAAATAGGATGCATGGTTACTGAGTGGAGGAAATATTGGAGAAGGATTATGCCCTCACGTTGCCCACGTCTCCACCAATTCATAATGTTCCTCTTTACGCGCGTGACGGTCGTAATGCGCTTGAATAGCGCATTACGCTCGTCAATGATGTGTGACGAGCGTTCTTTCTAGTTGGGGATGCGTTACAGTCGTCACAGGGTGTGACGGTCGTTACAGGTGCAAAATATGAGATTTTGTTCTTTTCTCTTCTGTTTCTTGTTTAGCTTTCTTCATGTGGTCCTTTTTCATTGTCTTGAGTTGACAAATGTTATACCTGTGAAAAGACATAAAAACTCGGAATAATCGGGAGTTAGACGACTCAATGTATTATAAAATCGGTAAAAAGCGTAGTAATTATATGATACGATTTCTCGTTATCAAATTCCCCCATACTTAAACCTTTGCTTGTCCTCAAGCAAATAGTCATTCGAAAGGTCGGACAAGTTTTGTCAAGCGCATATGCATGACATACCTTGGATTTTTAAAGCAATTTCGGGAAATCCTCGTCGGTTCGGCCAATACTTGAGTGAAACACTAAAGATACGCTAATGACACAAGCAATAAGCTTAGTCGTAGGCTTCCATTTCAAACGAGCTATCCAACAGTTCCGTTATAATTCTTCCCAGAGTTCCTCGTATCTATTTCACCCGGTTTCATTCTGGTGCAATCACATTAAGCCCTTTGTCTTAGCACGCACGTAGTGGAGTAACCGGTTAGTGACTTTGATCCTTTAGCACGGGGTATGGTACACGCATGTGGCAACCCTACATATGTTATCCAAGTTGGAGGTTATGGGGGATCGGGCCGTAGCACGCCCTACCGAGTTCAGAACCAGATACCTCTGAACCAACCAGCACTGGATTCCTTCGTTATTTTCTCAACTCTTTTATGTGACCGTATATTTTGGTGCACAAAATTTCTTTTCTTTTAGCAGCGAGATAGGAAGGATATTTTAATGATCAGGCATCAAACACTTATATTCATCGATTCTCCACGTGGTTTGTGTCAAGACGGTGCTGACTGCTAGTATAAACTACTAGGGGTTACTGTAGAACTAAAAACTCCAGATATCGGTATAATGGTCATTGAAATGGATCATGTAAGTAGGAAGTCTACGGTGTTATAACTGTATCCATCTTGTTATGTCATTTTCGGCTTCCTCAACTGGGATTTCGTTAAAATAGGTATGTAGGGCTAATGCAAAGATAAAATTTTTTGGTATGGCTAAATAAAGTGAAGAATTTGAATCGAGACATATCATAAAAATTTACTAGTTTATAAAAGATGGAAAGGTACCTCTCCCACACTAAATCCAACATTGTCCTCAATGTTGCGGTATATAGGCAGGGGAGTAAAATTAAAAAAAACAAACGGAAGGGAAATGAAACAGAAAAAATAATAAACTACATAGAAAAAATAAAGAAAAACTACTAGTGACCACGTCCTCTACTCCTGGTGCGAGAGCGTCTGGTAGGAGTGGCTTCTGTGTCAGTATCCTGGAAACCAAGGGTGCTGACGTCCAGCCTTAAGGCGTTGAGCTCTGACAGGGCCTCATCCAACCTCTCGTTCATGTTCCGCTGTCCAGTCAAGATTTGAGCGTTTTGAGCGCATATATACTCATATTACTCATGTTGCCTTCTTTCAAGCGCTGCGCTCATTTGATTTTGCATATGAATGGCGTGGAGGACCTCTTCAAGAGTAATAGGAGGTGGTGCAAATGAGGATCCAAGAATGTTGTGGACGGGGGGAGAAGTTTCCAACTCTTCTTGCATTTCGTCCGCGGGGGAATTAGGCTGGTCTTCATGAGTGGGAGCATGCCCCGCGGGAGCTGCAGGATCGAACAACCAGTTGGCTCGATTTCATGGATCAATTCGGTCCCTACAAGGCAAAATGATGTTCTGATAAATAGTGTTCCTGATCACAGGGTGGAATCTGCCATCCTCCCGCTCATAAATGAGATGTGTGGCCTTGCAATGATCCAAAGTTAGCAAAGCCGGTGCCATAGAAGGCATAGTCGCGAGAGCAGCACCATAGTTTAGACCTATGGCAAGTGAAGTGACCAGCCCTCTGAAATAAAAGGGTTTTCCGCCTCTAGCACAGATAGAGTGGATATGAGCCAGTAGGAACGGGGCGGCGTTGATCTTTTTCCCGGTGAACGCGCAATGCATAAAGAAGATCTCCTTGGAGTTGAGCTTGTGGTTGCTGTCACGGGCAAAGATTGTGTTGCTGAGGATGCGGTGGAAATAGCGGATGGCCGGATTATGAATGTGGGTGGCATTTAGGTGGTCATAGGATCTGGCACGGATATTCGTCATACTGTGCCATAAGTTGAAGGCTTCCTCACCAAAATTATCCGGCACCCGGAGATGGACACCTTCGTCAGAACAAAAGCCTAAAAGCCGCGCGATGTCGGTTTGGGGAAGCTCGTGCTCTATGCCAAACATGCGAAATTTGGCCAGCCCTGACAGTTGGTTCGTGGCAACTGGCGGAGTGATGTAAACAAAGGAACTCAAAAACTTAAGAGTTAGAGTTTCATAAATCGGTCTTGGTTCGCGACACAGGTTCCATAAATCCACACTTTGCAACAATTGTCGGACACTGTCAAATAGTCCCAAACTCCTCAAGCAGTCAAGATCAACATACCGTGTAGGTTGGAGACCTCGGCGTTGAAACTTCTGAAATTTGACCTGTTGGGTTTCGCCTTGTTCGCCGGATCTTAAAGTGAGAGCACGAGCTTGTTGATTGTTGGCCATGGTGTTTGTAAAATGGATTGAAAAAGGTTTGGAATGAGAATGGGGTAGTGGGTGGATGGTATTTTTAGTGTTAGAAATTTGGAAGTTTGAAGAAAAATGGAATGGAGTGGGTATGTAACGTGATTTTGCAGCAATGGAGGGTTTTGTGGTTAAGAAGACAATGGTTGGAATGGTTCTGTAATAGCCGTTCTGATATATTGTGCGTGTGACAGTCATCACGAGGGAGTGACGGTCGTAACACGGCAAAAATGCGTGTTACGCTCGTCACGAGGGTGTGACGGTCGTAACACGTTCAATGCCATTAATGAGAAGACCGTTACAAATGTTTATATAATTTTTTTATTATTTTCTTAATATTCTAAGTTTGAAATATTCTAATAATTATAGTTTTGAAATATTTATTTACTAACACATAATGAAATAATATTTGCGTGAAATATAAACAGTATATTAAAAGAAATAAAAAATATACTGAAAATGAAAATGAATGAAAATAAAATAATAGAAACTTGGTACTTGATAAATAATTGAATTAATCCATAAAAATTGTTTCGAAATAACTTAAATAATAAAAAATGATAAAATGCTAGAACAACTAGAATCCTCCCCCACACTAAGACTAAACAGTGACCTCACTGTATGTACAAATGCGAGAGAAGAATAAATCAAGATAACAACGGCAACTCTAGCCACGGGGAGTAGGGAACATATGCTGGTGCATGAAATCCAGCTGGTCGGTCACCAAACCCATGAAAGCGATGAAGTCCACTCGGAGAGATGTAAGCTCACCCCGCATTTCAGTAATTTCTTCATTCAAAGAGTGCAGGGTAACAGTGGGTGGAGGCGGTGGTGGGATCTCTGGAGCCTGGGTGGCGGTCTCAGTAGAAACTACCTGCTGCTCCCATGGATCGGGAAACTGATGGTATCCCGATGGTGTGGCAGGGTCTTCAGCATCGTGAGAGGTGTTGGGCACTTCCTAAATGTCAACAGTGGAAGGAGACGAAGGCGGTGTAGCAGGATGGTAGAGGTCAAAAAGCCAGTTTTCTTTATTATGCAGACTAGTGATAGGGTTCGGGAGCAAAAACTGGTGGACAGTCTCATGATTAATTAACAGCTCAAATTCATCTGGTCCAAGATTCCCTATAAAACTGGTGTTTAAGCAAAATTCAATGTTCATCGGCTTTATTCCATAATGCGGTGCTGATCTTAGCATAGGCCTTCAGAGTCCAATTGCATTTGATATCATAGTGACTAAACCACCCAACAGGATTGGTGCATTCGGAGTCTGGATAATACGCTCCATGTTAGCTAGCATATAAGCGGCACCGTTTACCGGACGGCTCTGGGAGGCACAATACATAATGAAGAGCTCATCACGTGATACCGACGTAACATTTTGCTCTTTACCAAAAAGGGTATGGGCGATGATCTTATGAAAATACCTGATAGCCGGGTTGTGGATGGACTCAGAATAGAGGTCGGAAGGCTCTGGGTGGTTATTTCCAGCAATGCTTCCCCAGAAAAAATCAAGGTCAGAGTTAAGCAAGAGGTCCTCCTGGGTCATAGTAATAACATCAGGGCCAAAAGGGAATCCTAGCAGGTTGGCAAACTCCCTAAGGTTATAGTGGTAGTCCATGTCAAACAGCCTGAAAGTGATCAACCCACGGTTGAACCCTAACCCATGATTTGGAATGTAGCTCAGTGTGCTCAGGAACTCAAGGGTCAGCATCCTATAGGTACAGTACCGTCTCCGAATAGGAGTAGTGTCCCAGCCAATCTGGTGTAGCAAATACATGACACTCTCACGAATGCCAAGAGCAGTCATAGCATGGTCATCAGCGTAGATTGTAGGGCACATTTCCCGCTCAGCCAGATCCTCAAAGCGTCTTCTTTGGTGTCTGCTTCTCAAAGTGATATTTATGTAGTTTACACATGCCATGGAGCTAAGTATGAAAGCAAAAGAATTACCCCCCTGAAAATATTTAATAAATGTTTGAAAAACTAAGTTAGTATTTTCACGTTAAGAATGCCGAAGTTAGAAAAAAAAAGAAAAACAAAGTTTAAAGGAAAAATAAAAATAGAAGAAAAAGAAAATAAAAAGGAGTAAGAGATGCAACATGAAAGTTTTAAAGATTAAGAAAAAGAAAAGAAAAATAAAAATATATTAAAACGATAAAAATAATTAAAAGAAAACATGGGTTGCCTCCCACGAAGCGCCTTTGTTTTATGTCGATGGCTCGACAAATAATACCTATTCAGTTAGGTATCGAGGTAGGTGGCTCACTTAACTGAATATAAGCCGAATAGTCTAGATTTCCGACGTTAAAGTAGTGCTTTAAGCGCTGGCCATTGACTATGAATGGTTCGATAGAATTTTCTTGAATTTCTATCGCACCACTTGGGAAAACTTTATTAATTTCGAATGGTCCTGACCATCTGGAACGTAATTTTCCCGGGAAAAGTTTCAATCTAGAGTTGAATAGGAATACGATGTCTCCTTCCTTAAATTCTTTCCGCGAGATACGCTTATCGTGCCATTTTTTTGTTCTTTCCTTATAAATTCTAGCATTTTCATAAGCGTCTAAACGCAATTCTTCTAATTCATGGATATCTAATATTCGTTTTTCACCAGCAATCTTGTAATTTAAGTTAAGGGTTTTAATGGCCCAATAAGCTTTATGTTCTAATTCTACTGGCAAATGACAAGATTTTCCATAAACTAATTTAAACGGCGTTGTTCCGATAGGGGTTTTAAAAACTGTCTGATATTCCCAAAGAGCATCATTTAGCTTGGAGGAACAATCTTTTCTGGATGTGGCTACGGTTTTCTCAAGGATTTGTTTTATCTCCCTATTTGACACTTCCACTTGTCCACTCGTTTGAGGATGGTATGGTGTGGCTATGCGATGTTTAACGCCATATTTTGAAAGTAGTTTTTCAAAAATTCTAGAGATAAAATGGGAACCGCCATCACTGATTACTAGTCTTGGTACACCGAATCGTGGGAAGATAACATGCTTGAATAGTTTAATTACCACTCGTGTATCGTTTGTGGGTGCAGCGATGGCTTCAATCCATTTTGATACGTAGTCAACAGCTACCAATATATACTTATTTCCAAAAGATGCGGGGAACGGTCCCATGAAATCAATTCCCCACACATCGAAAAATTCTACTTCGAGAATCCCTTTTTGCGGCATTTCGTCGTGTCTAGATATATTTCCTGTGCGTTGACATCTATCGGAGTTCATAATTGCTACGTGGAGGTCTTTCCATAAGGTAGGCCAAAAGAAGCCAGCTTAAAGTATTTTTGCACAAGTTTTCGATGTACTAGCGTGTCCACCATAAGGGGCGGAATGGCAATGGGCAATGAAGTCGTCTATTTCATTGTTAGGAACACAGCGACGGTAGATACCATCAGTGCCTCTTTTAAAGAGTAATGGTTCATCCCAAAAGTAGTGTTTAAGATCATGGAAGAATTTCTTCCGCTGTTGGTACGTTAAATCAGGAGGTAAAACACCGGCAGCTAAATAGTTGACGAAATCAGCATACCATGGTAATGTGGTGTTGGTACAAATGGATTTTACTACCAAAGTTGTTAAAGGTTCATTGTTTTGATCTAAATTGTCGGTAGGAGCTATCTCTAGTTTAGCGATAAGGCGTTCATAAGGGAAATCTTCGTTTATGGGAACACTCTCGGTTTGGATTCCATCTAATCTTGATAAATGGTCTGCTACCACGTTTTCAGTCCCTCTTTTGTCTTTTATTTCCAAGTCAAACTCTTGTAGGAGTAAGATTCATCTGAGTAGTCGCGGTTTGGCGTCTTTCTTACTTAGAAAGTATCGGATCGCAGCATGATCCGTGTAAATAATGATTTTGGCGCCTACTAAGTAGGAACGAAATTTATCCAATGCGAATACAACAGCTAAGAGTTCCTTTTCCGTAGTGGCGTAATTCATTTGTGCAGGATCGAGTGTTCTGCTTGCGTAGTAGATAGCGTGAAGCTTTTTATCTTTGCGTTGTCCTAGGACTGCGCCTACAGCATAATCGCTCGCATCGCACATTATTTCAAATGGTAAGTTCCAATCAGGAGGTTGCATAATAGGTGTTGAAATTAAGGCTTCTTTAAGTGTCTCAAATGCGTTTAAGCATTTATCGTCGAAAATAAACTCGGTTTCTTTCATTAATAATTCAGTTAGTGGCTTAGTGATTTTAGAGAAATCTTTTATAAAACATCGATAAAAACTAGCGTGTCCTAGAAAACTTCTTATTTTTCTAACTGTTTTGGGTGGTTGAAGGTTTTTGATAATCTCGATTTTTGCTTTATCGACTTCAATCCCTCTGTTTGATACAATGTGACCCAACACAATTCCTTGTCTCACCATGAAGTGACATTTTTCCCAATTGAGAACTAGGTTGAGATTGACACAGCGTTTCAGTACTAATTCAAGATTTGATAAACATCTGTCAAAACTTTCTCAACAGACAGAGAAATCTTCCATGAATACTTCCATAATTCCGTCTAAAAAATCTGCGAAAATTGCCATCATGCATCGTTGGAAGGTTGCAGGTGTGTTACATAGTCCAAATGGCATTCTTCGGTATGCAAAGGTACCATAGGGACATGTGAACATGGTTTTCTCTTGATCATCGGGATGAATGGGAATTTGGAAGAATCCTGAGTATCCATCAAGGTAGCAGAAATGGGAATGTTTGGCTAAGCGCTCGAGCATTTGATCAATGAATGGTAATGGGAAATGGTCCTTGCGCGTAGCTTTGTTTAGTTTTCTATAATCGATACACATTCTCCATCCTATTTGGGTACGTTGTTCCACCGATTCGCCTTGTGTTTGTTATAACTGTAACACCTCCTTTCTTAGGTACTACGTGGACTGGACTGACCCAGTTACTATCTGATATTGGGTATATGATGCCTGCCTCTAGTAGTTTCTACACTTCTTTCTTAACGACTTCACTTAGGATAAGATTTATTCGTCTTTGATGTTCTCTAGAAGTCTTGCAGTCCTCCTCCAGCATAATGCGGTGCATACAGAGAGAAGGGCTTATTCCCTTTAGATCTGATATGTTATAGCCTAACTCGGTTGGATACTTCCTTAACACACTAAGAAGTTTTTCGGTTTCGACCTTCCCTAAATTGGCATTGACTATAACTGGCCGTTCGAGTTCTTTATCTAAAAATTCATACCTAAGATCTTCAGGTAATGTTTTAAGTTCTATACCAGTTTTCTTATCAGTTGGGGTAGGATCGGGTGTTAAGGCGAAACATTCGCTTAGGTTGGTGTTGTACCCCAAAATTTTCCCTCCCATATTCTTCAAAGTTTGTCAAGAATCATCTTCAAATGATTCAAGATTGCTCAAGGGTTATAAAGTCAAGCCATCTCCTAAGACAGTTGAAATTAGGGTTTTGGTTCTTTCAAGGAATTTGAGGTTTTAATGGATCAATCAAGTCTCATAGGCCTATATGCATCCTCAAGCATCTACATGTCAAGTCTCAAGACTCACAGTGTCAAATTCCACAGTCAAAAGCCCTATTTGATCCACAGTCAACTGCAGGGGCAAAATGGTCATTTTGTAGTCAAAAGTCAGGATTTTTGGTCAATATCTTATTTTGAGTACACAATCATCATTTGATCAAGTCTTGATCATGATTCCACAAGAATAGCTCAAAAATCATCAAGATGCAAAAAGTTACTATTTTTGGACAGTAGAAAAGTCAACTGTATCTTGACCAGGGCATAACTTTTTCATGGTTCATCAGAAAAATCCCATCCAATGCTCATTTTGAAGGGAATGACATTTCCTACAATCCATCTTCACACTCCAAGTCCAATAAATGCTCTCACAAAAAGTTATCAATTTCTACATTATAGGTCAAATTCAAAAGTCAACAAAAATGCACTTTGAGTCAAAGGCCATAACTTGAGATTGGTAAATCCAAATGACATGGGGCAAAAGGCATTGGTTAGAGGACTTCAAGACCTTTCCAAAATGTCCAAGAACATGTTCATATGATCAAAATTGAGCAAGATATGCATTGGAGAAGTTGGGAAATTTTCATGAATTTGCAAAAGTCAACTTTGCTCAAAACACCTTATTTTTGCTAATGGGCCTCAAATTTCTTCTTGAAACTTTATCCATGACCTATGCACGACCCATCAAGCTTAATTGAATTATTTTCTTATTTTTTATTAATTAATTGGATTTTTAATCAATATTAATTCATTTAATTAATTTAAATTGTAGGAAATACAAAGATTTGATTTTTCAATCTTTTTGTGAAGCAAGAATGACCTAATCATGCTGGCAATTTCGTGTACAAATCAAGGATATCAAAAACTCCCAAGATGGCAACTTTTTCCAATCATGAAAATTAAAAAATATTTGATTTTCAATCAAATATTCAAATCATCATTCCATGGATTTCTTTGCAAGATTTTGACCTAATTCTGTTCCTCTATAAATACACAAGCCAACCCTAATCATGCATACGTGAAAGCTGCTGCAAAAAAGGCATAACCAATTCAAAAAAAATTCAAGAAAACTTGAAAACTGTTTTCTATATTCCAGGCCAATTCAAGGGGTTTTATTGACTCTAACACATTGCAGGAGTCCCCAGGAACGTGTAGGAATCAAAACCAAGCGTTGAAGCTCAAAGAACCATCAAGAACAGAACCACGGTTTGCTTGTTATTTTGAAAATCGAATAGCTTAATTCATGCATCATTAACGTGATTTTTTGTTTGTTTTGCATTGCTTGGATCCATATGAAGCTATTGGCATAGTTTAATTGGATTATAATGCACAGAATCACAAATTGCCATTGACAAATTCTAGGGTTCCTGAGCTTTGGATTTGGGGCTTTATTATCTAGGAAAAATTGGAACCTTTAAGACCCATGCTTAGAATCGTTGAGACCAGACGAATCCAAGGGGACCATCGCGAAACATTTATATAAACTATAGAGCTATTCGCTATTTTTCGTCGTTGCAGGTTGTGGGGGTTAAAAACCCCCGCTATCTAACATTTATTCTGCAGGTTTAGCGAGGAAGACGACTAGGTGTTGATAAGTCATTGGGTGGTTCAAAAAACGCGCGCTTGTTTTTGTGTTTACAGCATATTTATTAATTTTTCTATATTATATTTGCTTCTTATTATAATAACAAAAGCAGGCAATTGGCGTAGTGGTTAGCGTGCTGGCAGGGAATCATTGGGACCTGGGTTCGAATCCCAGGTCCCCCAAATATTTGTTTCTATTTTTCTTCATGTGATTACATGCAGGCTTCCAAAAGCGTTCTACCATGTACTCCACACAACAACGCGCCAAGTGGCCACAAACATAGATCTAATGGCCATGAGATGATGATCATGGTACTCCCAGTCAACCAGCGCCCTGGACAATCCAGAAAGTCAAAAGGACTTGGAGTTAATGGGCCTGAAATCTCCAAGGACACCTCCATAATGGGCCAACACCCCCCTGGGTTCTTTTTCTTTCTTTCTTTATATTTTTTATTTCTTTCATTAATTATTTTTTTTTAATAACTATTATTATTATTATTTAATTAACTCAACTAATTATTTTTCATAATAAAATCAGAAAACTAAAATATTTTTATTATTATTAATTTCACCTTTAATATTTTTAATTTTGTAAATAAATGTAATTAGTTAATTTAGTTGTTTTAATTAGGTTAACTTTAATTATTTTCACAATAAATAAAATCCATGTAGAATTAGGTTTTTGACAATTTTAATCCTTCTTATTTTATTTTCATTAAAAACATAAAAAACTAAAAAATACTTTTTCTTTTAATTAATTAATCAATTAGTTTTAGGTTTAATATCAATTAAATGCCAAAGGACAAAAAACTCATTCTTTCTCAAAAAAGGGTCAAAACCCTAAGGACTTCTCCGATTCAGTTTCTTTTCGTGCATAATATTTTTGATCATTATTTATGTAATTGCTCCAAGGATGTAATAGTGTAATTAGGACCTTTTATCGCTTTCTTTATTTTCTCGCATTTATTTTCCAAGGGTTGTTTTTGGCGATGTAAATACCCGACGCCTTGTAATAGCGTAGATTTACTTTCCGCAATTTACTTTCCGCATAATTATTAACTGCTATGCATGACAAGACTTGTTCTCAAAATAAAATCAAAACGTAGCTCACCATGACATGTGCAAAGATAATATTAACTGAATCCTGACACACTCGCACATGCCACTCCTAGGGTACGCCTCACTTGGTTGCCTCGACGTGGTCATTGAGTATAGGGTGTTTTAGAGGTCGCCCTCCTGTCTAAAGATCCAAGTTGCCTCGAAACGGTTTCCTCGGATAAAAAGGATCTAGGACATTAGGGTTACCTCTAAGGCGTCCTACTATTGCTTTGGTGACCACATGTCCCTATAATCGAATTGACCCGAAAAACTCCAACGACGGTGCTACCTACTTCTCAATAGTGGGATAGTACTGTCTAAAGGACATTTACACAGCTTAATTTCTTTTAAGTAGGTAGAGGTTCTAAGGTACTTGCTCTTTCAAAACAAAAATACTTTTCGCACTTACACTCTTTTCAAACAAAAGTTTTCAAACAAACACTTCATACACTCTTGAGGACAGATACAAGAGTCAAAACGAAGTTTTCAAACAAACTTTTTTTCAAAACCCACAAACACAAGAAAGGCAAACATTTTTGAAAACATAGTGAGCAAGTACCTAAGAGCCCGTGGATAACCACGGATAGAAAGGGTGCTAACACCTTCCCTTTCTATAATCTACCTCCCGAACCGAGAAACATCTCGAAAAGGAATTTTGCTGTGCTTTTGTCCTTTCCTTGTTGGAGAACATAAAAGACGGTGGTGACTCTTGCTTACCGCGACATTTCACGAACCAGCATTCCAAAACAGTCAGTTCTATTTCCACCGATCACAGAACTGGAGACTCTGCTGGGGAGATTATAAGTGAGGTGTACCTTAGGATTAGACCACTCTTGTTTTCAATTGTATTGCTTTGCATGCTTTAATATTGTGGGCTTGCATCGGAGTTTCATAGATCCTAACCCGGATCTGGGGAATACCCTTTAGGTAGCAATAAACTGTGAGGGACCTGTCCGGCGTAGACCGACACGGGTGAAGCAGTAGCTACATTGGTGTGACACCTTGGTCTGTACCAATATCCCTTGTGTTGGAACGAGGAGAATATGGGTCTTCTGAGGAGTCATTAAGCACCAACTGACCTTAGAACCTTAAATTGACCAACTTGGCCATAGAACAGTAGCAGTATGCTACACTCATTGAGGCTAAACTCTCGCGATGGTTCTGGCCGCAAGAAAAGATTGCGAAGTTGGAGTTATGACCGATTGAGGGTAGTCAGTGATATTGAGATCCTCTAGAACCCGGTTACCATTTTCTAGGACAAGTCTTAACCAACGAAACTGAAAGAGGGTAGTACCTAAACTTCATGCCGGCCTAAAATCTAAGGGCTCTTTTGTGTGACTTGTGTGCCTTCAAACTTAAACTACTTGCACATTCTTGTTATCTAACAACATGAGTTCCTTGCAGGTTTTGTTTACAGTCCTTAATCTGGGCTTATAACAGGGTTTACTTACATCACTCCACGCATAGCATAACATCATACCATCATACCATTGCATACATCCTGCATAAGGACTAACCCATTTCAAGGATCTCAAGGGTTTGTGATGCAAGTCATGATGAACCAACTGTCTAGCAAGGGGAAAAGGGGATTTATTTTCCTCTAGCCAAGTTTTTTTGGAGATCAAAACATAACAACTTGAGTCAGGGGCTATGACCCACTCGATATGGTGAGCCTTGACTCTTGAAGAAGGACTCTCGGCAACATGAAGTTCCTTCAATCAAGCTACTATATTCAAATTCTAACAAGTTTCTCTGTTTACCCTGCGAGATCCTTGAAAACATTGCATGCATATCATACATATCATTGCATAACAGGTACCCTTTCTACAGGTCACTTATCTTCTTCGCTGTTTATTTCAGCAATCATCATGTCCATTGAACCTTCCGCTGAACAAGCTATCAAGGCCCTCCAGGCCCAGAATGCCCAGTTCTAAGAGTTGGTTATGAGCCTAGCCCAGGGTCAACAGGATTTGAAGACTTTGATTCTGAAAGAGAGGAAGAAGAAGAAGAAGAGGACTGTTTTGTTCAACACTAGACGCAGATCTGGGAATGGACTAAAAAATGAGGTTGATCTGACTACTTCCTCTGTAGGGAAAGACAGTCCCCAAGAGAGAAGGGTTCCTAGTCCCGTGGTCTCCGACAACGAGACGGATTATAATGATGAACAGTATCCTCCTTCTGAGGATAGGTATAAACAGTTGGAAGACCGCTTAAGTGCTATGGAGATTCAACATGTGCCCGGGTTGGACTTTGGAGACCTAGGCTTATCTTCTGGGGTGGTGATTCCACATAAGTTCAAGGCCCCTGCTTTTGCAAAGTACGACGGAGCTTCCTGTCCTAAGCTGCACCTCCGATCGTATGTAAGGAAGATCCAACCTTACACTGCTGACAAGAATTTGTGGATCCATTTCTTTTAGGATAGTCTTTCAGGGACTCAACTCAAATGGTTTTATCAGCTGGATGGGGCCAGTATCCGCAACTGGGAGGATTTGGCTACCGCGTTCTATAAGCAATATCAGTATAATTCCGACCTCGCTCCTACGTGTACCCAACTCCAGGGTATGTCACTAGGGACGGGTGAAGGATTCAAAGAGTACGCCCAAAAATGGAGGGACCTGGCCGGAAGGGTGCAGCCACCTTTGACTGATCGTGAGCTGGTTGATATGTTTCTGGGGACCCTGTCTGGTCCGTTCTTCAACCATTTGATTAGAAATTCTTCAGCTGGGTTTACAGACCTTATCTTGACTGGGGAAAGAATTGAAGCTGGTATCAAGGCTGGGAATATTCAAGAAGCTACACCTTCTGATGTTCATAAAAGACCTTACAGTGGGAAGAAAGAGTCCAATGCTGCGTACAGTCAAAAGAGTCGTCGTGACCAACACGTAGGGGAAGTCATGATATCTGGTTCTGCGACACGCCGACAACAGCAAAAGGGAAACCAGCGAAGGCCGGACGAGCCTAAAAGACAGTTCACCAACATCAACATGCCATTGTCACAAGCATTGCAGCACATGTTGAAGATGAACCTGATTGCGGTGATAAACCCTCCTGCGAACTCTAAGACTTCTTCTCCAAACTACAACCCAGATGCGAGGTGTTCTTCTCATTCCGGTAGCCCGGGGCACGATACTGACGATTGTTAGGCGCTGAAATACAAGATTCAGAATATGATTGATGCTAAGGAGATCGAATTCGAGCCTTTTGAGACTCCCAATGTGATCACTGCTCCCTTGCCAAAACATGGCTAGGATTGAAAGACTTTTGTTCATTTGAATTCTGATATTGTATTTTTCTTTGCTTATTCAAACAATTATCATGTCAAACTCTCTTATTTCATTAATGCATTACACGTGTCTGTTTTGAAGTAATTGTGTTCACTATGCTTAAAATTGCTTTCATTTTTTTGATGTTCAACTCTCGATCTAAAATTCTAAGCCTTTTGAGGGAGGATGACGATAACGATACCACGATCTTTACAGTATGCTTTTGAACAAGACCCCGCTGATGAGGTACATGCATTGTTTCAAATCCTAAACAGTGGAGTTATAAGGAAGATAATCCCTCGTCAACCCCTTTGAGCCAAAGAAGTTGGAGTTTTTCTTTTCACAAAAATTAAAACCCTTAATTACAACCTGGGGCAGGGTAGTTCTCTCAGTTGATCCAGGTGCACAATGAATGGCATCAAAGGAGTCCTTCCGAAACAAAAGACAGTGATGGTTCCATATAATCGTCAAGACAGGCAGTCATTACCTCTCAAAATAAAAGCCCAACAAGTCAAAACCTATGAAGGAGACTTACAAAACTGGGGCATCCCGCTGACTGTAATCACAAAAGAAACAGTTCAGGAAAAAAAACAGGGATAATGAAATCAAAAAGAAAGAGGTTCTAAAAACCCTCAACAAAAAAGAATTGACTGCCTATTAAAAATAAACTGTCAGTATCCGAACCATCACTGGAATATCAGAGCAAAGACTCAAACAAGGTCTAGTGCACGATTAGTTGAGTTTAGGATCGAAGAACATCACGAAGAACGGGTGGGTACAAATAAAATTTGAGCCTTTAATCCTTTGTTTCTTAAACCGTGAACCAGGCCACGTTACAACCCTTCAAAAGTCCTAACTGGAGCATGGGTTAGTTCAAAAGCATACTGTTACCAAAGGTATCCTGACTCCTGTAGGGCTCGCTGTAAAATCTTGAGTTGACATTAAGTTTTACAAAAAATTCACTTGTTTTATTGAAAACTGCATTTTCAAAAAACTTCAAGACAGACATAAGCTTTGCATTCTTAAAATAATATTGTTTTCATATGACTATTTGTTCAACAGCAGAGAAATTCGCACGACGAATATCCAGTGAACAAAAATCTTCTCAACAAAAGAGTCACATCAAGGGGGAAAATACTTCCAATCAAGGGGCAGACATGATCATGGTCCGTCATCTGGGACAGTCCATTCAAGATTCAAGGAATCTCTCAAAAATGAAAAATAGCCAGGGGCAAATCTTCATCTGAATCAATTGGGGCATTGGGCATGAATTCCAACGAAAAATCTGGTACGATCAAACATCTTCTTGTAATATGACAACACAATACTACTGACAGCGACAACTCTCTACATCCTGAGAGCGTGGACATAGTAAAAAAAAATACTACGCATAATCAAAGACCCGCTAGGTTGACAGGCCTAGGAAAAAATAAGGGCTTCCTTGCGAACCAAAAGGGTTCGGGCAAAAATAAGGGATGAAAATGAAAAATTTGTACACCCGACACGTCGAAAACCTGAAAAGGCGGCTTGGGCAAAAATGGGTATCCCGGTGGACTGAAAACCCGAAAGGGCGGTCCAGGAAAAAATTAGGGATCAAAAGCGTACGACTATGTCCCGTCATCTCGTCACTTACCTACCAGAAGAAGATTCGTCAATCGGAAGTTATCAAGCACCTCCACAGGTACCTTCTTCTCCAGCAGAAACTAGGGCAATAAGAATTGTTTGAACTGTACAAGCTGCTCTGTCCTCCAGGTACAAGGTAGATTCAGCTGAAGAATTAACCAAGACACCTTCACTCCCCGCAGAGTAATACAAGAGTCATCAATACTCTCCCTCAAGCAGAGTTGGCCTCTCATCAGCCCTAAAAAGGCACAGTATCCCCAGCAAGTCAGCAATACTCTCCCCCAAGCAGAATTGGTCTACCATCAGTCCTGAAAAGGTTGGGTATCCCCAGAAGATCTTAATATTCCCTAGCAGAGTATACAGATATTCCTTAGCAAGCATCCCCGACAGTCTTAATATTCCTCCACGAAACTTAAGAATGTTCCCCGGCGGAATACAAGCTACCCCTAGTGGAGCCATTTCCCCAATACAGTCCGAAATGTTTCCCCAGGAGAGTTGAACTATCCCCCCAGTAGATTCGGGAAGCTTATCCCCTGCAGAGTACAAAAATCTCTCCCCATCCATATTCAGAAGGTTATCCCCCACCAGAGTCTAACTGGGTTATCCTCAGCAAATTGCAACGGAAAGATCGTCCTCAGCGAAGTTCTTCCTATCCCCAGCGGAGTTCATTAAATTCCCCAACGAAGCTTATCAACGGAATTCCCAGCGGAGTTTATCGTTAAATTCTCAACGAAGTATCTCTTCCCACAGAGTATTTCCCCGCAGAGTAATCTCTTCATCAAGTTTATTCCCCAACGGAGTCATCTTCTCCTACCGGTTTATTCTTGCAATCACCTTTGTTCATCATCCCCAGCGGAAACGAAGAACTCTACTCTTCAACATCAGCCCAGGATCCAACGAACTTCCCGGCATTTGTCAAGGATTTATTTTCCCAGACGAAGATACATTCATAAACATCACATCTTCATACATCATGACATGCATACGCATCATACAACACAACTCTCATTTATTCTTGAGAACATCTTGACATCATGCAGTTCATGCATCATGACATTGCATACAGCTAACGTTTTGCCTTTTCAGGAAAAGGTCAATCAAAAGATGATTACCATCCACCTTTGCAGTTCCAGATCAACACCTGTAACAAGCCAGGAAAATTCTGTGGACGACTGATCGTGGGTTAATACCTGAAACCAGACAGGACAATTATCTACTTGATCACTACGAGGCAACCCTACACCGGTTCCTTCTCAATTCCAAGATGAAGTTTTACACTGACTCATCATCAGGAAACCCTACACCGGTTCCTTCTCAACTTCAGATGTAGTTTTACACGGACTCATCATCATGAAACCCTACACCGGTTCCTTCTCATTTCCAAGATGAAGTTTTACACGGACTCATCATGAAGCGACCCTACACCGGTTCCTTCTCTTTCAGATGAAGTTTTAAACGGACTTGTCCTCGGGCGACCCTACACAGGTTCCTTCTCTTTCAGATGAAGTTTTACACTGACTCATCCTCAGGCAACCCTACATTGGTTCCTTCTCATTTCCAAGATGTAGTTTTACACGGACTCATCATTAGGAAACCCTACACCGGTTCCTTCTCATTTCCAAGATGAAGTTTTACACGGACTCATCATGAAGCAACCCTACACAGGTTCCTTCTCTTCCAGATGTAGTTTTACATGGACTAATCATCAGGAAACCCTACACCGGTTCCTTCTCAACTTCAAATGTAGTTTTACACTGACTCATTGTGATCGGTGGAAATAGAACTGACTGTTTTAAAATGCTGGTTCGCGAAATGTCGCGGTAAGAAAGAGTCACCACCGTCTTTTATTTTCTCGAACAAGGAAAGGACAAAAGCACAGCAAAACTCCTTTTCGAGATGTTTCTCGGTTCGGGAGGTAGATTAAAGAAAGGGAAGGTGTTAGCACCCTTTCTATCTGTGGTTATCCACGGGCTCTTAGGTACTTGCTCACTATGTTTTCAAAATTTGTTTGCTTTTCTTGTGTTTGTGGGTTTTGAAAAAAAAGTTTGTTTTGAAAACTTCTAGGTAACTCTTGTATCAGTCCTCAAGAGTGTATGAAGTGTTTGTTTGAAAAACTTTTTGTCAGAAAAGTGTAGGTGCGAAAAGTATTTTTGTTTTGAAAGAGCAAGTACTCAGGAGAAATCTACCTACTCTAAGGAATTAAGCTGTGTAAGACTCCTTTAGACAGTACTATCCCACTATTGAGAAGTAGGTAGCACCGTCATTGGAGTTATTCGGGTCAATTCGATTATATGGACATGTGGTCACCAAAGCAATAGTAGGACGCCTTAGCGGTAACCCTAATGTCCTAGATCCTTTTTTATCCGAGACAACCGTTCCGAGGCAACTGGATCTTTAGACAGGAGGGCGACCTCTAAAACACCCTATACTTGATGACCACCTCGAGGCAACCAAGTGAGGCGTACCCTGGGAGTGGCATGTGCACGTGTGTCAGGTTTCAGTTTAAGTTATCTTTGAACATGCATCATTGTGAGCTACGGGTTGATTTTATTTTTCATACAAGTCTTATCATGCATAATTAACAGTTATTAGTTTGCGGGAAATAAATTGCGGAGAGATAAATCTACGCTATTACAAGCCGTCGGGTATTTACATCGCCAAAAACATAACCCTTGAAAATAAATTGCGAGAAAATAAAAGAAAGCGATAAAAGTCCTAATTATCTATTACATTCTCGAAGCAGATACATAAATATAATCAAAAATATGAATTAAAAATAACTATGCGCGTGAAAGAATTGAATAGGGACGTCCTTAGGGTTTTGACCCTTTTTGAAAAAAGAATGAAATTGGTCCTTTTTGTTGCAATTAATTCAAATTAAACCTAATTTACTAATTAATTAATTAATTAAAAGAAAAAGTATTTTTGTGTTTTTTATGTTTTAATAAAAATAAAATAAAAGGAATTAAAAAGTTAGTAAAAAACACCCTAATTCTAAGCTAATTTTATTTATTGAAAAAAGATTAAAGTTAACGTAATTTAACTAAATTAATTAATTTACATTTATTTACAAAAATAATAGTTAATAGTAAAAATAATAAATAATAAAAATATTTACATCTTTTGATTATCTGAATTTATTATAAAAATTAATTAAGTTAATTAAATAATAATAATATTAACAATAAAAATAATTAGTTAAAAGAAAATAAAAAGAAAAGCAATTAACCAGGGGGGGTGTTGACCCAATAATGGAGTTATGTTAGCAATTCCAGCCCATTAAGCTTCCAGACCTGCTTTAACTTTGGAGATTGCCTAGAGCGTGGATTGACCAGGAACATGGTATTCATCACCTTCTGACCACTGGATTGATGCATAGGGCCACATCTGGATTGATGCATAGGGCCACATGGCATGCTGAAGCGTGAGGTTTATGGTGGAACGCGTTTGAACGTCTGCACATGATTACATTAGAAAAAATATGAAACAAATATTGGGTGGACCTGGGAATCGAACCCAGGTCCCAATGATAACCAGCCAAATCACTAACCACTAGACCACTTGCTTGCTTTTGTTATAATAATAGACAATGAATATATTATATAAAATAACAACATATGCTGGAAATCATGAAACCACGCGCGCGCTTTTTGAATGCTCTAGTCACAAACCAACACGTCCTTCGTCTTCCCCAGATTCCCTGTAAAACAAAAACAATTAGCGGGGTTTTTTAACCCCCACAACCTGCAATAAGAAAAAATAGCGAATAGAGCTGTATGCAATATAAATTGTTCGCAAGGGTCGGGTTAAATTCGTCTTGATGCAACGATTACAACCATATGCGTGAGAGGTTCCAATTTTTCCTGTATGGGAAAGCCCCAATCTGGAAGCTTGGAAACCATAGAATTCATCAATGGTGATTTCTGTTTCAGGGCGTTTTAATGCAATTAAAATATACCAAAAGCTTCATGTGGATTCAAGTAACACAATGCAACCAACAAATCATGTTAAATGTGCATGGATTATGAGTTTCGATTATCAAAATAGTAAGCAAACCGTGAATCTGTTGGAGGCGATTTCTTAAGCTTTAGCATGCGATTTTGATTGCAATGTGTTTCTGAGGGTTCCAGCAATGTATTGGAATCACTATAATGCTTTGAATTGGCTTGGAATGTGGAAAACTGCTTTCAAATTTTCTTGAATTTTTTAGAATTGGTTATGGCTTTTTGCAGCAGCTTTTCACGTGTGTGGCATTAGGTTTAGGTTATGCATATATAGTAGAATGGATTTAGGTTAAATCTTTGACCTAAAATCCATGGAATTATGGTTTGCATATTTGATTTTCAATCACATCTTTTTGCATCTTTTTGATTGACAAAACTTGCTAATTTTGGAGATTTTGGTCCCCTTGATTGATACACGAAATCTCCAGCATATGTTGACCACTTTTGCTTCACAAAAAGATTGAGAAATCATATCTTGATATTTTCCTACAATTAAATGAATTAAATGAATTAATATTGATTAAAAATTCAATTAATTAATAAAAAATAAGAAAATAAATCAATTTAATCTCAATGTGTCGTGCATAGGCCTTGGAAAAAGTTTCAAGAAGGAATTTGAGGCCCATTAGCAAAAACATGGTGTTTTGGGCAAAGTTGACGTTTGCAAATTCCCAAAAATTTCCCAACTTCTCCAATGCATAGCTTGCTTAATATTGATCATATGAACATGTTCTTGGACATTTTGGAAAGGACTTGAAGTCCTCTAACCAATGCCTTTGGTCCCATGTCATTTGGATTTACCAATCTCAAGTTATGGTCTTTGACTTAAAGTGCATTTTTGTTGACTTTTGAAATTGACCTATAATGTAGAAATTGATAACTTTTTGTGAGAGCATTTCTTGGACTTGGAATGTGAAGATGAGTTGTAGGAAATGTCATCCCCTTCAAAATTAGAATTGGATGGGATTTTTATGATGAACCATGAAAAAGTTATGCCCTGGTCAAGTTACAGTTGAGTTTTCAACTGTCCAAAAATAGTAACTTTTTGCATCTTGATGATTTTTGAGCCATTCTTGTGGAATCATGATCAAGACTTGATAAAATGATGATTGTGGCCTCAAAATAAGATTTTGACCAAAAATTTTGACTTTTGACTGTCAAATGACAATTTTACCCCTGCAGTTGACTGTGAAGCAAATAAGGCTTTTTGACTGTGCAATTTACCTCTGTGAGTCTTGAAACTTGATATGTAGATGCTTGAGAATATGTATAGGCCTATGGGACTTGATTGAGCCTTTGAAAACCTCAAATTATTTGAAAGAAGCAAAAACCCTAATTTCAACTGGCTTAGGAGGCACCTGGGTTGTACAACCCTTGAGTAATCTTGAACCATTTGAGGATGATTCTTGACAAACCTTGAAGAATATGGGAGGGCAAATTTTGGGGTATAACAGTTGCCCCTGTTCAATCTTCTTATACCTGAGGATGTAGATTGGCTTGTGTGCCTTTCGTGATCCGAAGGTGGAAGATGATTGAACACTAAAGTGCCCAGAAATTTGCACTCGCATAGTAGAATATCAGCAATGTGATGTCGGGAATGGGCTTACATATGCCATTTGGAGAGATGATGGATAGGAGGATGGGCTTATAGATGCCATCTGGATGTGACAGAACCTTGTCGGGAATGGGCTTATAGATGCCATTTGGAAGTGTAATGGATAGTTGTGGAGATGGGCTTAAAGATGCCATCCAGGGGTGTCGATCGTGTAAGAGATTCCTTAGTGAGAACTTGCGTACCTGAGAAAGAAAGATAATTTCCTGGTCTGTTACAAGGATTGATCTTCAAACTCTTCATGCAGATATGCCCTGGCTAGATACAGGTATCGAATCTACGATCAATTACTCACAGATATGCCCTGGCTAGATACAGGTATCGAATCTGGAATTAGTCGTCTACAGATATGCCCTGGCTAGATACAGGTATCGAATCTGGAATTGGTCGTCTATAGATATGCCCTGTCTAGATACAGGTATCGAATCTGGAATTAGTCGCCCACAGATATGCCCTGGCTAGATACAGGTATCGAATCTGGAACTTCAAACTCTTCATGCAGATATGCCCTGGCTAGATACAGGTATCGAATCCACAATCAATCACTCACAGATATGCCCTGGCTAGATACAGGTATCGAATCTGGAACTTCAAACTCTTCATGCAGATATGCCCTGGCTAGATACAGGTATCGAATCTACAATCAATCGCTCACAGATATGCCCTGGCTAGATACAGGTATCAAATCTGGAACTTCAAACTCTTCATGCAGATATGCCCTGGCTAGATATAGGTATCGAATCCACAATCAATCGCTCACAGATATGCCCTGGCTAGATACAGGTATCGAATCTGGAACTTCAAACTCTTCATGCAGATATGCCCTGGCTAGATACAGGTATCGAATCCACAATCAATCGCTCACAGATATGCCCTGGCTAGATACAGGGATCGAATCTGGAACTTCAAAAGTTGATGGGTTGTCTCTACTGACAGGTTATCTCAGAAAATCTTCAGGAATCGATTTAACTGAACCAGGGGAGGTTTTGTCTTTTTTGACGAGTTGTCTCTTTGGACGGGTTGTCTTCCACGACGGGTTGTCTTTAATGACGGGTTGTCTTCAACGACAGGTTGTCTTCAATGACAGGTTGTCTTCAATGATGGGTTGTCTTCAATGACGGATTGTCTTCAATGACGGGTTGTCTTCAACGACGGGTTGTCTTTAATGACGGATTGTCTTCAATGACGGGTTGTCTTCAACGACGGGTTGTCTTCAATGACGGATTATCTTTAATGACGGGTTGTCTTCAATGACGAATTGTCTTCAATGACGGGTTGTCTTCAACGACGGGTTGTCTTCAATGACGGATTGTCTTTAATGACGGGTTGTCTTCAATGACGGGTTGTCTTCAATGACGAATTGTCTTTATTGACTGGATTTGAGAATTTGACCGCATCTTTCCTGAAAGGTAAAGGTCAGCCATATGCAATGCATGATATGGATCAAGCAATGATGTTCTCAACATAAACGAGATTGTATGATATGATGCGTATATGCATGTATCATGATGTTTATGAATGTATTTTCGTTTGGGAAAATAGATCCTTGACGAATGCCGGGAGCTTGTTGAATCCTGGGCTGATGTTGAAGAGTAGAGTTCTTCGTTTCCGCTGGGGATGATGATTGCAAGAATAAACCGGTAGGAGAAGATGACTCCGTTGGGGAATAAACTTGGTGAAGATATTACTCTGCAGGGAATTACTCTGTGAGAAGAGATACTTCACTGAGATTTTGATGATAACTCCGCTGGGGATTCCATTGATAAGTTATGTTGGGGAATTTGATGAACTCCGCTGGGGGACTTGATGAACTCCGCTGGGGATAGGAAGAACTTCGCCGAGGACGATCTTTCCGTGGTAATTAGCTGAGGATAACCCAGTTAGACCCTGATGAGGAATAACCTTTGAACATGGTCGGGGAGAGATATTTGCATTCTGTAGGGGACGAACTTCCAGAATCTACTGGGGATAAGCTTCCAGAATCTACTGGGGAGGAAGATTCAACTCTCCTGGGGAAACTTTTGAACTGTACCGGGGAAGTGGCTCCATTGGGGTGTCTGTATTCCGCTGGGGAACAATCTTATCAAGACTGCCGGGGATGCTTGCTGAGGAATATACATATACTCTGCTGGAGAATACTGAGATTTTCTGGGGATACCCAACTTCCTTAGGGTTGACAGTAGCCTAACTCTGCTTGGGGAGAGTGTTGCTGACTTGCTAGGGATACTGTGCCTTTTGGGGCTGACAGAGACCAACTCTGCTTGGGGCATGATGGTGTCTTGGTTAATTCTTCAGCTGAACCTACCTTGGTACCTTAGTGGTTAGAGCAGCTTGTATAGTTCGGAAAATTTTATTGCCCTAGTTTCTGCGGGAGAAGGTACCTATGGAGGTGCTTGACAACTGCCGATTGACAAGTCTTCTTCTGATAGGCAAGTGACGAGATGACGGACCATAGTCGTACGCTTTGATCCCTAATTTTTTCCTGGACCGCCCTTTCGGGTTTTCAGTCCACCGGGATACCCATTTTTGCCCAAGCCGCCTTTTCAGGTTTTCGACTTGTCGGGTGTATAGATTTTTTCATTTTCATCCCTTATTTTGCCCGAACCCTTTTGGTTCGCCGGGAAGCCCTTATTTTTGCCTAGGCCAGTCGACCTAGCGGGTCTTTGATTATGCGCAGTATTTTTTGACTATGTCCACATTCTCAGAGTGCAGGGAGTTGTCACTGTCCGTGGTGTTGTGTTGCCATACTACCAGAAGATGTTTGATCGTGCAAGATTCGTCGCCGGAATTCTTGTCCAATGCCCCAAGTGACTCAGGCGGAGATTTGTCCATGGCTATTTGGCATTTGAGAGATTCTCTGAATCTTGACTTAACTGCCCCAGATGATGGACAATGATCATGTCTGCCCCTTGGTCGGAAGTGTTTTTTCCATTTGAAGTGACCTTTGAGAAGATTTTTGTTCACAAGATATTCATCGTGCGAATTTCTCTGCTGTTCGAACAAATAATCATATGCAAAAAATGTTATTTTAAGAATGCAAAGCTTATGTCTGTCTTGAAGTTTTTGAAAATGCAGTTTTTAAGTAAAACAAGCAAATTTTGTAAAATGTGATGTCAACTCAAGATTTTACAGCGAGCCTTAAGGAGTCAGGATACCTTTGGTAACAGTATGCTTTCGAACTAATCCGTGCTTCAGCTAGGACTTTTAAGGGTTATAACGTGGCCTGGTTCACGGTTTAAGAAACAAAGGATAAAGGCTCAAATTTTATTTGTACCCACCCGTTCTTCGTGATGTTCTTTAATCCTAAACTCAGCTAATCGTGCATTAGACCTTGTTTGAGTCTTTGCTCTGATATTCCGGTGATGGTTCGGATACTGAAAGTTTATTTTGAACACGCAGTCATTTCTTTTTGTTGAGGGTTTGCAGGACCTCTTGCTTTTGATTTGTGTTATCCCTGTCTTTTTGCCTGAACTATTTCTTTTGTGATTACAGTCAGCGGGATGCCCCAGTTTTTTGTAAGTCTCCTTCATAGGTTTTGACTTATTGGGCTTTTATTTTGAAAGATGACGATTGCCTGTCCTGACGATTATAGGGAACCATCATTGTCTTTTGTTTTGGAAGGACTCCTTTGATGTCATTCATTGTGCACTTGGATCAACTGAGAGAACTACCCTGCCCCAGGTTATGATTAAGGGTTTTAACTTTCGAAAAGAAAAACTTCAACTTCTTTGGCTCAGAGGGGTTGACGAGGGATTATCTTCCTTATAACTCCAGTGTTTAGGAATTGAAACAATGCCTGTACCTCATCAGCGGGGTCTGTTCAAAAGCATATTGTTAAGATCGTGGTATCGTTTTCGTCATCCTCCCTCAAAAGGCTTAGAATTTTAGATCAAGAGTTGAACATCAAAAAATAATGAAAGCAATTTGACAATAGTGAATACGAATGGATTAATTCAAAACAGACATATGTAATGCATTAATGAAATAACAACGTTTGACATGAGTAAATATTTGAGCAATCAAAGAAAAATACAACTTGAACATTCAAATGAACAAAAGTTTTTTCAATCCTAGCCATGTTTTGGCAAGGGAGCAATGATCACATTGGGAGTCTCGGGCGCTTCGAACATGACCTCCTTTGCATCGATTAGGTCCTGAACCTTGTTCCTCAAAGTCCAACAATCATCTGTAGCATGCCCCGGGCTGTCAGAATGATAAGCGCAGCGGGTGTTGGAGTTATACCTTGAAGGTGTCTTGTTGGGATTCTTTGGAGGATCCCTTAGAGTTACCAAATTGGTTGTCAGCAACTGCGGCAATATCTGGGACAAGGTCATGCTGAGTGGAGTGAACTGCCTTCTAGGTCTCTCTTCCCGTGGTTGATTGTATTGCTGAGGAGCAACAGCAGGCTTTGAGATTACCATCGCGTTGACAGCTTGGCAGCGTTCCGGTTTGTTTTGTCTCCTCGACCCATAAACAACACTAGATTCCTTCTTGAACGGTTTCTTTTCAGAGCTCGAGGAGGCCCCTTTCTGTATCTTCCCAGACTTGATACCAGCTTCTATCCTCTCACCAGTCAAGATCAGATCTGTAAACCCAGCAGAGGAATTCCCAATCAGATGGTTGAAGAACGGACCAGACAGGGTCCCCAGGAACATATCAACGAGCTCACGGTCAGTCAAAGGTGGTTGCACCCTTCCAGCCAGGTCTCTCCACTTTTGCGCATACTCCTTAAAACCTTCACTCGTCCCTAGTGACATACCCTGGAGTTGGGTACGCGTAGGAGCGAGGTCGGAATTATACTGATACTGCTTATAAAATGCAGTAGCCAAGTCCTCCCAGTTTCGAATACTGGCTCCATCCAGCTGATAGAACCATTCGAGTTGAGTCCCTGAAAGACTATCCTTGAAGAAATGGATCCATAGATTCTTGTCAGCAGTGTACGGTTGGATCTTCCTCACATATGATCTGAGATGCAGCTTAGAACAGGAAGCCCCGTCGTACTTCGCAAAAGCAGGTGCCTTGAACTTGTGTGGGATCACCACCCCAGAAGATAAACCTAGATCTCCAAAATCCAACCCAGGCACGTGTTGAATCTCCATGGCACTTAAACGATCCTCTAGCTGTTTGTACCTGTCCTCAGCAGGAGGGTACTGTTCATCATTGTAATTTGTCTCGTTGTCGGAGACCACGGGACTAGGAACCCTTCCCCCTTGGGGAATATCTTTTCCTACAGAGGAAGTAACCAGATCAGCCTCATTTTGCAGTGCATTCCTAAACCTCCGTCCAGCGTTGAACAGCACAGTCCTCTTCTTCTTCTTCTTCAAAAGCAGAGTCTTCAATTCCTGTTGACCCTGGGCTAAACTCATGACCAGCTCTTGAAACTGGGCGTTCTGGGCCTGGAGGGCCTTCATAGCTTGTTCAGTAGTAGGCTCAGAAGACATGATGATTGCTGAAATAAACAGCGAAGAAGATTAAGCAACCTGTAGAAAAAGGGTACCTGCTATGCATATGATGAATGGAATGCGTATGATTTATGTTCTCAAAGACAGTCGAGATTCAACTTTGTAGACAAAAAAGGAAACACACTTTATTAGATTCAAACTTTAAATTGTTCAAGAAATTGCCCTTAGGCGTTACATAAATGAAAATACTGAAAAGGAAATAAAAGCTGTAAAAGGAACATCAAATGCCCATCAGTGCTCCCATGGCCTCTTCTTCTCCGTACGGATATAGTCATTCAGGATTCGCTCGTTCTCCAGTTGCTTTGTCAGCTTCTGGATTTTCTGTTCTTGCTCATTGAACCTTTCCCGATAAGAATCCCGTTCTTCCTGTAGTTGCGCCCAAGACCTCTTTAGTGTATCAACATCAGTGGGTATCTGAGGAGGGAGTACAGTTGGAGGAACCTCGTCTCTATCAGGAAATTCAAGAATGATAGGCCTGACAGCTTCGTATGGCATACCTAACTTCTGAGCACAGATGCGGACCCATCTGTAATAGGATTCCATAGGCAGAGAAGTCTTCGGTCCCAACTCATGTGGGTCAGCTTTGTGAATTTTGTCCCAAGCCCGGATGAATCTACGTCGCAGCTCGTCACTATCTACCTGAAACTCAAAACTGATGTGAGGTATCAACATCTCATGAGGCCCTGCTCTTCTGGCTCTTCCAAACTGACGGAGAGCTAAACATGGATTATAAGAGATTCCTCCCTGGGTACCGATCAATGGAACATTAGGATACTCTCCGCAACGATCAATAACAGCTACCTCATCTAAACCTCTGAGAGTCCAAATGATGTCATTATCAGTGAGAGACATTAAACTATGAGCCCAGCCCCTTCCTTCTTTGTTCTTCAGCACGAACTTAGGGAGGTGCGAAATAAACCACCTCACTAACAAAGGAGCACAACACCACAGAGTTCCCCGTCTTCGGGCAGTATGAGCATAGAGTTGTTGTAGGATATCACCCAAGGGAGTAGGTACAGGATTCTGAGACATGAAGATCCTTATGGCATTGACATTGACAAAGTTATCAGGATTTGGAAACAGTACTAGACCATAGATTAAGAGAGCCAGAATGTCTTCGTACGCCCTGAAGTCTAAGTCATTCCAGAAATTGTTAGCTTTACCAATCAAAAACTTAGCCAAAAAGCCCTTAACTCCGCTTCTAGTCACCCAGTTATCCATTACCTCTTTGGTGGTCAAGGGAAGGGCTGCAGCAATCTCCTCAAGACTAAGAGTCTTTTCCCAACCAGTGAATGGAGTATGTTCCAAAACAGTGATACCAAGCAAATCAGAGAATTCTTCCAGGGTAAGGACCAGCTGGAAGTCTTGAAAGGTGAAGCAATGGTACAGGGGATCATAAAACTGGGTCAGGACACTCATCAGTTGTTGGTCCCACTTTGAAGTGACTAAACCGAGAAGAGAACCATGCCTCTGGATGAAGGAAGTAGTATTTGGAATTCTGTCACCAATTCTTTAAGCAGGTCAGGTGGATGAACAAAGTTGAGCCGGATAGTATTCCTTCGCATAGGCATCATGATGTCCTACAAAACAGAGCAAAGATGAAACCCTCTTGTCTTTGAAATGGGTCAGTCCTTATGCATGATGCATGCAATGTTATGATGGTATGATGTTATGATAAAGCACACCACAATTATTCACAAAGGCAAACATGATAAGGCACACAAGTCACACAAGACAGCCCTTAGAGTTCAGGCCAGCATGAAGTTTGGGTACTACCCTCTTTCAGTTTCGTTTGTTAAGACCTGTCCTAGAAAATAGTAACCGGGTTCTAGAGGATCTCAATATCACTGACTACCCTCAATCGGTCATAATTCCAGCGTCGCAATCTTTTCTTGCGGCCAGAACCATCGCGAGAGTTTAGCCTCAATGAGTGTAGCATACTGCTACTGTTCTATGGCCAAGTTGGGTCAATTTAGGGTTCTAAGGTCGGTTGCTGCTTAATGAGTCCTCAGAAGACCCATATTCTCCTCGTTGCAACACAAGGGATATCGGTACAGACTAAGGTGTCACACCAACGTAGCCACTGCTTCACCCGTATCGGTCTACGCCGGACAGGTCCCTCACAGCTTATGCTACCTAAAGGGTATTCCCCAGATCCAGGTTAGGATCTATGAAACTCTAATGCAAGCCCACAAATATAAAAGCAATCAAGACATACAATTGAAAACATAAGAGTGGTCTAATCCTAAGGTACACCTCACTTATAAATTCCCCAGCAGAGTCGCCAGTTCTGTGATCGGTGGAAATAGAACTGACTGTTTTGAAATGCTAGTTCGCGAAATGTCGCGGTAAGCAAGAGTCGCCACCGTCTTTTATTTTCTCCAAAAAGGAAAGGACAAAAGCTCAGCAAAATTCCTTTTCGAGATGTTTCTCAGTTCGGGAGGTAGATTATAGAAAGGGAAGGTGTTAGCACCCTTTCTATCTGTGGTTATCCATGGGCTCTTAGGTACTTGCTCACTATGTTTTCAAAATTTGTTTTCTTTTCTTGTGTTTGTGGGTTTTGAAAAAAAAGTTTGTTTTGAAAACTTCTAGGTAACTCTTGTATCAGTCCTCAAGAGTGTATGAAGTGTTTGTTTGAAAAACATTTTGTCAGAAAAGTGTAGGTGCGAAAAGTATTTTTGTTTTGAAAGAGAAAGTACCCAGGAGAAATCTACCTACTCTAAGGAATTAAGTTGTGTAAGAGTCCTTTAGACAGTACTATCCCACTATTGAGAAGTAGGTAGCACCGTCATTAGAGTTATTTGGGTCAATTCGATTATATGGACATGTGGTCACCAAAGCAATAGTAGGACGCCTTAGCGGTAACCCTAATGTCCTAGATCCTTTTTTATCCGAGGCAACCGTTCCGAGGCAACTGGATCTTTAGACAGGAGGGCGACCTCTAAAACACCCTATACTTGAAGACCACCTCGAGGCAACCAAGTGAGGCGTACCTTGGGAGTGGCATGTGCACGTGTGTCAGGTTTCAGTTTAAGTTATCTTTGAACATGCGTCATTGTGAGCTACGGGTTGATTTTATTTTTCATACAAGTCTAGTCATGCATAATTAACAGTTATTAGTTTGCGGGAAATAAATTGCGGAAAGATAAATCTATGCTATTACAAGGCGTCGGGTATTTACATCGCCAAAAACATAACCCTTGAAAATAAATTGCGATAAAATAAAAGAAAGCGATAAAAGTCCTAATTATCTATTACATTCTCGAAGCAGATACATAAATATAATCAAAAATAGGAATTAAAAATAAATATGCGCGCGAAAGAATTGAATCGGGACGTCCTTAGGGTTTTGACCCTTTTTGAAAAAAGAATGAAATTGGTCCTTTTTGTTGCAATTAATTCAAATTAAACCTAATTTACTAATTAATTAATTAATTAAAAGAAAAAGTATTTTTGTGTTTTTTATGTTTTAATAAAAATAAAATAAAAGGAATTAAAAAGTTAGTAAAAAACACCCTAATTCTAAGCTAATTTTATTTATTGTAAAAAGATTAAAGTTAACCTAATTTAACTAAATTAATTAATTTACATTTATTTAAAAAAATAATAGTTAATAGTAAAAATAATAAATAATAAAAATATTTACATCTTTTGATTATCTGAATTTATTATAAAAATTAATTAAGTTAATTAAATAGTAATAATATTAACAATAAAAATAATTAGTTAAAAGAAAATAAAAAGAAAAGCAATTAACCAGGGGGGGTGTTGACCCAATAATGGAGTTATGTTAGCAATTCCAGCCCATTAAGCTTTCAGGCCTGCTTTGACTTTGGAGATTGCCTAGAGCGTGGATTGACCAGGAACATGGTGTTCATCACCTTCTGACCACTGGATTGATGCATAGGGCCACATGGCATGCTGAAGCGTGAGGTTTATGGTGGAACGCGTTTGAACGTCTGCACATGATTACATTAGAAAAAATATGAAACAAATATTGGGTGGACCTGGGAATCGAACCCAGGTCCCAATGATAACCAGCCAGATCACCAACCACTAGACCACTTGCTTGCTTTTGTTATAATAATAGACAGTGAATATATTATATAAAATAACAACATATGCTGGAAATCATGAAACCACGCGCGCGCTTTTTGAATGCTCTAATCACAAACCAACACGTCCTTCGTCTTCCCCAGATTCCCTGTAAAACAAAAACAATTAGCGGGGGGTTTTTATCCCCCACAACCTGCAATAAGAAAAAATAGCGAATAGAGTTGTATGCAATATAAATTGTTCGCGAGGGTCGGGTTAAATTCGTCTTGATGCAACGATTACAACCATATGCGTGAGAGGTTCCAATTTTTCCTGTATGGGAAAGCCCCAATCTGGAAGCTTGGAAACCCTAGAATTCATCAATGGTGATTTCTGTTTCAGGGCGTTTTAATGCAATTAAATATACCAAAAGCTTCCTGTGGATTCAAGCAACACAAAGTAACCAACAAACCATGTTAAATGCGCATGGATTATGAGTTTCGATTATCAAAATAGTAAGCAAACCGTGAATCTGTTGGAGGCGATTTCTTAAGCTTTAGCGTGCGATTTTGATTGCAATGTGTTTCTGAGGGTTCCAGCAATGTATTGGAATCACTATAATGCTTTGAATTGGCTTGGAATGTGGAAAACTGTTTTCAAATTTTCTTGAATTTTTTGGAATTGGTTATGGCTTTTTGCAGCAGCTTTTCACGTGTGTGGCATTAGGTTTAGGTTATGCATATATAGTAGAATGGATTTAGGTTAAATCTTTGACCAAAAATCCATGGAATTATGGTTTGCATATTTGATTTTAAATCACATCTGTTTGCATCTTTTTGATTGACAAAACTTGCTAATTTTGGAGATTTTGGTCCCCTTGATTGATACACGAAATCTCCAGCATATGTTGACCACTTTTGCTTCACAAAAAGATTGAGAAATCATATCTTGATTTTTCCTACAATTAAATGAATTAAATGAATTAATATTGATTAAAAATTCAATTAATTAATAAAAAATAAGAAAATTAATCAATTTAATCTCAATGGGTCGTGCATAGGCCTTGGACAAAGTTTCAAGAAGGAATTTGAGGCCCATTAGCAAAAACATGGTGTTTTGGGCAAAGTTGACTTTTGCAAATTCCCAAAAATTTCCCAACTTCTCCAATGCATATCTTGCTCAATATTGATCATATGAACATGTTCTTGGACATTTTGGAAATGTATTGAAGTCCTATAACCAATGCCTTTGGTCCCATGTCATTTGGATTTACCAATCTCAAGTTATGGTCTTTGACTTAAAGTGCATTTTTGTTGACTTTTGAAATTGACCTATAATGTAGAAATTGATAACTTTTTGTGAGAGCATTTCTTGGACTTGGAATGTGAAGATGAGTTGTAGGAAATGTCATCCCCTTCAAAATGAGAATTGGATGGGATTTTTCTGATGAACCATGAAAAAGTTATTCCCTGGTCAAGTTACAGTTGACTTTTCAGCTGTCCAAAAATAGTAACTTTTTGCATCTTGATGATTTTTGAGCCATTCTTGTGGAATCATGATCAAGACTTGATCAAATGATGATTGTGGCCTCAAAATAATATGTTGACCAAAAATTTTGACTTTTGACTATCAAATGACCATTTTACCCCTGCAGTTGACTGTGAAGCAAATAAGGCTTTTTGACTGTGTAATTTGCCTCTATGAGTCTTGAAACTTGATATGTAGATGCTTGAGAATATGTATAGGCCTATGGGACTTGATTGAGCCTTTGAAAACCTCAAATTCTTTGAAAGAAGCAAAAACCCTAATTTCAACTGGCTTAGGAGGCACCTGGGTTGTACAACCCTTGAGTAATCTTGAACCATTTGAGCATGATTCTTGACAAACCTTGAAGAATATGGGAGGGCAAATTTTGGGGTACAACACTCATCATCAAAGTAACCCTACACCAGTTCCTTCTAAGTTCCAAGACGAAGTTTTACACGGACTCGTCCTCAGGCAACCCTACACCGGTTCCTTCTCAATTCCAAGATGAAGTTTTACACGGACTCATCATCAGGAAACCCTACACAGGTTCCTTCTCAATCTCAGATGAAGTTTTACACAGACTCATCATGAAGCAACCCTACACCGGTTCCTTCTCTGTCAGATGAAGTTTTACACGGACTTATCATCAGGAAACCCTACACAGGTTCCTTCTCAATCTCAGATGAAGTTTTACACTGACTCATCATGAAGCAACCCTACACCGGTTCCTTCTCTGTCAGATGAAGTTTTACACGGACTCATCATCAGGAAACCCTACATCGGTTCCTTCTCAATCTCAGATGAAGTTTCACACGAACTTATCTCTCAATAACCCTACACCGGTTCCTTCTCAATTTCAGATGAAGTTTTACACGGACTCATCATGAGGCAACCCTACATCGGTTCCTTCTCAATTCCAAGATGAAGTTTTACACGGACTCATCATAAAGTAACCCTACACAGGTTCCTCCTCCCTTCCAAGACGAAGTTTTACACGGACTTGTCCTCAGGCAACCCTACACCGGTTCCTCCTCAGTTCCAAGAAGAAGTTTTACACGAACTCATCATCAAGATAACCTTACCCTGATTCATCTAGAAGTTTTACACGAACTTATCTCGCAGTAACCTTACCCCGGTTAATCCTGAAGTTTTACACGAACTTATCACAGTAACCTTACCCCAGTTCATCCTAAAGTTTTACACAAACTCATCATCAAGATAACCTTACCCCGGTTCATCCTGAAGTTTCACACGAACTTATCTCAAAGTAACCTTACCCCGGTTCATCCAGAAGTTTTACACGAACTTATCTCAAAATAACCTTACCCCGGTTCATCCAGAAGTTTTACACGAACTTATCCCGAAGTAACCTTACACCGGTTCCTTCTCAACTCCAGACGTAGTTTTACACGGACTCGTCATCAAGAAACCCTACACAGGTTCGCTCTTTCCAAAGATGCAGTTTTACACGGAATCGTCATCAAGAAACCCTACACAGGTTTCCTTCTCAATTCCAGATGCAGTTTTACACGGACTCATCATCAAGAAACCCTACACAGGTTTCCTTCATTCCAAGATGCAGTTTCACACGGGCTCGTCATCAGTCAACCCTACACAGGTTTCCTTCCTTCAAAGATGTAGTTTCACACAGGCTCATCATCAGTCAACCCTACACAGGTTTCCTTCCTTCAAAGATGCAGTTTCACACAGGCTCATCATCAGTCAACCCCACACAGGTTTCCTTCTTTCCAAGATGCAGTTTTACACGAGCTCATCATCAGGCAACCCTACACAGGTTCCCTCGTTCAACTTACAAGATCACAATTCTACCAACAATCTCCAGATGGCATCTATAAGCCCATCCTCCTATCCATCATCTCTCCAAATGGCATCTGTAAGCCCATTCCCGACATCACATTGCTGATACTACGCTATGCGAGTGCAAATTTCTGGGCACTCTAGTGTTCAATCATCTTCCACCTTCGGATCACGAAAGGCCCGAAAGCCAATCTACATCCTCAGGTCTAAGAAGATTGAACAGGGGCAACTGTTGTACCCCAAAATTTTCCCTCCCATATTCTTCAAAGTTTGTCAAGAATCATGTTCAAATGATTCAAGATTGCTCAAGGGTTATACAGTCAAGCCATCTCCTAAGACAGCTGAAATTAGGGTTTTGGTTCTTTCAAGGAATTTGAGGTTTTAATGGCTCAATCAAGTCTCATAGGCCTATATGCATCCTCAAGCATCTACATGTCAAGTCTCAAGACTCACAGTGTCAAATTCCACAGTCAAAAGCCCTATTTGATCCCCAGTCAACTGCAGGGGCAAAATGGTCATTTTGCAGTCAAAAGTCAGGATTTTTGGTCAATATCTTATTTTGAGTACACAATCATCATTTGATTAGGTCTTGATCATGATTCCACAAGAATAACTCAAAAATCATCAAGATGCAAAAAGTTACTATTTTTGGACAGTAGAAAAGTCAACTGTATCTTGACCAGGGCATAACTTTTTCATGGTTCATCATAAAAATCCCATCCAATGCTCATTTTGAAGGGAATGACATTTCCTACAATCCATCTTCACACTCCAATTCCAATAAATGCTCTCACAAAAAGTTATCAATTTCTACATTATAGGTCAAATTCAAAAGTCAACAAAAATGCACTTTGAGTCAAAGGCCATAACTTGAGATTGGTAAATCCAAATGACATGGGGCCAAAGGCATTGGTTAGAGGACTTCAAGACCTTTCTAAAATGTCCAAGAACATGTTCATATGATCAAAATTGAGCAAGATATGCATTGGAGAAGTTGGGAAATTTTCATGAATTTGCAAAAGTCAACTTTGCTCAAAACACCTTATTTTTGCTAATGGGCCTCAAATTTCTTCTTGAAACTTTATCCATGACCTATGCACGACCCATCAAGCTTAATTGAATTATTTTCTTATTTTTTATTAATTAATTGGATTTTTAATCAATATTAATTCATTTAATTAATTTAAATTGTAGGAAATACAAAGATTTGATTTTTCAATCTTTTTGTGAAGCAAGAATGACCTAATCATGCTGGTAATTTCGTGTACAAATCAAGGATATCAAAAACTCCCAAGATGGCAACTTTTTCCAATCATGAAAATTCAAAAATATTTGATTTTCAATCAAATATTTAAATCATCATTCCATGGATTTCTTTGCAAGATTTTAACCTAATTCTATTCCTCTATAAATACACAAGCCAACCCTAATCATGCATACGTGAAAGCTGCTGCAAAAAAGCCATAACCAATTCAAAAAAATTCAAGAAAACTTGAAAACTGTTTTCTATATTCCAGGCCAATTCAAGGCGTTTTATTCACTCTAACACATTGCAGGAGTCCCCAGGAACGTGTAGGAATCAAAACCAAGCGTTGAAGCTCAAAGAACCATCAAGAACAGAACCATGGTTTGCTTTTTATTTTGAAAATCGAATAGCTTAATTCATGCATCATTAACGTGATTTTTTGTTGGTTTTGCATTGCTTGGATCCATGTGAAGCTATTGGCATAGTTTAATGGGATTATAACGCACAAAATCACAATTTGCCATTGACAAATTCTAGGGTTCCCGAGCTTTGGATTTGGGGCTTTATTATCCAGGAAAAATTGGAACCTTTAAGACCCATGGTTAGAATCATTGAGACCAGACGAATCCAAGGGGACCATCGTGAAACATTTATATAAACTATAGAGCTATTCGCTATTTTTCGTCGTTGCAGGTTGTGGGGGTTAAAAACCCCCGCTATCTAACATTTATTCTGCAGGTTCAGCGAGGAAGACGACTAGGTGTTGATACGTCATTGGGTGGTTCAAAAAACGCGCGCTTGTTTTTGTGTTTACAGCACATTTATTAATTTTTCTATATTATATTTGCTTCTTATTATAATAACAAAAGCAGGCAATTGGCGTAGTGGTTAACGTGCTGGCAGGGAATCATTGGGACCTGGGTTCGAATCCCAGGTCCCCCAAATATTTGTTTCTATTTTTCTTCATGTGATTACATGCAGGCTTCCAAAGGCGTTCTACCATGTACTCCACACAACAACGCGCCAAGTGGCCACAAACACAGATCTAATGGCCATGAGATGATGACCATGGTACTCCCAGTCAACCAGCGCCCTGGACAATCCAGAAAGTCAAAAGGACTTGGAGTTAATGGGCCTGAAATCTCCAAGGACACCTCCATAATGGGCCAACACCCCCATGGGTTCTTTTTCTTTCTTTCTTTATATTTTTTATTTCTTTCATTAATTATTTTTTTTAATAACTATTATTATTATTATTTAATTAACTCAACTAATTATTTTTCATAATAAAATCAGAAAACTAAAATATTTTTATTATTATTAATTTCACCTTTAATATTATTATTTTTGTAAATAAATGTAATTAGTTAATTTAGTTATTTTAATTAGGTTAACTTTAATTATTTTCACAATAAATAAAATCCATGTAGAATTAGGTTTTTGACAATTTTAATCCTTCTTATTTTATTTTCATTAAAAACATAAAAAACTAAAAAATACTTTTTCTTTTAATTAATTAATCAATTAGTTTTAGGTTTAATATCAATTAAATGCCAAAGGACAAAAAACTCATTCTTTCTCAAAAAAGGGTCAAAACCCTAAGGACTTCTCCGATTCAGTTTCTTTTCGCGCATAATATTTTTGATCATTATTTATGTAATTGCTCCGAGGATGTAATAGCGTAATTAGGACCTTTTATCGCTTTCTTTATTTTCTCGCATTTATTTTCCAAGGGTTGTTTTTGGCGATGTAAATACCCGACGCCTTGTAATAGTGTAGATTTACTTTCCGCAATTTACTTTCCGCATAATTATTAACTACTATGCATGACAAGACTTGTTCTCAAAATAAAATCAAAACGTAGCTCACCATGACATGTGCAAAGATAATATTAACTGAATCCTGACACACTCGCACATGCCACTCCTAGGGTACGCCTCACTTGGTTGCCTCGACGTGGTCATTGAGTATAGGGTGTTTTAGAGGTCGCCCTCCTGTCTAAAGATCCAAGTTGCCTCGAAACGGTTGCCTCGGATAAAAAGGATCTAGGACATTAGGGTTACCGCTAAGGCGTCATACTATTGCTTTGGTGACCACATGTCCCTATAATCGAATTGACCCGAAAAACTCCAACGACGGTGCTACCTACTTCTCAATAGTGGGATAGTACTGTCTAAAGGACATTTACACAGCTTAATTTCTTTTGAGTAGGTAGAGGTTCTAAGGTACTTGCTCTTTCAAAACAAAAATACTTTTCGCACTTACACTCTTTTCAAACAAAAGTTTTCAAACAAACACTTCATACACTCTTGAGGACAGATACAAGAGTCAAAACGAAGTTTTCAAACAAACTTTTTTTCAAAACCCACAAACACAAGAAAAGAAAACATTTTTGAAAACATAGTGAGCAAGTACCTAAGAGCCCGTGGATAACCACGGATAGAAAGGGTGCTAACACCTTCCCTTTCTATAATCTACCTCCCGAACCGAGAAACATCTCGAAAAGGAATTTTGATGTGCTTTTGTCCTTTCCTTGTTGGAGAACATAAAAGACGGTGGCGACTCTTGCTTACCGCGACATTTCGCGAACCAGCATTCCAAAACAGTCAGTTCTATTTCCACCGATCACAGTTGGCATCTAGATATTCTTGCTTCCGGTCATCGTCCTTGAGGATAGTTGGTGTCAGAATTTTCAGCATCCCAGAATATGTGTCTTCTTGGCTTTCTAGTTCTTTGACACATTCATCAATAATATCTAGGAGACAGCATGAGTCATCTATAGCAGGGGCTTTAAAGAATTGGGAAAGAATGAATTCTACTTTTTCTTCTCCTACCTCGAAGGTAAGCTTTCCTTTCTTAACGTCAATGATGGCTCCTGCAGTAGCTAAAAATGGTCTTCCTAATATGATGGGAATGTTTGAATCTTCCTTGATGTCCATTATTATAAAGTCAGTCGGTATGTAAAATTGTCCTATTCGGACATGAATGTTTTCTAGCATACCAACAGGGAATTTGACTGATCTGTCAACTAGTTGTAGGGACATCTTGGTAGGTCTCATGTCACCTAATTTGAGTTTCTCGCAAATAGATAAGGGCATTAGACTAACACTTGCTCCTAAATCGCATAGAGCTTTGTCTATGACAGATTTTCCAATTACACATGGTATGGAGAAACTACCAGGATCTTTTAGCTTTGGAGGCATATTATTTTGAATTATGGCGCTACATTCGGCAGTTAGCATAGCGGTTTCGTTTTCAATGATTTTTTTCTTATTAGACAATATTTCTTTTAGGAATTTAGCATATGACGACATTTAGGTTATAGCTTCTGTAAACGGAATAGTAACGTTTAATTGTTTCAGAAGTTCTACAAATTTCTTGAATTGCCCCTCGTTCTTGGATTCTGCAAGTATTTGAGGATATGGAATTGGTGGTTTATATGGCGGTGGAGGCACGTAAGGTTTTTCTGAAACCTCTTTGTTCTCATTCGCGTCTTCCTCTACATTCTCAGATTGATCTTTCGACTTCTCTACTTCCTTTTCAGGTTTCTGATACATGGTTGGGTTTTGGAGTCTAGGATCTACCGGTCCATCGAGTGCTGTCCCACTTCGTAATGTGATAGAATTTGCGTGTCCTTTAGGATTGGGTTGTGTCTGTCCAGGAAATATACGAGCAGGTGCGGTAGAACTAGCTTGGTGTTGTGCTACTTGGGAGATTTGGGTTTCTAACATTTTACTGTGAGTTTCTAGGGCATCTACCTTATTTTCTAATAGCTTCAATTGTTTACCGGTGTGAATGTTTTGATTGAGGAATTCTTTGTTTTGTTGAGCTTGATTAGCAATAAAATTTTCCATTAAGATTTCAAGGTTAGATTTCTTAGGAATGTTAGGAACATTAACAGCGGGTTTTTGATAACCTGGAGGTACAACAGGTGCTTGGCCAGGTGCATATAAAGCGTTATTGCTCTTGTACGAGAAGTTAGGATGGTTCTTCCAACCAGGATTATAGGTATTAGCATAAGGATTACCTTGAGCGTAATTTACCTGATCAACTGATATTCCTGCTAAGATTTGACATTCGGTTCCAACATGACCAGGGACTCCACAAACTTCGCAGTTTTGGGTAAGTGCAGCCACGGTGGCCGCAGGAGGTAAGGTCAAGCTTTCTATCTTTTGGGTAAGAGCATCTACCTTAGCATTAACTTTATCTAGGCTACTAATCTCGTATATCCCACCTTTGGTTTGAGTTTTCTCCACGGATGTTCTTTCTCCTCCCCATTGATAGTGGTTTTGAGCCATATTTTCAATGAGTTGGTTAGCTTCGTCATAAGGCTTGTCCGTTAGTGTACCACCTGCGGAGGCATCTATAGAGAGTCTTGTGTTGTACAAGAATCCATTATAAAACTTGTGGATGATCAGCCATTTTTCTAGTCCGTGATATGGGCACATTCGCATCATATCTTTGTAGCGTTCCCATGCATCGAATAGCGATTCAGTATCCTTCTGCCTAAATCCGTTGATTTGGGATCTTAGTGCAGCAGTCTTACTTGGGGGAAAGTATCGTTCTAAAAATACAATCTTAAGTCCTTCCCACGTAGTGACGGAATTTGACGGCAAGGATTGCAACCAAGCCCAAGCTCTATCTCTTAGCGAGAAAGGGAAAATACGTAATCTTATTGCATCTTTACTAACACCATTTGCTATAACTGTGTCTGCAAATTGAACGAATTTTGTAAGATGTTCGTTTGGATCCTTGGTAGGATCTCCAGAGAATTGGCGTTGTTGGATAGCTGATATCAATGACGGTTTCAACTCAAAATCATTTCGATTTATTGTTGGAGCAGCAATGCTGTTGTGGGGTTCTTGTTGTGATGGAGCTGCGTACTCCTTCAGTGGACGGGTCCTTTGTTCTTCGGCCATGTCTAATTCTGGATTAGTTTCGATTTCAGAGGAAGAATTAGAATCTGTTTCAAAATCAATCTTGATTTCAAGTTTGGGTAAAGGAATAACGTGATTTAAACAGTAATCCCTGACTGCACGTCTTACGGAAAGGATGCGTTCAGGTTCGTCCGTCGATTTGTCAAGTGGTTCACCTTGTGAGCAAGTCCTTGGCATACAAATCGAAAAAGGGTTTCTGTTGCCTAGTCTAAACGCACAACAGAAGAATCGTACTTAATTGACTAATCAGTCCCCGACAACGGTGCCAAAAACTTGATTGAGACTTTATGAGTCTATTGGGATACTAACTGCAAGTATACAGTTTAGTCGTTCTAGTTTTAAATGATTATCGAACCCACAGAGACTGAGGATCAATCGCATACGATCTAATGCTACAATTTGTTTAACTAAGCGATGAATATTTGATTTTAGGGGGGAAATAGTTTAATTAAAAATAATAGTAATAGTTATACCGGTATGTGATAGTCGGACTTCGGGAATTCGGTGAATCGCTTGGCGTATACAGTATTTCGGTAAAAATGAATTGTTTAAAAACCTGAGACATACACTCTCGTGTTCATGAAATAAGTCATGCTACTAAACCTAGTGGATGCACTTTAAATTTAATAACACTTTTTTAAAACAATTTGAGTTTAATTAATTTATTAAAACACTCTCGTGTATTTAAAAATTAATGTTTCGTTACCACTATCTGGGTTGAACCCCAGCTCTGGCATGCAGGTTCTTGCCTTAATTAATTTCCCACTCTCGTGGAAAAATCGTGTTAATTATCCTCTCACTCTCGTGACAAGGGTAGTTAAATTAAACATGGAAATTGGAAACCAGAAATTGTTTTATAAATGTTTTTATCCAAGGTATCACTGAATTCCTTCGATACTTAGAAGTCACATACCGGTACAAATAATTTAGCCGGACATAATATATTTAATAACTATGCAATTCAAAATATAATCCATAAAAATAATTGGCATAATACAAGAATGAATAAATATTAATTGCATAAAAAACCTGGAAATAACGTTGCTATGGTAATCTTGAATGTTACAATATTCCTTGCAGCTCGATCAAAATTGATAAATTGTGTTAATTCTTAAATGAAGAATTAACACCCTAAAACTAATGTTGGAAATAGAAATTACAGTAATGTAGGGAAAAAAACTCTAAAACAAGGAAATAGGAATAATTGCAAAAAGTAGAAATTTTGTTCTGGGAGAATTTCTTCGACCCTCATCCCTTTGCACTACCACATATATATAGGAGAAAATATTGCAGTTGAGCAAAATCTTGGAAAAGGCTTGAGTGGAGTAAAAATACTGAGTGGAGGAAATATTGGAGAAGGATTTTGCCCTCACGTTGCCCACGTCTCCACCAATTCATAATGTTCCTCTTTACGCGCGTGACGGTCGTCACAGGTGGGTGACGGTCGTAATGCGCTTGAATAGCGCATTACACTCGTCAATGATGTGTGACGAGCGTTCTTTCTAGTTGGGGATGCGTTACGGTCGTCATAGGGTGTGACGGTCGTCATAGGTGCAAAATCTGAGATTTTGTTCTTTTCTCTTCTGTTTCTTGTTTAGCTTTCTTCATGTGGTCCTTTTTCATTGTCTTGAGTTGACAAATGTTATACCTGTGAAAAGACATAAAAACTCGGAATAATCGGGAGTTAGACGACTCAATGTATTATAAAATCAGTAAAAAGCATAGTAATTATATGATACGATTTCTCGTTATCACCACCAACACATGAGCTAAAGTAGTGCCCCTGCATTTAATAGAGACATACAGGGCCTCGTTGTGGTTTCTTCCTTCGGGAGTCAAGTCAGCATCAGAAAAGTCTAGCCCATTATCAGTCGTCAGGCTAGCAACGTAATTCTCAAATTGATCAACAGCAATTTCTTGTGGCACATGTGCGGATTTTAAGAACTTCACCAAAGCCTGAGCACGGGCTTCTGAACACAATAACAAGAATAACATGGATATCTTGGAGGGGGTCTGTTGTACCCCAAAATTTGCCCTCCCATATTCTTCAAGAAATTGCCAAGCTAAGTCACAAAATTCCCCAAGGGTGGCACAGTGCAAAGACCTCATATACAGTCAAAACTAGGGTTTGTGTTCTGATCAAGAAATTGAAGTTTTCAAAGGCCCAATCAAGTCTCATATGCTTACAAAGATGGTCAAGTATCCTCATATCAAGTTTCAAGGCATTCAGCTCAAAATTGCACAGTCAAAACCCTAAATTGCACTGCAGTCAACTGTAGGGGCAAAATGGTCATTTGACAGTCAAAAGTTCAAATTTTTGGTCAACATATCATTTTGAAGCCACAAACATCATTTGATCAATGCTTGATCATGATTCTCAAAATTTGGCTCAGAAATCATCAAAGATGCAAAAGTTACTATATTTGGACAGTTGAAAAAAAGCCAACTGAAATTGACCAGGGCATAACTTTCACATGGATTATCAGAAAAATTCCATCCAAAGCTCATTTTGAAGATAAAGACATTTCCTACAACTCATCTTCATACTTCAAGTCCAAGAAATGCTCTCACAAAAAGTTATCAATTTCAACATTATAGGTCATTTTCAAAAGTCAACAAAAAGGGACTTTAAGTCAAAGACCATAACTTGAGATTGGTAAATCAAAATGACATGGGACCAAAGGCATTGGTTAGAGGACTCAAAGTCCTTTCCAAAATGTCCAAGAACATGTGAAAAGCTTAAAAATTGAGCAAGTTATGCCTTGTGGAAGTTGGGAAAATTTTAGGAATTTTGAAAAGTCAACATTGATGCAAATGATTCAAAATTGCTAATGGGCCTATTTTTCTTCCATGATTCATCATTCCAAGCATATGCACGACCACTTGGCCCAAAGGGAAGTATTTTCTCATTTTTTATTTATTTATTTGAATTTCTATTAATATTAATTCATTTAAATTATATAAATATGTGGAAAATATAAAACTTGACCTAAAAAATCTTTTTGTACACATTCTAGACTCAATATTTCGTGCACATGCTAATTAGGCAAGTTTTGGTTTGATTTGAGCATGATTGAACAAAAATGCACATGAAAAAGATTCAAAAAGATCTTAAGGAAATCAAATATTGAAAACCATTATGGCCATGGATTTTATTCAATTTTCTTGACCTAATAGCTTCAATACATAAGCATGATTCAAAACCTAATGCTAGACACTCTAAGCTGCGCAGAAAGAGACATATCAAACTTGGAATTTTCATCAAAAAGTTCAAAACTGAAAACCACTCTAAAGGTGGATTCAAGGCACGAAATCCATTCAAAAAGCTTCTTTGTGGTTCACTGATCATATTCCAATTCATAACACTCATCAAAAGGCAAAGAATCGTTGTACAGAACTCAAAATTTTCTCACAAAATTGCGTACACGCATCTTGATTTTAAGGCATTTCCATGACATTTGGTTTACATATTCTTATTCAATGATGCTTTCTGATGCTTACCATGTGATTTAATTACGTTTTTACGCACTATATACAAATATGCCATAACTGACTTTTAGGGTTTTCAGAGTTCTTGAATTGGGGTTTTTCACCCAAGGAAAAATTAGGACTCAAAGTCACCACCATTGCAATCAGCATGCTCCAACGAACAAGAAGCACTAGTCGCGATTAATTTATGAGCTACATAGGCCTATTCGCTATTTTCTGGTAGCTGGCTTAAGGCAACGCGTCTAAAACCGTTGCTCAATGTTTTATCTTTCAGGCACGCGAGGAAGACGATACTGTGTCAGGGAGTGATTGGTTCTTTTTGAATTTCGCGCTAAAATCTTATCTATATGCGTTACTTATCTTATATTATTTGTTTAATGCTTAATGTTAATGCGCGTTAATTGGCACAACTGGTCAGGGAAGGCATTGGCAAGGCATATGACCTGGGTTCGAGTCCCAGGTCTTCAATATTCCCATTTATTTTTCCTCAATTGACGTTCACGTGCAGTGCTGAAGGGAGGGACCATGCTACACCTTCAGAACCAAGCCTTCCACGCGTCCAAGGGCACCAGATCAATGGCCCAGATCCAAGGAGTATGATGAATCATGGTCAACGCACCAGCATACTAGCAAAAAAGTCAAAAAAGGGCTATATTAATTGGGCCAAAATTTCACAACAATACCTCCATCTGGGGACTGAACCCCCCCCCCCCTGGTTTGCTTCTCTATATTTTTATTATTTTTATTTTCAATTGCAATTTTATTTTCTTTATTGTTTTCAATTAATTATTCCTTTTTTTTTTACAAAATATAAAGACATCATAAAAAAGCTGAAAAGATGAGAAAAATTTAATAATTATTTTATTTTAATTATTTTCATGAATAAATTATGTAAGTGAATTTAGTTTAAATTAGGGTTTGTTTTTAATTCTTTTCATAATAAAAATCCAAAATTATAGAATTAGGTTTAATAACTTTTTATTCCTTTTTAATTTTCCTTTTTTTCACAATAATATTATTTATTTATTTATTTTATAATTAAATTGTACATAAATAATTTAGGTTTAAATTAGGTTAAAAATTCAATATTTTTCTTAAATAACTTAAAAAATAATTAGAACTAGGTTTAACGTTCAATTTTAGTTTTTATTAATTCTTTTTCCATTAAATCATAAAAAACACAAAAACACCAAAAACATTTAATTTTTATTTTTATTCCTCATTAACTTTAATTTTTGCAAAAGGGTCCAATGCCCACATTTTTAATTCTTTTATTCCGCATATTTATTTATTTCGCTCAAATAATTATGTATCTCTCCCAAAGCCCTGTAACTCGGACAATTTTACTTTTTCGCACTTTTATTTTATTCGCTTTATTTATTTTTCAGTCAAATCGGGTCCGGTTTAATTTTGGCGATGTGGACCCGCGCCATTTGTAATAGCCTTAGATTTACTTTCCCGCAAATATCTTAACTGTTAACAAAAGCATGAAAGAATGTATGGCCTTAAATAAAATCAAGCGTAGAACACCAATAAACATGACAAGACAAATATCAATGAAAACGACACATGAATCGCACACACCACCCCTAGGGTACGCCTCACTGTTGCCTTCGAAAGGTGGTCGTCGAGTAGAGGACGTCTTAGTAAGTCCTCATGATCCGGGAACCTGGCATGAGGGTAGCTTCTAAGGTGTCTTCCCATTGCTCTGGTGATCACCATGTCCCTACAAAACTCGAATTGACCCGAACACCTCCAACGATGGTGCTACCTACCTCTCAATGGTGGGATGGCACTACTTTAAAGGACATCTACACAGACGAATTCCTTAGGGTAGGTAGGTTCTCGTAGATACTTGCTCTAATTTCAAACAAATCAAAATACTTTTCACACCGACACTTTTCAAAAAGCTTTCAAAGCAAATTTTTCAAACACTCTGACGTACGAGTCGAACTGAAATTTTTCAAAGAAACTTTTTAAAACCCACATTGAAAAGCAAACAAACCAATTTTGAAAACACAAGTGAGCAAGTATCTAAGAGCCCATGGATAACCATGGATAGAAAGGGTGCTAACACCTTCCCTTTCTATAATCTACCTCCCGAACCGAGAGCAATCTCTTTAAGGAATTTTTCTGTACTTTTGTCCTTTCCATTTGGAGAAAATAAAAGACGGTGGCGACTCTTGCTTCCGCGACATTTCGCGAACCAGCGTTAAACAGTCAGTTCCAGATCCACCGATCACAGAACTGGCGACTCTGCTGGGGAAGAAACTTAAAGTGGGGTGTACCTTAGGGCTAGCTCATAACTATGTTTTCAATTGTTTTCCTTGTGTGCTTTAAATTGTGGGTTGCATCGGAGATACATAGATCCTAAACCCGGATCTGGGGGATACCTTTCTTAGAAAGTAGCAACAAGGCTGTGAGGGAACTGTGCGGGGTATACCGACATGGTTGAAACAGTCTGCTACGTTGATGTGGCACTTTGGTGTGTACCGGTAACCCTTGAGTTCAGTCAAGGAGAGTACGGGGCCTCCGCGTGGTGTCATGAAGCATCAACAGACCTTAGGAACCTTAATTGAACTATCTTGGCCTCTTTAGGGTAGTGAGATAACTGACTTTGGTGCAGTCCGAGGTTGGTTGATACTCGATACTACACTCAATTGAGGGTTGCTTTCCTGGAATATTTCGGTCGCCAGTTCAGTGGCTAAATCGAAACGATGAACAATGAAAGCAACCCCGTGATATTGGGAACCTTAGAACCCGGTTACTTTGATTAGGACAGGTTGAACCCACCAACTTCAAGAGGGCACTACCCAGACCCCATGCTGGCCTAAACTCTAAGGGCTCTTTTGTGTGACTTGTGTGCCTTTGTACTTGCCTACTTGCATGCTTGTTAGCTGACACATGAACTACTTACAGGTTTTGTTTATAGTCCTTAACTAGGACTCATGACAAGGTTTACCAAATTTCTTGCAGGTTTTGTTTATAGTCCTTAACTAGGACTCATGACAAGGTTTACCAAATTTCTGGCAGGTTTTGTTTATAGTCCTTAATTGGGACTCATAACAAAGTATACTGAATTTCTTGCAGGGTCTGTTTATAGTCCTTAATTGGGACTCATAACAGGGTTTACCTACATCACCCCATGCATAGCATGACATCATACCATTGCATACATCCTAATCCATTTCAAGGATCTCAAGGGCTTGTGATGCAGGTCATGATGAACCAACTGTCCAGCAAGGGGCAAAGAGGATTTATTTTCCTCTAACCAAGGTTGTCAGGGGCTATGACCCACTGGACATGGTGAGCCTTTGACCCTTGGAGAAGAATTCTCAACAACATGGGTTTCTTTCCATCAAGCTATAAATTCAAATGCTAACAAATTTTCTTGTTTCTCCCGCGAGGTCCTTGAAAACATTACATGCATGTCATACATATCATTGCATTGCAGGTGTCCCTTTGACAGGTTGCTTACCCTTCTTCGCTGTTTATTTCAGCCGATCGTCATGAATTCTGAATCTTCAACCGAGCACACTATCAAGGACCTCCAGGCTCAGAATGCCCAGTTCCAAGAGCTGATCATGAATTTGACCCAGGGGCAACAAGATCTGAAGGCGTTGCTCTTGAAGAAAGAAAAGAAGAAGAAGAGGACTGTTTTGTTCAGCCCTAGACGCAGATCTGGGAATACACCGCAGATTGAAACTGAGAGGACAACTCCATCTGTGGGGAAGAGCAGTCACCAAGAGGAAAGGGTTCCTAGTCCAGTGGTCTCCGACAACGAGACAGATTTTGACGACGAACAATACCCTCCGGCTGAGGACAAGTACAAGCAGTTGGAAGACCGTTTGAAGGCTATGGAAATACAACAAGTACCGGGGCTGGATTTCGGGGATCTGGGTTTGTCTACTGGTGTGATCATCCCTCGGAAGTTCAAGGCACCATCATTCACTAAATATGACGGGGCGTCTTGTCCCAAGTTACATCTCAGGTCCTATGTTCGGAAGATTCAGCCATACTCAGCAGATAAAAACTTGTGGATCCACTTCTTCCAGGAAAGCCTTTCAGGGACTCACCTCGAATGGTTCTATCAACTGGATGGGACCAAAGTTCGTAACTGGGAGGAGTTGGCAACTGCTTTCTATAAGCAGTACCAGTACAATGCCGACCTTGCCCCCACACGTACCCAACTCCAGGGTATGTCGTTAGGTGCAAGCGAAGGTTTTAAGGAGTACGCTCAGAAGTGGAGAGACCTGGCTGGCAGGGTGCAGCCACCATTGACTGATCGAGAGTTGGTAGACATGTTCTTGGGGACCCTATCTGGGCCATTTTTCAACCATCTCATCGGGAATTCTTCTGCTGGGTTCACAGATCTTATCTTGAATGGGGAGAGAATTGAAGCCGGCATCCGGTCTGGGAAAATTCAAGAGGCTGCACCTTCGGATAAAAAGCCTCATCATGGAAAGAAAGAATCCAATGCCGTGCACGGTAAAAAGAGTCGTCATGAGGCAGGGGCAATCCAAATCTCTAATCCCGGACCTACTCAACAAGGACAGGGGCAGCAGTGAAAGGAGAAACGACAGTATACCAAACTCAACATGTCGCTGGATCAAGCACTGCAACAAATGTTGAAGGCAGGGCTGATCACCTTAAGGGCTCCTCTTCGGAATCCGAACACTCCTGCTCCCAACTATCATCCCAACGATAGGTGCGCATATCATTCAGATAGCCCGGGGCATACTACAGACAACTGCTGGCCTCTCAAGAACAAGATCCAAGATATGATTGACGCCGGAGAGATTCAGTTTGAAGTGCCAGAGACTCCGAACATAATCACTGCTCCGTTGCCCAATCATTGAAGCCTTTTGTTTATTTGAATTTTTGAGTTGTATTTTTCTTTGCTTATACAAACAATTAATGTCATAGCAAACTCTTTTATTCTATTAATGCATCGCATATGTCTGTTTTGGGAATTAATACAATTGTTTTCATTATATTCAAAATTCTTTTCATATTTTTTCTGATGATCAACTCTTGGTTAATAATTCTGAGCCTCTTGAGGGAGGATGACGAAAACGATACCGCTATCTTTACAGTATGCTTTTGAACAGACCCCGCTGATGAGGTACAGGCATTGTTTCAAATCCTAAACACTGGAGTTATAAGGAAGATAATCCCTCGTCAACCCCTCTGAGCCAAAGAAGTAGGAGTTTTTCTTTTCAAAATTCAAAACCCTTAATCATAACCTGGGGCAGGGTAGTCTCTCAGTTGATCCAAGTGTATAACGAATAGCACCAAAGAGGTCCTTACAAAGCAAAAGACATTGATGGTTCAGAATAATCAATAAAGAAAGGCAGTCATTATCTTTCAAAATCAAAAAGCCCATTAAGTCAAAACCCATGAAGGTGACTTACAAAACTGGGGCATCCCGCTGACTGTAATTCCAAAAAGGAAACAGTTCAGGCAAAAAAGAAAGGGATAACGAAATCAAAAGAAAGAGGTACTACAAACCCTCAACCAAAAAAAGGAATGATTGCCTATTCAAATAAACGTTCAACATCCGAATCATCACTAGTATATTAAAGCAAAGACTCAAACAAGGTCTAACGTATGATCAACTGAGTTTAGGTTTGGAGAACATCACGAAGAGCGGGTGGGTACAAATAAAATTTGAGCCTTTATCCTTTGTTTCTTAAACCGTGAACCAGGCCACGTTATAACCCTTAAAAGTCCTAGCTGAAGCATGGGTTAGTTCGAAAGCATACTGTACGAAAGGTATCCTGACTCCTTAAGGCTTACGGTACAATACGGAGTTGACATCACGTTTTACAAACAATCACTTGTTTTATGAAAAAGGATGCATTTTCAAAATCTTCAAGACAGACATAGGCTTTGCATTTTTAACATAACTTTGTTTGCATATGACTTTTTGTTTGAACAGCAGAAAATTCGCACGAAGAATATCTGGTGAACGAAAGTTCTTCCCATCAAGGGGCATGGCATGATCATGGTCCACCATCTGGGGCAGTTAAGACAAGATCCAGAGAATCTCTCAAAAGGCCAAAAAGCCTGGGGCAAATCTCTGCCTGAGTCACTTGGGGCACTCCAGCAACGAATCTTGCACGATCAGACACCTTCTGGTAATATGGCAACACAAGCAGCCAGGGGCACCTACCTGCATTCTAAGAGCGTGGACATAGTCGAAAAAATACTACGCAAAATCAAAGACCCGCTAGGTTGACACACCTAGGCAAAAATAAGGGCTTCCCGGCGAACCAAAAGGGTTCGGGCAAAATGAAGGGATGAAATGAAAAAAAATCTGTACACCCGGCAAGTCGAAAACCTGAAAAGGCGGCTTGAGCAAAAATGGGTATCCCGGTGGACTGAAAACCCGAAAGGGCGGTCCAGGCAAAAGTTAGGGATCAAAGCGTACGACTATGTCCCGGCATTTCGCCACTTGCCTACCAGAAGATTTGTCAGAAACAGGGGCAATAAAGGGTGGTCTAAGCACTATGATTGTTCTATCCTCCAAAGTATCAGGGTAGGTTCCGTTGAAGAACATAACCAATACAGTTCAATCCCTCCCCAGGAGAGTCCAACCCAGCTTCCCCAAGAAAGTTGGAATCCATCTCCCTAAGCAGTAAGCGTATCCCCAGTTGATTCTGGAAGCTTATCCCCTCGCAGAGCACGAACGCGTCGTCCGGCTTGATTCAAAGAGTTATGCCCTTATCAGGATATAACTGGGTTATCCTCAGCTAAAAGCCACGGAAAGGTCGTCGTCAATGTAGTTCTTTCCTACCCCAGCGAAGTCCATCAACACTTCCAACAACAATGATATCCTCAGCAAGTTATTATCAACAATCAACAGAGTGTCTCTCTCCCCACAGAGTATTGCTCCCCAGCAAGATTACTAGAGTATTTGTCTCCCCGCAGAGTAACCCATTCGCCAAGTTTATTCCCCAATAGAGTTATCTTCGCCTATTGGAATTCTTGCAACTATTCTTCAACATCAGCCCAGGATACGACTTCCCGGCACCCGTCAAAGATTTATTTTCTTAGACAAACATACATTCATAAAACGTCACATACATCATTATAGCATGCATATGCATCAAATTACACGAATCTCATTGATTTTGAAGACATACAGTTCATGCATCATGATTTTGCATACAATTATGTTCTACCTTTTCAGGAAAAAGATCAATACAAAAATGACTACTATCAACTATCGCAATTCATTCTTGATATAGTTTCGGATATGACCCAGATATGGTGACGTTCTGATGCTGCTTCCAGATTTCCTTCTAGATATAGTTTCGGATATGACCCAGATATGGGGACGTTCTGATGCTGCTTCCAGATTTCCTTCTAGATATAGTTTCGGATATGACCCAGATATGGTGACGTTCTGATGCTGCTTCCAGATTTCCTTCTAGATGTAGTTTCAGATATGACCCAGAGATGGTGACGTTCTGATGCTGCTTCCAGAGTTCCTCCTAGATATAGTTTCAGATGTAAACCAGATATGGTGACGTTCTGATGCTGCTTCCAGATTTCCTTCCAGATATAGTTTCAGATGTAAACCAGAGATGGTGACGTTCTGATACTGCTTCCAGATATCCTTCTAGATATAGTTTCAGATATGACCCAGGCATGGCGACGTTCTGACACTTATTCCAGTTAAAGATATTTCAAAGCCTGCTCTAGTCCAGCTAAATCGACTCCCAACAGATTTTTCTGATAAAGACTCAGCAGAAGTTATGGTCCCCTCTCCAACGGCGAGTGAGGTGGTAACTCCTTTTTCAGATGTTTCCCTCTCCGACATGAGCGTGAGGTGATAGTCTCTTATGGTCCCCTCTCCGGCAAGTGCGTGAGGTGGTAATTCCTTTTTCAGATAGTTCCCTCTCCGACGATGAGTGTGAGGTGATAGTCTCCCATGGTTCCCTCTCCGACGGTATGTGAGGTGGTAAGTCCTTTTCAGATGGTTCCCTCTCCGACGATGAGTGTGAGGTGATAGTCTCTTATGGTTCCCTCTCCGACGGTGTGTGAGGTGACAACTCCTTTTCCTATGATTCCCTCTCCGACGGCGAGTGAGGTGATTCCCTTTCAGATTATAATTTTCTATGGTTCTCTTCCCGATATTGCAAAGATGGTAATTCCCGCCAAGATTTTTCTCAACGAGCGTTGTTAAAGTTAAAATCACCCAAGGTTCTCTTACCATTCTTGCTAAGGCAGTAACCATACCTGGTTCGTTCATCATCTTTTGAAGCTCCAGACTCAGCTCCTGTGACCAGTCAGGACACATCTATACCAAGCATCTAAAAATCAGCTCCTGCAACGTGTCAGGTACTCATTTTTCTTTTGCAGGTATGCAGGTTCTCGCTAAGGAATCTCCTACGCAAGCAACATCCAGATGGCATCTATAAGCCCATCATCCTATTCATCGAACTCTAAATGGCATCTATAAGCCCATTCCCCGTCACACTGCTAACATGTGAGCGCAAATTTCTGGGCACTCTGGTGTTCAATCATCTTCTACCCTCGGATTACGAAAGGCACGTCAGCCAATCTGCATCCTCAGGTCTAAGAAGATTGAACAGGGGCAACTGTTGTACCCCAAAATTTTCCCTCCCATATTCTTCAAGAAATTTCCAAGCTAAGTCACAAAATTCCCCAAGGGTGGCACAGTGCAAAGACCTCATATACAGTCAAAACTAGGGTTTGTGTTCTGATCAAGAAATTGAAGTTTTCAAAGGCCCAATCAAGTCTCATATGCTTACAAAGATGGTTAAGTATCCTCATATCAAGTTTCAAGGCATTCAGCTCAAAATTGCACAGTCAAAACCCTAAATTGCACTACAGTCAACTGTAGGGGCAAAATGGTCATTTGACAGTCAAAAGTTCAAATTTTTGGTCAACATATCATTTTGAAGCCACAAACATCATTTGATCAATGCTTGATCATGATTCTCAAAATTTGGCTCAGAAATCATCAAAGATGCAAAAGTTACTATATTTGGACAATTAAAAAAAAGTCAACTGAAATTGACCAGGGCATAACTTTCACATGGATTATCAGAAAAATTCCATCCAAAGCTCATTTTGAAGAGAAAGACATTTCCTACAACTCATCTTCATACTTCAAGTCCAAGAAATGCTCTCACAAAAAGTTATCAATTTCAACATTATAGGTCATTTTCAAAAGTCAACAAAAAGGGACTTTAAGTCAAAGACCATAAATTGAGATTGGTAAATCAAAATGACATGGGACCAAAGGCATTGGTTAGAGGACTCAAAGACCTTTCCAAAATGTCCAAGAACATGTGAAAAGCTTAAAAATTGAGCAAGTTATGCCTTGTGGAAGTTGGGAAATTTTTAGGAATTTTGAAAAGTCAACATTGATGCAAATGATTCAAAATTGCTAATGGGCCTATTTTTCTTCCATGATTCATCATTCCAAGCATATGCACGACCACTTGGCCCAAAGGGAAGTATTTTCTCATTTTTTATTTATTTATTTGAATTTCTATTAATATTAATTCATTTAAATTATATAAATATGTGGAAAATATAAAACTTGACCTAAAAAATCTTTTTGTACACATTCTAGACTCAATATTTCGTGCACATGCTAATTAGGCAAGTTTTGGTTTGATTTGAGCATGATTGAACAAAAATGCACATGAAAAAGATTCAAAAAGATCTTAAGGAAATCAAATATTGAAAACCATTATGGCCATGGATTTTATTCAATTTTCTTGACCTAATAGCTTCAATACATAAGCATGATTCAAAACCTAATGCTAGACACTCTAAGCTGCGCAGAAAGAGACATATCAAACTTGGAATTTTCATCAAAAAGTTCAAAACTGAAAACCACTCTAAAGGTGGATTCAAGGCACGAAATCCATTCAAAAAGCTTCTTTGTGGTTCACTGATCATATTCCAATTCATAACACTCATCAAAAGGCAAAGAATCGCTGTACAGAACTCAAAATTTTCTCACAAAATTGCATACACGCATCTTGATTTTAAGGCATTTCCATGACATTTGGTTTACATATTCTTATTCAATGATGCTTTCTGATGCTTACCATGTGATTTAATTACGTTTTTACGCACTATATACAAATATGCCATAACTGACTTTTAGGGTTTTCAGAGTTCTTGAATTGGGGTTTTTCACCCAAGGAAAAATTAAGACTCAAAGTCACCACCATTGCAATCAGCATGCTCCAACGAACAAGAAGCACTAGTCGCGATTAATTTATGAGCTACATAGGCCTATTCGCTATTTTCTGGTAGCTGGCTTAAGGCAACGCGTCTAAAACCGTTGCTCAATGTTTTATCTTTCAGGCACGCGAGGAAGACGATACCGTGTCAGGGAGTGATTGGTTCTTTTTGAATTTCGCGCTAAAATCTTATCTATATACGTTACTTATCTTATATTATTTGTTTAATGCTTAATGTTAATGCGCGTTAATTGGCACAACTGGTCAGGGAAGGCATTGGCAAGGCATATGACCTGGGTTCGAGTCTCAGGTCTTCAATATTCCCATTTATTTTTCCTCAATTGACGTTCACGTGCAGTGCTGAAGGGAGGGACCATGCTACACCTTCAGAACCAAGCCTTCCACGCGTCCAAGGGCACCAGATCAATGGCCCAGATCCAAGGAGTATGATGAATCATGGTCAACGCACCAGCATGCTAGCAAAAAAGTCAAAAAAGGGCTATATTAATTGGGCCAAAATTTCACAACAATACCTCCATCTGGGGACTGAACCCCCCCCCCCCCCTGGTTTGCTTCTCTATATTTTTATTATTTTTATTTTCAATTGCAATTTTATTTTCTTTATTGTTTTCAATTAATTATTCCTTTTTTTTTTTACAAAATATAAAGACATCATAAAAAAGCAGAAAAGATGAGAAAAATTTAATAATTATTTTATTTTAATTATTTTCATGAATAAATTATGTAAGTGAATTTAGTTTAAATTAGGGTTTGTTTTTAATTCTTTTCATAATAAAAATCCAAAATTATAGAATTAGGTTTAATAACTTTTTATTCCTTTTTAATTTTCCTTTTTTTCACAATAATATTATTTATTTATTTATTTTATAATTAAATTGTAAATAAATAATTTAGGTTTAAATTAGGTTAAAAATTCAATATTTTTCTTAAATAACTTAAAAAATAATTAGAACTAGGTTTAACGTTCAATTTTAGTTTTTATTAATTCTTTTTCCATTAAATCATAAAAAACACAAAAACACCAAAAACATTTAATTTTTATTTTTATTCCTCATTAACTTTAATTTTTGCAAAAGGGTCCAATGCCCACATTTTTAATTCTTTTATTCCGCATATTTATTTATTTCGCTCAAATAATTATGTATCTCTCCCAAAGCCCTGTAACTCGGACAATTTTACTTTTCGCACTTTTATTTTATTCGCTTTATTTATTTTCAGTCAAATCGGGTCCGGTTTAATTTTGGCGATGTGGACCCGCGCCATTTGTAATAGCCTTAGATTTACTTTCCCGCAAATATCTTAACTGTTAACAAAAGCATGAAAGAATGTATGGCCTTAAATAAAATCAAGCGTAGAACACCAATAAACATGACAAGACAAATATCAATGAAAACGACACATGAATCGCACACACCACCCCTAGGGTACGCCTCACTGTTGCCTTCGAAAGGTGGTCGTCGAGTAGAGGACGTCTTAGTAAGTCCTCATGATCCGGGAACCTGGCATGAGGGTAGCTTCTAAGGTGTCTTCCCATTGCTCTGGTGATCACCATGTCCCTACAAAACTCGAATTGACCCGAACACCTCCAACGATGGTGCTACCTACCTCTCAATGGTGGGATGGCACTACTTTAAAGGACATCTACACAGACGAATTCCTTAGGGTAGGTAGGTTCTCGTAGATACTTGCTCTAATTTCAAACAAATCAAAATACTTTTCACACCGACACTTTTCAAAAAGCTTTCAAAGCAAATTTTTCAAACACTCTGACGTACGAGTCGAACTGAAATTTTTCAAAGAAACTTTTTAAAACCCACATTGAAAAGCAAACAAACCAATTTTGAAAACACAAGTGAGCAAGTATCTAAGAGCCCATGGATAACCATGGATAGAAAGGGTGCTAACACCTTCCCTTTCTATAATCTACCTCCCGAACCGAGAGCAATCTCTTTAAGGAATTTTTCTGTGCTTTTGTCCTTTCCATTTGGAGAAAATAAAAGACGGTGGCGACTCTTGCTTCCGCGAAATTTCGCGAACCAGCGTTAAACAGTCAGTTCCAGATCCACCGATCACAGGGTCTATCCCAATTGTTCAACAATCTTGAAATCACTTTTTCGGATGATCTTTAGTACTTCCTCCATTTCTTTCCTGGAAGTATCTTTAGTGTTAACCTATTTAGGTGCCTTCGTCCGGGAAGGCTCCGCCATTTGTTCTTTGCCCCGAGTCTCAGTAATTATCTTGGTAGCGGTAACATGAATTAGTGTGGCGACAGTCTTTGGAGATATTTCAGGAGAGAAAACCCTTCCACTTCTAATAACTTTACTAGTCCCAACAATATTGTCAATGTTGGGATCAACAACTTCAATACCTTCACTTTCAATAGTCAATGACTCTTGCTTGACACCGTGTAGTAGATGTCGGCCCCATAATTCTAAGGGATAGCTTTGTCCGAGGAATATGGGATAGGTCTGGGTGCGGTGGTTATCAGAGGAGTGACTATAAGTTCAGCCTTAATCTTCACATGGCCTTTGGCAGTGATCTTGATAGGAGTGCCAAAAATTACAGATACTTCTTCAAATTCCGAGTCATGAAACAAATTCTTAATAGAATGAATATTCTTAACTATAATGATATGGTTATCCATCAGATGCTGAACACCTTCTTTTAGTAGTTGGCAGCCATTGGGTTGGGCTACGCAGCTGTAGCATCTTTCAATACAATTCGAAAATAAACTGGCTTGCAATAGATTCTTCTTGATAATTATGAGGGGAGTAGTCAATTCACTTACATCAGAAACATATGAAACATTACGAATAGCACTTATGCCTTTGTCGTGCTTAGGCATAGGTGCAAAAATCACATTGGGGGTCTCGGGAGGATCAAACTCAATCTCTTTATTGTCAATCATATCTTGAATTTTATTTTTCAAAGCCCAGCAGCTATTTGTGTTGTGTCCGGAACTATTGGAATGATAGGCGCATCTTACATTAGGATTGTACTTGGGGGAGGAAGTGTTGGGATTCTGAGGCGTATCTCTTAACGTTATCAACTCTGCCTTCAATAGATGTTGTAACGCCTAAGACAATGGCATGTTGATCTTAGTAAATTGTCTCCTGGGTTCTTCTGTCCTACGCTGATTACCTTGTTGATGTTGTTGTACTGGTGCACGATTAGAAGTCAGCACAACTCCTACAGACTAGTTGCAGTCACTTCTAGCACGACCCTTCTGGCCATACACAACATTATTTTCCTTATTTCCATTTAAAGTATTCTTCACTGTACTTGAAGGCACAACCACTTGAATTTTTCCACTCCTGATTCCACCTTCAACCCGTTCCCCGGTTAATATCAGCTCGGTGAATCCGACTGAAGAGCTTCCGATCAGATGATTGAAGAAAGGACCTATCAAAGTTCCCATAAACATATCAACCAGCTCCCTATCAGATAAATGAGGTTGAACTCTCCCTACTAGATCCCTTCATTTCTGGGCATACTCTTTGAAGCCTTCATTCAAGCCCATAGTCATACTTTGTAATTGCATGCAAGTTGGTGCAAGATCAGCATTGTACTGGTATTGTTTGTAAAATGCAGAAGGAAAGTCTTCCCAAGTATGAATGTTGGTCCCTTCCAGCTGATAGAACCACTACAATTGTGTTCCAGATAAGCTTTCTTGAAATAAGTGCACCCATAACTTCCTATCAGCAGTATGGGGTTGAATCTTCCGAACATACGACCTTAAATGAAGCTTTGGACAGGAAACACCATCATACTTTGCAAAAGTAGGGACCTTGAATTTGTGAGGAATTATAGCTCCCAAGATTAAACTCAGATCTTAAAAACCCAACCTAGGCTTAAGACGATCTTCCAGTTGTTTGTATTTGTCATCAGAAGGAGGATATTGTTCATCTGAATAGTTTGCTTCTTCTTCATCAAAACCCTGGTTGTTATTCTCCTCAGCTTTCACACTCTTATCATCTTCCTCTTGGTTATCATCTTCATTTGACGGGATCTCAAAATCTGGAGCCCTCCTGACCGGACCTTTAAACTTTCTACCCATATTAAGAAAGACAGTTGGTTTTTTAGTCTTCTTCTTTATCTCTTTGATGATGAGTGCTTTCAAGTCTTCCTGCCCTATGGCTAAGTTCAGGAACATTTGCTAAAATTGAGCATTCTGAGCTTGAAGATCTTTCACAGTTTGTTGGAGAGCCATCTTTTACTTAAATAAACAGCAAGAGGATGAGAAAACATGTCTTTGGGAAATACTTGTTATGATGATATGTATGGTATGCATATGAAATGTTTTCAAGGATCTCTTGGGATAAACAAAATGAAATGTTAGAAGTTGAGTCTGGCTGCAGCTTTGACTGGAGAACTTTACATCTTTACATGTACTTCTATGAGAATCAAGCTCACCATGTCAAGTTGGTCCTATCCTTTAACTCGAAAGAACGTACTTTGGTCTTTGACGGCATCTGGTTAAAGGAAAATAAATCCTCTTGCCCCTCGCTAGCAGTCTGGTTCATGATAAACAAGCATCATAGGTCCCTAAGATCCTTGAAAAGGGTTAGTGAAAATGCCATGGTATGATGTTATGATGTGATGTTTAAACATGTAACAAACACAAGAAAAGCACACAAGAGCCTTAGGTTTAAAGAATTTCATGAGGTCCGTAGGTAAGTACCCTTTTCTATTGAAGTTTAGTTGGCTCAACCTGTCCTAAAATAGTAACCGGGTTCTAGGAATCTCATATCACAGATCTTTCTCAAAGCTTTTATTTTAGTACAACAACTGATTTGCAACCAAAACATCCCCCAAGTTGAATCTCAATGAGTGTAGCATCGAGTATCAACCAACTATGGACTGCACCAAAGTCGGCTATCTCACTAATTTCTAATGGCCAAGATGGGTCAATTAGGGTTTTAAAAGTCAGTTAGTGCTTATGACACCACGCGGCAGCCTAGTGTTATCCTCGTCTGACTCAAGTAACACCAGTACAAACCAAAGTGTCACACTAACGTAGCCATCACTTCAACCATATTAGTCTATGCCGTACAGTTTCCATGATCTATTGCTACTTACCTAAGGTAATATAGATTCGGGTGTAGGATATTTACAAGAATTTAAACCCAAGCAACCCTTAAAGATAAAGCAAGCAATGCAAACAAGTAAATGAAAAGTGATCTAAGACTCTAGGGTAACCCCTCTTTTAAAAAATTCCCCAGCAGAGTCGTCAATTCTGTAATACGGTGGGAAACTGACTTGTTTTGCATTTTATCGCAAATATTAAGGATAACAAGAGTCGCCACCGACTTTTCTTTTATCCGATAAGGAAAGGGTGAAAAGAATAGGAAAGACCTTGATAGATTTTAAGTTTGGGGGTTAGGTTATTAAAAGGGAAGGTGTTAGCACCCTTTTCATCTGTAGTTATCTACGGGCTCTTAATTGCTAGCTCACTTTGAAAATTTTCTTTTTGTGTAAGTGTTTTTAAAATGCCAATGTAAGGCGAACTTTGTAATGATTCTTATATCAGTCCTCAAGAATGCGTACAAAGTGTTTGTATGAAAATATCTTTGAAAGTGTGATGTAAAAATGTTTTGTTTTGAAAAATTTGTGAGCAAGCGATTAACAATATCTACCCACTCAAGGTCGTTCTCGTACTTTTCCTCCTTCTTTAGATAGTTCTATCCATACCATTAAGTAGCAGGAAGCTATATCGTTGGATATGAAGGAACATTAAGGGTCGTCGTACAGTCATTGAAGGCAATTGGTAAGGACTCTTTAGCAATTTCATAAGGGACTAGATCATTTATCGAAAGGCAACATCGAAAGGGTCATCGATGGACTATGATCTTTGATTCGAGGGATATTTGCTAAAGGGTCCCCACTTTTGAGGGACATGATTGTTTTATTCCGAAGGCAATAAGAGAGGCTACCCTAGAGGTGCAAGTGTGCTAGTGTGTTGTTTTCAATTATTTTATCTTTGAATTAGGGTTTTTCTATCATTTGATTATTATCTTTCCGTACAAACCCTAATTACTAAGCAGTATAGAAATATAGAAAACAGTAAAGGTGCAGAAAGTAAAGGCAGAAAATATAAACCTAAACTATTACATCGCTTTGGGGCAGATACATAATAGAAAGTGCAGAAAATAAACATATGACTATTATATCCTGGAAAACAGTTACATAATCATGAAAAAAAAGCGAAAAATAATATTTAGGTTATTACATTTGGAAACCCTATACAGTCGATCCAAAAATGTAAAATCAAATGAAAACAGAAAAGAAAATATTTTTGGCAATTTTTTATGGAAAAAATGATTTATGGTTAATTAATTAAAACCTATTAAATCTAATTAATTTTAATTAAGAAAAAATTGATTAATTAATTAAATTATTAAATGGTTAATTGAAAACTAAACCCTAATTAATTTTAATTAATAAATAAACCTAGAATTAATTATGTATTTTAATTAAATAAAATAAATAATAAAAATAAGTAAAAAAAAAAAATTTGGGCCTGCGTTAGCAAAAAAAGGAGGTTGTGAATAGTAATGGAGTCTAGGCCCAAGATTGGATCCGCCTGATCCTGTGTGGTCACTCCATAAGGTTGTATCATAGGCTCCACGTCTTGGAGGTGTCAGATCTGGATCAGAGGGCTGAGATACTGAACATGCATTGTATGAGGAAGACAAGCGATGCGTGTGATCTGAAAAGGTCAGAAAAAATGAAAAAAATCCTCAAAAGGCAGGGATCGAACCCACGCCCTTGTACATTAAAGCCTTATCGCATGTGTTTCTACCACTTGGGTGGCTATACATCCGTTTATATCTTTAAAACAAAATAATTATATAATAAAACCAAATTACTAGGCCATAGAAACGTCGGAGCCCTAGCTCTGGTCGTCTTCTCCTGCGAGCTCATTTTCTCCAGCCTGCAAAACAACAATTGTTAGTGATTCCCAAGGACCCTACCCCCCTAATTCTAGCCTTTCGAGTTCAATGGGAGTATTAGTTTTGGCTGGTTCTCCTTGTACAAGGAGATACGAAACAAATAGCTTAAAACGGCTCAAGCATGGCCATACACGATCTAGTCCTTATGGAGGCCATGCGATGATCCAATCCTGCATTATTAAATCTCGGAAACACATTAGTGATGTTAGTGTGCATTAAAACATAAAGAAAATAAAAATACAGATTCATGCAAGAATGTAAAACCGATTATGCATGTTCATGCATTTCAGGTCCTTTGGATCATTGCAAACGATTGAATCTTACCCCACAACACTTCAGAGGTCGTTTGGAATGGCTGGTTTGCGTTAAGGAGGGTTGCAACTAGGGTTCTTGATTTGGCCTATTTTTTGAGAATTTTTGAGATTTTGGAAAGGCTTCTTGCAAGGGTTTTTTCGTGTGTCTCTTTTCTGAATGAAGAGGATATATAATGCTTGAATTAGGTCAAAAGATTGTGGGCTTGGACCTTGCAAGAAAAGCTTGGACTTTATCTTATTTAATTTTGAATTTAAATTAATAAAAATCAAAATAAATAAAATAAAAATTGAAGGGGCGTATGAATTAGTTCTGAGGTTCAATATGAAGTATATAACACATATGGACCTTGAAACAATAGCCCGTTTGCCCAAAAATTCAAGTTTGGTCACTTTAGGTTTCATGCATTTGCTCAAAATTTCCTAACTCGTACCAATCATAACTCTCTCAATTTTTTTCCATTTGAAGGTTATTTTTGACTTTTTAGAAAGCTCAAGACATAATCTACAATCTCTATGTTTATCATTTTTTCATTTGAAGAATTTATCTTGATGTAAATTACTTTGACCAAAAGTGTCTTTTTGTTGACTTTTGAAATGACCTATAATGTATTGGCCCATATCTCTCAAATGAAGCATTTTTTGGATTTGAGCTTAGAGAGACAAAGTTGTAGAGAATTGAATTTCCTTCAAGATGAGTTTTGGTTGAGAAAAATCTGATGAAGCATGTGAAAGTTGTTCTTGGTCAAAGTTCAATTGACTTCTCCTTAATAAAACCCTAATTTGGTAACTTTTGACTTTTGATGAATCTTGATTTTTCTTGATGAATCATGATAAAACCTTGATCAAATGATGAATATGACTTCAAAATATTTATGTTGACCAAAAATCTTGAAGTTTGACTGTATGTTGACCACAGTTGACTTTTTGTCCAATACAATTAATTTTCAGTCATTTGAGCAATTGATTGAGCAAACTTGTGATGCAACGCTTGAAACTTGTCATGAGCATTCTTTGAGACATTTGAGAAACCATGAAATCAACTTGAGGCATTATAAATCCAATCTATCTTGAGAAACGTGAAACCCTAGTTGTAAGTCCATTGCTTAGGAGGAGAAATTGTCTGATAAATTCTTGAGCAACCTTGAGCATTTGAGAACCCTAGGAGAATATTGGATAATGGGAGGGAAAATTTTGTGGTAAAACACTTGTCTTTTGACTACATAGCTCGTGATGGGATTTATCCTTCTTAGGTGTTCCCGAAATGGTTTAGAGTCTTCCTCTAGCATTATTTGGTGCATGCATACAGACGAGCTTATCCCTTTTGTGTCAGATATATTATAGCACATATCTGCAAGGTATTTTCGTAAGACATCTAGTATTTGATTAGTTTTGTCTTTTTTTAAATTTGCATTAACTATAATCGAACAATTTAACTCAGTATCAAGAAACTCATACCTCAATGTTTTTGGTAATTCTTTAAGCTCTATGGATGGTTTCTTAGGACTCGGCATATGGTCTAGTGTAAGGGCTAGGCACTCGTGAAGGATGTTGTATATATAAGGTGTATAAACCTTAATTCCATCATCTTCCATTATAGGTGACGAAGGAAGTTTATATTGTTACCTTATTTAATTCTCTTATACATTCATCAATAATATCAACAACACAACATGAGTCATTGATGAATTAAGCTTTTAGGAATTTGGATAAGATAAATTCAACCATCTCGTCTCCCCCTTCAAAAGTCATCTTTCATAATTGACATCTATCATGGCTCCAACAGTTGACAAAGAGGGTCTACCTAGAAGGATGGGAATATCATCGTCTTCTTTAATGTCCATAATGACAAAATTTGTAGGAATATAAAGTTGTCCAATCCTAAATGGAATTCTTATAATATATCGACTAGATACTTAACTGGTCGATCATCCAGTTGGAGGGTGTTCTGGTCTAGCCCAATGGCTATGCATTTCCCTATCCACTTATGCGTCCAGGATGGCCCAATAGCTTTGGCCCAATCAATTAGGATAGGAAAATGGCTCTTTTCCCTGCTGCCCCTCTACAAGGGATGTGTGGTTGGTTGTCTCCCAAGACCAACGAGACCGCCACTACCCTTGGCCAAACCTTTGCCCATGTTAACGACTAGTTTTACTCTTCCCGTCACGCGCGGAACAATCATAACGTGGTTTCCCGTGACCACGCCCCTGCTCAAAGCAATGACTAATTCCGAGCATTCCTGCATGTTACAACATCTAGTTCCTAGAAGTTACCTATTTTTGGGGACATAAATATCCATGCCCAAAAATAGGAACCAATGGCCAAGCATCGGGGGCACTATATACACCATCACACTCGTAAAGGCCAGGTATTCAATATTCAATATTCACTTATAAAACCCTAAACTCTCTCTTGTCTCTCTTTGCACTCTTACTTACTTGAGCATCAGAGTGCCTTGCAGGTACATCCTCTCCTCCTCATTTCCAGCATTGTAGACGCAAATATCATCCCATCACAGGTCCTGATCACTGGTAAGATCAGTAGTGCCATCTGTGGAAAATCTATTTTCCCTATCTTTCTTTTTCCAGAAACTAAAGATCAAAGCAACATTTCCATATTCATACCATGGCCGGTCAAGATGACAACCACCTTGCTGGAAAAACCATCATCTATTCTATTTGCAAGACTAACAATGATGGAGATATGTATCTCCTCAAAGACATCCCCCTGAAGGGAGACGGCTACACACGTCTCCTGCCTCCGGCGAAGCTGAGGACAACGACATCTAGTTCTTAGAAAATAGCAGATCCAAGAAAGTCCAGGAAGAAATACCAACAATCTTCTATGCAGTTATAGTGCCGACCAACGCTAACCCGACCATGACTGCCTTGATCGGAGCACTTAATCAGACTAACAATCTGATCCTACATCAAAGCAATAGGATCATAGCCTTGAAGAAAAACTGGCACAAAAGATCTCCTCTGAGAAGATACTGACAACGTGGGTCTCGCAGCCCATCGCCAACACAACCAAGTTGTTGTTCTGCACCAAAAAAACCAGAAACCTCGTAAATTAAGAAGGGTGAGCATACTCCTCCTCGTAGATATTGGTGTTCCTCGATCACCAAGAGGACAAAGGGCAATCAATATGTAGATAATTATCGTCCGCCCTCTCTCAAGCTGAAGCGTCATTTGAGGAGAATGTCTCCCCGTCGAGACAATAATCCTCGACGAGGGAAGAACCATTACTCTCCTTCGCTGTCACTAGACCGACGCAAAGACGAAGAGATTCGTAGTCCAATATCAAGAGAAATCATGAAGACTCCTCTACCTGTCGGGTTGGAGAAACTCCCAAATTTTGGGACATACAACGGAATCACCAATCCAAACAAGAACATCGATGCCCTGCTCGATTACAGAGGAATCCGCGGAGCCTACAATTGCCGAATTTTTCCTATCACTATGAGAAAGGGGGCTATGGCTTGGTACAAAAGCCTTCCCGATAAGTCGATCACATCTTGGAAGAACCTGGGGAAGCAATTCTCCAAGCACTTTACTGCCTCCCGCTGACATCCAAAATCTGAAGGATCACTGTAGGCAATTATCTTAGGGAAAGACGAATTCCTCCAGGAATTTATAGAAAGGTTCAACCGCAAGGTCGTTCAGGTCTCCACGATTGATGATATGAATAAATATTTCTTGGAGCGCGGGCTCCGTCCCCGCAATGATTTTTCTAAGGTGATTGGCATAGAAACATATGCTACACCGAACGCCCTCCTTCTTAAGGCCCGGTCATACATCCAATATGAAGAAAAAGAAACTTACAAAAATGCACTAGACTCACGGCATCCGGAGAATGCCAATTTCTCAAATCTCAATGACTCCTCGACATCTTGTTGGGGAGTAGATAGAAGAAGAGACAACAAAGGGGCAGCTAGCCGGTTCCACAATTAAACTACCACTGAGGACTGCATCCATGTGAAGGATGCCATTGAGATCCTCATTAGAGATGAGCATCTCAAGAAATACAAGAATAAAGAAGGTCCCCTCCTAGACTCCCCTGAATTGAAGAAGGTCGAGGAAGAGAAACCAATTTCCGACGACGTCAGCATGCTAGTCTCCATGTGCATTTCTCGACCGAAGTATTTCTACATCCTCAATGATGTCGAGCACCCTCTCTACTTCTTAACACACATTCCCTGAGAGACCTTCCCCTCTTCTATGGTCATATGTGGTGCGGGATTCAATAAAGTCATTGTGGTCTCAGTAAAAAGAAAGTTTGAGCAACTGATCAACGCAAGCTCCAACAAGAACTCCACCTTCAACAAGTTTCGAGGAAACTCTCTCCCCATCATATTCTACCGTGAGGAACTCCTCGACGGGTCTCCTAACTCAACCATCCCTCTGCTCGTAAGAGAAAATATGGAATATTTTGATGTTCGAAGGATTCACTATAACAACTAATACATTTCATGACGAAACATTTTACCTGACCCAATAAAAATCCGAAGTGTAAACCATAGACACATCACATTTTAATTTTTTTAAAATAATATATATTCTATCGATTTTGCTGGAAACCGAGGGGAAATGTATTTAGAGAATGCGTCTTCAAATCCCAACAACTACACTTTATCACTTTCTAATATTTTTAAATTTTTAACAGGACTTTACCCCTCGCTTTTTATTAAAAACCAAGGTAAAAAGTAGCACAGTTCTGAAGAAAAAAAATCAGTTGTTGTGGATCGAACCCATGAAAAATATTACCTTTTAATTTTTTTAAATTCTTTTAATAACCTATTACCTCAGTTTTACTAAAAAATGAAGGGTAAAGTAGCGTTTTTTAATTTTTTAATTTTTTTTATTTATGACCAATTTGATGAAAAAATTAAGTAATGAATCTTTATTGTCCATTTATAAAGTAACAATGGTCAAGACATTGTCAACTCATCAATCCATATGAAACATTAGTGATCTGCATGAAACTCTCACTAGCCAATTAAAACATGAATGCCACAACTATTCATCTTAGATGCAAAGTGCTGAAATTTAAGCTTAACATATTGAAAACAATGATAATGAAAGCAAGAGCAGGAAAATATTTCAAGGTTAGTTTCTTAATGTAATATTTTATCTAGTAATTCCTTGTTAAAATTGTTTAATGTTAATTGTAGTTGTATATATTAGAGATAAAAAGATAGTTTTATGTTTAGCTCATTGTGGTGTCACTCTTTGATTGGAGAAGTCTGAGACTTATCTCTAACAGTATCAAGTAAAATGTGTAATATTGTTGTTGTTATAGAAATTTAGTATTTAACGATTATATTGATTTTTTTTATTTGTCGTTGTTGTTGATGTGGTTGAGATTTAATGTTTAAAGATTCCATAAATTTTGTTGTTATTGTTGTTGTGTTCTTTCAGTTGTTGAGATTTAATGTTTAAGTATTCTATTGATTTTGTTTATTTGTTGTTGTTGTTGAGATGTAATATTTAAAGATTCCATGAATTTTGTTGTGAGATTTAATGTTTAAGGATTCTAGTAATTTTATTTTTGTTGTTGTTATAGGTGTTGTTGTTGATGATGATGAGGAAGATATATATTTTTTCAAAAAATAAGTACTTTGTAGATTAAAATGTAAAAAAAAATATGTTAAAATTAAAATTTTGTAAACAGGACTTTACCCCTTGGTTATTGTTAAAAACCGAGGTAAAAAGTAGAGCCATTTTGAAAATTCAAAAAATGTAGTTGCTATAGATCGAACTTGTGACCAATGCCACTTTTCCCCCTCGGTTTTTAAATCGCCGAGGTGATAAGTGGCAACTTTTCATGTCGCCATTAGTAACCTCACCTGGGTTTCCGAGGTAAAACGCATTTCACAATCTACGTTACAAGCGTTATTTGTAGTAGTGGTTCTAGTCGACTAGGGGAGCTCAATCGATATTATGTACTCCCAGTTGTTCATCACCTTACAGCTCGATGAGACACACCTAGAGCCCTATATAGGCCCAGGTTTACAAGGTTTCAATGGTGCAGTCACCAAACCGTGGGGCTACGTTGAATTGATAGTCACCTTCGGGGCAGAAGAGACGGCTAGAGCCATTAAGGTCTAGTTCCTGGTGATTGACTGCCCGTCTCTGTATTAGTGTATTCTATGGAGGCCAACCCTAGCTGAACGAATGACGGTACCCTCTACCGTGCATCTAAAGATGAAGTACTACACTTTGAAAAGGCTCGTCGCTAGCCTCCACAGGGGTATAGAAGCCATGAGGAGATGCTTCGAGGCATCCTCCAATGGGCTGGACTCCATCAGAGTAACACCCATAATGACCGATGATTCTTCCCAACCCAACAGCTCAGAGGAGGCGAAGCCACTGCCACTTATCAATACGATCGAAACAGACAACCATTTCACTAAGAATGATCTCCAGGATCAGAAGAACAATGGGAAAGAAGCCCGACTGAATGCAGAAAGTTCCTCAACATCAGCAAGCAACAAAGAGCTCGCACATCCTTTGCGCCTAATCTTGGACGGGGAGTTTGAGATCATCCCTTTGACAGTGATCCCACCAAGGGAGTAAAAATCGAGATCGGTCTCCCTGACCTGGAGAGGAAGCAGCTAAAGGCATGCCTGAGGGAGAATGCATATTTGTTCATATGGAGCGTCGCGATGATGCCTGATTTGGATCCAGAGATAGCATATCATCAGCTGACAATAAATCCTTCCCTTAAGGAAGTTGCCTAACATAGGTGAAAGTAGTCTCTGGAGAAAACGAAGGCTGCCGAGCAAGCTGTAAAAGACCTCCTAGAGACAAATTTCATTTGCGAAGCCCAATACACAACCTAGCTATCGAATGTTGTACATGTGAAAAAATCAAATAGAAAATAGTGAATGTGTGTTTATTATACCGATCTTAATAAGGCTTGCCCCAAATATTCTTACCCTTTACCCAACAAAGATAGATTAGTTGATAATTCTGCTGGTTTTAAATTGTTGTCTTTTATGGATGCATACTCTGGATATAACCAGATTTCTAAGGAAAAAAGCGACAAAAATCACATGGCCTTCATGACAGAGTCAGGCAACTATTACTACAACGTAATGCCCTTTGACTTGAAGAACGTTTGCGCCACGTGCCAAAGAATGATGAACAAATTCTTCTGAGGAGAGATTGGAGACATGCTCGAGGTCTATATGGACAATTTGATCGTGAAATCCCAAGAGGAGTTTGATAATACGCTCCACTTAAAAATGGTATTCAACCAATCAAGGAAGTGAAAAATGGTATTTAATCCAGAGAAATGCACCTTCGGCGTACGAGCAGGAAAATTCCTTGGTTTCTACCTGACATAGAGATGGATTGAAGCTAATCCCGACAAGTGCAGGGAATTATTTGAGTTTCCAACACCTAACTCGAAAAAGTTAATCCAATATATGAACGGGATTCTACCCTTGTTATCTCGCTTCGTCGCAAAACCTTCCCAACACATACTTCCCCTTTTCAAACTTCTTCGTAGAGAGGCAGTTTTTTAGTGGACCAAGGAGTGAAAACAAGTCCTCCTCTACCTCAAACGAGCACTCTCGCAGCCTTTGGTCCTCTTGCAACAAGATAGTAGAGAAATTCAATACCTTTATCTCAAAGTCGCAACTGAAGCCATCAGTGGGGATCCTATTCGAGAAACCCCTGAGGGGTAGAAACCCATTTACTTTACAAGTAAGGCCCTACAAGGCCTAGAGCTCAGGTGTCAGAAGATTGAAAAGGTGGCTATGGCCCTCATCAATGCAACAAGAAGGCTAAGTCAATAATTCCTAGCCCACATGATCGTCATGCAAACAGACCAGCCCGTAAAACAGTTGCTCGGTCTTCTAGACATAGCGAGAAGGATGCTCAGATGGTCATTATAGCTGTTTGAGTTTGACATCAAGTATGTGGGCAGAAAGGCGCTTAAGGCCCAAGTACTAGCTGACTTCGTGGAAGAAATGACCTCACCATCTCCCCCCCTAGCTCGTCGCTTCTCAAGTGTGGGGAGAATATCAAGTCAAGAACAATAACCTCTCCGAGTACTTGGCCCTTGTTCAAGAAAGAATGACAAAATTTAATATGTAGAAGTACAACAAGTTCCCCGCAAACTTAACACATGAGTAGATATTTTGTCAAAACTTGCGAGCACAAAAAATAAAGGAGGAAATAAATCTGTGATCCAGGAAATACTTCATCGACCTAGCATCGAGAAACCTTCCATAACTTTGGACGTAAACGCTATCAGTGACAGTAACTGTTGGAGGAATACGGTATACAAATACCTCACAAAGGGGGAGCTGCCAGCCAACCAGAAGGAAGCTAGCATTGTCAACTGTAGAGCCTTCTCGTACATCCTGTTTGAAAACAAAATATACAGACAGTGATTCTCCATTCCCCTTCTCAAGTGTGTCAAAGATCCCAAAGTCACCCATATCTTGCATTAAATCCATGAAGGAATCAACGCACAGCACCTCAGGGGATGATCTCTCGCCATGGAAGCTATAAGAGAAGGATATTATTGGCCTACCATGAAACATAACACAAAGGAGCACGTAAAAAAATGTGACAAGTGCCAACGTCACGGGGACATGCACTTGGCGTCGCCCAACGAGCTCAAAACTCATTCATCCCTGTGGCCCTTCGCGTGGTGGGGATTAGACATCCTCGGTCCGTACATCCTAGGTACAAGCCAGAACAAGTATCTAATATTAGGCACGAACTACTTCACAAAGTGGATAAATCATAGGTCCTGGATAAAATCACGGCACGAGACATACTCAGTTTCTACAAACAAAATATACTTGCCCTATTCGACATACCTCCAGCTATTATCACTAACAACGGGACACAATTCACAGACAGAAAGTTTTAAGAATTCATCACCAAACTGGGCACCATTCAGTGCTTCGCTTTCGTCGAGCATCCACAAATGAACGGACAGGATAAAGCCTCAAATTAGGTGATCCTGCGAGGCCTCAAACGAAGGCTAGATGAAACAAAAAAAAAGTGGGTCGAGGGGTTACAAAGCATACTCTGGGCCTACCTAACAACTCCTCACTCAACCACCAGGGAAACCTCATTCCGAATAGCTTACAGAACAGAGGCGGTAATCTTAGTCGAGATCAGAGAGCCCTCCAAGCAAACTGAAGCCACTCTTAACGAAGAGATGAATGACGAGGCATTAAGAGAGGAGCTCGAACTTGTCGAAGAAGTTCGATCAGGATCAGACTTGCGAGAAGCCTCCCTAAAACAAAAAATTGTCATACATCATGACACCAAGGTCATATGACGAGAATTCGAAGTTAGCAGCCTAGTCTTAAGAATAAATCACAAAGATTCTCGCAAAGGCAAGCTTGCCGCAAACTATGAAGGCCCCTATCGCGTCCGAGCAAAAATGGAGAACAGGGCCTACTACTTAGAATATTTATACGGGGAACAACTTCCTCGACCATAGAACTCTGAAAAGCTGAAACAATATTATAGTTAAAAGCCAAAAGGTCAAAAAGCTCTGACAAACAACGAACAGAGAATTCTCGACCATACGTTTGTGCTCATGTACAAGCATAACACCTCAAACTCAAACTAAAAGGAATGTTTTTGTTCTTTTGACGAGTAGACTATTAGCCCAACGAAGAAAACTCAAACGAGCTCCACAATTGTTGTACCGTGATAGCTGAACACCCAACTTTTTATGGGATGTTTACACCATAGAGCTCAGGCCCCAAACGAGACCTAAGCTCTGCCTTATGCTAGGAAATCTACCCTGGTCATTCAACCAGTTCCCCGCACTATCGAATATCAATAACTGTCGAGCAAAACCCCAAAACAACTTAGTGAAAATAATGTATGAAATAGTTCAAAACATGCACGAACAAATAAAGGCAGAGGCGGGAAAAGTGGAAACAAAAGCAAATTAAACTTCAAATGGCCACAAAGATTGTGATTGTCAGGATATTACATAAGGAGGGCCAAGCCCCTATTCATAAATAATAAAGATAACAACCACAAGGACCAAAATTGTCAAAATATTACATCAAGATGGGCAAAAGCCCCTAAAAATATTACAAAGTCACGGCGCGCAGGCCAAACATACAAAAAATGACACAAGAGTTCAATCAATTATCAGGAATTTGTTCCCCTTGGTTAGGGCTCCCTTCCTCTTCAAATCTACCGCCAAGGTCGGGGAAATCAAGAGCTACAATCCGACCATCAACCATCGAGTGTAAAAACCCGATATCATCAGTGGCAAACTCAAGCCCGGGGTTCCTGACCTTGAGTTGGTCCAAACCATTATTAAAACCTGCCTCCCCTGCAGCTAGGAAATCCTCCTCGAGGAATTGAATCCGGGAAATAAGGTTATCACGAGTCTTCAGGGTTTTCAAATCCTCGTTTTCGTCCTTGACCAGTGTTGCTTTGGCCTCCAAAATTGTGATCCTCTCTTCAAGCCTTTTTGTTTCCTCAGCATGGGAATTTTTCATGTCGGACACCTCCAAGACAAGCTTTTCCAACTCACCTTGCTTCCCATTGAAGTAACATCTTTCCAGCCAACAAGGAGGCAGTTCGAATTGATTCTTAGTCCTCTCCAAGGTCAGGTTGATGGTCCCCCCTCCATGCGATGACGCTTTTATGGCTCAAGTCATCTTCTTTGGAGAAGACTGCTCGCCAATGGGGGTCGAAGAGGAGGTCATCGGCCCAGTAGGAAGAGGAAGCATTGTACCGCCTAAACAACTCTTCTGAATCTGGGTTTTCTTCAACTGCCTTACTTTGCTGGATACGACCATTTTAACCATGCGCTCCTGAATATTAGGCATTTCACCTGCAACAAGAAACAAGCACAAATCAGTAAAACGAGGAAAACGAGAACAAATAAAAAAAACAAGGAAAACAAACACAAACAAATCAATGACACAAATAGCTACCTAAGAGTGCTAGAGCATCCTCGTGAGTTTCACACTCGAGGAGCCCCTTGTATTAATAATCCGAGCCTCCAACATAGGCTCCTCGTCATTGTCATGGATAATGACCCCGCCCTAAGTCACGTAATGTGCAGCGATAAAACCATTGACGAAGGCCACAAGCTTATTATGTCTAGCCTGATCCTCCTCTTCCCATTGGCTCAGTCGAGAATGGTATGGCTCGGTGCCCCGGTTAAAGTGATCTCGGCTCCAAGAGAAATGAAATTTCTGAACCTGATGCCTCATTCGCCTATTGTCCTTGCTAAGGGGGGGATTCCCATCATCCTTTGTCATAATCTCCCAGCTAAACAAAGAAGCAATGGCCCTATCTGACACACGGAGAGCTATATGATACCTATCCTTGAATGCACAGATGGTATCTGAGAACGACTTAAACAAATTCTTCATCTGCTTAAAGGAAACCCAATTGGGTAGTTTATCCAAGCATTTTCGTTGGAGGTGAAAACAAGCAAAGAAGAGAGGAATTGTGGCCCCGATCTTAAGATAATCACAAACAATCTTGAATTCCAGAATAAAGGCTAGCGAGTTAGGATGAAGTTGTGAGGGCTCCAGGTCCAAATGGGAAAATACCGCCACCAAGATATCCGTAAATGGAAATCGAAGACCCGCCTCTTTGAAAACAACCTCATACATCCAGAATTTGTCAGTATCAAATGGCGAGAAAATTCGCTCATCTTCATCGGAGAAAAGGACTTTCCAATCCTCATCGGGGTTTGACGAGGTCGTCTCTTCCCCCATGATGGTAAAAGCCTCCACAGGGAAGGAAGAAAACAGTGAAGCTATCCCCCGGTGCTCTAGAGCTATCCATTATTCCTTTGAGTCCTCGCTAAGCTTGACCGTGTTCTCGTCCTTTACGTTATTAGCCATTTTACCTGAAAAGTTAAGGACAAAAGTAAATTCAATGATCAAATGAAATCCACCCTTCCATCGCTAATTAAGTGAAAGGGCGTGCAAAGGCACGAGAATGATGTCCTCGGCCAAAGCCCTTACTCAAACAGTAAGCAAAGATGCGAAAAGATCCTCCTCAACTGGTTTGGAGCCTCCCCGACAGGAAAATCCTTAAACCCTCACAGGGAAAATCTCCCCAATACATTACCAAGAATTTCATTTAAAGATTCATCAAAAAATTCATACATCCATCTGAAAACTCGTATGAGCCCAGGAAACGATTAACGTTCACTGGAAAACTCACGAGTTCACCATAAAATTCATGAGTCCAGCCGGTAACAAGCTCGTTCACCATCGTAACTATGGCCCGAGGACGGTCAGAAATGCAGAAATCCCTAGCTCAACTGCACGCTCTACTCGACAATGGCATATGCAAGTGGCACAACCACCGCCTAACACCAACAGTTGTCGGAGCAACACTCACTTTAACCAAATTCATCCTATCCACATGCATTTTGGGCAAAAATAGAATTAAATCTAGCTTAAAAGGAAGAAAAATAGAAAGCTTACATGGTCGGAGAAGCTGAAACAGTGGTTGGACGGTTCTGTTATAATGGCAGACGGCGACAACGACAAATGGAACGATTGAGAGTAGACAAATGCAAAAAATGGGTGAAAAATGCAAATAAACTTCATCCTTCCCTATTTATAGAGCATCCTCAGAGCACATGCACACACACGTGCTGCCCTATGGGAGGCTATGGGTCATCATTAAACCCTAGCCCCTAGCCATCATTGCGTAGATTAAATGCAACACGTGGCTCAAAGCAAGCGGGAAATGTAGCCTCTTCAAATTTAATTTCCTGTCCAGATCCCCATGCATCAAATACATGAACTTGTCACTGAAGAGCTCACGAAATGTCCTTTTCACTTACAACAAGCGCTTGCAGTATGATTCCCTCCTCGACGCATGAGTTGAATCTAAGTCATTATGCATATGCCTATGATAAATGACTTAAGGGGCTCCTGTTCTGGTTTGGCCCAATGGCTAAACATGGCCCAGTCCACTTTTGTGTCTAGGATGGCCTAATAGCTTTGGCCCAATCAGTTGGGACAAACAGAGAGCACTTTTCCCTTATGCCCCTCTGTAGGGGACGTGTGTTTGTCTATCCCCCAGTACCAATGAGACTACCAATACCCTTTGTCGTACCTCTTCCTACATCAACGACTATTTTCACCATGCCCATCATGCACAGAACACCATCCAGGAGCGACCATAACACGCTTGCCCGTGACCATGCTCCTGCTCGAAGCAACGACTAGTTCCGAGCATTATTTCCCGTTACAACGACTAGCTCCTAGAAGTTACCTATTTTTGGGGACCTAATATTCAGGCCCATAAATAAGAACCAATGGCCAAGCGCCTGGGGCACTATATAAACCCTCACACTTGTGAGGGTCATGTAATCAATATTCAATATTCACTTATAAAACCCTAAACTCTCTATTGTATGTCTTTTCACTCTTACTTACTTGATCATCAGAGGTCCTTGCAGGTACACCCCATCCTCTTCATTTCCAACATTGCAGATGCAGATATCGGCATGTCACAGATTTTGATCACCGGTAAGATCAGAGGGACATATTTGCTGGTTGAACATCTCCTAGGTTCAATCTATTACAAACTTCTAGTGGCATTAAACTCACGCTTGCACCTAAATCTAATAATGCATTGTCGATAATATGTCTCCCTACTGCACAAGGTATGGAGAAACTTCCAGGGTCTTTATGCTTTTTGGGTAATTTTTTCCAGCAACTGCATGGAATTCTAATGGTTTAGGGTCATCAAGCTTACGTTTGTTTGTCAAGATGTCTTTAAGAAATTTTGCATAAGATGGGATTTATGTTATAGCTTCAGTGAAAGGTATTCCGACATGGAGTTTTTCAATAACTTTCACAAACTTTTTATATTGGGTGTCTTGTTTGGTTTGTTTAATCCTTTGCGGATATGGGATCAGTGGCTTATACGGAGGAGGTGGTATATAGGTTTGGTTGTTTTTCTCTGCACCTTTATGTTTTTCCTCTCTTTGTTTCTCAGGCTCGACTAGTTTTTCTATCGCAAGATTATCATGTGTAGTCACAACATTGTCTTAAGGTGGCTCAGGTTTCTTTGTTAGATTTTCCTTCAACCTAGGGTTTACTGTGCCATCATATGTTGTTCCACTTTGTAGTTAAATAGCATTACTGTGTCCTTTAGGGTTAGGTTGAGGTTGTCCAGGGAATGATCATCTTGGCGTAGCCTAAGCAGCTTGTTTTTGTGCTACTTGAAAGACTTGGTTTCAAGCATTTTGTTATGGGTTACCATAGAATATACTTTGTTGCCTAGTTGGGTAATCAATCCATTTACATGAACGTGTTGATTCATGAATTCTTTGCTTTATTGCGTTTGAGCTGAGATGAAGTTCTCCATGATTTTCTTTAGGTTCGATTTCTGGGATATTTCCTGAGTAGGTTACGATGTTATTTGAGCTAAGAAACCTTGCGATCTTTGAGGTGAAGTATTCTGGATAGGATTATTTTTCTTATAAGATAAGTTTGGGTGATTCCTCCATACAGGGTTATAGGTATTCGATTACGGGTTTCCCTGAGAATAATTTACTTAATCTGGGATTGGTTCGACAAGAAGGTTGTAGTCAGTAGTGATATATGATTTAGTTACACAAACATTGCATCTGGTTTTCACTGCAGTTGTTGTGGGTTTAGGGTTGTTGACCAAACTTCCAACTTTTTATGCTAAGGCGTCCATCTTTGTATTCATATGGTCTAAACTACCAACTTCGTATATACCTTTTTTTGTTTCTTTCTTCTCTACTGATGTTCATTCAATCCCCATTGATAATGAGTTTGTTCCATGTCCTCTATAAGTGCTTAGGATTCGGCGTATGGTTTGTTCATTAGTGTACCGCAACAACAGCACCAATGGCCCACTTTATGTTGTAGAGAAGTTCGTTATAGAAGGTACGAATGATTAGCCATTGTTCCAAACCATGGTGTGGACAGGCTCTTAGCAATTCATTGTATCTTTCCCAAGCGTCAAAAAGAGATTCACCATCTTGTTGATTAAATTGGGTTATTTGGTTTCACAAGATAGCAATTTTACTTGGGAAAAGTATCTAGCAAGGAAAACTTTCTTGAGGTCATTCTAAGTAGTGATGGAATTTGCTGGGATAGATTCTAGCCATGTTCTTGCTCTATCTTTGAGGAATAAAGGGAATAAACATAAATGTATAGCCTCAGGAGGAGCACCATTTCTTTTTAATGTGTCAGCTAGTTGGATAAACACTTTCAAGTGTTGGTTAGGGTTCTTAGTTAGAAGACTGGTGAATTGGTTTTGTTGCACGATTTTCATTAAAGCAGATTTTAATTCAAAATTGTGAGCCGAAATTGTAGGGATAAGAATAATCGAATGAGGTTCTTCGTTAGAGGGTAAGGAAAAATCCTTAAGTGTTTTTAGGTCTTTCTCTTCTTCCATAGATCTACAGATTCGTCGAAGCAAAAGTATAGCTCGTGGGACTGCAAGTTCTTTGCATTTACCGAAAGGTGTGCCTTAGTTTAGATGGTGTAACACAATGGAGTTAGGATATTTGACGTAATTGGTCCCCAACAACGGTGCAAAAAACTTGATGTGGTATTTCGCAAGTGTACAAAACTATCAGAGTAATACAAAGAGTGTCGAACCCACAAAGACCTAATAGTCAATCTATCATTTTCTATCATTACAGTGTTTATCTAAGGCTAATAAAATAGAGATTGAATTTGTGTAAGTAAAGTAAATAAAATGCTTAAATTAATATTATAAAAAGCAAATATTGGAATATGGATCTCATCAATTCGTTAATACTCTTGTTGTTCATAAATCGAATTACCACGGGACAATAGTTTTTAACTATGAAAAGAACTAATTGAACAGGAATTGTCGCTTTCGCCAATTCAGAACTGGATTTTACTCTCTAATTTATACCCGCCACTGTCACGGTGGCCGATGCTACTAGCTTTAAATTAGTAAACCCTATGTTAAGAAATTATGCTATTTTCTTAGAGGAAAAAACAATTTGGATTAGAAACTAAGATTTTAAAAGGTTCCCGATGTTCGCTCGGCTAACCCTACTTTAAACGTACAAACACATCCGAAAATAGGTTCAAAAGTACTTTATTAAAATGCTAACCTTCCTAATTAATGGACAAATAGCTTTCACGGTTTTTATCAATTAAAAATTATAACAACCTTTATCTTTTGTACTAGACAGCTTTCAATCTTACTCGGTTTATAAATGGTCATACTTTCGTAGCAACTGAGAGATTTAAGTTTAGATAAGTTGTGATTAAAACCAAAACAGATCCCTAAGTATTTCTCAAAGAATAACAGTTTAGAGTACCGTTGAATCGAAGGTTCTCACATTCCAACACTTATAAATTTAGCTAGACATGGTTGTGGAATGCGATAAAACAATTAATTTGTTCGTGAAATAAGAAATAGAAGATAAATTAAATGAAACTTTAAAACATGCAATTAAAATAAAGATAGAAGAAGAATGTGTGATGTAATAAAAGTGGTGGTCACCTTGAGTGCATTTTGCTCTAATTTATCCGTTATTCGCTCGTTTTACTCTGTTTCTTCATGAACGGCTCCCAAATGGTAATTTATCCAAAGCATAGTCAAAATACCAACATAATAGTGGAAAAATAAATAAAAAACAATAAAAAATACACATATAGAGTAAAATATATAGTGTGTTTTTTCCCTATCAACTTTTTACAAGGAAAGGCGCGAGAATACCAGAATCTGGATCATGAAGGAAGAAGAATGAAACAACAATACAAAAAGTCCACATTTTGACCAATTTACTGGTAGTATGAGCCAAATAAAGGAAGATTTCATATTTCTAAAAACTCTTTAATGGACAGAGAAATATGATGCTTCTTGACTTCAACAGTAATGACACCGTTAGAAAATCCAAGGTTGGTGTAAAAAATTTCGACCAGGGTGGGATATATCTCTATCGGAACATCATAAATGAATTTCTCAACATTACTCCTTCAAGTAAACTGAATAACTAAACTTTTGAACACACTTACTTCCAAAAAGTAGGAAGGTAAGATCTTTAAGTCAGCAAAATATCTATAGAATCCGACTTCTTGTTCTATGATTGAGAAATCATTGAAGAAGTACAATGTAACAGAGGAATTGATATATGTTTGGACTCTTTTCGGTGCCATGAGGATTGTTTAGAGCAAGGAGTAGATCAAGAACTAAAATATGCAAAAGAGAAACTAGAATGAAAAAAGAATAATGCAAGATGGTGTGAGGAGAAATAAAGAGAGAGTTACCTTAAATAGTTGCTGAGATGAACAATGACCTAGCATGTAATTAATTATAGTGGTTGGATAATTAATTATGATTAACTTAACTAATGAAGGTGCACTCTGACATGAGAAATAATCAATTATGCTTCTGGTCTAATCGATTATGGAGCATGCATATTTGTATTTTGAATTTCAAATTGGCTCTTATCGGCTAAGACTTAGGTCTAATTAATTTTTCAGGAAGATTTTGGATTTTTTGGGCCTTTGATTTATATTGGGCCTAAGCATACTACTTTAGGAACCTCATTTGATTTCAGGTTGCACCCCTTTACTTATAAAATACTTAAAATCAACTGAAAGGTTAGTAAAACATAATTTTAAATGACTAGACATTTAATAAACCACTTTGTAGAGAGTTGATAAGAATTTTTCTATTATTCAACCTCTATTAAGAGTACTACCTCAAAGCTCAAGACAACTTGAGAAAAAAATCTCCATATGAGGGAACAACGAGCAATTGTCAGAAGTCTCTTTCCATAGATTGCTTGATATGAGAATTGGCTAAGCATACAATGGAGCTATATGATCGACATCTATCCCTAGACTTCTAAATCATTAGGACCATCAAGACTGTTGAGCACCACCATGATTGCTAACAAATAACTAGGTCGAAAACAACTTGTTGAATACCACCATTGATGCCAACACATTGTTGAGCATTAACATCAATGCTAATAGCACATTCGAGCACCACCATAGATGATTTAACAAACAAGTGTTGAACATCACCATTAATTTCAATGAAAAATTGTTGAAAACTACAATCAACGTTAACATAACACATTACTCGAGATCACCATTGATGCTAACAAGCAACACTATTCAGATCACCATGGACTAACAAACTTTGTATACTCATTTTATAAACACACTTTGTATAGCTTTATCAAATTTTTCCAATGAGCATCTTCAAAGCTGCAAAGCACTTTCTGCAAAACAATTTAGGTTTTCACCTTTGGTATCCAAATATTTTTGGGTCATGGTGCACTACTGGCTCTATAAGGTCTAGAGTTATTCTCTTTAGACCATTTTAGTTATCTTTCCAAATGATATATTTAGGTTAAAACCTATTTCATTATTATTAATGAATTAACTTTGATTTGATAGGATTAAATAAAGGTTTTATTTCAATTTAGTAAATATACTTAGGTTTTCATGCAAATTATTTACTTTAATTTTAAACGATTAGCAGGAATCACATTTGACTGATTTTAAGGACTCGCTTCTTATGCTAGCAATTTCTTAACAAAGAATCTTATTTTTATTTTACAAGAATACAACATAATCCTTACAATTAATAAGGTTCTTCTCTAACTTCTCATTTTCTTTAGATATTTTAACACTAATCTTAAGCAATTGATTATGAGATAGAGAAGTTACCTTAGAGTCATATTATTTTAAAGCCTTGAGAAATATGTGATCAGTTTCTTCTTTTTTAGGAGGTGCTTCATAAGAATCTTATGATGTATCATCAGGTATAATTTTGAAGACTACTTTGTTAGAATCTATATAAGAGTTTATATATGTTTTCTCCATTGATCAATCATTTTCCTTTTCATAGGAAACTTGATATGAAGGATCTTTGAATATTCTTCCAGAAGTTGACTTATCATATTCTCTTATAGATGTTTACTCTTCATCATCCCTTCTTTCAAAGATTCTACTGATAAAAGCTTTTTTTTCTCTATTGATTGAAACATATATTCTCCCTTATGAAGCTTCTTCAAATATTATATTGGATGTGGTTTCCTCATTATACTCATTGAATGATGCTTGCTCATAAATCAAAATTGCATGTTCGAAGGAAGCAACTGGGGTTGATTCTACTTATTCTCCTTATAAGAGATTCTTGATGAAGTTGGTGATCAATCTTATAAATACATTCCTTCATCATTCAATAGGTTAAGTAACTCATTGAGATTCTTAAGGATTTCTTCTTTCTTAGATTTTTCCTGAAAATCATACACAATATCATCTTTCAATTTAAGGAATGGTCCATGTTTTTTATTTCAATTCTTAACTCTTAGATATTTGGTAGAAATAAAAGTTCTAATATATCCTCCAAGGTTTTCAATTTTTGAGCACCACAAGTGACAATAACCTTCAAATTAATTTGATGTTCAAACTTCCTGGATTTGTGCGTTCATTCCCTCTTGCTTGATACTTGGAGAAGCTCCATAAATCATTTCAAGAGTGTCTCAAACTTCCTTGGAGGACTCACAAGAAAAAACAATAAAATACTACGGAACTTAAAGCATTTATCAAAATACGTTTAACATTAAAACCAAGTTTGAATTTTCTTAAACCCTCTTCTATCCAATCAAAATCAGGTTTATTTACTACCTCAGCATTATAGGAGAAGGTAGGAATAAACAGAACATTATTTAAAATATCCCACATTTCAAAATATCTAGCTTTGATTAAAAAAATCAATTTATTTCCATAAGTCAAACCTATCACCTTCAAATAGTGGAGGTGTGTACTCATGAAAATAATTTTTTTAAAAGCATAAGTGTTTGTAATCATAATCTTCCTCTTGAGACGATTAATCTTTAAACAGGAGTTAGGTTGTGATGCCACTTGGTTGACATGAGACTCCAAGCGTAAGAGGGGGGGGGGGGGGGGGGGGGGGGGGGGGCTGAATTGTGTGGAATTGAAAATCCATTTTCAAAACAAAAAATATGTTTAAAAATGTTTTGTAAAACAAATAAAGTAAATGCAACAAAAATAAGAAAATAAAATTGCACCAGAAATAAATTTCTGGAAACTAAAGAGTTAAGGGTTAATAGGAAAAACCAAAATTATAGAGGTTCAATATTAGTGAAGTAACCTACTCCTCTCCCCAATAATTCCTCCTAGAAAGTTTTTGAAGGTCAGAAACAAAAGAAAGCGGGGTTTGAATTGGGTTGCACCAAATATAATCTTTTCGCAACTCAAACACAAAACTAACAAGAGAATAAAAATAAATGAACACAATTATTTTTATCATGGTTCATTGTTAACTAAGTTACTTCAGTCCACCCCGCAAGGTGATTTTCCTTATACACAAGGACTTAATCCACTATAATTAACCTGATTAGAGACAACCACAATAAGTCTGATCAACCTTATTGGAAACCCTAACAAGTTCGTCGATACTTATTGCAAATCCACTATGATTGCAACCAAAGTCTTCTTGAGAATCCAGACTCACAGAGTCTCTCTAGGAACCAATCAACCACCATTGATTTACAAAGATGTGTATAAAATGATGCTTCTAAACAAGCATATTACATAATGTTTAAGTATAAAAACATAAAAGTGTTGATAACAAGATACGAACAAAATCTCCTTGCCTATTTGCAAAATATACAAAGAATATCTCAAAAGAGTTTGTGCAGTGTTTTAGAGTAGTTTTGTTTGAACTTATTCGTTGATGTCAAATTCTTCCAAGTCCTCCTTTTATATCTGAAAAAGAGATCCATTGGAGGGTAGAATAATAAACACATACACAGATGTTTTATTCCCAATGGTCATGGTGGGAATGGTAGAAAAAAATTACAAGAGGTATGTCCTGACGTCACCCTATTACAGTAGGGGTCACAAAGTACTTTGTATTTTTATACTCACCATCACACGCAATCCCTTAGTCTTGATCTTTGTCTTCTATATCTTTAGAGGCTTCTGATTTGTATGTTGATGAAGCATATTGTAGAAGGATCAAAATTTTGCATCTTCAGAACCTAAGTCTTTGAGTCTTCAGAACTTGTTCAGAAAACCCTTGTCTTCAGAGTCTTCAACACTTGGTCTTCAGAACAATTTCTTCATATCTTCAAAGCTTTGTTTAGTAGAACCTTATCTTCAACATCTTCAGAACTTGGAACAACAAAAGTAAAGCTTTAGAAGGCCTTCAAAGCTTCCTTGTGGAAGTCACGATCAGAAGCTTTTTACTAGCATTCCTTAGAACTGTTGCATAAGAAGCATTCCAGAATCTTGACTTAACTTGTAACACACCAAAGGTATTCTTCCAGAGTGTTGAGCTCAGAGCCTAATAATGTCACACACCTTCTTACCAGAGTCAGAACCTGTTTAGCAAAAGCTACACACTAGAAAGAAACAATTAGAGTACACAATTATTCTTTAAGATAACATGTAAGGTTATCATTAAAACATAAGGCCAGATGAAGAACCAACATTGTTCTTACAGCTTTCACTATCTTGAGAGCTTTTAACATGATATTCCTACTAACCTCTTTATTTTACAAGGATTGTAATTTTTCAATGGCTAACTTCCCAACCAAGACGGAGTTTTAAGTATGGTGACATCCAAAACCAACTAAGAGCTTTTAGCACATGCTAAACTCACAAACCAAGATAGAGCTTTTAACAAATTATTAAACTCATGAACCACCTGAGAGTTCTAAGTACATAGGCTTCCCTGGCCAAACTGAGATTTTACTTGGTTTACCTTAAAAATCAAACAAGACCTTTTAATGGTTTAGCTCAGAACTAAACAAAACCTTATTACAAGGAAAATATTGTATAAAATATAATACACTCTTGAGTAATTTACAAATTTTCCCCACACCAGAAGCAATGATCCTTACAAAACACAAAGTCACTCTCAAAACACTAAGGAAAAACTAAAGTGAGAAGTGATAGATTTGTAGAAAAAGAGTGGAGGGTGATAAATAAAAATTAAACCCCATTTTTTGGATCATTTAAAATGATTGAGTATCCCTCTATTTATAAGATAAAACATGTTATAAATTTGGAAACAATCCATAGGCTAATTAAGTCTAACAATCAATTATGTTAAGTGAATAAACAATTATGACACCCCAAAATGAAAGGTTTTGATTCCAAGCCATTTCCAATCATGTAAGGGACTTTTACAATTCATTTTAGGCATTACAAATATAAATAACTGACTATCCAAAACGCCTGATTGTTTATCCCTTTATAAAACATGCTTCTAAGTATTCGGACAGTTCCTTAATCAATTTGTTAGGATTGTAAAACATTTTAGGTGATTTTATAAAAACAAGAGAGTATTTTCAACAGGTTAAAGTGTGTGTGTGTGTGTGTGTGTGTGTGTGTGTGTGTGTGTGTGTGTGTGTGTGTGTGTGTGTGTGTGTGTGTGTGTGTGTGTGTGTGTGTGTGTGTGTGTGTGTGTGTGTGTGTGTGTGTGTGTGTGTGTGTGTGTGTGTGTGTGTGTGTGTGTGTGTGTGTGTGTGAGCCATTTTCCTTAATATAATCGAGATATGGTCTTATACTTTTACAGGCACTAATCACTCGACACGGACTGATGAACTTTCACACTTTATCTCTTTTACAACTCTAAATCTTTTTGTTCCTTTCCATATTTCTTTGGCTTTAGCACTTAACTGGAACCTCTATTATTATTTTTATGAGGCTTGACATATCACTTCATGATAACCTCTATCATTAGATAAACCACATGATCAAAGATCTTCACTGACTTCACCAGTCGCTGCTTGATTTCCAAGAATAACAATATTGAACCCCATAACTTGATATTCAACAATATCCACTTGATCACTAAACTAGACGATATTGGGACTTTATCTTTATCAACACATCTTAATCTTTAAGCAATATCACCTGATAAACAACATGTCAAGTAACATCACCTGATCAATATATAAAGCATCATTACTTAATCTACATATAAAGCACCATCATTTGGTTATAAACATTTCAAGTACCCACACTTGATCAAATAATCAAATACCATCATTTGATTAATCTTCAAGCACCCTCACTTGGACCAGCATAGCCTTGAACAACAATATTGTAGAAGACTTCTCTTAAGAGCATTGTCAACATCAAAACCAAATCAACATATTGTTGCAGTCTTCATACATGTAGGCACATATATCCATAGTGCTAAAGTCAAACATAATGAATAAAATAACTTAAAGCTTTAGAGTTGTGAAAGAGGGTAAGTGTGAAAACTCTCCTGATCAGACGCGTGCTTAGAATTATATCCGAGTGATCAAAGTATTGTAAAAAATGTTAGAGTAACTCATAAGTTACCATGTAAATTCTCACACACACACAACATATTTTTTAGGACCCCCTCTCTTTGATAAAATCACCCCAAAATTTATTTTTCTCATATAGTTAGTTGGTTACAAGCCCAAATAACTTGTTATGAGTAAAAATTACACTAAATAATTTATTGTCCATTAGTTCTAGTAGACTATATTATTTGTAATGCCTCATAATGAATTATTAGTGTTGATAGTCAATTAGTAACAACACAGTTTGAAAATTTTCTATTTTTACACTACATAATTGATTATACATATAGCCTAATCGATTATGAGCATTAAAAAGCCCATAGTTTGTATTCCTTTTTTAGCTACATTTTCTCCTATGTAAGGATGTCTCCTCACTATATCTCACACAAGAATTCGCTTTTAAATCATTCTTCCCACATTTTAACCTCTCTTTCTTTTATTCTCTCTGACACTTAAAGTTGCATTAGTGCATTTGAAAGTGAAATAAATTTGTGAGGTTTTGGATGTACTAGTATTTAATTATTTTATCAAGAGTGTTATTATCTTGAAGTTTCTCTTGTTTGTTTGTTAAGTTTATCCTGGTAAAACATTTGTTGATTTCCTAGATTAGACAATCAAAATCTCATTTTGGGTTCGTGAGCTTAGCTTGTGAAGAACTCCATTTTGGTTTGAGGGACCAGCCTGTAAAATCTACCATTTAATTATAATAAAGTTCTTGGAAATAATATTGTAAAATTTCAAAATATATTAGTTTAACTCAAGAAGTTTTCTTAGGGAGAGGAGTAGGCCAAGAGAACAACCAAACCTCTATAAATCATGACGCAATCTCTACAACTCTTTCTCTTTACTTTCAGTCATTTACTTTCCTTTACATTTATAACTTTCCATTTTCTGCTGATTTTATCACTACCATTTTAATATTGAAATTATGGCACTTGCAACAAATGTTAATACTGACGACCAAACATCAGAACGCAATGTCAAGACAAATGTTAAGACATATTTTCGTGAAACAGAATAATATCAAACTTTAAAATAAATTGCAGAATGATAAATAACATATTAGATTGTTAACCTAGTCCGGTGCAACGTCACCTACTTTGGGGGCTACCAAGCCAGGAAGGAAATTTAATATGATAGTACTAGTTCAAAGCCTAAACACTCTTGGTTTACAACTTCTCGCCTAATTACTACCTCGTGCAACTTCTACCTAGAAATTTCCATCTAGATATGAGATCCCTCTCTCATTTCCAATCACCACAGTGATACCTATATTCACAAACCTTGTGACTAAAACTAAAACCAAATAGAATTTTACACTTTAAATAAAAAAAAAATACTCAACTCTTTTCTTAAAGGCTCATGAGTGAGAATAATACTTAATTTTGCTTAAAAGCTTCAACCAAGAATAATAACTTGATACACAATCAAGTAACAAATTAGTCAACCACATTGTATCAAAAGATATGTGGGTGACTTACAAAAACATAAGAGACTCTAAAAACCTACGACTTTAGACTTCTCCTAATTTTACAATTATGAAAAGTTGAATTACATTAGGTCTAGGCTTCTCTTTAAATACACCTCAGCAGTCCACAGGCTTCGAAATCTTCACCCAAATATTTATTGATCCACAAGCTAAGGACTGCACCAATAATGCAGAATAATCTCCTTAAATCTTGGAATAAAACACAAAGTTTCCTAAATTGTCTCATAATCCAATTTTAGAAACTTGTGTATAGATGGAGATTAGATCACTTGTTCCATATTAAATATTCTTGACCTGTGAAATTTATTGAGATATATACAAAAGAAATATCACAAAATTAAATCAAATATGTCAAGATTTAAAACAATATTTAGTGATGTTCTGGTTCAGCATGTCACAACATCGGCCAAAATATCTTTCTGCAATGAACCTAAACACTTTGATGTATCAGTTTGATCAAGATTTTATGACATCTTGCTCAGCATCTGTCATGAACTATGTTTTATAAAAATTGTTGCGAATCCTAAAACCATGGATCCAACAATATCCCCCTTTGGCAAATTTTGGCTAAAACAACCTTAGCACAATTAAACTAGAGAGAGGAATAAAACCACATTAATAAAAGACAAGCTACATGTAAACTATGTAAACTTTGTACAAACATTATTATAAACATATATAAGAGATAATACGCTATTTCAGATCTATCCAAGAATACTCTCCTTGTCACAAAGAACCAATTCTTGTCATAGAGAACCAATTCTCCCCTCAAATGGAAAATCCAGATTACCAGCTGAAGAAGAAACTTTCCCAAAGGAAAAAGAAACGTTACCCGAAGATTTCTCATTAGAAGAACATGTAGTAGAAGGAAAACACATAACTCAGAATACTAGAATCCTAGACTCCCATAAACCCAGCCACAAGACACAACAACCATGATGTTAGAATATTCATTAGGAAATCCTGCACATAATCACAACAGAAGTAACAGCATAAGACCTAAATGACAGACAATCATGCTACCCTTAAGATGTTTCATGCAGCAAGCAACAACTTTAGACTAGACTCACTAACACTTTTCTTCCCCTTTTTAGCCAAAAATTGACAAAAGTAGAGTGAAAAGAAACTGCAACAGAAAGAACAAAAAAACACAAAAAAACTGATGCAAAATAATCTGACCCAACAAGATTGCAAAAAGAATAAAATGGAAACAAAAGGAAAACAGACTCACCCAAAGAGACAAAAACTAATGAAACAAAAAAAAAGTGACTCTACTAATAAAATGATAAAAACTAAAAAGACTCAAGCAGAAACTTACACTTTTTTTTGTTTTTTATAAATAAAAGATAGCAGACAACAACTATCCAATCCTCCTTCCCGAGTCAATGAAATTGACCCAATCTTCATCAGCATCTGAATCTAAATCATGTATTCGCACATGGCTTTTCTTGAGGGACTTCATCTTGGTTACAAATGTTTCCCCTGTCCTGGATGCTCCAGTAGATATTCTAACAGTGATATAATGTTAGAATCAACCTTCTTTAAACTAAAACTCATGTCCTTCTTGGTTTCATGCAATTGGATCTTCTCTGTATCAGCCTTTTTGGAAGTTTTTCTCATGTTGAAATGCAGCTTGTGAGGATGATGAGGTAGTAAGGTATTTAAATACAAGGGGAGTTACCTTGTTTATAAAGAAACCTTGCATGTAATGATAGATAAGTTAATTGGAGCATTATTGGAAGGATATAAAATCATCCTTATCAACAGTACACCATTCACCATAGGAGAGAGACATGCTATTGATCTAATTTCTCTCTTTCCAATCTTTGACTGCTGGAACATGTTACAACATTTAAAATGACATTTTCTATTCCATTGAAAATGTTTCTACTGAGATTACACATATTACTAGATGAAGGAATAAAGATTTCAAACCGACCAAATAGTTACTACTATAATTCTTCAACAATGCAATTCCAAAATTACCCCTCATATTCTCAATGTAACTTGCCTCTCAAGTTTTAACGAAAATACTTCCTAGAGATTCTCAAACATACCAAGCTTAGGAGTGCCAATATTTTCCTTTAGAAAGACCCCTAACATAATGATGATTAGTACTAATGACTTTGTTCTGCAAGTAGACTAAAAAACCCGAACACAATGTCAAGAGAGATGTTGAGACATCTGTTCCTAAAATAGAATAATATCAAACTGTAAAATAAATTGCAGAATGATAAATAACACATCAGATTGTTAACCCAGTTTGGTGCAACGTCACCTACTCTGGGGCTACCAAGCCAGGAAGGAAATTCACTATGATAGCACTAGTTCAAAGTCTAAACAATCTCAGTTTACAACTTCTCTCCTAATCATTACCTTGTGCAACTTCTACCTAGAAATCACTATCTAGATATGAGACGCCCCTCTAAATTCTAATCACCGTAGTGATACCTATAGTCACAAACCTTGTGACTAGAATTAAAACAAAATAGAAGTTTACACTTCAAATCAACAATACTCAACTTTTTGCGTAAAATATCATAAGTGAGAAAAAATACTTAGTTTTTTTAAAATATTCAACCAAGAACAATAACTTGATACACAATCAAGTAATAAAACAATCTACCACACTGTATCAAAAGATACGTGGGTGACTTAAAAAAAAACAAGAGACTCTCAAAACCTAAGACTTTATACTTTCCCTAATTTTACAATTGTGAAAAGTTGAATTACATTAGGTCTAGGCTTCTCTTTAAATACACCTCAGAAGTCCATGAGCTTCAAAATCTTCACCCAAATATTTCTTGATCCACAAGTTGAGGGTTGCACCATTTATGCAGAAAAATATTCTTAAATCTTGGAACAAAACACAAAGTTTCCTAAATGGTCTCATCATCCAATTTTGGCAACTTTTGTACTGCTGGAGATTAGATCACTTGTTCCAAATTAAATCTTCTTGACCTACGAAATTTATTGAGATATATCCAAAAGAAATATCATAAAATCAAATCAAATATGTCAAGATTTAAAACAGCATGTACTAATGTTCTGGTTCAACATGTCACACATATGTCAGAACATCTTTCTGCAATGAACTTGAACACTTTGTTGTATCAGTTTGATCAAGATGTCATGAGATCTTGCTCAACATCTGTCACGAACCATGTTTTAGAAAAATTGTTGCAAATCCTAAAACCATGGATCCAATAAATATTAACACAATTTGTTGATTTAATAAACAAATTTTAATTTAATCATGATTTTTAAATACCATAATTCACCCCCTATTGTACTTAGAGTCACTTGTTCAACAAGTGGCAGCATATCCTAAATGCTGATAAAGATTGATTGTCCTAAGAGGAAGGAAATTACTTATGGAAAGAGAATATGAGAATATTCATTGAGGAGATGGATAATGGTATTTGGAATATTGTGAAATAAAATCCATTTGTTCCCACACCTAGAGTTAATGGTGTTGTGGTGAACATAGACAATAAATATGATTGGACCAAAAATATGAGAAAGAACATGTGCAATGTAGTTTGAAAGCAAAAATGATCATAACTATTGCTCTCGGTCTTGATGAGTTCATGCATGTTTCTCACCGTGAAACTATAAAAGAAATGTGGGATACCTTCCAAGTTAGCCATGAAGGTACGAATGAGGTAAACAATTTGAGGTCGAACACATTGGTCCATGAGTATGATATCCTTTAAATGAAACATGAAGATGAGATTTATTACATGCATAAGTGATCCACTCATATCGTAAGTTGCATGATAACTCTTATGAAAACTTTTCAAAATGAGGACTTGGTTATAAAAACCCTTAGATGCCAAAACGATTAATGGCATCCAAAAGTCACTATAATTTTTTAGTATAAGGATTTATCAGGCATGTACATGGAAACCATGTTTAGTAAATTGTAGGAACATGAGATGGAACAAAAAAAAGACTCGTTGATGATGAAGAAGGAGTCAAGAAAAATAATAGTATAGATCTTTAAGTTGAAGAAAAGAAGAACTATAACACCGATTAAGAAATGTTGCTAATAGTGAAAAACTTGAAGAGATTCATGAAGTGTGAAAAACAAAAAAGTAGGGAAAAACAAAATCAAAGGAAAATCAACATTCACTCCCATATGCTTTCAATATGGGGAGAAATGGAATATAAAACCAAAATGCCTAAAAAATCAGAAGTAATATCAGAATAAAAAAATTCAAAGGAATCTCAGAAGGAAGAAAAGAAATCTTACATCTCTTGAGATGACAATGATATGGATTCCTAAAATGAAGAAGAAAATATATGTCTCATGGCAAACCACAAAGATAATGAGGAGCACTTTACAGTATCTAACGCTAAGTGGTATCTCAATAATAGTTGTTCAAAATACATGACTGAAAATAAGACCATGTTCTCCTCATTCTCTTCCAATAAAGAATGCTTTGTCTCCTATGGTGACAATAATAAATGGTGAATAATATGATATTGGTACCATTGGTAAGTTTCATAGGGTAGTGGTAGAAATGTTGAGACTAAGTCATTGGATTGACTTGACTCGCACATATCAAAATAAAAATCGCCACTGCGCTTTATTGTTTCTAAAGGAATGGGAAAAGAGAGAATAACCTAAAAAAGAGGGGGAGAGAATCTAAGTTTGGGGGTTGGTTATGCAAAGGGAAGGTATTAGCACCCTAAACATCTACGGTACTCCGCGTGAACCTCTTTGAAAATCTGTGTATTTTGGCTATAAGAGTTGTATAAAAAAAAGATGGTGGAGATGAGAAAAGAAGTATTTTTTTATAATTTTTGCACCCACCGCGGTTGTGAACCTTTAGTGCCTACATACCACCTTCTATGCAATATGGGATCAGGGTACTCATAGTTCACCTTTAAAAATTAAAAAAAAACACAAGTGTGTTGGTTAATTTTAAGAGACAAGACATCATAGTCTGATCCGAGTGGAAAACATACTTACTACCCACGATTATGAGAAAGAAGAATTTTTGTCATCTCAAAGTGGAGGATATGGCTAGGATTTTAAAATCAACAAAGCCTCACTCAACACCCAAGTGGAAAATATATCACTTTACTACATATCATAGAAGTATAGTAGTTTGCATCACTATAAGGATTGAGAAGATTCTAATCTTTTGAGAAAAGTTTTAAGGTAAAAAAGCCAAAGTGGCAAAAATGATTTGAATGAGATTGATTGACTTTTAGTCTTCTCACAAAAATGTCAAAGTATTGTTAAGTTGATTTAATTTTGATTAGGAAAATATTTTTGAAAATGCATGGACCTAAGTCCAAGTTTATTATGAAAGCGGTTCAAGTTTAGAAAACAAGAAGAGTTTTCAAAAGGAGGGAGAAGATTTTTGAAATTAAAGAAGATGGGAGGAGATGAAGGGACTATCCTAAAGCATAAGGTAAAAGATAGGGAAAAGAACCATCTAACCAACAAGAAGCCAACACTTGACACAATGAGTCAATGTAGAATTCACATCCCTTGGATTTGAAACCAAACAAGCAAAGATAATAAACCTCTTAAGAAAACAAAGCTTCAATTGCATTAAGTCTTCACAAAAATTGGGCAGAGTAACGGTTGTATACAGATGAATTCTCGATCACAGACAAAGCATGTAATCACAATAACCTGGACACAAAGCAAACAAACAATTCAATGTCTAGGGGTAAACCCCAAGAACTCTAAACAAAATAACAGTTGAGGTCACAAGGTCTCAAGATAAGCCACAACTTCTATTCCTGAGTCCAAGAAGTCCACAATCTCCATAATGCCAAGGATAGTAACAAAGTAGCCCAAGTAACATTACAGTTTTTTATGGTTCAAGTTGATTATTAAGTATCTTCAAAAAGAAATAAGACGCTCAAGTGAGCAAAAAATTAAAAAAAATGACATAAAAGTGAATGCTCAAATAAGAAAATATGAAATAGCATAAAATGTAAATGCTAAAATAAATGTGCTTAAAGTAAAGAGTATAAGGTAAAGGAATAAGATAAAGTCAATTGTTAGAAATTAGAGGTTAGTTGAATGACCATCTTGAAACTTGCATTTGAAACTCATTAGAGGATTGATAAAACCAAAGCCTCTCAACAACAAGTTTCATTTGCTTTTGTCAAGTATATCATTCATTAAAAATTCTCAAGGCAACCATAAATGATCAACGATGTTTAAGTGATTCACTTTGATCAAAGCTTATGAAGATTCATTAGAGGATTGATAAGACCAAAGCCTCCTAACAATGAATCTCAAGGTTATTGTATCAAAGGATTCAAATTAACATACTTGGGTTTACAAACATGGGTTTGGGCCACGAATGATCATTTCTCAAATCGGGACAAAATTTAGCGTTATGTTAAGCAATCATAAGTGGACTTATATAGAAGTCGCACCTATTTTGAGGCCGGTCAATAGAAATTTATATGTCATATGTTTAGAGTGATGATATGTGTATCATCCTCTAACAACATGTGACACAATAAGAAGAGGATAAGATAAAGAGGGATGGGATAAGAATCAAACCATATTTGAACCAAAAATTTAATCAAGTTATCATTAAAATCAATCATCCATTTTGGAGGAGTTAAACTCAACACCCAAGATCCAATGATGTTAATGAAGCTCGTGATCAAAATCTCATAGTTCAAGATCAGCCAGAATATATACAAAAATAAAATTGTATTTAAAAATAAATAAAAGGCTTTTTAAAATGGTTTTATATGAAAATAAAAGGGAAAAAATAACAACTATATTCAAATTTTAATCAATAAAAATTCAATGAGACCATAGAAAAATCAAGAAAGAGATCAAATACTTTTGTAAAATTTTTGGTAATTTTTAAAGTCATAAACTATTTTTAAACTAATTTAAATTGCTCAAATAAGTGAAAAAAAGATAAAAAATAGTAAAAGTCAGAATAAAATTCTAAAAAAATTTCAGAAAGTCAGAAAGAATGAAAATGATATTTAGAAAAAGTTTCAGAATTTAAAAATGTGAGAAAGTATTTTTTTTAAACCATTAAAATAAAGAAAACAAAGCAAAAATTATGAAAAATATCAAACCTTCAAATAAAAATATGAAAAAATGTTCACAAAGTCAGAAATAATTCAAAGTATTTTTGTATATTTTTTTTAAAATTTTTGGATAAAAAACAAAAGAGTTATGGATTTTTGAAATTTAAACAAATTTATAAAAATAATTTAATCAGAAATAACGTGAGGCATTGGATCTAATTCACTAAAACACGTTGGCACATCAAGTGGCTCGGAAACAAAGATGTATGGTGATCCCTGGTCAACAAACACGCACTGAAGTCACGAAAGTCAGGTCAATCACAACATTTCAATTGTGACGCTTTCATTGGTTGAAGAGGCCACGTAGGTCATCTTTAACCTCCATCTACCCTGCAACTACGGCGAAATCATAATCCTTAAATCTGTAAATTTAGACGCTCATAGTGGTATCATTACACGCGTCTCTTCAAGATGATCATAACCATATCCTCGTGCCAAATTTATATAAAACACAGCTTACTCGATTTGAAAAAGATCAGAGATGTTTTGAAATTTTTGAAATCCAAAACAGAAGTATCAAACGCATTGATTCACCAAAATTGAGTTAATAGCAAGCATCAGTGAACATCATAGACCATTCTAGTAATTTAAGTTAGAAGATTTGATGCCTTAAATTACCTGAACAAAGTCAGATGAAGTTGCTATATAAATGGGCTTGGATAGCACGATTCCGGGCACCTCAAGGCTTGATTCTTCTTTTGTTAGCTTCAGAGAAGTTCAAGGATGAAAGATCAATGAAGAAATTGAATTGAGAAGTGGAGAAAATAGGAATTTGAAATCTCAGAAAAGGGTGTTATGGAGGGAGTTTGACAGAGTTATTTTGGCTCTTCAAGTTTGAGAAAATGAATGAGGTATGATCCTCTATTCATAGGGAAACAAGTGGGATGCTCAAGCGTGTGGAATGATGAAATTTGGAGGGAATTCGTGTGAACTTGATACATGAGGAGTGTGTGATCTGTTTAGCATCAAAACTCACTCAATCCTTGCATTTCAAAGCTCTAATCCACTTTGGCAAGTTGGTTAAACATGTTTAGACCAAAAACACGTGCTAATTTGATGTTTAGAAGCCACAACATGAATTTCAAATTCTGACTTGAAGTGAAACTTTAGTTTCAAGGTACAATTTTTGAATCAATGGCATTCACAACTCAAGGAGTCTTAGGGCATGATTCTTGATGCTTTATAAATATGAGATCACAAGCTTTACAATGTGAAAAGAATGGAATCAAATGGATGCTTGAGCTGAAAGTTATGATGAGTCAAAGTTGAGAAAAAGATGCTGACTATTTGTACTTAGAAAAATTCTAAGTTTTTTCTTCAAAATGACATATAATGTCTTACATCCAAACATGGCCTTCCATATAAAATTTGGTCTTGACCAAAAAAGATGGCATGAAGTCGACATCTTTAATGACATTTTGAGACTTGAAACATTCAAAAACTCCAAAAATTGAGAAAGTTATGACTCAGTGAAGTTGGTGAAAATTCATGAGATGACCTATAATCATTTGCATCCTTAGGGCATCTTCCATCCATTTACAAGCTTAGCACATAAAATAAGAGTGGAAGTTCACATATTTAAGATCATTTTGGAAAAATAATGAGCTTAAGGAGATACAAATTGACCAAGTTATGATCTTTTGAAGTCACATAAGGAATTTTGATGGCTTATCTAGAGGACTTGTAATCTATCTTCGTCATTAGGTATCTTCCACACAAAATTTTCTTGAAACTTTTGAAGCGATTTGTTGATAAACCTTTGAAGAGAAGCATTTTTTTGGAATAACTCAAAAATACAAAAAGATGAGCAAGATATAGCCTTTAGAAGTTTGAAACCCTAGCTCCTAGAGCAACAAAATGCCTTGGAAATCCTTTTCAATTTTGACAAACCTTCTTGCACAAATACTTTTGTCATGTAAATAGAAGTTGTTGATGATGATAATGAGAAACCATGGCAACCATAACCACTTCCAAATATTTATAATTGAGGGAGATATGCATTTGTGATTGTAGCGATAAAAAATGTAGCAGGGTAAATCGGAGATCGAGCTATTAATTAACTCGTCTCACAAATACAAGAGTCGCCACCGCGCTTTATTATTTCCAAGGGAAAAGGGAAAAAAGTGAAATAAAACCCTAAAATAGGCAATGTAAAATAATACTTTAAAAGTAATGAAAATACAAGGCGTTTTTGAAAAGAGGTCTAGAGTTCTGGGGTTGGTTATACAATGGGAAGGTATTAGCACCCAATGTATCTATAGTATTCTATAGGAACCTTTTGAAATATCTGTTTATTAAAAAGTTTGTTTGATTAAAAGATAAATTGTTTGGCCAAAAATAGGTATGGACGAGTTTTTTGAAGATACGGCGACCTAACGTCGAAGTTTTGACTTAAAAGGTATGCGTTTTAAAAAATTGGACATTTGGGAAAATTATCTTAAGTTTTTTTTTTAACAAAATAATAAACGGAAGATGAATGAGGGTATTCACTCTATGTTTTTGATGACATGAAGTCGAAAAAAATTAAACAATTTCCTTGGATTTGAGACGGACGAAAGATATGCGGATTAACGATCAATTAATTAAAATTACAATTGAACAATTAACTAATGAAATTAAATCATACTAGCATGCATTTTAACGATTAAATAAATAATCAAAAGTACATGAAGATTAAAATTACGAAATCATAGATTTTAATAATTAAACACATAACAAAAATTAAATCATGAAACATGTATTTTTGAATAATTAAATAAACAACAACACAAAATAAAAATAAGAATTAAATAGTATGTTGACAAAAATAAATAAAGATGAATTTTAATTAAACATTTTTATGTGTTTTTTATAATAGTTAATAATTATACAGCAAACTAAATTAATGATTAATTAAGTATGTTTAAATAAAAGGGAAATGTGGCTCAAAGAATAAAGACAGGAAGAAAAAAAGACCCAACAAGGACTTGAACTCAGGTCTTTTAGATTTGCTGTAATATATTTTCCAATTGAACCAAGTTGTTATTCATTAATTAGCATTAGTTAAGTGAAACATAATGGAAAAAAATTATAAAAAAAAAAGAAATTGAATCAAAATAGGCCCAATGGGCCACCGGGTCATGAAAAGGAAGGGACAAAAACGTGTAACCCTAATTAAGCAAAGTGAGGCGCCGCTTGCTGTACTAGCATAGGGAATGGAACAACAAAGTATTATTATTAAAATGTTTTAGAAATAGGGAAATAGATGGATTAATATATTATATGTTTAATAAAACAACACAAACAGTAAAGTGATTTTAAAGAGAAAAAAACAACGCTGCCTTCCTCTCTCAAATGGAAACACATTTCTCCTCTTCTCTCTCACGCACAATCAAACTTCCTCTCCTCTCTCAAACGCAGATCCAACCTCTTCTCTTAAGAAAAACGTCTGTCCCTTCTTCTCTCTTTCACCATCAGATCTGGCTTCCCTCTGTAACCACAAAGATTCGCCGCTTTCTCTCTCAACAAAAAAAACGTCCGTCCCTTCCTCTCTCTTTCACCATCAGATTCGGCTTCCCACTGTAACAACAAAGATTCGCCGCTTCCTCTCTCAACAAAAAAAAAACGTTCGTCCTTCCTCTCTCTTTCACCATCAGATCCGGCTATTACTCCTCCATTTCCTTGCTGAACATTGACAGCCCACTCACTTTTCAAGTCCAAACGCCATTTTCCATAAAAGACTCTGTTTTTTAGCATAAAACAAAATGGGTGGGATTTGGATCTGATATTTTCCTTTCACGATTTCTATTTGAGTTATCATTTCTGGTTATTTGTTGTACTAAAAAAAACCTGGGGTTTATTTTGGTATATGGAAAAGGCGATTTGCAGAACACAGTTGAAACTCGTTTTTGACAATAAGGCAGGATAGACGGTTTCTATGCGACGTAACAAGTTTAGAAATGTTTTTTGATATTGTAACAACAAAATGTTTTTTTGGATATTTGTAACAGCAAAATATTTTTGGGTTTGGATATTAGAACAACAAAATATTTTTTAATATTTGTAACAGCAACATATTTTGGTTTTGGATATTAGAACAGCAAAATATTTTTTTAAATATTTGTAACAGCAACATATATTGTGGACTTTGAGATTTTGATTTGGCGACTTTGAGATTTTGTAACAACAAAAAGGATAACCAAGCTTTTTTTGGACAGCAACAGCAAAAATGGTTTTTTTTTTGGACTTTGCAACAGCAAAATGGTTTTATGGATTTTAAATTTTTGTAACAACAAAATGGATAACAAATATTTTTGGACAGCAAAGATGTTTTGGACAGCAAAGGTGTTTTGGACAGCAAAGGTGTTTTGGACAGCAAATTCTAAACAAGTCTTTGGGACAGCAAGTTCTAAACAAATCTTTGGGACAGCAAGTTCTAACCAAAGCTTTGGGACAGCAAGTGATAAATCGGTATTACGCGATGGAAGAAGTCAGCTTTTTATTACACTTGTTATTATTACCGATATTATGAATACTAACATGTTTAAATGCTAACAATCATGCAGCAACTCAACTCAAATACAGTACAACAAAGAAAAGAATGATAAGGCAAATATTGCATGGCAAAGAAAAAATGGTACAGCAAGTGATTCAAGCATGAACATATGCAACAGTAGATAAAGAGGAGGAAAAAGTAATACCTATCGGAGTCTCTCCGATGGGGCTTCTAACAAAATGGTAAGTTTTCTTGAATTTGCTTATGCTTTCTTCCTTGCTGGATTTTTTTTAGAACAACACCAATTTTCTGTTTTCATTCTTGCTGAAACTTTAGAACAACACTCTATTTTTTCTGGTTTTTTCTTACTTGCTGAATTTTTCTTCTCCCCTCTTTTTGTGTTGACAAAGGCTCTTACTTATAGTGGAGTATGTGGGATTTGAGGGGGAAAAACAGTAGAAATTTGAACTGTTTTGGCAAGCTGTTTTCATGCTTTGTTCCTACCATTCATTTTAGCCATTTTGATGCAAATTGCTGCTACTTTGATGCAGGTTGGAGCAGGTTTTTGGCAGCACTTGGAGCTGTTGTATGTTGCTGTTTTTTTTACTGTTTTGTAGCATTTTACAACATCTCTCTTTGCTGTTTTTTTTAGGTTATTTGGAGCATTGTTGACCAATAAAAATGCAGCAAAAGTGGGCTTGAAGAAAGGTTGCAAAAATGGACTGCATTAGCAACTTTGCTGAATTTTTTTTATGTTGAAAATATATCTTGTATAAACATGTATTCTTCAATATATTTCCACTTCCTTTGATAGTTATGAATAATCTTGAATCTTCACATAAACATAAATCTTGATATATCTTGATAAAAATTCAAGTTCTTCCATTTAAATTTGGGAAATAATTGAATAATACTTTGATGAATTATTGAATGAAAAATAAATAATAATGCAAGTCTTGGACTTTAATCTTACACTTTTGTAATAGAAATCCAAATAAATCACATGGGTTAATTTTGTAATCAAATAAAATTCCTCATGCAATTAAATAGAATTCCTCACTAACTTCTTGAAATAATGCTTCATGTATTCAAATAACCATGATGTAGATTCACCAAAATAATCACAAAAATAATCTTGAATAAATATTCCATGCGATAAATGAATATTCTTGGATGAGATCTCTTGATAGCTCCTCTTTAATTATCACTTGGATTCAAATAAAGAAAATTCCAAATATTCCGAATATTCTGAATAAATTCTTCTAGAATGGTTTTGAATTTAATTATCCCATTTCGGCGAAATTCAACCCGCGTCGTGAGAAAATTTGCAGATGACTTTTGTTTCAAGAAATCAAAAATGACGGTATAACCTGTTTTTTCTTGCATTTTAGAACAATGTGAAACACACATGAACCAAAGCCGGTAGAATTTCGATTGTTCTTCCTGAAAAATATTCGGAGAAAAACGGAGACCACTTGCTGGACAGAGTGTGGAAATAAACGCACAATTCTCTGAAATTCTTTGATGAACCAGTCTTTTGGAAATTAACGAACGACAACATTTTTGTCCCGAGACTCGAAACCCTAATCGACGTACAACGTCTGATGCTCTTCTTTCAGACCTATTTTCTGCACATGAAAAAAAAACAGCAAAACATACACTTCGTGCTTAATTAGTGGTTAGTCATTCATAAGATAAAATGCTCACAACACTCGGTAATCTCTACATAGTCAAAGCTCGAAAGCGAAACGTTCGAAACCTACCGTATTATGTGACCTTGATGTGTATAAAAAAATAATGCAGATGAAGCAGGGATCTTAGGTCAAAAATTGGGGTATGACAGCTGCCCCTATTTAAGTTTCTTCTATCCGGAGATATGAAGATTAAAATCTTCGTCTCGACGAGATTGAAGGTACTTAAATATATAATACGCAATTTTTGCCCTAAGATACCGCCATTATGTTTATGATATGAATGTAGTATTTAAATTCATAGAGAATGATACTGTATGAGACAAAATAATGCTGGAGAAACAACACACCAACAAACCACAGGAACATAGATTATACACTACTGGGGAAATGAGTCACCAACTTCGAATGATAGACTCTTAACGGAGAATAAAATTTGAGAGAATACGACCTCTGACCCTAACAAAGAAGACGTCTTGCATATGCCACAAAAAAACATATTATTGACCCAAAATAACGGTGAGTTCACAACTCAAGGTCAAAGATAGACAAAAGATGTATCAAATTTTTGTTGATAACAGACTACCGACTTTTGAAGGCAAAGATTCACAACAAATTTCTCTGCGAAATTCTCCAGAGGGATACCAATTAGTGCCGAAATAATAATATGGTTGTAGATACACAAGCTGCTCAAATAAAGAAGCCGCCACTTGCTGTCTTCCAAAGATACTATGACATACAAGCTGCTCAAATAAAGAAGCCACCACTTGCTGTCTTCCAAAAATACTATGATATACAAGTTGCTCAAATAAAGAAGCCGCCACTTGTTGTCTTCCAAAAATACTATAACATACAAGCTGCTCAAATAAAGAAGCTGCCACTTGTTGTATTCCAAAGATGTATATAACATACAAGTTGCTCAAATAAAGAAGTCGCCACTTGCTGTTTTCCAAAAGATATGATAACGCACAAGTTGCTCATGAAGAGACCGCCGCTTGTCATTTTCCAAAAATAATAATGACGCACAAGTTGCTCATGAAGAGACCGCCGCTTGCCGTTTTCCAAAAAATATTAATAACGCACAAGTTGCTCATGAAGAGATCGCTGCTTGTCGTTTTCCGAAGAATATTTCAGAAAAAAGTTGCGATAACACTGCCAGATAATAAAATCTTCTTCAAAGGGAACCATGAATAGATCCTTCCTGAGGAGATCAAATACTTAAATGCGCAAAATAAATGCACCATTCATCTAGGTTGTTTAGCTTGGAGAAAACCAAGAGATAGCCTATGCAAGAGACAAAAACTCCCTCCAGGAATAAACCATAGAGAAGACAGTCAAACAAGACTCCACCCAATGAGAAAATAACTCGATTGGGGATTCATCCTATCCAGAAATGGACAAGGAAGGCTAAATCAAAGATTTATCAACGAGGATTAGCTCAGCTGGGGGAATTAGAAAGGAAGCACATTTTCTGCCTAAGTTAACATTCTACTTGGAAAGAACATGTACGTTGTTTGAATAAACATAAACAAGGTATACGACCCAA